>LR738714.1:730115648-730192478 GCA_902687465.1 Secale cereale
CCCAAGTTCTTGCCCGGTTTGATCATGTCTATTTCTAGGGTACTAGCTAGATTGAGTAGAAGAAATAGGCCAAAGGCTATAGTAAGAGGACTAACGAATAATATTATTCATAGGTACCGTGGTGCATGGGACCAATGTATGCAGAGAAGTACAATGCTATACGAGTCGTATCTGAAATGGAATTAACTGATATAGAAATGATAGAAAGCAATTTTTTTTTAGAAAAGGGGCATTCCCCGGCCTCTGCATCAAACTGATGCATACGGCCATCTTATTAATAATCAAGGTCAAGGTCTCCAAGAATGCGAAATAAAAGTACAAAATGCTCAGACTGAGCTAGAAAAAACATGAGTACACCACATTCGGATGCGTTAATGTAAACATGACCTAGACTCCTAGCCTATTACATGACCGCCATCCAAACTGGCTGAAGATAGCCCGAGCTACCATCTCCCATCGGATAGACCCAGTAACCAAACGCTCCCTGGCATCCATCGGAGTGAGTAGCGACCACATACGGATCAAAGCAGTGGCCCTGTGAATAACCTGCAAAAAATGAACATTTGTTGATCTGTTAAAAACCAAATCATTCCTGCACTTCCATATAGCCCATAGTAATGCACAAACACCCACACGTATATGGCTCGCTGATTCTTTCGCGACTCCATTCAACCACGTCCCAAAAAGCGTGGTGATACTAGTTGGTGGAGTAATATTAAAGGCTATATGGACCGAACGCCATAAAACTTTAGCCTTAGGACAATCGAGAAAGAGGTGTTTAATTAATTCATCATTGTCACAAAAGCTACATCGCAAAGACCCACCCCAGTTGCGTCTGGCTAGATTATCCTTAGTGAGAATTACTTGTTTATGAACAAACCACATAAACACTTTAATTCGTAGGGGCACTTTGACCTTCCAAATGTGAGCAGACCTAGGGATAGGCACCGAATTAATTAAATCTAAATACATCGATTTCACTGAAAACATCCCGTTCTTAGTCAGTTTCCAATGAATACGGTCTGCCTGTTGAGTCAACTGAACATCCATCAGTCTTCTCACCAAATGGAGCCAGGCTTCCCAACGGTGTCCAACCAGCGCCCTTCGGAATTGAATATTAAGAGGAGTTGACTGTAACACCGATGCAACGTAATCTTCTTTACGTTGAGCAATGTTGTAAAGAGAAGGATATTGAGTGGCTAGGGGCGTCTCTCCCAACCAAGTATCCTCCCAGAATCTTGTGGAGCCACCATTGCCAACCAAGAACTGAGTTCTATTGAAAAAGGCCGACTTTACTTTCATCAGTCTTTTCCAAAAGGGTGAATCAGTTGGTCTAGCTGTCACCTGAGCTAGTGTCTTGGTTGTAAGGTATTTGTTATGTAAAATCTGGGCCCATGTAGCCTGAGTCTCAGATAGTAACTTAAACAGCCACTTGCTGAGTAAGCACGTATTTTTAACCTCCAAATTTTCAATTCCGAGACCTCCTTGATCCTTCGGTCTGCAAATAACATCCCATCTAGCCAACCTATACTTGCGCTTCACCTCATCACTCTGCCAAAAGAACCGCGACCGATAGAAATCGAGTCGTTTCCTCACCCCTACTGGGATAAAGAGAAAGGACAGAAGAAACATGGGCATACTCGTAAGTACCGAATTAATTAAAACCAGTCGGCCCCCGTACGACAAAAGCTTGCCCTTCCAGCAGCTAAGTTTCTTCTCGAAACGGTCTTCTAGACTCTTCCACTCTTTATTAGAGAGTTTCCGATGGTGGATCGGAATGCCAAGGTATGTGAACGGTAACGACCCTACCCCGCATCCAAAAAGCTGCATGTAAGCTTCTTGTTCATCTTTGGCTCTTCCAAAGCAAAACAATTCACTCTTATGGAAGTTAATCTTTAACCCCGAGAGTTGCTCAAAAAGGCAAAGCACAAGTTTCATATTTCTCGCTTTAGCCAAGTCATGCTCCATGAAAAGAATCGTGTCATCCGCATACTGTAGGATAGAGAGTCCTCCATCCACTAGATGAGGAACGAGACCACCTACCTGCTCATTCTCCTTTGCTCTACCAATAAGGATTGTTAACATGTCTGCTACAATGTTAAACAAGATAGGAGACATCGGGTCCCCCTGTCTTAAACCCTTATGAGTCTGGAAGAAATGACCAATATCGTCATTGACTTTTATTCCGACACAACCTTGTTGAGTGAAGGAATCCACCTGTTTTCTCCAGGATGGATCGAATCCTTTCATCCTTAAAGCTTGCTGAAGGAACGGCCACTTGACCTTATCATATGCCTTTTCAAAGTCCACCTTGAAAATTACCCCATCAAGTTTTTTCATGTGGATTTCATGGAGAGTTTCATGCAGGACAACAACCCCTTCCAGGATATTTCTATCCGGCATGAAAGCCGACTGAGAAGGCTGCACCACACTATGCGCGATCTGCGTCAATCTATTTGTTACCACTTTAGTGAACACCTTAAAACTGACGTTAAGAAGACAGATTGGTCGAAATTGCTCTATTCGATTTGCCTCTGCCTTCTTAGGAAGCAGCGTTATTGTACCAAAATTAAGGTGGAATAGTTGCAGATGTCCATCGAACAGATCATGGAACATCGCAAGTAGATCATCCTTAATTATATGCCAGCACCTTTTATAAAACTCTGCCGGAAAACCATCTGGGCCAGGAGCTTTATTATTCTTCATCTGCGAGATCGCATCTAACACCTCTTTCTCCGAGAACGGTGCAGATAAGATAGAATTCTCATCTGACGCTAATTGAGGGACATCCTGAATTCGGTTCTCATCCAGAGACACGAAGCTATCATCCGGGGGCCCAAACAGCCTCTTATAATAGTCAGTGATGTAAAGTTTGAGGTTCTCCTGCCCTACAATCGTTCCCTCATCCTGCTCAAGCTGAAAGATTCTTTTCTTTCGATGTTTACCATTAGCTATCAAGTGAAAGAATTGTGTGTTGTCATCCCCTTGGATGACTTCACGCACTTTAGCTCGAAGTGCCCATTTCAATTCTTCCTCTCGCAGCAGTTCTTTCAACCTAGATTCGGCCATTCCCTTAGCCTCCAGTTCTCCAGGCTCAAGGATAGACGACTCCGCCTTAACATCAAGAATTTGAATAAGGTTGATAAGCCTCTCCTTTTCAACCTTATACACACCACTGAGATGTTTAGCCCAACCTCGTAGAAACTGCCGTAAATGCCTAATCTTATTCTGCCACCTGTCTATAGCCGACCTACCGCCTTCACCCTTCGCCCATTCCCTGGCAACCAAGTCCAAGAAACCTTCTCGTTCAAACCACGCTAGCTCGAAGGAGAACGTATTCTTATTCCCCGTATATGTTGCCTCTCCAGAATCTACCAAAAGTGGAGTATGATCCGAAATAGCCCTCGACAAAGCCTGAACGGTGACCATGGGGAACTTCTGTTCCCACTCCACACTAGAGAGAACACGATCTAGCTTCTCATAAGTCGGGTTTGGTAGTGAATTGGCCCAGGTGAATTGTCTGCCCGAAAGCTCTATCTCCCGGAGATCCAAGCTCTCAATAATAGCATTAAACATAAACGACCATTTGCCGTCAAAGTTATCGTTATTCTTCTCCTCCCGCCTTCTAATAATATTGAAATCACCACCCACCAGAATTGGGAGCTGCTCGTCTCCACAAATCCGAACTAGGTCCGCCAAAAAGTCTGGTTTGAGCTCAGGTTGTGCAGCTCCGTATACTGCCACCAGAGCCCAGTGAAATCCATCTACCCTGGATCTCACTCGGAACTTTACGGCAAACTCCCCCAAGACCACGTTACGGACTTCTAAAGACTTTCTTCTTACCCCTAGTAAAATCCCACCGGACCTTCCTCTCGGGGGTAAGCAATGCCAGTCAAAAGCCACACCTCCAGATAGAGTACCCAGAAACTGGGAGGTGAAGTTATCTCTACCAGTTTCGGAGAGGGCTATGAAGTCAAGCTTGTGTTCAACCGACGCCTCCGCCAAGAACCTACGTTTAGCCAAGTCTTTCAGACCTCTGCTATTCCAAAAAATGCCTCTCATTTTTCATCATGGAATTTCTTGGCGGTCCGAATCCGAACACTCCTCCGTACAGCCGACACAGGGTAAATCTTGCGGTTCCATTTCCGCTTGTGTACCGATTGCTCCCCTGCCCGGTCCGTACAACCAGGTTCGGGTACTTGAGCAACCGCGGTATCAGCCTGGAGGCACTCCTCCAGGCCTTCTCCATTCCCCTCATCCTCCGACAGAGCACTAGCTAGATCAAGGTCCGCACAAAAACTATCCAGAGCCCTCACCCCTAGAGCATCAAAATCAGAGTTGTTTAAAGGCTTAACGGCTGCTAAGTTTGTAATAACCTCGATCGCCCGTTCTGCCTCACGATCAAACAAGTCGTTAACAGATTGAGCAACCTCTTTCCCGTTCCCGCCCAACGAAACCCCCAATTGATTTGCATTATTAATAACATCATCAGTAGAAAAATGCAAAATCGAATTGGAAATACAGACTAACATACCTGTCGAGTCCTCAATGTCCCGCAGCTTGGCCTGCCGCATGGCACGTCCCATCTGCAGATCATCCGCATCCGGCTGGTCCTGCAGGCGACTGCTGAGACGTCGGCCATCAGTCATGGGATCCGCTATCCCTCCGAAGGCGACGATATCGGCGGTGGAGGGTCCACTCGGGGTGGGGCCTCCCGCCGAAGACCCAAGTACACCCCCACCCACCGGACCACGAGTACCTGAGCCTCCTGCCGCAGGTGTCTCGGGGGCAGCCCCTGGCGCCAACAGAGAGCACTCCTCTCGAGGCGCAAAATCTCCAGATACAGCCACACTCGGGCTGGATGCAGTAGCTCCAGAGAACACGTCGTGAGCTGGTAACAGAACGATCGGAAACGGACCTCCAGACTCAGATGACGCATCCCGAAAAGCACCAACCTCCAGGGCGTCCTCGCGACGCTGAACTGCGGGAGATGGCGTGACACAAGGGGACTCCCCCTAACACCCTCCTCCCCAGGTAGAGAAGCATCCAGAAGCAACGGTGTCAACGGAGGAAGTTCCAGCTCCACCGGATCGTCCAATTCGGCTCTGTGGCCCCACAAACGACTGGGGGCCGAAGCCGCCCCAAAGGACCCAAAACGTAATGCAGACAGAGAAGTAGCTGGGGGTGCTTCCCCCTTCCCTCCGGAGCTTCCGGAGGACTGCTGAGACAGACCCGGTGTCGGTGCCTGCCCAGGCATAGCCGGCGCCCCCGCAGCCGACTCACTTGCCCCACGTGCCTCATCCCCATCAGTCTTATCAGTGTCCACATTCCCATCAGTAGCCTGAGCAAGAACAGAACTCTCAAGCTCAATCCCGATCTCCAATTCGTACATCAGACCAGCATTGTACCATCTCACAAAAAAAGGAACCAACTCAATATCCAGAACGCTCACCAACAAGCGAGCAATGCCATTAGCTTGCGAGAACGGCATGTCGACCTTCTCAGCTTTACCAATAAGCGAGCCAAGACTCCAGATAGTCCGAGCACTCAGAAAGGCCTTCGGGGGCACCCCCAGAAAACGAACCCAAATCTGCGGGAGGGCCTTCCCCTGAGGCTCCGGGTTCTTCCACGGAGCAAACTCAATGATACAGCTAGTACTTGCCGCCCGACACATACCATACTTAAGCGCATGATTCAGGTCATCAAGGGAGGGGAACTCCACCTTATATGATTGCCCCTCAAGCTTAATCAGCTTCCACTGAAAGTTACCTGGCATCAACTCACTGAGCGTATGCACGATCTGGGCCTCAGACAGTGTTCCATTCGTTACTTTGACAATCCCTGTAAGCGAGGCCTCCGTCACAACTGCCTCAGGCTCATTAGAAGGAGACTCGAAAAACATAAGATCCGCAGAACAGACTCCGTACACAGCCACCGCCGGCATGGGCCCCTGGAGTTCAGGGCACTCCCCTGAATCATGCATAGGTTTCTGACACGTGTCGCACATCACCGTAGTGCACTCGGCTGCGAAGTGCCCCGCCACTCCACACCGGCGACAAATCATCTTTTCCTTCTTGCGCAACCACTTGGATAAACGATCAACAACCGGCTTGTCAACCGCCTTGTCAGACAACCCAGCCTCCTGTTCCGGAACCTCAACTGAAGCAAGAGCACGAACCACCTCAACTGCAGCCGTAGAAAGCGTCTGAGGAACTACCCCCGAAGTCTCCACCGAAGGCACGACCGGCGCATCAATGACTTGCCTCGGTGGAGGAGGAGGATGCCGTCTACCTCCTCCCCGACCTCCACGGAACCTTCCCCGGAAGCGTTGGTTGGGCCCCGAAGCACCCTCAACGAAGCCACCAGGTGGTCCATGGAAGCCACCTTGCTGACCGTATCCGCGACCAACACCTCCATCACCTTGCCAAGCATAACCCCGACCACCGCCGGTTGACGAGGAACCTCGATGCTGGCCCTCTCCATAGGCATCATAGCCATCATCGCCCCACCGACGTCTCGGGGGGTTGCGGTTGTGAAAACCACCGCCCTCATCCTGGGCATGACGCCCGCGGCCCGCCTCCACCGCGGCCGGTGCCGCCACCGCGCCTCGACCGGGAAGCCCCCGGCCCGCCTCTGCCGCAGCAGGAACGACCGCAGCGCCACGACCCATAGGTCGCTGGCCGCCCGGCCGGACTGCTCCCCCGCGCCCACCTTGCTGGGAGCTCAACGCTGGCTGCGGCACAGCTCCGCGGGGCACCCCAGCAGCAGCGGCCTTGGGGACAGAGGGCTTGACGGGCGGGAGGCCTGCACCACCTCGGCCGGCCATCGCAGGACTACGCGGCGAAGAACTGCGAGGGAAGCCAGGTCTAGGGCGAAGCGGGCGAACCCTAGACAGCGGGGACGAAGGTCCTGACGTTCTCGTGCATGCGACTGCAGCACTATCGATAACACGGGCTCCCTGAGCCGATCGATCAGCGAACTGGGCCATTCCTCCGGCTACGCAAGACTCTCCCCCCGACCGAACGAGACCGCCGCCCCCAGTGGGCCGAACCTCCGAGACAACCCAACTGTCAGGCCCAACTAGGCCTAGCAGGGATTTCAAGCGCAATCTCCGCGCCTCTCGGATCGCGGCAACCTGGCAGGCCGCCGGCGCCGCCGCCGCCACCGATCTCAAGCCACCCTTCTTTCTTTTCTGAACATGCTTCCATGTGTGAACCGGCATAAGATCGAACAGTAGGAGGTTAGGAAGACTCACCTTTGGCAAGGGACCGCGCCATGGCCGGAGCGCCGTCGCAGCCGTCCGCCGGTGCGCCACACGCCTAACGATCTCCTCCACCTCCTCGTTCGCGACCCCAACTCTCGCTGGATCCTCACGGGGCACCACCGCGTCCACCATCGAAGCCAGATCCTTCTCCTCGTACCCCGCCTCCAGCGCCTCGCAAATCAGATCAGACGCCGTCGGAGAACCTGGTTCCGCCGGTCCGGCATCGTCGTCATCGTCCTCCTCACCGTCCCCCGCCGCAAGAGCCCAAAACCGACCTCCGGCCGGCCGCGCCCCTGATGCGCCGACCGCCCTGGTCGCCATCCTCTTCACCAAGGTGAAGGCCTCTTCTTTGATCCTAGCACAATAAACTAGTGTTGATTATTAATAGGTCGTAAAAGACCGATAGAAAGCATATACACAATCCTTTTCGAATCACGGGGACATTGCAAGCTGGAGATGTGGGTGGGTGGAGCGGTGGAGCACCTAGGAGCTCCACCGCAATTACCCAGCAACCACCCATTAAACGTTGATGTCGCCCTTTTAATGCTTGTTGCTTACATGTCTACTATCATTGGACATAGTCTCTTCTTCTATTTCCTCTTACCTATCTTAGCTCATTTAGGCCAGTAGGTAGTAGCAGTACAACTCAAACCAACACGAATGAAACTATAACTTGGGGTGAAAGAGAGATTAGTACTAGTAATCGGCATTTGGACACTTGTACTGAGTTGGGAATGGGATGCGCTCGGGAAGAAGCTATCTATTGAAGCTTGGATCTGTTGGGGCTGGACAGCGACAATGAGCTGCACAAATTCACTGACATGGCAAATATGCACACTACACAGCCTCCTCGACTTGTGATGAATTTTGAGGATAGCTTCAACCAACAAGTAAGCAGCGGAATAACACAAACAACATGCACATGTGACACAGAATTTAACGTGGAAATACCTCCTCAACTTGAGGAGTAAAAAACCACGGCTGTGGACCAACCGATCCACACAACTTCACTATGAGTATGATGAGTACAAAGTCTTCTATAGAACCTCTACAGAGATTTACAACACACATTCCACGTTGCCAACCGGCAACAACAACAACAACCAAAAGACAAGTAGACACATGAGAACTGCTCTTAAACCGCTTAACCAAACAACACCAAATTTGGCAGACAAGTAGACACATGAGTTCTTGACATCCCCACCAAATTTCAGCTCAATCGAACATCTTTTGCCTACGCAAACTGTTCGTCTCCCAAAACTACTCTGTACTGAAACAGCAGCAGTCAGAGCTGACAAAACCATTCTCAAATCTGATGCTCCACTGACCCAATCCTCAAACCAGCTAACCAGATGAAATTACTCAAAGTAAGGAACGAGCTCACCAAGTTTGGGGTCGATCCAAGCACGTTTGAGCCTCCAAGCACCAGCTTGAACACTGTCTAGTCAGATGCAGCAAATCTGGACATAACCTATGCTTCTGTTCTTCCTCTCTCTCAGGTTGTGGTTTCTCTTGTGTGTTTTCTCTCACACTCTCACAAATGGCAGCCACACCAGCAGGGGTGGAGTGGCTAGGGTTTTCTTCCTGCTTCACTTCCCTTGGAAGCGCTCTCAACCGTTGGATGAAGCGAAGAACGACGGCAGACATGTGTTGGACTTCTGGGCTGATGTGGGATGCCAACACACCTCCATGTGGAGGGAGTTAGGCCAACAAACTCCCCCTCCCGACATGTGCCAAAAAAATCAGAATTTTTTTATTGTTTTATTAATTTTATTGGAATTTACTGTTTATCCCCAGATCAAATGAGCTTGGGAGTAAAAGGGGACTTTCGGGTTTACATGCCTTTCTATTTTTACGAAAATGTTGCTTCTTTCCACTATTTATGATGGAATTTTTGAACATTTGCCCCATTTTACGTACTTAAATGTAGGTATAGTTCTGGTAGCATGCACAGGGGACAAACACAAGGCCTCTCTGCTGATTTAGGAGCACAACAAGATACATTAGATGATGTCGTAACCTTCACCATTTTGACACTGAAGGCATTGAGGGCGACCGACTGTACACAAGCAATGACCTCGAGAGGAAGGGGTGGCTGCAATATGAGAATAATGGAAAAAAAAGAACCCTGGTGATCATTAAGACTGATTGTGGCATTCGTCTTTTGGAATATAATTAAGTCGTGCTTTAGGAAATAACAATTAACAAGATTAATTAGAAGAAGAAAATGGAGTGAGATTTTTTTAGAGGTACATGCCATGCACAGACCAAAAGAGAAACGGAAAATAGGCTACAACGTGAATGCGATACCGCTTTTCGTGTAAGTTGAAAACACTAGTTTTTATTTTCCTGAGAATCTTTTGTGACAACATACTCCCCCTCATATACTGTATATACATCGAAACATCGTTCTCCCTTGGTTCCAGATATATATGAGCTTCATCTTAAGTGACAGCAATCATACAATAACTCAGTAGTACAATTCTGGAGTAGCCTTATTTCGAAACTTTTAATGCACTAACTTTTGTGATGAAGTAGCAAAAGTGAACGTATTTTTTTATTTTTATTTTTATCGTGTAAGGTAGATATGTACAATCCACAAACCACAATAGTGACACCACCACAATGACGATAACCACCAAACACGGTGTATCCCACTCATTTCTCTTGCCTCATTGGTGCCATTTATGAGACATCTCATTTACATATTTTGATTCGTTGTAGATAGTATTCAATTGGAGCAGATTCTAATTCTATTGAAGTGCATCTATGGTTGTTAAGATATCACATGTTTATTTGGACTAGAAGATACTTGTTTTTGTTTTTCAGAAAACTAGCACCTCTTCCTCTCAAACCTCTTCTTGCATGCATATGAGTTTCTAACCCCTCACCTGCCTATATAATTAGTGATTTGTTTTCTCCATTATCAGTTGCACAAACTATTGAGTCAATGAGAGACAATAGTGATACTAACCGGCATTATATTGTTATGGGTTAAATGATAGTAAATGACACAACCAAACTCCTGTAAAGAATGAAGATCCTTCTACTATACCACGGTGAACCAGCGAGGCTCCCAACACTAGCCGCCGCTTCCTCCTCCTCCCAACCCTAGCCGCCTCCTCCTCACACCCCCCTTCTCCCTTCCTCGCTGCCGCCTGAGGCAGCCGCCGGGCAAGCCCGGGGCGCCAAGGATAGTGGCGGCGGGGCCTCGGTTGCCCTATTTTCGCGTGGAGAACACCAATCTGGAGCGGCGGCGGGCGGTGGATACGGTGTCCCGGCCGCGTGGGCGACGGGATCTGGTGGTCGTTGGCGGCCAGCGACAGCTTCTGCGATGGTCGATGCGCGCGATCTGGCGCCTCCCCTTGAGGGAGTCCTGGATTGAGGGGTCCTCATGTGGCTGGATAACTCTTGGTGGGCCGGACTGGTGGGCCGTGAAGATCGTAGTCGAAGATCATCTCTTGTATCCGGATAGGACTCCTGTATTGATGTAATGGCAAGTTTTAGGTTCGGGTGTAATCTTTCCTTCCTCTGCAAGATGACATGTACAAACCCTAGGCCCCTCCTGTGTATATATAAACCGGAGGGTTTAGTCCGTAGAGGCTAGAACAGAGAATCTCAAATCCTCATAGGCTAGACTTTAGGGTTTAGCCAATACGATCTCGAGGTAGATCAACTCTTGTATTCATATTCATCCATATTTATATAGCAGGAAGTAGGGTTTTACCCCGATCGAGAGGGCCTGAACCTGGGTAAACATCGTGTCCCCAGTCTCCTGTAACCATCAATCCTCATACGCATAGTTCAGGACCCCCTACCCGAGATCCGCCGGTTTTGACACCGACATTGGTGATTTCATTGATAGTTCGACTATGTCGTCGACGGAAGGGCCGATGGATCGCATAACCAACCGCAATGGCGACACTGAGGGAATTTTCCCTCCAGGCTAACTTTTCATGTTCAGCGGCTTCACGCTCCGTGCCAACACCGAGGGCCATCACGAGCAGATCGAGAGCTACACCCCTGGCCATCAAGTTAGAATCGGAAGCTTGAACTACGTTGCTGATATCCGTGGAGACTTGATCTTCGCCGGATTCGAACCAGCGGCAACCTCTCTCTGCCACCACGATGAGCATGACCTAACTCTGTCATCGGATCAGGAAATAGCACCTGCAACAATTCTGGCCCTGATCCAGAACAGATCGCGTCACCCGAGGACGGGGAGCTCAAACCCACCACGTGAACCATAGACTCTACGGCGTTGGATCCGCGCACGGACCTAACTACGAGCGGGGTCTGTGTTACCGGTACCCCGGACTCAACTCTGGCCTCAGATTCCGAATCACGCGCATCCGCGCCCTTCAAACCCGATGAGGCGTCTATCGCCGAATTCAGTGTTGCAGATATCTTCCAACACTCACCCTTTGGCGACATGTTAAAGTCGTTAAGATACCTCTCCCTAGAAGAGGACACACAGCCGCATTGTATCCGGTTCGAACTGGAGGCTGATGGAGAATTTCATTCCCCACCCACCACCCAATTGATAGCCACGGTCGACGATCTAACCGATCTACATGACTATGCTTCCAAATACTTCAAAGGGATGGACCTCGAAACTGAAGCGGATTCAAATCAAGGCCGGCTAGTAACCGGGCGGTGGACAGCTACGTCTTCGTACGACGTGTACATGGTGGATACACCCAAAGAGGCGGAGGGCAATGGCGAAAACAATACCGTAGAGGACAAGCCCGCCGAAGAACCTCCCAAACGTCGTCATGCAAAACGGCGAACTATATCCCGTAAAGGAAAGGATAGCAACACTGTGACTAATGACAGTGATATTCCGAAAAAAGTCAAAGACCCCGTAGACCCAGGTATGGAGCAGGAGAGGCGAGAGGACGGCGAACAGAGTCCGCAGCCGCAGTCCAATGACAGCGATGCCGAGGACGATACTTATGAACCTATCTCCGAAGAAGAGGTTAGCCTGGGCGATGACGAATTCATCGTCCCAGAAGAACCCGCAGAACAAAAGCGCTTCCACCGGAGGCTTATTGCCACCGCAAGGAGCCTGAAAAAGCAGCAGAGATGGCTTCGTGCCGCATATGACATGCTCAATGATAGATGGAATGAGGTGCTAGACGCCAAGCAGAAACATGGCTATAACGGCCAAACCAAAGGCCATCCCAAGCGTAAACTGCTGCTTGAATTCGACGACGAGGCTGCCGCGCCCGTCTTGCCGAAGAATAAACCGCCGATAAGCCGGACCGACCACGTCGCGGACGGGACAGAGTCGCTAGCAATGGCGTACACAAGCCCGCACCACCACTCCGTATAGGAAAGGAGGGTGCGGGTCAAGTCCAAAAACACGATCTGCGTGAGGACCTGAACAAGAAAGTTAGCAAGGCCAGGTCTATCTATGGACCTAGGGACCGGGCTCCCGCACGGGACGGCGGCTATCAAGCCAATCGCGCCAGTGACATACCAGTTCGGGGTCAATACCGAACACCACAACCACCGGACATACGCCACGATATAACAAGATACAGAGGAGCTGCACACCTTCGGTGCTTCACCGATGAGGTGTTGGGTCATGATTTCCTAGAAGGGTTTAAACCCGTGAACATCGAAGCGTACGATGGAACGACGGATCCCGCCGCCTGGATAGAAGACTTTATTCTTCACATCCACATGGCTCGAGGAGATGGCCTCCACGCCATCAAATACTTACCCCTCAAGCTGAAAGGACCGGCTCGGCACTGGCTAAACAGCCTCCCAGAGAACTCCATTGGGAGCTGGGGAGAGCTTGAGGATGCTTTTCGGGCCAATTTTCAAGGGACTTATGCCTGGCCCCCGCACGCTGACGATTTAAGTCACATCATCCAACAACCTAGGGAGTCAGCCCGCAAGCTTTGGAATCGGTTTCTCACTAAGAAAAACCAAATCGTCGACTGTCCGGACGCTGAAGCCTTGGTGGCATTTAAGCACAGAATCCGGGGCAAATGGCTAGCCAGACACCTTGGATAGGAAAATCCGAGGACAATGGCAGCCCTAACTACACTCATGACTCGCTTCTGCGCGGGTGAGGATAGCTGGATAGCTCGTAGCAGTACCGGCGACCCTGGAACATCTGAAGTCAGGGATGGCAATGGAAAGCCACGACATAAACAAAACAAACGTCAAAACAATTCTGGAAGCCCAGATGATACAGCGGTAAACGTCGGATTCAGTGGCTCCAGACCCGGTCAACGGAATAAGCCATTTAAAGGCAGCAGAGACGGTCCATCCAATCTAGATAAAATATTAGATAGGCCCTACCAAATTCACGACACCCCAGAGAAACCTGCCAACCATACAAACCGTAACTGTTGGGTTTTCAAGCAGGCCGGCAAACTAAATGCCGAACACAAGGGGAAGGAGCCTCAGATCGAAGACAAGGATGAACCTCGCCAGCCGAATATAGGGGGGCAGAAGAAATTTCCACCGAAGGTCAATAAAATGAACATGATATATGCCACTCATATCCCAAAGATGGAGCGCAAGCGCACACTCCGAGATGTCTACGCCGTTGAACCTGTCGCCCCCAAATTCAACCCATGGTCAGCCTGTCCGATCACTTTTGATCGCAGGGATCATCCGACTAGTATTCGACATGGGGGTTCGGCCGCCCTAGTGCTTGACCCAATAATCGATGGATACCATCCAACCCGAGTCCTTATGGACGGCGGTAGCAGTCTCAATCTGATATATCAGGACACTGTCCGCAAGATGGGAATCGACCCTTCAAGAATCAAGCCAAGCAGCATGACCTTTAAAGGAGTGATACCGGGCGTTGAAGCCTACTGCACAGGCTCTTTAACATTGGAAGTTGTATTCGGTTCTCCCGACAACTTTCAAAGCGAAGAACTAATCTTCGACATAGCTCCGTTCCGAAGTGGCTATCATGCACTACTCGGAAGAACGACCTTCGCCCGCTTCATTGCACTCCCGCATTATGCCTATTTAAAGCTTAAAATGCCTGGACCACGTGGCGTTATCACGGTCAATGGAAATATGGAGCGCTCTCTCCGTACGGAGGAGGACACTACGGCCTTAGCAGCCGAAGTCCAATGCGGCCTATTCAAGCCGAATAATCTATCAATAGCGGACACAACGAAACGTGTCCGGCACATGCCTCAGTGCGACAGCTCGGATGAACCTGAGCAAGGTTGATAGCTACGGCCCCGTCGACTGCCCCATAAGGTGATAGCATATGTGCCTCGAGCGCATAATTATGCCTTAAAAATTCCTTGGGCGACGACCGGGGACGTCTGCATATAGTCCATAGTTCGGCTTGACCCTATTCGGACTCTAAACTTATCTTATTTATGTTCATTAAAGAAACCAAACTTGTTATGGCCATACAAGACTGATTTTTCTTTTCCAGGATTATTTTCCTTTCTTTTTCCTACAGATGGCCATCATACTCACACCTTTAAGGACACATTACAGAGGAGGAAACATCGCAGACGTGTAGCAGGGACCCGCACTAAGGTTCCTTTTTAGATTAAGACCTTGTGTAAACCTTTTTTCTCTTTCTTTTTATATACCTTTTTGGCATGTAAAATGTCCAAAAAGGTTTTCGGCATTATGTATAAGTTTGCGGCTCACCGTACCACAAAGAGTTATTAATAGAGCAACCTAAGTCGCATTATGTTCAGAGTTTTATTCACTCATCATAAATGTTCTCTTCCCACATCAGACTGTCATATGTGCCTTGTTAATAAAGGTCTATTACCAGGGGCTGTATTCAGCCCCATATATGTTAAAAAGATCGAACACCTATAGGGAGCGTTCGGCGTCCTGGATGTTTGCCTTATATGCATCAGTTCCGAATCATGTCTTGGGTCAATAGTTGGGTTGCCCGGCTCCTGTGCTTACCCCTACGTTCCCGATTGTTCGGCTAGGGTGTAAAGGGAGAACTACTCTGATTGTACTTCTGGCTCGTCCAGTCAAGTACCTCAGTAGAGAAAGCCGAAAACTGACCGTCATGATGGGCGAGCACCTGTTCTGCAATCCAGCGACTTAGTTTTATACTACGATCGATAGAGATCTACCCCGTGTTATACGAAGGGTTGGTTTTTGCCCAGCCAGGTGTAATTGGATGCCTTAAGTACATGAATATCATATCCCCACCATGGGCTAGTACCTAGCCCCACATGTCAAGCTCCTACGACTAAGTGAAAGCAATAACGCCGCATAGTCTAATTGCCTGGTTCGCTCCGCATACACCTCCTATACGGACCAAGACATTGGATAAAGAGTGTACATGCATATGACCGAACACCCCAGTACTATGTACATTGGGGCTGAAGCCGACGACTGGAAACTTTCAGATTTAGATAAACAGTCATACAGGACATAAAAGACGCTGATATCATAAATAGCGCACAAGTTATATACATCAGATTCATAAGCATAGTCTTTACATCCAGATACCATCAATCGAAGACAACAATCTTTGAACACTGGACTTCTAGAAGGCCGGCGCCCTCGATGACATCCTCAAAGTACTTCTCCGGCTTGCGGTGCTCCTTGCATACGGGCAGGCCAGCAGTAGCTATATGCCCTGCGTTCATCTTCGCCCAGTGCACTTTGACACGAGCGAAGGCCATCCGAGTACCTTCTATGCAGGCCGAATGCTTCAATGCGTCGACCCGCGGACTCGCCCCGACGAGCCGCTTCACCAATCCGAAGTAACTACTTGGGATTGGCTCAGCGGGCCATAGCAAGACTATTAAGTCTTTCATGGCCAAACCCGCCATATTGTGCAGCTTGACCAGTTACTTCATCTGGTCGCTGAGGGGCACCAGATGTTTTGCCGCATAGAACTGCGACCAAAACAACTTCTCCATATTGTTCCCCTCTAGGGCTCGGAAGTACAGAGCGGCATCAGCACTGCTCCTCGGAAGATCAGCAAACACGCCTGGAGAACTCCATAACCGGGTCAGCCCAATGTACTTCTGCCCTCCGAAGATGCTCTGTAAGAGAAATGTCTTACCAGATGCTATATGTCATGCCTTCTCGATTTCTTGACGGGCGTTGCGCGACTCGCCTCGCACATCCTGGGCAGTCTTCACTGCCGCAGCAAGCTCCGATGCCTGTTCCAAAGTCTTCTTCTCCAATGCCTCACATTTGAGAATTGCCTTGTTGAGATCGACCTCGACCTCGAATACCTGAGCCCGGTGCTTCGCACACTTAGCCTTTTCGGCCTCTAAATCGGCAGCCGCTTTGTCAGCAACCACCTTGTTCGCCTCGACCTCCTTCTTGGCCTCGGCAACCTCGCCCTTGACGGCCTCGAGCTCAGTGGCGCCAACTGTGTAATACATAATACAATATTAGAGTTTATAAATATACTCAATAAACTAAGTCTTCTTGACATTTCAATTTATTAAACATCCGCATACCTGGCGTTTCGTCTAAACGCTGATTGACGCGGTCGAGGTCCGCGTTGGCCAACAGGAGCTTCCAATTTAGTTTGGCAACTTCTGCGTCTCGAGCAGTTGCATAACTAGTGAAGCTTGCACAACAGTACAGCTCTGTAAGTATGCTACACTACAGATACTTCGTCCGATTCTTTTCAGAATCACATAAAGCATTAGGGGCTACTGGTTATGTATGTGCATTAAAAATAATAAACTTCATGAAAAAACATTACATTGCTCACCTCAAAGCCTGTTAACAGGCTGTTGGAGGCTTCATTCAGTCCGCCCTTGACGGACTGAATCTTCTTCATCACCGCACCCATCACGGTGCGGTGCTCCTCCATGATGGAAGCACTTTGCAGTGCCCCCTCCATATAGTCCGGCGCCTCCGGATTAACTCTGGGCGCCACTGTATCCTCCCCCCTTTGGGGAGTCGGGTCTTCAGACCCCGGAGCCGCGCTAGGCTCCGGGATAGTATTTGGTGGGGCCTCGGACTGTTTGGGCCCCACGTCTTCGGTCTCCATGGGGACGGTCTCCCCATGGTCGGTAGCCGCCAGGGTAGTATCCCCGGCCGCCTTATCGCCTGCCCCGCCCCACTAGTAGATAAAGGGGATTTAGCCCCGGTTCATTTGGCCTTTTAGCCCCGGTTCTGGAACCGGGGCAACAGGGTCGGTACTAATGCTCTGACCCTTTAGTCCCGGTTCAATCCAGAACCGGGGCAAAAGGGTGTCCACGTGGCCTGTGCACCGAGTCCAGGCAGGAGGGGCTTTAGTCCCGGTTGGTGGTACCAACCGGGACCAAAAGGCATGCACGTGTCAGCATTTCTGTAGCTGTGGTTTTTGTTTTTTTTTTGAAAGGGGAGGGGGGGTTTTAGGTTTTGGGGGTTAATTTAGGTGTTTGATATATTGTGTTAGCTAGCTAATTAATAGAGAGAAGTGTTCTCTCTTATGTCCGTGCTTTTGGTCGACGCTACATACTACACATACGTATATATATGGACTAGAGTCACGCTAGCTAGCTAGCTAGCTGCTAGCTATACTAAGCAAACGAAGGAACAGAAGATCTCGTATATATAATCAACATATATATATATGCATACAGAGAGAAGTAATAATATCGACCACCTCTCCTTCTCCGAGAGATTGGTCGAACAACAAGTTCTCGTATATCTATCGATCCGACACTACCGGGCACATATATACAATAATTATCTCTTACAAAAATAATCTCCTAACACATGGATGCAGGGTCCACATAGTATTCTCCGTCTTCAGCGATCACGTGTTCAAGGAAGAATGCCGCCAATTCCTGTTGAATTGCTCGCAGACGATCTGGTGTTAGGAGTTCATCCCGCATCCGAAACATCTAATTTGAAGTAGGGGGTCAATACATGAAATGATGCTATAAATTTGTGAATATTATTGATTGCTTACGCACTTTAAATTGTTCATCAGTGTAGCCCCGCTCACAGGTCGTGTGGCGGATGGACTCGCAAATGTAGTATCCACAATAATCATTCCCGGGTTCCTGCCACAACCACTTTACAAGAAATAGAGCTCAATCAAACTGATAAGCAAGAATGCCAAATTGGTATTGATGAAACTAGCTAGCGCTTGAATCAAGATATAGGAGATGCGCGCGCGGAACATGCTACTATATAGTATTTTTCAATACTTTGACACTAGCTAGGCAACCTCTCTCGACCCCTCGACCCCCGACTGCTCGGCGATCCACAAACCCTAGACCCCCTCATGTCACATTTTGTCTAGCTAGTGTCAAAGGATTCAACAGAACCAATACTTCATCATTAGGCGAAAGTAACAGTAGCATGATGGTACGAAGCTCTCCAAAGTTGTTTTGGAACGAAGTCCCAGATAAGATAATCCGTAACAAAAGACGGATTATCCTATCAGGAACTCCGTTCCAGAACATCTTTGCATAACTTCGTACCAACATGCCTCGGTTACTTCTGGCAAATGATGAAGTCATGGAATTTTTCAATACTTTGACACTAGCTAGGCAACATCTCTCGACCCCTCGACCCCCGACTGCTCGGCGATCCACAAACCCTAGACCCCCTCATGTCACATTTTGTCTAGCTAGTGTCAAAGGATTCAACAGAACCAATACTTCATCATTAGGCGAAAGTAACAGTAGCATGATGGTACGAAGCTCTCCAAAGTTGTTTTGGAACGAAGTCCCAGATAAGATAATCCGTAACAAAAGACAGATTATCCTATCAGGAACTCCGTTCCAGAACATCTTTGCATAACTTCGTACCAACATGCCTCGGTTACTTCTGGCAAATGATGAAGTCATGGAATTTTTCAATACTTTGACACTAGCTAGGCAACCTCTCTCGACCCCTCGACCCCCGACTGCTCGGCGATCCACAAACCCTAGACCCCCTCATGTCACATTTTGTCTAGCTAGTGTCAAAGGATTCAACAAAACCAATACTTCATCATTAGGCGAAAGTAACAGTAGCATGATGGTACGAAGCTCTCCAAAGTTGTTTTGGAACGAAGTCCCAGATAAGATAATCCGTAACAAAAGATGGATTATCCTATCAGGAACTCCGTTCCAAAACATCTTTGCATAACTTCGTACCAACATGCCTCGGTTACTTCTGGCAAATGATGAAGTCATGGAATTTTTCAATACTTTGACACTAGCTAGGCAACCTCTCTCGACCCCTCGACCCCCGACTGCTCGGCGATCCACAAACCCTAGACCCCCTCATGTCACATTTTGTCTAGCTAGTGTCAAAGGATTCAACAAAACCAATACTTCATCATTAGGCGAAAGTAACAGTAGCATGATGGTACGAAGCTCTCCAAAGTTGTTTTGGAACGAAGTCCCAGATAAGATAATCCGTAACAAAAGACGGATTATCCTAGCTATCAGGAACTCCGTTCCAAAACATCTTTGCATAACTTTGTACCAAAATGCCCCGGTTACTTCTGGCAAATGATGAAGTCATGGAATTCTTCAATACTTTGACACTAGCTAGGCAACCTCTCTCGACCCCTCGACCCCCGACTGCTCGGCGATCCACAACCCTAGACCCCCTCATGTCACATTTTGTCGAGTGTCAAAGGATTCAACAAAACCAATACTTCATCATTAGGCGAAAGTAACAGTAGCATGATGGTACGAAGCTCTCCAAAGTTATTTTGGAACGGAGTCCCCGATATGATAATTCGTAACAAAAGACGGATTATTCTATCAGGAACTCCGTTCCAAAATATCTTTGCATAACTTTGTACCAAAATGCCCCGGTTACTTCTGGCAAATGATGAAGTCATGGAATTCTTCAATACTTTGACACTAGCTAGGCAACCTCTCTCGACCCCTCGACCCCCGACTGCTCGGCGATCCACAACCCTAGACCCCCTCATGTCACATTTTGTCGAGTGTCAAAGGATTCAACAAAACCAATACTTCATCATTAGGCGAAAGTAACAGTAGCATGATGGTACGAAGCTCTACAAAGTTATTTTGGAACGGAGTCCCCGATAGGATAATTCGTAACAAAAGACGGATTATTCTATCAGGAACTCCGTTCCAAAATATCTTTGCATAACTTTGTACCAAAATGCCCCGGTTACTTCTGGCAAATGATGAAGTCATGGAATTCTTCAATACTTTGACACTAGCTAGGCAACCTCTCTCGACCCCTCGACCCCCGACTGCTCGGCGATCCACAACCCTAGACCCCCTCATGTCACATTTTGTCGAGTGTCAAAGGATTCAACAAAACCAATACTTCATCATTAGGCGAAAGTAACAGTAGCATGATGGTACGAAGCTCTCCAAAGTTATTTTGGAACGGAGTCCCCGATAGGATAATTCGTAACAAAAGACGGATTATTCTATCAGGAACCCCGTTTCAAAATATCTTTGCATAACTTTGTACCAAAATGCCCCGGTTACTTCTGGCTAATGATGAAGTCATGGAATTCTTCAATACTTTGACCCCCGACTGCTCGGCGATCCACAAACCTAGACCCCCGACTGCTAGGCAACCTCTCGACCCCTCGCCCTTCGGCCTCTCGATCGGTCCCTCGACGACCCTCGACCCCTCGACCTTCGGCCTCGGTCCCTCGACGACCCTACCCCGGCCCCCCCTAATGTCGAAGTTATCGGGGAGAGGGTGTATACATATCCGATAAAAAAAGAGGAAGAAGAAGAAAAAAGGAACCGCTAGAGGAGAAGATCGAAGAAAAAAAAAGAAAAAAAAAGGAGAAGAAGAAAGGAATAGAGGAGAAGAAGAGAAAATTTCTCTTCTTCTCCTCTATTCCTTTCTTCTTCTCCTCTTTTTTTCTTTTTTTTTCTTCTTCTTATTTATTTCTCCTCTTTCTTCCTCTCCTTCTTCTTCTTTCTTTCCTCTTTCTTATTTTCTTCTTTCCTATCCTTCTTTTTCTTTTTTTTCTTCTTCTTATTTATTTCTCCTCTTCTTCCTCTCCTCTTCTTCTTTCTTTCCTCTTTCTTATTTTCTTCTTTCCTATCCTTCTTTTTCTAAATTTGTAACTTTTGCATATATATATATAAAACTTTCTATATATATTTAAACAAAAAACTATATAGCTAGCCACATACACATATATATACATCACATATACACACATCACATATATACAGCAACTTCCTAAGAAAAAATATATTTATATACACATAAATATATATTTAACATATATATTTAATTAGCAAATTCCTAAGAAAAAAAAAGATATACACATACATATAAATACAGCAACTATATATACAGCAACTATATATACTGCAATTTATATAAACATATATACATATATATACACAACAACTATATATATATATATATACAGCAATATTAAACATATAAAAAAAAAGGGAGCCGGCCCTCACATCGGCAGGGCTGGGCGGCGCGACGGCGGCGGGGCGGGGCGGCGACGAGGCGGCGTCGGGGCGGGGCGGCGCGACGGCGGCGGGGCGGGGCGCGCGGCGGCGCGGGGCGACGGGCCGGCCGGGGCGCGGCGACGGCGCGGGGCGGGGCGACGGCGCGGGGCGCGGCGACGGCGCGGGGCGGAGCGACGAGGCGGCGTCGGGGGCGACGGCGACGGGGCGACGGGGGCGACGGGGGCGACGGCGACGGCGACGGGGACGGAGCAGATCGAGGGCGGCGTCGGGGCGGGGAAGAAGGAGAAACTGAACAAAATTTTCGCAAGTGTAGCTTATATAGGAGGAGTATTAGTCCCGGCTCTTGGCACAAACCGGGACTAATAGCCCCCTTTAGTCCTGGTTGCTGCCACCAACCGGGACTAAAGGTCCCTTTTCAGCAGCCCAAAGGGCGGGAAGGTGGGGCCTTTAGTCCCGGTTGGTGGCAGCAACCGGGACTAATGCCACCCTTTAGTCCCGGTTGGTGGCAGCAACCGGGACTAATGCCACCCTTTAGTCCCGGTTGGTGGCAGCAACCGGGACTAAAGGCCTTGCCGCGGTGCGGTGGGAAGTTTAGTCCCACCTCGCTAGTTGAGGGAGAGCAGCACCAGTTTATAAGCCCCGCTGCCTCTCTCCTCTCGAACTCCTCTAAACTGCAGGCCTAAGGGCCTAAACTGACACTGCTTTGCCTGTGGACTTGCTGGGCTTTCTACGGGCCTGAATCCTGGCCCATGGTTGGGTTTCTAGTCGTATTCAGGCCGTGTGGGCCCAGCAGGTGGCATATTTTTTCTTTTTTTCTTTGTTGCTTTATTTTTTTAGTTTTGTTTCTACTTTCAACAAAATACTTACTGTTGCTATTTTTATTTATTTGTTTTCTTTGTTTCTTTATTTATTTGATTTTGTTTCTACTTACAAAAAAATATTTATTGTTGCTATTTTTTTTTCAAGTTTTTTTGTTTTGTTTTCTGCATTATTTATTTTCTTTTGTAAAACCAATTACGAACTTTCTGTTAGTGCAAGTAGTATTCAAATTTGAATAGTTTAAATTTGAAATTATTTGTTTTCTTTGTTGCTTTATTTATTTTATTTTGTTTCTTTTCAGCAGCCCAAAGGGCGGGAAGGAGGGACCTTTAGTCCCGGTTGGTGGCAGCAACCGGGACTAAAGGGGGGCATTAGTCCCGGTTGGTGGCAGCAACCGGGACCAAAGGCCCTGAGCTGGCGCGGGTGCGGTGGGATATTTAGTCCCACCTCGCTAGCTGAGGGAGCTCGAGAGTGGTTTATAAGGGCTGCTGCTCCCACCCTCTCGAGCTCCTCTCAAATGCAGGCTTCTGGGCCTAGCTCTGCGCGCTGCCCTGTGAGCTTGCTGGGCCTTATATTACAGGTGGATCCTGTGCTATAGGCCTTGCAGGCTCACTGGGCAGCGCCCAATATTTTTTTTCCTTTTTTGCTTTATTTATTTCTAAGTTGTTTTTTGCTGTATTTAGAGTTGCTTTATTTATTTTATTTTCTTTGTTTATTTCTAAGTTGTTTTTTGCTGTATTTAGAGTTGCTTTATTTATTTTACTTCCTTTATTTATTTTCTTTGTTGCTTTATTTATTTTATTTTGTTTATACTTAATTACAACAAAATACTTATTGTTGCTATTTATTTCTAAGTTGTTTTTTGCTGTATTTAGAGTTGCTTTATTTATTTTATTTTCTTTGTTTATTTCTAAGTTGTTTTTTGCTGTATTTAGAGTTGCTTTATTTATTTTACTTCCTTTATTTATTTTCTTTGTTGCTTTATTTATTTTATTTTGTTTATACTTAATTACAACAAAATACTTATTGTTGCTATTTATTTCTAAGTTGTTTTTTGCTGTATTTAGAGTTGCTTTATTTATTTTATTTTCTTTGTTTATTTCTAAGTTGTTTTTTGATGTATTTAGAGTTGCTTTATTTATTTTACTTTCTTTATTTATTTTCTTTGTTGCTTTATTTATTTTATTTTGTTTATACTTACAACAAAATACTTATTGTTGCTATTTATTTTTCAAGTTTGTTTTGTTTTGTTTTGTTTTGTTAGTGCAAGTAGTATTGAAATTTGAATAGTACAAACGGACAATGGTATCATACTCGTTTGTTACAAAGTTGGCGTGGTATCATCATAATAGTTGCGGAAATAACTCTTCACTTTTTCTTCGCTTATGTCATTTGCTTATTGCGCCGTAACCATGGATAATCTTCATCGTTTATCAGGATGCTTGGGTCAGCCTTGACTTTGAAGGGAGGAATTTCATGAAACTTTTCATAATCTTCAGACATGTCTGTCTTGCCCTCCACTCCCAGGATGTCCCTTTTTCCTGAAAGAACTATGTGGCGCTTTGGCTCATCGTATGATGTATTCGCTTCCTTATCTTTTCTTTTTCTCGGTCTGGTAGACATGTCCTTCACATAGATAACCTGTGCCACATCATTGGCTAGGACGAACGGTTCGTCATTGTATCCAAGATTTTTCAGATCCACTGTTGTCATTCCGTACTGTGGGTCTACCTGTACCCCGCCTCCTGACAGATTGACCCATTTACACTTAAACAAAGGGACCTTAAAATCATGTCCGTAGTCAAGTTCCCATATGTCCACTATGTAACCATAATATGTGTCCTTTCCCCTCCCGGTTGTTGCATCAAAGCGGACACCGCTGTTTTGGTTGGTGCTCTTTTGATCTTGGACAATCGTGTAAAATGTATTTCCATTTATCTCGTATCCTTTGTAAATCAATACAGTCGAAGATGGTCCCCTGGACAACAAGTACAACTCATCACAAACAGTGTTGTCACCTCTGAGACGTGTTTCCAACCAACTGCTGAAAGTCCTGATGTGTTCACGTGTAATCCAGTCGTCGCACTGCTCCGGGTGTTTGGAGCGCAGACTGTTCTTGTGTTCATCGACATACGGGGTCACCAATGTAGAGTTCTGTAGAACTGTGTAGTGTGCTTGAGACCAAGAATAACCGTCCCTGCATATTATTGAGTCCCTTCCAAGCGTGCCTTTTCCAGTCAGTCTGCCCTCGTACCGCGATTTAGGGAGACCTATCTTATTAAGGCCAGGAATGAAGTCAACACAAAACCCGATGACATCCTCTGTTTGATGGCCCATGGAGATGCTTCCTTCTGGTCTGGCGCGGTTACCGACATATTTCTTTAGGACTCCCATGAACCTCTCAAAGGGGAACATATTGTGTAGAAATACGGGCCCCAGAATGACAATCTCGTCGACTAGATGAACTAGGACGTGTGTCATGATATTGAAGAAGGATGGTGGGAACACAAGCTCGAAACTGACAAGACATTGCGCCACATCACTCCTTAGCCTTGGTACGATTTCTGGATCAATCACCTTCTGAGAGATTGCATTGAGGAATGCACATAGTTTCACAATGGCTAATCGGACGTTTTCCGGTAGAAGCCCCCTCAATGCAACCGGAAGCAGTTGCGTCATAATCACATGGCAGTCATGAGACTTTAGGTTCTGGAACTTTTTCTCTGCCATATTTATTATTCCCTTTATATTCGACGAGAAGCCAGTCGGGACCTTCATACTGAGAAGGCATTCAAAGAAGATTTCTTTCTCTTCTTTCGTAAGAGCATAGCTGGCAGGACCTTCATACTGCTTCGGAGGGATGCCGTCTTTTTCGTGCAAACGTTGCAGGTCCTCCCGTGCCTCAGCTGTATCTTTTGTCTTTCCATACACGCCCAAGAAGCCTAGCAGGTTCACGCAAAGGTTCTTCGTCACGTGCATCACGTCGTTTGAAGAGCGGACCTCTAGGTCTTTCCAGTAGGGTAGGTCCCAAAATATAGATTTCTTCTTCCACATGGGTGCGTGTCCCTCATCGTCATTCGGAACAGCTAGTGCGCCGGGGCCCTTTCCGAAGATTACGTGTAAATCATTGACCATAGCAAGTACGTGATCACCGGTACGCATGGCGGGCTTCTTCCGGTGATCTGCCTCGCCTTTGAAATGCTTGCCTTTCTTTCGACATTGATGGTTGGTCGGAAGAAATCGACGATGGCCCAGGTACACATTCTTCCTGCACTTGTCCAGGTATATACTTTCAGTGTCATCTAAACAGTGCGTGCATGCGTGGTATCCTTTGTTTGTCTGTCCTGAAAGGTTACTGAGAGCGGGCCAATCGTTGATGGTCACGAACAGCAACGCCTTTAGGTCAAATTCCTCCTGTTTGTGCTCATCCCACGAACGTACACCGTTTCCATTCCACAGCTGTAAAAGTTCTTCAACTAATGGCCTTAGGTACACATCAATGTCGTTGCCGGGTTGCTTAGGGCCTTGGATGAGAACTGGCATCATAACGAACTTCCGCTTCATGCACATCCAAGGAGGAAGGTTATACATACATAGAGTCACGGGCCAGGTGCTGTGATTGCTGCTCTGCTCCCCGAAAGGATTAATGCCATCCGCGCTTAGAGCAAACCATACGTTCCTTGCGTCCTTTGCAAACTCCTCCCAGTACTTTCTCTCGATTTTTCTCCATTGCGAGCCGTCAGCGGGTGCTCTCAACTTCCCGTCTTTCTTACGGTCCTCACTGTGCCATCGCATCAACTTGGCATGCTCTCTGTTTCTAAACAAACGTTTCAACCGTGGTATTATAGGAGCATACCACATCACCTTCGCAGGAACCCTCTTCCTGGCAGGCTCGCCATCAACATCACCAGGGTCATCTCGTCTGATCTTATACCGCAACGCACCGCATACCGGGCATGCGTTCAGATCGTTGTATGCACCGCGGTAGAGGATGCAGTCATTAGGGCATGCATGTATCTTCTGCACCTCCAATCCTAGAGGGCATACGACCTTCTTTGCTGCGTATGTATTGTCGGGCAATTCGTTATCCTTCGGAAGCTTCTTCTTCAATATTTTCAGTAGCTTCTCAAATCCTTTGTCAGCCACAGCATTCTCTGCCTTCCACTGCAGCAATTCCAGTACGGTACCGAGCTTTGTGTTGCCATCTTCGCAATTGGGGTACAACCCTTTTTTGTGATCCTCTAACATGCGATCGAACTTCAGCTTCTCCTTTTGACTTTCGCATTGTGTCCTTGCATCGACAATGACCCGGCGAAGATCATCATTTGGTTCCTCTTGATCTTCAGCAGCTTCACCCGTTGCAGCATCATTGGGCACATCGTCTGGTTCCTCTTGATCTTCACCAGCTCCCCCCATTGCAGCATCACCGTATTCAGGGGGCACATAGTTGTCATCGTACTCTTCTTCTTCGCCGTCTTCCATCATAACCCCTATTTCTCCGTGCCTCGTCCAAACATTATAGTGTGGCATGAAACACTTGTAAAGCAGGTGGGAGTGAAGGATTTTTCGGTTAGAGTAAGACATCGTATTCACACATTTAGTGCATGGACAACACATAAAACCATTCTGCTTGTTTGCCTCTGCCGCATTTAGAAACTCACGCACGCCCTTAATGTACTCGGAGGTGTGTCTGTCACCGTACATCCATTGGCGGTTCATCTGCGTGCATTTATATATAATTAAGTGTGTCAAAAACCATTACAGAACATCATAAATAGATAATTAAGTGACCAAATGGATAAAAGTTCATCATCACATTAAAACCAAAGTACATACATATATAGTTCTCATCTAACAACATATAGCTCTCCATACACATCGAAACTATGTAAAACATTTCAACGCGAAAACAAATGCTATCATAATCGCAACCAAGGTAACAATTGATCCAACGGCATAATGATACCAAGCCTCGGTATTAATGGCATATTTTCTAATCTTTTTAATCTTCAACCGCATTGTATCCATCTTGATCTTGTGATCATCGACGACATCCGCAACATGCAACTCCAATATCATCTTCTCGTCCACAATTTTTTTTATTTTTTCCTTCAAGAATTTGTTTTCTTCTTCAACTAAATTTAACCTCTCGACAATAGGGTCCATCTTGATCTTGTGATCATCGATAACTTCCGCAACATGCAACTCCAATTCCATCTTCTCCTCCTCCATTTTTTCCAATTTTTTCTTTAACGAAATGTTTTCCTCTTCAACTAAATTTAACCTCTCCACAAGAGGGTCGGTTGGAATTTCCGGTTCAACTACCTCCTAGACATAATAAAACATCTATGCATGTCAGGTTGGTCGGCATAACTATCATAAGCACTAAAACAAATAGTTATAAATTAAAGATAATATACCACATCCGAATCGTAGACCGGACGAGGGCCCACGTGGGCGGATATCAAAACCATCGCACTATATAATAACAAGCAATAATAAACGTAAGAAAATTAGACAAATATCTATCTAAAGCAATAATAAAAGTAAGAAAAGCATGGACATAACAAGAGGCTCACCACGGTGGTGCCGGTGACGAGATCGGCGGGGGCGATCGACGGCGGTGAAGACGGGGACGGGACGTGACGGACCTCTAAACCTAGACAAATCTCGGAGAAAATAGAGCTTCGAGAGGAGAAAAGCTTAACTAGTGTGGCTCGGGCATTCCACCGAACACGTTGTGTGCATAGGAGGTGAGCTAGAGCACCACTAACCCCTCTCCCCCTCGGCCAGAAAAAAAAACAGAGCAGTGAGCTCTGCTCTTGAGTGAGGGGGTTTATATAGGCAACTCACTGGTCCCGGTTGGTGCTACAAACCGGGGCTAAAGGGGTGCCTTTGGTCCCGGTTCATAACATCAACCGGGACCAATAGTGGTGGGCCAGGAGCAAGAGCCATTGGTCCCGGTTTTTAGCTCCAACCGGGACCAATAGGTCCAGACGAACCGGGACCAATGGCCCACGTGGCCCGGCCGGCCCCCTGGGCTAACGAACCGGGTCCAGTACCCCCATTGGTCCCGGTTCTAGATTGAACCGGGGCTAATGGGCTGGACCAATGCCCTGTTTTCTACTAGTGTTGGATTTCTCTAGGAACGCGTTGAAGTTGATGGTGACATGAGCATGGGCCACACTAGTAGATAAAGGGTATTTAGCCCCGGTTCATTTTGCCTTTTAGCCCCGGTTCTGGAACCGGGGCAAGAGGGTCGGTACTAATGCTCTGACCCTTTAGTCCCGGTTCAATCCAGAACCGGGGCAAAAGGGTGTCCACGTGGCCTGTGCACCGAGTCCAGGCAGGAGGGGCTTTAGTCCCGGTTGGTGGTACCAACCGGGACCAAAAGGCATCCACGTGTCAGCATTTCTGTGGCTGTGGTTTTTGTTTTTTTTTTGAAAGGGGAGGGGGGGTTTTAGGTTTTGGGGGTTAATTTAGGTGTTTCATATATTGTGTTAGCTAGCTAATTAATAGAGAGAAGTGTTCTCTCTTATGTCCGTGCTTGGTCGACGCTACATACTACACATACGTATATGGAGAGGACTAGAGTCACGCTAGCTAGCTAGCTAGCTGCTAGCTACTAAGCAAACGAAGGAACAGAAGATCTCGTATATATAATCAACATATATATATATATATATATGCATACAGAGAGAAGTAATATCGACCACCTCTCCTTCTCCGAGAGATTGGTCGAACAACAAGTTCTCGTATATCTATCCGACACTACCGGGCACATATATACAATAATTATCTCTTACAAAAATAATCTCCTAACACATGGATGCAGGGTCCACATAGTATTCTCCGTCTTCAGCGATCACGTGTTCAAGGAAGAATGCCGCCAATTCCTCTTGAATTGCTCGCAGACGATCTGGTGTTAGGAGTTCATCCCGCATCCGAAACATCTAATTTGAAGTAGGGGGTCAATACATGAAATGATGCTATAAATTTGTGAATATTATTGATTGCTTACGCACTTCAAATTGTTCATCAGTGTAGCCCCGCTCACAGGTCGTGTGGCGGATGGACTCGCAAATGTAGTATCCACAATAATCATTCCCGGGTTCCTGCCACAACCACTTTACAAGAAATAGAGCTCAATCAAACTGATAAGCAAGAATGCCGAATTGGTATTGATGAAACTAGCTAGCGCTTGAATCAAGATATAGGAGATGCGCGTGCGGAACATGCTACTATATAGTACTTACTTTCGGGTATCTAAATTGTAGCTTCTTCGGCAGTCCCGGAGCTTTTTTGATGAATTTTTT
Organism: Secale cereale; assembly: GCA_902687465.1. Classification (NCBI taxonomy): domain Eukaryota; kingdom Viridiplantae; phylum Streptophyta; class Magnoliopsida; order Poales; family Poaceae; genus Secale; species Secale cereale. The sequence goes on from LR738714.1 coordinate 730,145,408, forward strand.
CCAAGCCCTGCCAGACAAAGGAAACAATTAGTTGATATCAGAAATGAAGTTGCTGATATATATGCATGGTGGATAATATTGATCGATTTAACTTACCTGGCTAGCATTTGAGTCATGTCCGCATACTCCTCGGGATCTTTACGTTTAGAGTCGAAGACAGTTACTATTCCCTTCTCAAGCTTAATCTCTAAGAGAATATAGTGGAAGCTGCGCACGAATGCATGAGATCATTACATCACTATAAACTTGACTGATATATATAAGGGAAACCAAATATGCACAAGACATTAACACTCACTTGAAGTTGTAAGGAAAGAGTATTATATCTTTGTTTTCATTTACCACCAACTATCGTAGCAAGTTGGTCTCGGTATCGCCGGGACGCAATTTAACCTCGGTTGCATCTATGAGGTATGTGTTAATAAACCCAATATCACCTACTTGTCTTTTCTTCAATTCGACGATCTTCAATCTGCATAATATAGTGAGGATAATTATAAATACATGCAATGAAGATCAGCTATATAGAGAGACTTAATGACAGAAGTAGTACTACTTACAGACAGTAGCAGGTGATCGTTGTTTTATCGAGGGCCAATTGATTGAAAAATTGATAGAACTCCTCAAATGGAACAGGCAACAGGTCAATTCCAACGAGGTCATGCTCCGGTTTAACTCTCAAATACAAGTTATTCCTCCCCCCAGACTCTCTTCAGATTTTCATGTACCAATCATGCAATCTTCGCATATTCGTTGATAGAGATCTTTCATTTTTGACGAGAGGCTTTTTGTACTCGTATCTTTCTATCTGCACGTCCATGAAATCATAGTGTACATCGTCGGACGCGTAATCTGCAAGATTGGTATAACCGGGCACCATCCTCGGATCATTAGCGATCATAGTGTACATCGTCGGACTCGTATTTTTATTTTCTTTGTTTATTTCTAAGTTGTTTTTTGCTGTATTTAGAGTTGCTTTATTTATTTTACTTCCTTTATTTATTTTATTTGTTGCTTTATTTATTTTATTTTGTTTATACTTAATTACAACAAAATACTTATTGTTGCTATTTATTTCTAAGTTGTTTTTTGCTGTATTTAGAGTTGCTTTATTTATTTTATTTTCTTTGTTTATTTCTAAGTTGTTTTTTGCTGTATTTAGAGTTGCTTTATTTATTTTACTTTCTTTATTTATTTTCTTTGTTGCTTTATTTATTTTATTTTGTTTATACTTACAACAAAATACTTATTGTTGCTATTTATTTTTCAAGTTTGTTTTGTTTTGTTTTGTTTTGTTAGTGCAAGTAGTATTGAAATTTGAATAGTACAAACGGACAATGGTATCATACTCGTTTGTTACAAAGTTGGCATGGTATCATCATAATAGTTGCGGAAATAACTCTTCACTTTTTCTTCGCTTGTGTCATTTGCTTATTGCGCCGTAACCATGGATAATCTTCATCATTTATCAGGATGCTTGGGTCAGCCTTGACTTTGAAGGGAGGAATTTCATGAAACTTTTCATAATCTTCAGACATGTCTGTCTTGCCCTCCACTCCCAGGATGTCCCTTTTTCCTGAAAGAACTATGTGGCGCTTTGGCTCATCGTATGATGTATTCGCTTCCTTATCTTTTCTTTTTCTCGGTCTGGTAGACATGTCCTTCACATAGATAACATGTGCCACATCATTGGCTAGGACGAACGGTTCGTCATTGTATCCAAGATTTTTCAGATCCACTGTTGTCATTCCGTACTGTGGGTCTACCTGTACCCCACCTCCTGACAGATTGACCCATTTACACTTAAACAAAGGGACCTTAAAATCATGTCCGTAGTCAAGTTCCCATATGTCCACTATGTAACCATAATATGTGTCCTTTCCCCTCTCGGTTGTTGCATCAAAGCGGACACCGCTGTTTTGGTTGGTGCTCTTTTGATCTTGGACAATCGTGTAAAATGTATTTCCATTTATCTCGTATCCTTTGTAAATCAATACAGTCGAAGATGGTCCCCTGGACAACAAGTACAACTCATCACAAACAGTGTTGTCACCTCTGAGACGTGTTTCCAACCAACTGCTGAAAGTCCTGATGTGTTCACGTGTAATCCAGTCGTCGCACTGCTCCGGGTGTTTGGAGCGCAGACTGTTCTTGTGTTGATCGACATACGGGGTCACCAATGTAGAGTTCTGTAGAACTGTGTAGTGTGCTTGAGACCAAGAATAACCGTCCCTGCATATTATTGAGTCCCTTCCAAGCGTGCCTTTTCCAGTCAGTCTGCCCTCGTACCGCGATTTAGGGAGACCTATCTTATTAAGGCCAGGAATGAAGTCAACACAAAACCCGATGACATCCTCTGTTTGATGGCCCATGGAGATGCTTCCTTCTGGTCTGGCGCGGTTACGGACATATTTCTTTAGGACTCCCATGAACCTCTCAAAGGGGAACATATTGTGTAGAAATACGGGCCCCAGAATGACAATCTCGTCGACTAGATGAACTAGGACGTGTGTCATGATATTGAAGAAGGATGGTGGGAACACAAGCTCGAAACTGACAAGACATTGCGTCACATCACTCCTTAGCCTTGGTACGATTTCTGGATCGATCACCTTCTGAGAGATTGCATTGAGGAATGCACATAGTTTCACAATGGCTAATCGGACGTTTTCCGGTAGAAGCCCCCTCAATGCAACCGGAAGCAGTTGCGTCATAATCACATGGCAGTCACGAGACTTTAGGTTCTGGAACTTTTTCTCTGCCATATTTATTATTCCCTTTATATTCGACGAGAAGCCAGTCGGGACCTTCATACTGAGAAGGCATTCAAAGAAGATTTCTTTCTCTTCTTTCGTAAGAGCATAGCTGGCAGGACCTTCATACTGCTTCGGAGGGATGCCGTCTTTTTCGTGCAAACGTTGCAGGTCCTCCCGTGCCTCAGCTGTATCTTTTGTCTTTCCATACACGCCCAAGAAGCCTAGCAGGTTCACGCAAAGGTTCTTCGTCACGTGCATCACGTCGATTGAAGAGCGGACCTCTAGGTCTTTCCAGTAGGGTAGGTCCCAAAATATAGATTTCTTCTTCCACATGGGTGCGTGTCCCTCATCGTCATTCGGAACAGCTAGTGCGCCGGGGCCCTTTTCGAAGATTACGTGTAAATCATTGACCATAGCAAGTACGTGATCACCGGTACGCATGGCGGGCTTCTTCCGGTGATCTGCCTCGCCTTTGAAATGCTTGCCTTTCTTTCGACATTGATGGTTGGTCGGAAGAAATCGACGATGGCCCAGGTACACATTCTTCCTGCACTTGTCCAGGTATATACTTTCAGTGTCATCTAAACAGTGCGTGCATGCGTGGTATCCTTTGTTTGTCTGTCCTGAAAGGTTACTGAGAGCGGGCCAATCGTTGATGGTCACGAACAGCAACGCCTTTAGGTCAAATTCCTCCTGTTTGTGCTCATCCCACGCACGTACACCGTTTCCATTCCACAGCTGTAAAAGTTCTTCAACTAATGGCCTTAGGTACACATCAATGTCATTGCCGGGTTGCTTAGGGCCTTGGATGAGAACTGGCATCATAATGAACTTCCGCTTCATGCACATCCAAGGAGGAAGGTTATACATACATAGAGTCACGGGCCAGGTGCTGTGATTGCTGCTCTGCTCCCCGAAAGAATTAATGCCATCCGCGCTTAGAGCAAACCATACGTTCCTTGCGTCCTTTGCAAACTCCTCCCAGTACTTTCTCTCGATTTTTCTCCATTGCGACCCGTCAGCGGGTGCTCTCAACTTCCCGTCTTTCTTACGGTCCTCACTGTGCCATCGCATCAACTTGGCATGCTCTCTGTTTCTAAACAAACGTTTCAACCGTGGTATTATAGGAGCATACCACATCACCTTTGCAGGAACCCTCTTCCTGGCGGGCTCGCCATCAACATCACCAGGGTCATCTCGTCTGATCTTATACCGCAATGCACGGCATACCGGGCATGCGTTCAGATCGTTGTATGCACCGCGGTAGAGGATGCAGTCATTAGGGCATGCATGTATCTTCTGCACCTCCAATCCTAGAGGGCATACGACCTTCTTTGCTGCGTATGTACTGTCGGGCAATTCGTTATCCTTCGGAAGCTTCTTCTTCAATATTTTCAGTAGCTTCTCAAATCCTTTGTCAGCCACAGCATTCTCTGCCTTCCACTGCAGCAATTCCAGTACGGTACCGAGCTTTGTGTTGCCATCTTCGCAATTGGGGTACAACCCTTTTTTGTGATCCTCTAACATGCGATCGAACTTCAGCTTCTCCTTTTGACTTTCGCATTGTGTCCTTGCATCGACAATGACCCGGCGAAGATCATCATTTGGTTCCTCTTGATCTTCAGCAACTTCACCCGTTGCAGCATCATTGGGCACATCGTCTGGTTCCTCTTGATCTTCACCAGCTCCCCCCATTGCAGCATCACCGTATTCAGGGGGCACATAGTTGTCATCGTACTCTTCTTCTTCGCCGTCTTCCATCATAACCCCTATTTCACCGTGCCTCGTCCAAACATTATAGTGTGGCATGAAACCCTTGTAAAGCAGGTGGGAGTGAAGGATTTTTCGGTTAGAGTAAGACATCGTATTCACACATTGAGTGCATGGACAACACATAAAACCATTCTGCTTGTTTGCCTCTACCACATTTAGAAACTCACGCACGCCCTTAATGTACTCGGAGGTGTGTCTGTCACCGTACATCCATTGGCGGTTCATCTGCGTGCATTTATATATAATTAAGTGTGTCAAAAACCATTACAGAACATCATAAATAGATAATTAAGTGACCAAATGGATAAAAGTTCATCATCACATTAAAACCAAAGTACATACATATATAGTTCTCATCTAACAACATATATAGCTCTCCATACACATCGAAACTATGTAAAACATTTCAACGCGAAAACAAATGCTATCATAATCGCAACCAAGGTAACAATTGATCCAACGGCATAATGATACCAAGCCTCGGTATTAATGGCATATTTTCTAATCTTTTTAATCTTCAACCGCATTGCATCCATCTTGATCTTGTGATCATCGACGACATCCGCAACATGCAACTCCAATATCATCTTCTCGTCCACAATTTTTTTTATTTTTTCCTTCACGAATTTGTTTTCTTCTTCAACTAAATTTAACCTCTCGACAATAGGTTCCATCTTGATCTTGTGATCATCGATAACTTCCGCAACATGCAACTCCAATTCCATCTTCTCCTCCTCCATTTTTTCCAATTTTTTCTTTAACGAAATGTTTTCCTCTTCAGCTAAATTTAACCTCTCCACAAGAGGGTCGGTTGGAATTTCCGGTTCAACTACCTCCTAGACATAATAAAACATCTATGCATGTCAGGTTGGTCGGCATAACTATCATAAGCACTAAAACAAATAGTTATAAATTAAAGATAATATACCACATCCGAATCGTAGACCGGACGAGGGCCCACGTGGGCGGATATCAAAACCATCGCACTATATAATAACAAGCAATAATAAACGTAAGAAAATTAGACAAATATCTATCTAAAGCAATAATAAAAGTAAGAAAAGCATGGACATAACAAGAGGCTCACCACGGTGGTGCCGGTGACGAGATCGGCGGGGGCGATCGACGGCGGCGAAGACGGGGACGGGACGTGACGGACCGCTAAACCTAGACAAATCTCGAAGAAAATAGAGCTTCGAGAGGAGAAAAGCTTAACTAGTGTGGCTAGGGCATTCCACCGAACATGTTGTGTGCATAGGAGGTGAGCTAGAGCACCACTAACCCCTCTCCCCCTCGGCCAGAAAAAAAACAGAGCAGTGAGCTCTGCTCTTGAGTGAGGGGGTATATATAGGCAACTCACTGGTCCCGGTTGGTGCTACAAACCGGGGCTAAAGGGGTGCCTTTGGTCCCGGTTCATAAAACAAACCGGGACTAATAGTGGTGGGCCAGGAGCAAGAGCCATTGGTCCCGGTTTTTAGCTCCAACCGGGACCAATAGGTCCAGACGAACCGGGACCAATGGCCCACGTGGCCCGGCCGGCCCCCTGGGCTAACGAACCGGGTCCAGTACCCCTATTGGTCCCGGTTCTAGATTGAACCGGGGCTAATGGGCTAGACCAATGCCCTGTTTTCTACTAGTGCCCTTGTCTCCTTGGGCGGAGGTCAAGCGCTGGGACGCCACTTCGGTGTCCCCGCCAATCACGAGTGATGAAGCCCGGACTAGTGGGTCACTCTCCATCCCTCCAGTCGCCAGAGAGTTCCCCTCCGATAAGGAGGCGTCGGGGTGTCTTCTGGGAGGGCTATAGGTCAGCACGTAAGGAATGCTAAGTAAGCATTAAAAATACTAAATAATCAAAGGTGCAATGGTCAATCCGGACAAACTTACGATTTGGCTAGGGTTTTCACCATGGGCTTCACCATAAAGCTATGTTCGGACGAACCCGAACTAGCTCCGAGTTAGAATTTCCTCCGGGGCACGGCCGTGCCTGCATCAGTAGCCCCCACTCTTCTCCCCCTACCTTGCGCAGGGGGCTCTTCTTCTTCTTCCTCCTCATCATTTTCCTCCACCTCGTCGGAGGAGAGGATGTGGAGGTCCTCGGGCTTCTTGTCCGCAGGACGGGGGCTATCACCGGCCCCCTTACCCTTCATCTTCTTGGGCTTCTTGGTTGGCGCCTTGTACGGTGTCGGAACCAGCATCGCCGTTAGTAGAGGCAGTGCTGGGTCTTCGGGCAAAGGCGCCGAACACTTGATCTGGGTCTCCTTCTTCGTCCAGCCCTCTATATCACACAGAAATTCCAATTCGTACTAAATAAGGGAAAGGGTAACTGTTCGGCAAGGATTTCTATTACCTCTAGGGCGGAGACCACAGTGCTGTAGCCCGCATCCTCGGTCTCTTCGGACCATTCCTTCTCGCTCTTGAAGAGGTTCTTCCAGATCTCCTTGTGCGTAAAGCCGAAGAGATGCTTCAGCGGCTTGTCTCCTGCCGGATCGAACTCCAATAGGGAGGAGTCCCGGCTTTGGCAAGGGAGAACGAGCCGGGTCAGCATCACCTTGACCACGGAGGAGAGCAGATGCCCCTTGGAAATCATGCCGGACACATGACTCACAAGAGTCGTCACTTCAGTTGTAGACCCCCAGTCCAGACCCTTTCTGGTCCAGGAGGTCAGCCTCTCTGGGGGTCCGTATCTGAAAGAAGGCTCCGCCGCCCGTTTGGCGTCGCGGGGTTCGGTGATGTAGAACCACTCCTGCCGCCAGACTTTATTCGTTTCCACGAATGAGCCCTTGGGCCAAGTTGCATTCGGGAGCTTGCTAATCACAGCGCCCCCGCACTACGCGCTTTCCCTGTCCACCACCTTCGGCTTCACGTTGAAGGTCTTAAGCCATAGGACGAAGTGTGGGGGATGCAGAGAAAGGCTTCACACACCACTATAAAAGAGGATATTTGAAGGATTGAGTTCAGGGCTAGATCATGGAAATCTAGCCCGTAGAAGAACAAAAGGCCCTGAACAAAGGGGTGGAGTGGAAATCCTAGCTCCCTAACAAAGTGAGAGGTAAAAACTACCCTCTCACCCGCCTCTAGGGAGGCAATCACCTGGCACTTAGCAGGGACTCGGTGTGCGATGTTGGCGGCGAGATATCCCGCGCTCCGTAGATCTTCCGGGATCTTTTCAGTGACCGTGGAGGCCTCCCACTTGCCTCTGGCACCGGATCCAGCCATGGCTGGGAAGGGGGGTAGTGATTGAGGAACGAGGAGCGGTGGGTGTAGGAGATGAGAATGCTGGGGCTAGGGAGATTGGAGAGCTTGAGCTTGAGAAAGACGTGTGGCTGATGAAAGGGATTGGTATCCTTTTATAGCGCTGTGAATACAGAACGTCCCCCCACTTTTGCCGTAAACCTCACCGGTTCCCAAAGCGGTTGTACGTAAGGCACGGTGTGGGTGCTCACGTCATATTGATAAAAATCCCACAATAAGCGGGCACGTTATCTATTCTGATGGGACGTGTCAATGAGGATACACCTCGAAACGCGAAACTAGGACCAAATAAAATGGTCTGATATGTTAGTGGGTTGGACGCGACGCTTCACCCAAAAGTTGTCAGTAGAGACACATTATTCATTTTCTTTAAAAAAAGCCTTGCCTTTGAGGCTAAGGGTTGTACTAACCTTGTAGAGCCGAACACAATACACCTATTGCAGAAGATATATTTGGAAGAAGGAACCCACCTTGCAATGCCGAAGACAATACGGAAGCCGAGCTTATCGGCATCGAAGACAAGTTTAGGGGCTACTGAGGGAGTCCTGGACTGAGGGGTCCTCATGTGGCCGGATAACTCTTGGCGGGCCTGACTGGTGGGCCGTGAAGATCATAGTCGAAGATCATCTCTCGTATCCGGATAGGACTCCTGTATTCATGTAATGGCAAGTTTAGGTTCGGGTGTAATCTTTCCTTCCTCTACAAGATGACATGTACAAACCCTAGGCCCCTCAGGTGTATATATAAACCGGAGGGTTTAGTCCGTAGAGGCTAGAACAGATAATCTCAAATCCTCATAGGCTAGACTTTAGGGTTTAGCCAATACGATCTCGAGGTAGATCAACTCTTGTATTCATATAAATCCATATTAATATAGCAGGAAGTAGGGTTTTACCTCGATCGAGAGGGCTTGAACCTGGGTAAACATCGTGTCCCTAGTCTCCTGTAACCATCGCTCCTCAGACGCATAGTTCGGGACCCCACACCCGAGATCCGCCGGCTTTGACACTGACACCCCTCCTCCCCTGTTCGGCGTGTGGTCCAGCCTGGTCGGGCCGCGCTTCCTCTTGGTCGCTGGTTCTGTACAGGTGGCGCTGTTGGTGGCGGAGATCTAGTTCAGGTGAAATCCCTGACAAGCCGCAATGCCTGAGGGCGTCGTTGCCCTCCTTGGAGGCGTCGGTATGGACTGATATCCTCACTTCACCTTCCCCTAGGTTTCCCGGGCGAAAGCCCTAACTTTGTTGGGCGGCGGCGGCGCTCATGATGTCATTCCCTTCTTGAAGGCATCGCTTTGGGAACCTGGGGTTGGGTGGCGTTTGTGGGTGATGGGCGACCGCGGTGGTGCAACCCTATCCTAGTATGGATTTACGTCCGTTGCTTGGAGATGGACTCGTTTAGGTGGAGGTCGTCGGCTAGCATCGTGGTGGCATCAATGGCGGAGGACCTGCCAAGGCTCGCGTAGGTGGAGGTCGTGGTTTGGAGTTGTGGTGGCGTCAATGGCGGAGGACCTGCCAAGGTTGTCACCTCAATCTTCTCTGGAAATGGACTAGTGGGAAATGGCGGCGCCGGCACATGTGAATGCGACGGACCGGTTTGAGCCCGGACCCGACAGATGGCTCGGTCGGGCCTTCCGACTTTGGATGTTAGGTTTAGGTGAGATGTCTGGGTATGTGGCCCAGCTTGCACCCCTTCATCATTTGGTTAGGAGTAGCGGCAGATGTTGCCAAGATGGCGGATTCAGGCATATTGTTGTTCTACTTGTAAGATCCTTGAGAATAATCAATAAAATGGCCGCATGCATCTCCCAGATGGAGAGGCCAGAGGTCATCCTCCTTTTCCTAAAAAAATGCACCACAGAGAACATGTTCAACCCACTCATCAGCTGGAGCCATTTATTGTGGAATGATCGAAACATATATTTTCATCTCATCACACTCTTCCTCTTCCTGTTCAATCCATCACCCCCTGTTCACCTCCTTCCGCTCCCTTTACCTTTCTTCGAGCTCTATCTGAACCCCTCTACTTCAACCCTGGATCCTAATAGAACCCTCTCTAAACCCTTAACATCACCCCAGGATCACTTTCTTCTTTGCCCCGATCCATGTGGAGCACCCGAGAGATGGAGCCCCTCGTCGAAATCAAGAGCTTCTCTCTAGTTGCGAGGTATTATGGGGTTGGGGATTCCTGCCCGATTGGTTTTTATGCTTACCTGATGCGGTTCTTGAAGTGTGAGCTAGCTCACTTGGAGCAGTAGATATGTGCGTTGAACCCCAGAAAACAGCTCGGAGATAGTGGTTTAGCTTCTATCTTACAACACGCAGCCATTGGATGGTAGGAATTTGACCAAGCATGGCATGTGGCACCGGCTCATGATCTATTGGACAACACGGCTATCAAAGACATGGTAGGAAAGATCCGAGTATTTAGCCAAAAACTACCACATTTGACGGAAACGTGACGAAAAACTACCACTCTACGATTTTGTGCGAAAAACTACCACTTTTTACTAAACCGTGGCAAAAAACTACCAAGTCGCATAAGCGCTCGGTTCGGCTGCGCTAACCCCGATTCTGACATGTAGGGCCCACGATTCAGTTGCCACGCGGGCAGACGGACGCCCGCCGCGCGCTGACGGCCGTTAACGGCGCGTCCGCGGTCGGAACGACGGTTGTCGGTCGGGTGGGCGTCAAGATCTGACCCGTTCCCCTCTCGCTTCACTCTCTCCCTCCTCTCGCTCTCTCTGAACTAGGTGGCGGCCGCCATGTCATCGTTGATTCCGGAGGGTGGCGGCGCCGGCGGTGGCGACGCTGGCGCTGGCGACGCTGACAGAAGTTTGGAAGCTGTTGGCTCAGCCGATAATTGGTTGGGGAGCACCAGTTTCTCGATGCAGGCCGGCTCGCAGCAGCGGGAGGCACCGGTCACCCAGTCATCGCCAATGGGTTGCATGTATGGAAATATCATCTGCTGGTCCTTTGGTAGCTGCTTCAATCTGTCAAATTAGTAAGATGTGTTTGTTTCTGTTAGTTGGACATGTGTAGTAAATTGTATTGCACTTTTAGCCCAGTCAATTTCATGAGCACTTATTTGTGCAGTTTGGCTGACCAGAAGTGGGATATATGGTTTCATTTAGAAGGAAGAAACCCTGTGAAAAGGGGTATATATGAGTCAGATATTTCTTTTCTTACTCTACAATCACTCATTGCTAGTGAAGGGTATGGGGACAGTGATTACATGTACTATGTGAAGGAGGAGGAAATTTGATCCGCAAGAGTAAAGTATTTAGGTAATGAAGCTAGTGTTCATGAAATGTTGGAGTTTTTTCATCATGTCAAGCTAGTGAAGATAAAGGTTGTGAGAAATGTTGAACCTGGAATTAGTACACATGCTAATGAGAATTACATTTACACTCAAGAGAGCTGCTGTGTGAAAAAGGTTTTGGAGCAATCTGAGCTTCAGAATCAGATGGATGATAGAAAGGCTCAGCTTGAGAGGAGCAGGATTGAAAGAGAGGCAGATTTGAACCACTTTGAAGGAGACACTGAAGTGTCTGAACTTTGCTCTGATGATTCAGTTCATTCAGATGGGTGTGCTGAAGCTGCTCAACAAATGGAAATAGAGTGTGCCTCTGAAGAGGATACATCATTGCAAACCACTGCTATTGTGAAACATGTGAAGGATCCTGGTCCAACTAGCAGATGTCACAATGAGGTAGAGAAAAAACGTTTTGAAGATTGGTTTCCTGAAGCAGATGAGTTTTGTTTTGCTGGTGATGCAGGCATAAGTGATGAGGAAGAAAAAGATGAAGTTGTACTACCATACCTCATGAATAAGCCAAAGACAAAGAGTAATAAGAAAAAGATGAAGAAAAGGGTATATTTTGACCCCTCAATTCCCAATTCACATTTACTCTTGTGCAAGAGCTTGTGTTTTGATAGTGTTTACCAGTTCAGAGAAGCATTAAGAGATTTTCATATAAGGACTTTGAGGTCTTTTCACTACCACGGGAACACTCCAACAAGAATTATTGTTTGGTGTTCACAGAGAGAGCATGGATGTGAATTTTACATGTGTGCCTCCAGGATAGCTCATGAAAGAACATTTTGCATTAAGAAATGTAACATGGAGCACACTTTTCCAGCATCAGCAGAGAACACAAAGGTTACTACTAAGTGGCTTTCCAAAGAAGTTGAGCCTTCTCTTAGAGCAGATCCTAGAGCACCTGTGGATTCACTTATTAAAAATAGCAAAGTCAAGTTTTCAGTTGATGTATCAAAGAGTGTGGCCTATAGGGCAAGGAGGAAGGCTATTAAGGTTGTACAAGGTGACCAGAAGGAGCAGTACTATAGACTGAGGGACTACCTACAAGCAGTTCTTGACACAAACCCTGATAGCAGGTGTATAGTTACAACATTTGATGACCCAGAAAACCCTGCCCCAACTCCTAGATTTAAGTACATGTTCTACTGCTTGCATGCATCAAAGCAAGGATTTCTTAATGGTTGCAGGCCCTTTATAGGTAAATCTATAACTGCATTTTGGTCAAAATTTCTTGTTGTAAATTTCTTGTAGCTAATTTGGGTATGGATGCAGGGCTTGATGGTTGCTTCATCAAGCTTACCACTGGACAACAAATTCTTGCAGCCACAGGAAGAGATGGCAACAACAACATCTACCCCATAGCCTTTGGTGTGGTTGATAAGGAAGATTCAGAGAGTTGGACATGGTTCATAACCCAGCTAAGATGTTACATTGGAAGTGGAAGCATATTTGGAACCTACACCATTATATCTGATAGGCAAAAGGTATGCACCCTATCTTAGCTAGTAGTCAAGATATATATTGTTATTACTTTTTGTTCATCACCATGGTTATCATTTTACAATCAGGGTCTTCTTAAGGCTATAAATGAGGTGTTCCCTGATTCCCCTCAGAGATACTGCCTCAGGCACATTTATGCAAATTTTCAGACAGCTGATTTCAGAGGAGCAGAACTAAACAAGCTAGTAGATAAGGCTAGCTACTCATTCACCAAACATAGCCATGAATTAGCAATGGCAGAGCTTAAAGTAGAGTGTGAGGATGCCTGGAAGTGGCTTGCAAAAATTCCATAGGAGACTTGGTGTAGGTCTGCAATGGATTACAATTGCGAAACTGATCTTGTTGTGAACAACCTTAGTGAGTTTTTCAACAAGATGATCCTTGATGTTAGGGCCAAACCAATTAGGACTATGTTTGAAGGAATTAGGACTAAGCAAATGATCAAAAGGCAAAAGACTAGGGAAAAAACAGAGAACAACAGGTGGATGATCACACCCAACTATTCAGAGAAACTAGAGGAGAATAAGAAGTATGCCAAATTTTGTGAGGCACATAAGGCTGGTCCTCACATTTGGCAAGTGTCTAGTAAAGAAAATCAGTACTGTGTGAACCTAGCTACTAAATCATGTGACTGCAGGAGGTGGGACATGACAGGTGTGACATGCAGTCATGCAATAGCAGCAATGAGCAAGATTCACATGCACCCAGAGGACTATGTGCATGCATTTTTTTAAAAACCACTATATATTGAAGCATACAAAGACAGAGTGTACCCTGTCCCTGGTCCTGAATTCTGGCCTGACACCCATACTCAGGATATTGAGCCCCCAGTGTTTAAAGAAAAACCAGGCAAGAAACAGACAGCAAGGAGAAAGGGCCAGTTTGAGGTGCCTGCACCAAAGGACACAAGCAGGATGGGAACAATTACATGCAGCTATTGTGGTCTACAAGGCCACAGATATACAAACTGTGGGAAAGCTCTAAAACCTACTCTTGAGATGAGAAAGAACTTACACTAGGTCTTCAGATATACAAACCAATTACATTATTTTTTTTTAATTATTTTAGGTGGTGTGGTATATTTACTAACTGGATCCTCTAAAAACTTAATTCTTTCATGCAGGAGAAAAGAGAAATATTCGTGGGTTCCTCTAGTTCTCCACAACCACCACATCAATAACAAACTTCACAGATGCATGCCTCATCTGCTCGACCTCCTAAAGCAATGAGGAACAGAAAAATAGCAGCAACTAAGAGAGGTTCATCATCAACAATGTCAGCAGGAGCAGGCAGGTCTTCACCAGCACCTCCAAGAAGATCAACATCAACAAGAGCTCCAAGACCATTCAATGCACCAAGAACATCCACTGGAGAAACTGGGATAATAACAGGCAAGAGGAAGAGGAAACCTCCTGGGAAATTTGCAGCATATTTCAATGCTAGTGGAAACCATTGAAACTCTTGAAGTTTGTGTGCACCTATAAATTTGTGTTCTACAACTTTAGTTGGATTGTATGCTACTAAGTTTGTGGTATACAACTTGATTTGAACTGTATGCTACTATGTCTGTGTTGTGCTACCTGAATGTTGAATGTATGGTATTGATTTGTTTTAATTTGCCATTTCTACAATTTAGAAATGTTCATATTCAGGTGCATGTGTACAAAAGTTTCTATTTGTTTTGTTTGTTTTAATTTGCCATATACACAGTTCATCAGAAATGGTAATATGAAGAAGAAGTTATTGACATATTAATTCTACAAAACCAAATTTTTTTGCACAAAAATAATTTCGCCTGCGGCTCGAACCCAGGACGAGTGGTTGTAACCAAGTGTCCCATACCAATGGGATACTGCTAGTGATCTTGTTTGAGTAGCATCCACAATTAACTTATATTTAGTTAAACACGCACTGTGTTGAGAGTGCGTTGCGGCCGGTACCGTGGTGGACGTGCGTTTAGTACAGCTCGTCGTTTCGGTTTCTCAGCCTTAACTACGTGTCCACCCACTCGCTCACTCGCCCACTCGCCGCCAGCACCGCCCACTCCACTTCCCACTCCCCCTTGTCGAAACCACCGCCGACAGCCACCCCCACCGCCATCGCCATGGACTGGCAGCTGGCCATCGAAGAGCTCGCCGGCAACAACCAGGAGCTACGCGCGTAGTATAGGGAGATCGCGCGCTGGTTCCCCAGTCTGGCGATGCTGAGGAACCATGCGCGCGGCCTGGTGAAGGTGATGACAGCTGTTGAAAGGCAGCGTGCCTTCCTTGCCGGCCGCACCGTCCCTCCGGCGACCATTCTCCTGTGGGCGATGTGCGAGGTGCAGCGATCCCCCGACCCCAGGCAGCGCGCCCGTTGGTGGATGTACCACTCATCCACCACGCCGCTGGCCGCCGTGGATGACATCACCGACGCCGTCCTTGCTCTCCCAGCCCCCATGAACAACGCCTACCGGGAGAGGCAGAATCCATGGGTCCTCGGGCCAAACGACGACTCTGACGCCAATTCCTCTGATGACTCTGATGCCGAGTCCTCTGACGACTCTGATGCCGAGTCCTCTGACGATTCTGAAGACTCTGCATCTGACAACGATGTGGATGAGGTCGTCGTACTCTCCTCCGACGAGCCATATCTGTAGCTCCTGGCGCCAGTCATCAACGCCGTGGAGGGGCAGAAGAACAGCCCAATTGATGTCGATAAGCTGCCGGAAGTCGTCGACAAACCGTAACTCGACGTCGTGAAGCAAGAATAGGAGGGTGGCGGTGAAGATGTGGTGGATCCAGCGCCAGCAAAGAAGAAGAGGGCGGCGGTGAACAACAATGACGTTCGGCGCTCCCAACGCCTGAAGATGCTGAAGAAGGAGGAGTGACATGTTGTCTTCAGTTTCGTCAGTAGCAGAAAAAGTTCAGTTTCGTCAGTATGTTAGTTCTATCTATTGTCAGTTTTATCTATGTCAGACTATCTATGCAGGTACTATCTATGTTAGTTCTATCTATGTACTTGCTATCTGTGTTCAGTTGTGCTTGCTATCTACTACTATCAGTGTTATCATTTGTGCAGTATGTCACTACTGTCAGTCAGCTAGAAAAATGGCCCCATCATAGATAAAAGTCATTACATCACTTAGTATAGTAGGTCTTACTAAACTTAGCATGATTACTCACTTAGGATAGTAGGTCTTAACATAAAAATCATTACATCATAGATAAACCACCTGCTTCTTAAAGCATGACAGTTCTGAAAGCACTTGAAACTTACCCAAAATATACACCTAAAATGCATCACATTCCAAGGCCAGCTACATATATAGGCCTACTAATTACTTAACCAACACAGCAACCACTTCACTCATTCATTATTGCCTTGATCCTCTCCAACTTATCTTTGCTGGCTTGCCCAGCATCGAGCAAATCAGCAATAAGATACTCCAGCTTTTTCTTCTCTTGCTTAAGTAGGTCCCTGTCCCACTCCACTTCCTTCATGGCCTTCCTCATGTTCTGAATGATATCTTCTTGGCTTTGAAGAATGCACCTTTGCTCCTTGGCAAGCTTCAGCTTTTCCATACTTAACTCAATCTTTTCCTGATCCTCAAGTTGCTTCTTCTTCTCATTTAAATCATTGATTGCCTGACTGGTATAGTCCATGTCAAGAGACATCTTGCCATCTTGATAGTGAAAAAGCTTGGACACATCTTCCACCAATTGACTGTAGTTGTTTGACAGGAAATCAATTTCCTTCTTTAACTTGCCCACCTCTTTCTCATGAGCTTGTTTGTCCTTCACCCTACCCAAGTTCTGCTCATGGTACATCTCCCAAATCCTACCTAGACACCTTTGTAGAATTTCTTGCTAAGGACCATCTACCCACTCCACCACCCCACAGTTGACACCTTCATCCTACAGAAGGAATTATTTAAAATTAGGCACAAAGAACCTTGCTAACAAACTTAGTACATATAACTCAATTCATTTAAGTGAATCCTATGCTTACTTAAATGCTCTCTCAATTCACCGAACATAATTCTTTCAAACTAAGCACACATCACCTTATTTACCAGCAGAGATAAATTCTGTTAACTCTGTTCTTTTCAGTTAACAGATATATTCAGTTAACAGCTAACAGAATTTCAGTTAACATGTGTTCTCAGGTTCAGTCATTTATATTTTTCAGTTAACAAAAGATCTACTTTCACATATATGCTGCACTTTTCAGTTAAAGTTCTAAACACAACACACATCTCCACCGGCAAAGCAAATTAGGGTTCAAGATTAAATACCTGGCTGACAGGACAACCCAGGAATCGCCTCCCTGTCAAAGCACCTTCAAAAGCTACCATCTTCTTTGGCCTCTGATGATGCATTATGCACGATGGCTCAGATTCAGTGTAAGAACCACATAAAGATGGTTCCACCACACTGTCAGGGGTTTCCTGCAAAAGAAACTTCGAATCAATCCAAAAGCAACTTCAAATCTCCAATTTGGATGAACTAACCCTAACTCTATTCCACCATTATGCACTTACAAAGAGCTGAGGATCCATTGAAACCATGCAGATGTCCTCGTTCGAGCTGTCCTCGTCATTCCAGGAAGGCATCCTCAAGTTCTACCGGCAGCAATGGCGGCGGCGGCGACGGCGATATGCTCAGAGCACCAGAAGAGGGAGAGGATGAGGAGGAGTGAGTGAGCGAGCGAGGAGGGAGAGGATGAGCGACTGGCTGAGGTTGCTTCACTTATTGGACCACCGACAACCGCCGTTCCGACCGCGGACGCGCCGTTAACGGCCGTCAGCGCGCGGTGGGCGTCCGTCTGCCCGCGTGGCAACTGAATCATGGGCCCAACACGTCAGAATCGGGGTTAGCGCGGCCGAACCGAGCGCTTATGTGACTTGGTAGGTTTTTGCCACGGTTTAGTAAAAAAAGTGGTAGTTTTTCGCACAAAATCGTATAGTGGTAGTTTTTCGTCACGTTTCCGTCAATTGTGGTAGTTTTTGGCTAAATACTCGAAAAATCTTATCGAGCCCACCACGAGGAGTCATTCTGGTCCAGGGAATGTGTTCCCGAATGTCTCCAATTCCAAATAAAATTGCACTGTCCAATTTCTTACTTGGCATTGCTCTCTCACATATCTGGAGATTCAATTGCACTCCCAATATTTATAAGTGCATTCCATGTCTCAACGGTATGTTACTCCAGGTCTCCAGGCTTATTGTTTAATAGCATTAACAAGGACAGATCCCATAAATATCTATCTGGGTCGACCGGATGTATCTAACAGTAAAACGTGTCTAGAAAAATATAAGAGAATTAACTTTGGACAGAGCCATAAGTTAAAGTTTAATTAGTGAAGTTAAAACCTTTCCTATCTTATACCTCTTCATCACAAATATAAGATGATATACTCCCACAATACATACTATTTGTCGTTTATCTAGTACAAAGTTGTACTAAATCAACGCTAATTACTATGGATAGGACGGAGTAACTTATTTTTGAATCGGATGAATATAGACACATTTTAATGAGTTTGTTCACTTATTTCAGTTCGTATGTAGTCCATATGAAATGTTAGTGTGTTTGTTCACTCATTTTCGTTCATATGTAGTGCATAATGAAATACTAAAACATCTTATATTTCCGAACGCCTGAATGAAGGGAGTAGTTGATTAATTTCAGGGTTTATTTGGAAATTTACTATTCATAGAATAAGATGCATGTGGGGAGTGTTGTTGCAGCTCTCTCTCGTAGCTAGAGGTAGCTAGAAGAAGGAGGAGCACAATACACTGGAGTTTCACCCAGCTGCACAGCCCCGTAACTATTCCTAGAGCACCAACTGAGCTGGTTACATCAATGGTTACAAGGCGTTTTGTAGCCATACAGCGACGCAGCGCCCACACAACTCCACCGGCCCATCTCTACGCGCACGGACACAACAAACTCCACACGCATCTACACATGCAGCTTGGTCCATGCGTTCCGGCCGCGCGAACGACGCACTCCTATACGCATGACGTGCCTGCCTCCAACGGCCCCTACTGCATGCACTAACAAACTGCAGACTAACTCAAACTGATATAAATCCGAACTCGTGCACCTAGACCCACACGCACGCTAGCCACGCTTCTGCTGCGTCCCGCACGTCCCACGCGCATCCGACGCGCCCGACGAGCCCGACCGCACCAGTGTATCCTGCACGTCCCGCCCGCACCCGACCCGCCCCGACGAGCCCGACCACACACGCCGTGGCTTATTCCAACACACACCCCCTAAGCCACGGTCTAGAGGAGTCCGTCCTCGTCGACGTTGGCGCCAGCCAAGAGAGCCTGCTCCGCCGCCGGTCCTGTCCGCAGCTACGGGCACTCGCGCCGGAAGTGCCTGTGCTACCCACACTTGTAGCAGCGCCTGCGCCGGTTGCCGCCGCTCCCTACGCCACGCTGCGCCCGTCGTCGTCGTCGTCCCGTGCTCCGCCTTGCTACCGCTCCCGCGCTCGCCACTGCGCCGCCGTGAACAGGAGCTGTCCGTCCGCCCGCTCGCCGCTGTCCTGCCGTCGACGCCGAACTGGCTCGTCGAAAGCGCGCAGCCGCCCGAGCGCTTCGTCGAACGCCATCGTCGTCACGTCGTGGAACTGCACGATGCCGACGACGACGGGGAAGAGCCGATCCGGCACCGTATCCAGCAGCTTCTTGACGAGTGCCGCGTTGCCCAGCGTCTCCCCGAGGTTGGCGTACCTCGCCGCCATCGCGCGACCCTCCCGCCGTACACGTCGAGCTCCTCGCCGTCCGGCATCTGCAGGCGGTCAAATTCGCCGCGCAGTGTCGTCAGCCTCGCCGCACGGACCCGATCGGTGCCGACGAACCTCACCTTCAGGGAGTCGCATACCTCCCTGGCGGTGAGCTTCGTCGACACCTGCAACAGCACATCCTCCGGCAACGCCCCGAGAAGCAACGCCCGCGCCGTCTTGTCCTTCCGCACGTTCACCGCCGCGTCGCCCGGCGCCACCGCCTCCCATACGGTGTGGAACTCGAGGATTGTCTGCGCCTTGATGGCCCAGACCGTGTAGTTGTCCGCGGTCAGCATCGGCATCGCCATCGTCGCCGATCCGCCCGCGCCTCCGCCTTGTGGGACGAGCGTCATGGTCGCCGGTGATCGATCGAACCGAAGCTCTGATACCAATTGTTGTTGCAGCTCTCTCTCTCGTAGCTAGAGGTAGAAGACAGAGGCCGGGTAATAACCTCCTTTTCGAAAAAAATCTAGAGGTAGAAGAAGGAGGAGCACAATACATTGGAGTTTCACCCGGCTGCACAACCCCGTTACTATTCCCAGAGCACCAACTGAGCTGGTTACATCAACGATTACAAGGCCTTTTGTAGCCATACAGCGATCCAGCACCCACGCAACTTCACCGACCGATCTCTACGTGCACGGACACAACAAACTCCACACGTATCTACACATGCAGCTTGGTCCATGCGTTCCGGCCGCGCGAACGAGGCACTCCTATACGCACGACGCGGCTGCCTCCAACGGCCCCTACTGCATGCACCAACAAACTGCATACTAACTCAAACCGGCACAAATCCGAACTCGTGCACCTAGACCCACATGCACGCTTGCCACGCTTCCGCTGCGTCCTGCACTTCCCACGCGCATCCGACGCGCCCGATAAGTCCGACCGCACCAGTGTATGCCGCACGTCCCGTGTGCACCCGACGCGCCCCGACGAGGCTGACCACACACGCCGTGGCTTATTCCAACAGGGAGTGGGGACACATCTGTCTTCAGAAATTGGCACTCAGAGATGGAGATCGGAATTTGAGGTTAGAAGACATCATGTCTGAATTAGTATGTTGAAAATCATTCATTTTAACTTTAAAAGTATCAACGTGTGTATATCACGGGCCCATGTGATGGCAATTTGGAAATACCAAAGTCATGTAAATCCTAGCTAGGCTGGAATTAGGCGACCGGAAATGAGGGTTCGGCTCTCTAATACTATTTGCAGTTCAGAGCATAGTTGCACAACTATGGTTCCGGAGAACTCCCGTTCCCAACACCCTACACATGCTTAACTCCAAATTGGTAAGCATAACTAGCTTGCTCATTTGATATGATATCACTCTTTCCCCAAGTCGTAACAGCAGTTAAGGGGAAATATAAAGAGGCTATGCAAAGGATAGGTGGCAAGCTTGTGACGAGCTTTAAGGACTGCCCTTGCTGGAATCTAAATAATTTTGTGCAAAACAACAGTCTTTGATACCAACTGAAATGATCGAAGATGAATGGTGACACATCAAATCTCTTACGCCCGAACTCCGGTATATTTAGGAGTAATTCGGGATTATTTTCTAAAGAGTGATCAGATTTGTACATTTATGGGTGATTTGTACATTTATGGACTAGGCGCTCTCCATCCATGCTGAATTGCCCAACAGACCCACGCACCAATGCCTTTTCTTTTCTGTCTTCTTCCACTGCTGCAGGTGCTTCGTTCGTGATCTAATTGTAGTAGGTGTAGTTTTTTTTAGGCTAACTTTTCTGCACTTTGTCGACTAATGACAATGTTTGCCCGAATACATTAGAGAACAGGAGGCTGAAGTAACCATATGTGCGGACCTTCAAATAAGACTAAGAGCATATTTAGCGAGGCCATGTGCCTCTAAGTAGGAAGTCCTACTGTCAAAAATGAAAGAGCAAGAAACAAACTGAGATGCTGTTGTTTTTTTTGTGGGATGCTGTTGTAACAATCTCCTTAATAATGCTTGCATTCAGACCACCTGTACCATTATTTATATCATTCACCACTTCTTGGCAATCAGAGGCAATCACCACCCTAGTGACATTCAGATTCAGATCAGCAGGAAGGGCTGATGCATTGTGACATGCAATTGCTTCTAATGCAGCTGGATTGGAGATTAATAAATTTTCAGCGCTGATGCCCCCAACTATTTTACCGAAAAAGGGTTTTCCCCCGACCCCAACGATTTTCCTGTCAAGTGTTTGCAGATATTGTGGAGTAGGCATAGGTCTTCACTTCTTTATCACCTAACACGCATGCCACAACAAGTGGAGAAAGTAGGATCTAAGTTTCAACAGATAGCATCCTCCCGAGTGCCTCCCATTCCCAACTCACTACATGTGTCCAAATGCTCATTACTAGTACCGATCTCTCTTTTCCCCCAAAATAATAGTTTCATTTGTGTTGGTTTGAGTGGTACTGCTACTACCTACTGGCCTAAAGGAGCTAATATAGGTAAGAAGAAATAGAAGAAGGGACTATATCCAAGGATAGTAGACATGCATGCAACGAGCACTACAAGGGCGACATCAACGTTTAATGAATGGTTGGTGGGTAATTGTAGTGAATCTCGTAGGTGCTCCACCCACCCACATCTCCACCGTGCAATATCCTCGTGATTCAAAAAGTATCGTGTATATGCTTTGTATTAATTTTTATATCAGTAAATTCAGTTTAACATATATATGACCCGTATAGTGTTCTACTTCCTTGCAGACATTGGTCCCACGCAACACAGAGAACCTGTTCAACCCACTCATGGATGCATTTGATGGAAAGATAGAAACATATATTTTCCTCTCATCGCACTCTTCCCCTTCCTCTTCTTCAATCCATCAACCCCAGTTCACCTCCTTCCGCTCCATTTACGTTTCTTGGAGCTCTGTCTGAAATCCTCTGCTTCAACACTGGCTTCGAATAGAACCCTATTTAAACCCCCAGAATGATCCCAAGATCACTTTCTTCTTCGCTCCGATCCATCTGGAGCAGCCCGTAGATGGAGCCCCTTGTCCAAATCCAGAACTTCGTCTCTGGTTGAGAGGTAGTATCGGGTTCGGGTTGGGGATTGCTGTCCCGGTGCTTTTGCTTGTCTGACGCGGTTCTTGAAGTGTGAGCTAGCTCACTTGAGCAGTAGGTCTGTGCGTTGAACACAAATCAGCCCAAAGTCATGCCCATATATCTTCTCCTCCCTCCGTCCCATAATATAAGACGTTTTTTCACACTAGTGTAGTGCCAAAAAACGTCTTACATTACGGGACAGAGGGAGTAGTAAAAAGAAAGATGTGACATCTTAACAACAGTAGATGCACTTCAGTAGAGTTAGAATAGTTATGTGCTTCAATTGAATATTGTATCTGCACCCAACCAAAATATATAAATGAGATATCTCATAAATCTCCATGGACGAGGCAAGAGAAATGAGTGGAATATACCTAGTGTTTGGTTGTTGTCGCAGTTGTGGTGGTGTCACTATTGTGGTGTGTGGATGGTACGTATCTACCTTACATGAGAAAAAAAAAATCCCTTTTGCTACTTCATCACCAAAAGTCATGTAACCAAATTCTTCAAGTGATGGTGCTAGCTACATGAAAAATATTATCACGCAAACTTGACAAAGAGTACTGCATCAGATTATGCAAGCGGGTTGAGTTTTGCTGCAAACGGTGTACTGATCACAAAAAAGTGTATTAATCAGAAACCGATGCATGCGGCCATTTTATTAAAAGTTCAGCAAATAAAGGTCCACAGTGCAGTACAACTCGTAGAAGGAGTATAAAAAGCAAAATAAATAGACGAAGCCACAACTGGCAATGAACAGGATGAAACGACTAAACCGCTATCCTATCAGTAAACCGCCATCCAAACCGGTTGTAGATAGGCTGTGCTACCTTCTCCCATCGGTTGCATCCAGTAACCAAAAGCTCCCTAGAGTCCGTACGAGTGAGTAACGACCACGCACTGATCCAAGGGAACGCTCTGTAGATAACCTGCAAGAAATTCAAAAAATTATGTCTGTTAAAGAGCATAGCATTCCCGCAATTCCATATATCCCACAGAAGTGAGCATATTCCTATCCGAATACGTCCCACAGTGGTTCCACTCCAGTAAGCCATGTCCCAAACAATATGTCGATGCTAACTGAGGACTTATGTTAAAGGCTATATCAATCGTACGCTACAGAAGCTTAGCGAGAGGGCAATCGATTGAAAGATGTCGTATTGTTTCATCATTATCATAGAAACAACAACGTGAATTGCCTACCCAACTGCGCATAAGAAGATTATCTTTGGTGTGTATCACTTGCTTATGGACGAACCACATGAATATCTTGATTCTCAACCGAACTTTAATTTTCCAAATATGAATTAATCTCGGGATTGGGCCAAAATCAATAATATCCAAGTACAAAGACTTTATCGTGAAAACCCCATTCTTCGTTAGTTTCTGAAACATGTCAGGCTGGTTAGAAAGTTGAACATCCATCAACCTTCACGCAAGATGCAGCCAGACGTTCCACTTCTCTCCCACTAGGGATCTCCTGAACTGGATATTCAGCGGGGATGACTGTAATACTGTATCAATGTAAACCTTCTTACATTGTACGCTATTATACGGAGTGGGATACTGTAAGGCTAAGGGCGTCTCCCCTAACCATGTATCTTCGCAAGTTTTGGTGTATTGTAAGATCAAGAGTTCATGGATTCGTGTGTGATCAGTGGTGATGTCGCTATTGTGGTGTGTGGGTTGTACGTATCTACTCTGTATTGTAAAGGAGAGGCGCAATGCTCACCTACACATTGCTTAGCTTCAGCCCTTGATGAAATGGTGTAGACTGCAGGGAGCTATGTGTAGTTTCTCAAGGCTTGAAGCTAAGCAACGTGCATGTGAGCATTGCGCTTCTCCTTCATTTTTATTAACTTATTACAACTCCAGACTTTTTGCGCGTGCAGTATGCATCATTCAAAGCCACGTGATCAACTTTCAACTCTATCTGACATTATTTCTTGTTTTTCATGCATTTAATGATTTTTTTTGAGCTAAATGACCTTGAAATTGAAAAACACTATAAATGAACTCTGAAAATGTTGAAAGTTGGCATGGTAACATCATTTCACCCACATAGCATGTGCAAAAAAGTAGAGAGGGTTATAGCAAAAACTGGATGCACTTCGTGTACAAACTGGACAATCTCTTCGAAGTATCTGGGTTTCGGACGAAAACTCATCTGTTACAAAGGCAATTCATTTTTTAATAACTTGTTACAACTCCAGACTTTTTGTGCGTTCGGTATGCACCATTCAAAGCCACGTCATCAACATTCAACCCTATCTGACATCATTGCTATTTTTCATGCATTTAATGATTTGTTTAGCTAAATGACCCAGAAATTGAAAAGCACTACAAATGAACTCTGAAAAGGTTGAAAGTTGGCATGGTAATTTTTTGTACCTAGAGAAAAAATATTCACAAAGAAATTATAAATAGAGCAAAAAATAACTCAGACATAAATAAATAAAAATAAATAAAACGGACACATTTGAACTATAACAGAAAGTTTGTAATATTTTATACCTAAAGCAAAAATATTCACAAATAAATTATAAATACAGCAAAAAAACAACTCGGAAATAAATAAAGCAGAAAAGAAAAACAACTAAATTGAAAAAAACCCACCTACTGGGCCATAGCGGCCTGCATACGACTAGAAACCCAACATGTAGTTGGGCCAGGATGCAGGCCCGCAAGCCCAGTAGGCCCAATAGTGTACCGCAGCACAGGTAGGCCTAGAAGCTTGCTTTAGAGAGGAGCTCGAAGGAGTAGCCGCAGCTGGGTTTATAAACCAGTGCGGCTACCCTTCGCTCGGCGAGGTGGGACTAAATTTTGTGCACCGCGGGGTGGCAGCGCACGCCTTGTAGTACCAGTTCATGGCTCAAATCGGTAGTAAAGGGAAGGTCTTTAGTACCGGTTGTAGTCACTACCTGGTACTACAGGGGGTCTTCCCGCCGTTTGGCCTGGCCAAATTTGACCTTTAGTACCGGTTGGTGGCAACAACCGGTAATAAAGGCCCCTCCTATATATATATATATATATAGCACTTACGAAAATTTCAGTTTTTTCTCTTCTTCCTCTGCTTTTGCCCAGACGCCGTGCCCGTTCCCGCCACCGCCATGTTGTCGCGCCCCTCCCCGTCCCCGCACCCGTCCCCGTCCATGCCACCGTCGTCGTCGCCTTCCCCATCGTCGTGCCCGTCCCCGTCGTCGCGCGCCGCCCCCGGCCCATCCCGGTCGCCGCCCCTGTCGCCGACCATCGTCGGCCGTTGCCCCGCTATAATTATTTTTTGTTTTTTGTTTTTTAGTTTTTTATACTTTTATTTTATATAAATGTTAGATTAATGTCAAATTGTAAAATGAATTAGCTAGATATCATATGTTATGTCACATTTGTATATAATGTCGCCGCCGACCCGTTAGCGACACAAAAAAATTGCAACTAGTTAAAATTCTATATGAGATTTGAATTAGTAACTGCTTAGTTGAATTGGTAAGAAAATTAATAAGTGCTTAGTTGAATTAATAAGTGCTTAGTTGAATTAGTAAGAAAATTAATTATTTTTATTTATAGTAAGTGCTTAATTGAACTAGTTGAATTAATAGAACTAGTTTAAGTTTAGTTAGAAATATAGGTATATGAGATTTGATGATCTAATTAAAATTTTACTATAGAACTAGTTTATTATTAGTAAGAAAATTAATAGAACTAGTTTATTTTTAGTAAGTGCTTAGTTGAATTAGTTGGTGAGTTAAAAGTCCACCTCCTCCTTCTCCACTCCTCGGTGTTGAATAAAGTAGAACTAGGGTATTTAGTTATGCTTCTTAACCAAATGAAATGTTCAGATTATAAGATTTTCAATTAATGTTTCAACTATGAACATAGGAAAAATCTGACGACGAATAGAATTTTGGTATGTGCGAATACTGCGAAGACGAGCGCGGCCTGTGTGACAAAAAAATCATAGTTGATGGTAGGCGCTTCAGCATCAAGCTGGATGAGACCTTCAAAGTGCATACAGTAAGTCACAACGACAAGTCTTTTTTCGTAATTAAGCATGACTTCTGCTTTAGTTGCTTCAACTTATAATTTTAACTTTTACTATTTTACGACCGTATCTCATGCCATGCAAGAATTTTTGTCTTGGATAAGATAGGTTTCAGTCCTATGGAAACTATGAAGGTAAAGAGAGTTCACTTGAGGACCTAACATGGTTATACTTTCAATGCAAAATTATACAATGCAGACACCTACACCTATTTTGAATGCAAAAATTGGAGAGCACTATGCAAGGCTTATGCATTTGAGCCTGATATGTTTATCACCTTTGATATTCATTCGACAGATGATGATATTGAAGGTAATATTGACATCTGGGTCGATTTGCAGAAGCATTAAGTTCTACCATTATGTGAGTTTCTCAACCATATTTATGTCTTCGATATTGTTTATTCAAAACAAGTTGACAACTAATTTATATTGACAGCTTATTTCCATTCAAGCAAACATGTCCGACGCTTGGTAGACATGACCTACTACTGTCCCGGGGCTGAACTAAACTGCGAGGAGATAAGTCATTATGTTTCATTGCTTGAGGATCTTGATAGTGTCAAGGCAAATTATTTTCCTGGACTTCAAAATATTAGTACTCAAAACGTGCGACCACTAGCGTGCGTCTTGAACTACGGTCACATCTATTTAGGAAAGATGTTAAGATATTTACTATTTGTCCTCGGTGCATCTTTTGCAAACATTATTTTTTAAGCTAAACTTCATTGCTAAGTATGTTACTACGATGTTCTTCAACAGGTACTCCCGATGATAGTTGTGCCTCATTGGATCGAGTCTAAAGGTCGCACGACAATGTTTAGCTTACGGCCAAGACATCCTACATCACACATGAGTGCATTAAGAACGCGGTAGATGGAGTCGTACTCGCCGCGATTCAGATCGCCGAAGATCCTAGCACCGATGCAACGGTGCCTCCGCGTTCTTCACACGTACGGCTCGGGAACGTCTCCTCCTTCTTGATCCAGCAAGGGGTGGAGGAGAGGTTGATGGAGAGACCGGCAGCACGACGGCGTGGTGGTGATGGTGGAGAAGGATTCCAGCAGGGCTTCGCCTAAGCACCGCGGGAGATGAAGATGTTATGGGAGAGGGAGGGCAGCACCGAGGCACAAACGTGTGTTGGCTGCCCTCCCTCTACCTCTCTATATATAGGGGGAAGGAGGAGAGGGGGGCGCCCTAGGGTTTCCCCTAGGGGGGCCGGCGGCCAGGGCAGAGGGGGGGCGGCGGCCAAGGGCTGCGCCTGGCCCTAGGGTTTCCCCCCTAGGTGCCTTGCCCCCCACTCCAAGGGGTGCGGCTGCCCTAGGGGGGCCAGCCCCCTTAGCCGCATGAGGAGAGGGCCCAGGGGGGGGCGCACAGCCCTATGAGGGCTGTGGTGTCCCCCCTTTGTGGCCCATTAGGCCCAGAACCACTTCCGGGACCCCCGAAACCCTTTTCGGTAATCCGCCGATTTCCCGATGCTCCCCGGAACACTTCCGGACTCCGAAACCTTTCATCCTATATATCAATCTTCGTCCCCGGACCATTCCGGAGACCCTCGTCACGTCCGGGATCTCATCCGGGACTCCGAACAACCTTCGGTAACCATGCACTGTTCTCACTAACAACCCTAGCGTCACCGAACCTTAAGTGTGTAGACCCTCCGGGTTCGGAAACCATGTAGACATGACCGAGACACTCCCAGGTCAATAACCAATAGCGGGATCTGGATACCCATATTGGTTCCCACATGTTTCTCGATGATCTCATCGGATGAACCACGATGTCAAGGATTCAGGCAATCCCGTATACAGTTCCCTTTGTCTCGTCGGTATGTTACTTGCCCGAGATTCGACCGTCGGTATCTCTATACCTAGTTCAATCTCGTTACCGGCAAGTCTCTTTACTCGTTACCGTAATACATAATCCCGTGACCAACTACTTAGTCACTTTGAGCTCATTGAGATGACGTATTACCGAGTGGGCCCGGAGATACCTCTCCGTCACACGGAGTGACAAATCCCAGTCTCGATCCATGTCAACTCAACAGACACCCTCGGAGATACCTGTAGAGTACCTTTATAGTCACCCAGTTACGTTGTGACGTTTGGCACACACAAAGCACTCCTACGGTGTCAGTGAGTTACATGATCTCATGGTCATAGGAACTTATACTTGACATGCAGAAAACTATAGCGATAACTGACACGATCAAAAGCTATGTTTAACGTTTGGGTCTCGTCCATCACATCATTCTCCTAATGATATGATCCCGTTATCAAATGACAACTCATGTCTATGACCTGGAAACCGCGGTCATCTTTGATCAACGAGCTAGTCCTGTAGAGGCTCACTAGGGACACAAAGTCTGTCTATTCATCCACACATGTATTTGAGTTTCCAATCAATACAGTTATAGCATGGATAATAAACGATTATCATGAACAAGGAAATATAATAATAACTCTTTTATTATTGCCTCTAGGGCATATTTCCAACAGTCTCCCACTTGCACTAGAGTCAATAATCTAGCATTACAAGGTAATGAATCTAACACCCATAGAGTCTTGGTGTTGATCGTGCTTAGCCCGTGGAAGAGGCTTAGTCAACGGATCTGCAACATTCAAATCCGTGTGTACTTTGCAAATGTTTATGTCCTCCTCCTTGACTGAATCGCGGATGGAATTGAAGCGTCGCTTTATGTGTCTGGTCCTCTTGTGAAACCTTGGTTCCTTGGCTAGAGCAATGGCACCAGTGTTGTCACAGAGCAGAGTCATTGGGTTCAGTGCACTAGGCACAACTCCAAGATCTGTCATGAACTCCTTCATCCAGACACCTTCCTTTGCCGCCTCCGAGGCAGCTATATACTCCGCTTCACATGTAGAATCAGCTACCACGCTCTGCTTGGAACTGCACCGCTCCCCCATTGAGAATATATACGTATCCGGTTTGAGACTTAGAGTCATCCGGATCAGTGTCAAAGCTTGCATCGACGTAACCCTTTACGACGAGCTCTTGATCACCTCCATAAACGAGAAACATCTCCTTAGTCCTTTTCAGGTACTTTAGGATATTCTTGACCGCTGTCCAGTGATCCATACCAGGATTACTTTGAAACCTTCCGGCCATACTTATGGCAAGGCTGACATCTGGTCTTGTGCACAGCATTGCATACATGATAGAGCCTATGGCTGAAGCATAGGGGACGACACTCATCTTTTCTCTATCTTCCGCAGTCACTGGGCATTGAGTCTTACTCAACTTTGTACCTTGCAATACCGGCAAGAACCCCTTCTTGGATTGATCCATTTTGAACTTCTTCAAAACTTTATCAAGGTATGTACTTTGTGAAAGTCCTATCAAGCGTCTTGATCTATCTCTATAGATCTTGATGCCCAATATGAAAGCAGCTTCACCGAGATCCTTCATCGAAAAACTCTTGTTCAAATACCCCTTCACGCTATCCAAATATTCTATATTGTTTCCAATCAGCAATATGTCATCCACATATAATATTAGAAACGCTATAGAGCTCCCACTCACTTTCTTGTAAATACAAGCTTCATTTTAAACTTGTATAAACCCAAACGCTTTGATCACCTCATCAAAGCGAAGATTCCAACTCCGAGATGCTTGCACCAGCCCATAAATGGAACGCTGGAGCCTGCATACTTTGTCAGCATACTCTGGATCGACAAAACCTTCCGGTTGCATCATATACAACTCTTCCTTAAGAAAACCGTTAAGGAACGCTGTTTTGACATCCATCTGCCAAATTTCATAATCGAAATATGCAGCTATTGCTAACATGATTCGGACGGATTTAAGCATCGCTACGGGTGAGAAAGTCTCATCGTAGTCAATCGCTTGAACTTGTGAAAAACCCTTTGCCACAAGTCGAGCTTTATATACGGTGACATTACCGTCAGCGTCCGTCTTCCTCTTAAAAATCCATTTATTCTGAATGGCCTTCCGCCCTTCAGGTAATACTTCCAAAGTCCATACTTTGTTTTCATACATGGATCCCATCTCGGATTTCATGGCTTCTAACCATTTGTCGGAATCCGGGCCCACCATCGCTTCTCCATAGCTCGTAGGTTCACCGTTGTCTAACAACATGATCTCCAAGACAGGGTTACCATACCACTCAGGTGCAGTGCGTACCCTTGTCGACCTACGAGGTTCGGTAGTAACTTGATCAGAAGCTCCTTGATCATCATCATTGGCTTCCTCTTCAACCTCTGCAGGCTCCACAAAAACATCTTTCTGCGCTGCGCTACTCTCTGGTTGAAGCAGAGGTTCAATAACCTCATCAAGTTCTACCTTCCTCCCACTCAATTCTTTCGAGAGAAACTCTTTCTCGAGAAAGGACCCGTTCTTAGCGACAAACACTTTTCCCTCGGATCTGAGATAGAAGGTGTACCCAACTGTTTCTTTTGGGTATCCTATGAAGACACATTTGTCCGCTTTGGGTTCGAGCTTTTCTGGCTGAAGCCTTTTGACATAAGCATCGCAACCCCAAACCTTGAGAAAAGACAACTTAGGTTTCTTACCAAACCACAGTTCATACGGTGTTGTCTCAACGGACTTAGATGGAGCCCTATTTAAAGTGAATGCAGCTGTCTCTAACGCATATCCCCAAAACGATAGTGGCAAATCGGCAAGAGACATCATAGAACGTACCATATCTAATAGGGTTCGATTACGACGTTCGGACACACCATTACGCTGTGGTGTTCCAGGTGGCGTCAACTGTGAAACAATTCCACATTTTCTTAAGTGATCACCAAACTCATAACTCAGATATTCTCCCCCTCGATCAGATCGTAGGAACTTGATCTTCTTGTTACGATGATTTTCAACTTCACTCTGAAATTGCTTGAACTTTTCAAAAGTTTCAGACTTATGCTTCATCAAGTAAATATACCCATATCTACTTAAGTCGTCAGTGAAGGTGAGAAAATAACGATATCCACCGCGCGCCATTACACTCATCGGACCGCACACATCAGTATGTATGATTTCCAATAAGTCACTTGCCCGTTCCATTGTCCCTGAAAACGGGGTCCTTGTAATCTTGCCCATGAGGCACGGCTCGCCGTGTCAAGTGATTCAAAATCAAGAGACTCCAAAAGTCCATCAGCATGGAGCTTCCTCATGCGTTTCACGCCGATATGACCCAGACGGCAGTGCCACAAGAAAGTGGTATTATCATTATCAACTCTACATCTTTTGGCATCAATGTTATGAACATGTGTATCATCACTATCGAGATTCAATAAGAATAAACCCCTAACTTCGGGTGCATGACCATAAAAGATATTACTCATATAAATAGAACAACCATTATTCTCTGATTTAAATGAGTAACCGCCTCACAATAAACAAGATCCAGATATAATGTTCATGCTTAACGCAGGCACTAAATAACAATTATTCAGGTTCATAACTAATCCCGATGGTAATCGAAGAGCGAGCGTGCCGACGGCGATCACATCAACCTTGGAACCATTTCCCACGCGCATCGTCACTTCGTCCTTCGCCAGCCTCCGTTTATTCCGCAGTTCCTGTTTAGAGTTGCAAATGTGAGCAACCGAACCGGTATCAAATACCCAGGCACTACAACGAGAGTTGGTAAGGTACACATCAATAACATGTATATCACATATACCTTTGTTGTTGTTGGCCCCCTTCTTGTCCGCCAGATACTTGGGGCAGTTCCGCTTCCAGTGGCCGTTCCCCTTGCAATAGAAACACTCAGTCTCTGGCTTGGGCCCAGCCTTGGGTTTCTTCACTGGATTAGCAACTGCTTTGCCACCCTTCTTAGAGTTACCCTTCTTGCCCTTGCCATTCTTCTTGAAACTGGTGGTTTTATTGACCATCAACACTTGATACTCCTTCTGGATGTCTGCCTCAGCGACTTTCAGCATTGAAAACAGCTCGGCGATGGTTTTATTCATCCCTTGCATGTTGTACTACTGCACGAAGCTCTTGTAGCTTGGCGGGAGTGACTGGAGAATTCTGTCAATGATAGCCTCATCCGGGAACACAAGTCCCAGATCAGCTATGCGGGTATAGTACCCAGACATCTTCAGTAAGTGTTCACTGAAAGACGAATTCTCCTCCATCTTGCAAGCAAAGAATTTATCGGTGGTCTCATACCTCTCGATCTTAGCATTCTTTTCAAAGATGAACTTCAACTCCTGGTACATCTCATATGCACCATGACGTTCAAAACGCCTTTGAAGTCCTCCTTCCAAGCCGTACAACATGGCACACTGCACTATCGAATAGTCATCCGAACGCGACTGCCAGGCGTTCAAAACGTCTGCAGTGGCTGTAGGAGCGGGGGGGTCACCTAGCGGTGCATTTAGGACATAAACCTTTTGGGCAGCTGTGAGGATGATCCTCAGATTGCGGAGCCAGTCCACAAAGTTGCTCCCATCATCTTTCAGTTTAGCTTTCTCTAGGAACGCATTAAAATTCAGGGGAGCTACTGCGCGAGCCATCTACAACCAAAAATTTGCAAAGACATTTTAGACTATTGTTCATGATAAGTGAGTTATTACCTAATCAAATTAATTATAACTCCCACTCAAATTGACATCCCTCTGATCATTCGAGCGTGACATGATCCAAATTCACCAACCCAAGTCCGATCATCACGTGAGATGAGGTGGTGTCAATGGTGAACATCAACATGTTGATCATATCTACTATATGACTCATGCTCGACCTTTCGGTCCTCCGTGTTCCGAGGCCATGTCTGTACATGCTAGGCTCGTCAAGTCTAACCCGAGTGTTCTGCATGTGCAAAAACTGGCTTGCACCCGTTGTATGCGAACGTAGAGTCTATCACACCCGATCATCACGTGGTGCTTCGAAACGACGAACCTTCGCAACGGCGCACACTCGGGGGGAACACAATTTTATCTTGAAATTTTAGTGAGGGATCATCTTATAATGCTACCGTCGTCCTAAGCAAAATAAGATGCGTAAAAGGATTAACATCACATGCAAATCATAAGTGACATGATATGGCCATCAACTCGTGCTTTTGATCTCCATCTCCAAAGCACCGGCATGATCTCCATCGTCACCGGCGCCACACCATGATCTCCATCATCATGATCTCCATCATCGTGTTGCCATCGGGGTTGTCGCGCGCCCACCATGCTCTTACTACTATTGCTACCGCTTAGCGATAAAGTAAAGCATTACATAGCGCTTAATGATTGACACGCAGGTCATACAAAAAATTAAAGACAACCCTATGGCTCCTGCCGGTTGCCGTATGCATCGACATGCAAGTCGATATTAACTATTACAACATGATCATCTCATACATCAAATATATCTCATCATGTCATTGGCCATATCATATCACATACATACCCTGCAAAAACAAGTTAGACGTCCTCTAATTTGTTGTTGCATGTTTTACGTGGCTGCTATGGGTATCTAGCAAGAACGCTTCTTACCTACGCAAAGCCACCACGGTGATATTCAAGTTGCTATTTAACCTTCTACAAGGACCGCCTTGTTCTATTCCGATTCAACTAAGATAGGAGAGACAGACACCCGCCAGCCATCTTATGCAACAAAAGTCACATGTCTGTCGATGGAACCGGTCTCATGTACGTGGACATGTAAAGTTGGTCCGGGCCGCTTCATCCCATAATACCGCTGAATCAAGAAAGACTAAGGAGGGCAGCAATTTAAACATCAACGCCCACAAACCCTTTTGTGTTCTACTCGAGAAAGCATCTACGCAAGATCCTAGCTCTGATACCACTGTTGGGGAACGTTGCATGGAAAACAAAAATTTTTCTCTACGTTCACCAAGATCAATCTAGTAGATGCAACTACGAGGGGAGAGTAGGATCCACATACCCTTGTAGATCGCTAAGCGGAAGCGTTAAGAACGCGGTTGATGGAGTCGTACTCGCCGCGATTCAGATCGCCGAAGATCCTAGCACCGAAGCAACGGTGCCTCCGCGTTCTTCACACGTACGGCTCGGGAACGTCTCCTCCTTCTTGATCCAGCAAGGGGTGGAGGAGAGGTTGATGGAGAGACCGGCAGCACAACGGCGTGGTGGTGATGGTGGAGAAGGATTCCAGCAGGGCTTCGCCTAAGCACCGCGGGAGATGAAGATGTTATGGGAGAGGGAGGGCAGCACCGAGGCACAAACGTGTGTTGGCTGCCCTCCCTCTACCTCTCTATATATAGGGGGAAGGAGGAGAGGGGGGCGCCCTAGGGTTTCCCCTAGGGGGGCCGGCGGCCAGGGCAGAGGGGGGGCGGCGGCCACGGGCTGCGCCTGGCCCTAGGGTTTCCCCCCTAGGTGCCTTGCCCCCCACTCCAAGGGGTGCGGCTGCCCTAGGGGGCCCAGCCCCCTTAGCCGCATGAGGAGAGGGCCCAGGGGGGGCGCACAGCCCTATGAGGGCTGTGGTGTCCCCCCTTTGTGGCCCATTAGGCCCAGAACCACTTCCGGGACCCCCGAAACCCTTTTCGGTAATCCGCCGATTTCCCGATGCTCCCCGGAACACTTCCGGACTCCGAAACCTTTCATCCTATATATCAATCTTCGTCCCCGGACCATTCCGGAGACCCTCGTCACGTCCGGGATCTCATCCGGGACTCCGAACAACCTTCGGTAACCAAGCACTGTTCTCACTAACAACCCTAGCGTCACCGAACCTTAAGTGTGTAGACCCTGCGGGTTCGGAAACCATGTAGACATGACCGAGACACTCCCAGGTCAATAACCAATAGCGGGATCTGGATACCCATATTGGTTCCCACATGTTTCTCGATGATCTCATTGGATGAACCACGATGTCAAGGATTCAGGCAATCCCGTATACAGTTCCCTTTGTCTCGTCGGTATGTTACTTGCCCGAGATTCGATCGTCGGTATCTCTATACCTAGTTCAATCTCGTTACCGGCAAGTCTCTTTACTCGTTACCGTAATACATAATCCCGTGACCAACTACTTAGTCACTTTGAGCTCATTGAGATGACGTATTACCGAGTGGGCCCGGAGATACCTCTCCGTCACACGGAGTGACAAATCCCAGTCTCGATCCATGTCAACTCAACAGACACCCTCGGAGATACCTGTAGAGTACCTTTATAGTCACCCAGTTACGTTGTGACGTTTGACACACACAAAGCACTCCTACGGTGTCAGTGAGTTACATGATCTCATGGTCATAGGAACTTATACTTGACATGCAGAAAACTATAGCGATAACTGACACGATCAAAAGCTATGTTTACGTTTGGGTCTCGTCCATCACATCATTCTCCTAATGATGTGATCCCGTTATCAAATGACAACTCATGTCTATGACCTGGAAACCGCGGTCATCTTTGATCAACGAGCTAGTCCTGTAGAGGCTCACTAGGGACACAAAGTCTGTCTATTCATCCACACGTGTATTTGAGTTTCCAATCAATACAGTTATAGCATGGATAATAAACGATTATCATGAACAAGGAAATATAATAATAACTCTTTTATTATTGCCTCTAGGGCATATTTCCAACATATGAAAACCACGAAATCGGTGCTTGTTCTCACTTGCTTTGAGAGTCTCGATCAATTCGGACTCTAGGTTGATTTTTGTATTTTCTTTGATCACCGTTTCTTCGCGAGAGTTGGCCTAACACCCTATTGTATCCATACATGGGTGGGGCGCCAAGGACCTGAACACCAAAGTGATATGCCGGCTCATCAAAATTTGAGCTGTAATTGCGATATCTTTCATTTTTTCCAATCCTGCAGGCCATTTTTGAGGGCCAAGACGACCCTTTTTGGGCTCAGAATTTTCCACGCACGTGATCCTGTGTGTGCACGTATGTAAAATCCTCCAGATCGTAAAAACTAGAAGTCCTATCACCTCAATTCCCCAATAGCTTTCCAACGCCTATGAAAACGACGAAATCGGTGCTTGTTCTCACTTGCTTTGAGAGTCTCGATCAATTCGGACTCTAGGTTGATTTTTGTATTTTCTTTGATCACCGTTTCTTCGCGAGAGTTGGCCTAACACCCTATTGTATCCATACATGGGTGGGGCGCCAAGGACCTGAACACCAAAGTGATATGCCGGCTCATCAAAATTTGAGCTGTAATTGCGATAACTTTAATTTTTTCCAATCCTGCAGGCCATTTTTGAGGGCCAAGAGGACCCTTTTGTTGGGGAACGTTGCATGGGAAACAAAAAATTTTCCTACTGTTCACCAAGATCAATCTAGTAGATGCAACTACGAGGAAGGAGTGTGATCTACGTACCCTTGTAGATCGCTAAGCGGAAGCGTTATGAACGCGGATGATGGAGTCGTACTCGTCGCGATTCAGATCGCCGAAGACCTAGCACCGAAGCAACGGTGCCTCCGCGTTCTTCACACGTACGGCTCGGGGACGTCTCCTCCTTCTTGATCCAGCAAGGGGTGGAGGAGAGGTTGATGGAGAACCGGCAGCACGACGGCGTGGTGGTGATGGTGGAGAAGAACTCCAGCAGGGCTTCGCCTAAGCACCGCGGGAGAAGAAGATATGACGGGAGAGGGAGGGCAGCACCGAGGCACGAACTGTGTTGGCTGCCCTCCCTTTGCCCCACTATATATAGGGGGGTGGAGAGGCTAGGGCGCCCTAG
This sequence comes from Secale cereale, assembly GCA_902687465.1. Lineage (NCBI taxonomy): Eukaryota > Viridiplantae > Streptophyta > Magnoliopsida > Poales > Poaceae > Secale > Secale cereale. The sequence goes on from LR738714.1 coordinate 730,182,548, forward strand.
GGTTTCCCCCTAGGGGCCGGCGGCCAGGGCAAGGGGAGGGGGGCGGCGGCCAGGGCAGGGGGAGGCGCCCAGGCCCTAGGGTTTCCCCCCTAGGTGCCTTGCCCCCCAAGTCCCAAGGGGTGCGGCCAGCCCTAGGGGGTCCCACCCCCTTAGCCGCATGGGGAGAGGGCCCAGGGGGGGCGCACAGCCCCCTGAGGGCTGTGGTGTCCCCCCTTGTGGCCCAATAGGCCCAGAACACCTTCCGGACCCCCCGAAAACCTTCCCGGTACTCCGCCGATTCCCCGATGCTCCCCGGAACACTTCCGGTACTCCGAAACCTTTCATCCTATATATCAATCTTCGTCTCCGGACCATTCCGGAGACCCTCGTCATGTCCGGGATCTCATCCGGGACTCCGAACAACCTTCGGTAACCATGCACTCTTCTCACTAACAACCCTAGCGTCACCGAACGTTAAGTGTGTAGACCCTGCGGGTTCGGAAACCATGTAGACATGACCGAGATACTCCCAGGTCAATAACCAATAGCGGGATCTGGATACCCATATTGGCTCCTACATGTTTCTCGATGATCTCATCGGATGAACCACGATGTCAAGGATTCAGGCAATCCCGTATACAGTTCCCTTTGTCTCGTCGGTATGTTACTTGCCCGAGATTCGATCGTCGGTATCTCTATACCTAGTTCAATCTCGTTACCGGCAAGTCTCTTTGCTCGTTACCGTAATACATAATCCCGTGACCAACTACTTAGTCACTTTGAGCTCATTGAGATGACGTATTACCGAGTGGGCCCGGAGATACCTCTCCGTCACACGGAGTGACAAATCCCAGTCTCGATCCATGTCAACTCAACAGACACCCTCGGAGATACCTGTAGAGTACCTTTATAGTCACCCAGTTACGTTGTGACGTTTGGCACACACAAAGCACTCCTACGGTGTCAGTGAGTTACATGATCTCATGGTCATAGGAACTTATACTTGACATGCAGAAAACTATAGCGATAACTGACATGATCAAAAGCTATGTTTAACGTTTGGGTCTCGTCCATCACATCATTCTCCTAATGATGTGATCCCGTTATCAAATGACAACTCATGTCTATGACCTGGAAACCGCGGTCATCTTTGATCAACGAGCTAGTCCTGTAGAGGCTCACTAGGGACACAAAGTTTGTCTATTCATCCACACATGTATTTGAGTTTCCAATCAATACAGTTATAGCATGGATAATAAACGATTATCATGAACAAGGAAATATAATAATAACTCTTTTATTATTGCCTCTAGGGCATATTTCCAACAACCACCGCAACTTAGGGCACCGGTAAACCGCAGGAAAGCCACCGGTAGCAGTTGCTGAAGAACAGCCAGCAAGGACATCAAGGAAGACCCCAAAACATCGAGAAGCAAGGCCCGTCGGCCGTTGAAGAAGAGAACCGGGAGCCCACATCGGGGACGTGTATCTAATGCTGGGAAGGGGACCCCCATCCACTACCGCCGGATCGAAGGCGTCGCACCGCCAGCCTTGAGCCAAACACGCTGCAACCAATGGGCACCACCCTTGAGGGGAATGGAGACAATGCCAGCCATGCAAGTCCCAACGAAACCGCCGCTGCCAGATAACCAGAGCCGCACAAAGCTCGGACCTTTGTCACACCTCACCCGAACATGAACCATCCCCAGGCGGCACCTCCAAGGAGGAGCATGACACGAAATGCGCTGCCCAATCCAGGCCGGATTTTGGGCTTTCACCCGGGAGGGGGACGAGGGTGGAGAGCGAAGGACATCGGCTGCACCTCCAAGGAGGAAGGACGGCGCAAATACCGTCGCTGCCGCCGGGCCGGTCAAGCCGACCAACAGTTTCCCGCAGTCCCAAGCCTCACCACCAAGCACACATCAGCTCCCGGCACACGCGAGCACTAGCAGCAGGAGACGCAGTGCCGAGGTAGTCGAAGAAGAAGGAGCCATACCTCGGCACTGCGTCCCGTGTGCGATGCAGTCCCGTGTGATCGCATGTGCGATGCCAATCCGGCGGCATCTGAGGCAGGTGAATGTATTTCCGCATTTAGCCTTTGGGCCAAAGGAACGTCCCCTCTTGGCACATACGTCTGCGCATCTAGTCCGGTACATGTTCCATGTCGTGTGCAATGACGGGTCACAAACGTCATGCACAACATGACCGCGCACCTGTTCGCAAACATCCGTGTAACCGCGAGAACTTGTCTCTGATACCAATTTGTAACGCCCCGGACACATCCACCGGTGGTCCTTACTCATAGCGGAATCTAGACTGGCCCACAGATCAATACTAGCCTTTTCTGCGCATTTTGTCCTCACTCATGCGCACCTGGCAGCAAGTTCCCGGACGGTCATCCATCCTGAAATTACTCCAAGCCGAGTACAAACTTTGGAGTTCTGTTCGAATGGGCTTCCAGAAAAGAAGGAATTCCTTATTGATATGAGTAGTCCATCATCCCTAATAAGTCAGGCTATCACAAAAATGAAGACGCGGCTCAAAAGCTTGGACGCCGGAGGTCGGGGTGCCGCCGACGCCACCAATATGCTGGCCGAACGAAATGTCATTCCTCTGACCGGCCATTGTCAGCGTCGGGGCTCGAGGATGAGCTGCTCCTTGAGTCCGCGGAACAAGGTGCATCGCTTCAGTATGAGCTGTGCCATGAACCTGCAACAGGAGACGCCGGCCTGTAGGAGGCGTCTCGCCGCACCGTACGCCGACCCACCGACACGGAGGCAGCCAGAGCCACTTCCAGACATGGCCGGAGGGTGCCATGAACGGGGGGTTGGGGGTGGGATCTAGCAGGGCAGCCTGAGCGGCAAACCATTCCTTGCGGGGACGCCTCGTGGCACCTGAGGTGGACGCGCCACACACCGGCAGCGGAGTGCCATCCTGAATACGCAGATCTGAGGATCCTTTCTCAAGCTGTGGGAAGAGAGCCGCCAGCAGATCTGGCCGCAAGAACCAAGGCGAAGGGAATCCCGGAGGGAACCGCGGCGAGACGGGGAGTTGGCTTATTGGGATGGAGGGAGCTGGGCGGCGGCAATGGTGGATGCGGGCACCGCAGTGGTGCGTCCCAGGAGCGTGGGAGTTAGCATGACTATTCTGATGTCCCTTACCAGCAAGTTCTCAATCAGCTCCTCAACATGCTAGATCAGAACATAGTGGTGCAACTATGGTTCTGACTGCCTCGCATTCCCAACAAATTACACGTGTGTAACTCCAAATTGATATGCTCATTTGATATCGGTATATCTTTCCCCTGAAATCGTAACATCATGCGTTGGTTTGGTTGCTACTGGCCTGGTAGAGAGGGCTAACATTCCCAAGGGTATATATATACAAATACTATGCAAACGATAGGAGGCTTGTGTTCAAGGAGCTTGTAAGGACATCTATGTATCTAACAGATAGTTGGTGATCTTCTAGATATGGTTGGTGATCTATTTGTTGTGCTAAATTTATTAAACATTTTAAAGTTTAACTTAGCTGGAATACTTTGTAACTTGTGGAACGTATCTGCATATGACTTTTAACATATAACAAACCATATTCAAATATGGATTTTGTAGGTACATTGTACGTACTACGTAAAGGTATAGCATTAAGTTGATCCAGTGATTAATATAGTTCAACTCAGAGTTTGCCTCGAGGACAGCATCGTAATTTTGATCAGTTGACCAGGAGGAGGAAAATTAGTCGAGGCCCACCTGCATTGATATGCACTTTGCATGCTCATTTGCTGACATCGACCATTGTTGCTGCTGCCTGGTCGCGTCTACCCTCGCACCAGCACCTCTGGTCAAACTGCCATCTCTGCACCAGCACACATCTTGGCCACTTGTAGTGCTGCCAAGGTTTTGGTTACCGGTCGAAATTTCATGATTTCCCATGGTTACCGCATATTTCCGTGCCCCTCGATAAATCCTCATACCGAGCAAAAAATATCTTTTTTTGAAATTTTTGAATTTAAAGGCTCCATTTGTAGTAAAGTGCATAGGATCTAATGAGAGTTGATTCTGACGTGTTCGTAGCAACTTAGTTCCTGTTTTGACAGGTCTCTGGTTCGAATGTTCGTTCATTCATTTATTTGAATTCAAAATCCAACTACAAAATTCATTCGAAATATTCTCGGTATTTCTCGGTATTTCCCGGTAACCGTGGTAACCACGTTTATCCGTCCCCCTCGGTAAAATTGCCTCATTCGATAACCATAACCTTGAGTGCTGCTCCACCATCATCAGGCCTGTCATGGATACTTGGTGTCTGCAGATCGCCAGCCCAGCCAGCCAATACCGGCCAAAACACTGCAGTTCGGAGCCGACTGCAGCGTGTGGACTCCCTGCCAATTGATTTCCTTGTTCTTCGACACACCAATGCAAGTCTAGGTACGTGCTCTTCCAAGAGATAAGCAAAGAGCACAAGAGAATGAACTATGATGGAAAATTGTTTATCAAATGGTGGGTGCTTCCTTTCCATACAATCAGGCCATAAAATCAATATTTAAACACTTGAACGCACTAGGAATTTGGATGTACTCCTTCCGTTCCTAAATATTGTCTTTCTATAGATTTCAACAAGTGACTACATACGAAGCAAAATGAGTGAATCTACACTCTAGAATATGTCTATATACATCCGTATGTTGTAACCATTTGAAATGTCTAGAAAGACAAATATTTAGAAACGGAGGGAGTATATTGCAGCATTGCTCTGGACCGTTCTATCACAAAATAAGGCGGTCCAAATTAATTTGATGTATTAAAAGGACCCTAGAAATATGTACGTCATCAAAACTGAGAAGTTTCAGTACATTCATACCAAAATAATAATGACCAAACTTTCAGTAACTTCGGGAAGAACCTCTCTACCATCTATGGAAATGAAGTTAGCTGTTCACACTGATAGATAAAGGGTCATCAGACCCGGTTCGTTTGGGCCTTTAGCCCCGGTTCCTGAACCGGGACAAGAAGGTCGGTACTAATGCTCTGACCCTTTAGTCCCGGTTCAATCTAGAACCGGGGCAGATGGGTGTCCAGGTGGCCTGTGCGCCGAGCCCAGGCAGGAGGGGCTTTAGTCCCGATTGATGGTACCAACCGGGACCAAAAGGCATCCACGCGTCAGCATTTCTGTGGCTGTGGTTTTTGTTTTTTTTTTGAAAGGGGAGGGGGGGTTGGAGGTTTTGGGGGGTTAATTTAGGTGTTTCATATTATGTTAGCTAGCTAATTAATAGAGAGATGTGTCCTCTCTTATGTCCGTGCTTGGTCGACGCTACGTACTACACATACGTATAGAGATGACTAGACACGGTAGCTAGCTAGCTAGCTAGTAAAGCAAACGAAGGAAACAGAAGATCGTATAATCAACATATATATATATATATATATATATATATATATATATATATATATATATATATATATATATATATATATATATATATATATATGCATACAGAGAGAAGTAATATCGACCACCTCTCCTTCTCCGAGAGATTGGTCGAACAACAAGTTCTCGTATATCTATCCGACACTACCGGGTACATATATACAATAATTATCTCTTACAAAAATAATCTCCTATCATATGGATGCATGGTCCACATAGTATTCTCCGTCTTCAGCGATCACGTGTTCAAGGAAGAATGCCGCCAATTCCTCTTGAATTGCTCGCAGACGATCTGGTGTTAGGAGTTCATCCCGCATCCGAAACATCTAATTTGAAGTAGGGGGTCAATACATGAAATGATGCTATAAATTTGTGAATATTATTGATTGCTTACGCACTTCAAATTGTGCTTCAGTGTAGCCCCGCTCACATGTCGTGTGGCGGATGGACTCGCAAATGTAGTATCCACAGTAATCATTTCCGGGTTCCTGCCACAACCACTTTACAAGAAATAGAGGTCAATCAAACTGATAAGCAAGAATGCCAAATTGGTATTGATGAAACTAGCGCTTGAATCAAGATATAGGAGATGCGCGCGCGGAACATGCTACTATATAGTACTTACTTTCGGGTATCTAAATTCTAGCTTCTTCAGCAGTCCCGGAGCTTTTTTGGTGAATTTTCTCCAAACCCTGCCAGACAAAGAAAACAATTAGTTGATATCAGAAATGAAGTTGCTGATATATATGCATGGTGGATAATATTGATCGATTTAACTTACCTGACGAGCATTTGAGTCATGTCCGCATACTCCTCGGGATCTTTACGTTTAGAGTCCAAGACAATTACTACTCCCTTCTCAAGCTTAATCTCTAAGAGAATATAGTGGAAGCTGCGCACGCATGCATGAACTCATCAATTACATCACTATAACCTTGACTGATATATAAGGGAAACCAAATATGCACAAGACAGTAACACTCACTTGAAGTTGTAAGGAAAGAGTATTATATCTTTGTTTTCATTTACCACCAACGATCGTAGCAAGTTGGTCTCGGTATCGTCGGGACGCAATTTAACCTCGGTTGCATCTATGAGGTATGTGTTAATAAACCCAATATCACCTACTTGTCTTTTCTTCAATTCGACGATCTTCAATCTGCATAATATAGTGAGGATAATTATAAATACATGCAATGAAGATCAGCTATATAGAGAGACTTAATGACAGAAGTAGTACTACTTACAGACAGTAGCAGGTGACCGTTGCTTTATCAAGGGCCAATTGATTGAAAAACTGATAGAACTTCTCAAATGGAACAGGCAACAGTTCAATTCCAACGAGGTCATGCTCCGGTTTAACTCTCAAATACAAGTTATCCCTCCCCCCAGACTCTCTGCAGATTTTCAAGTACCAATCATGCAATCTTCGCATATTCGTTGATAGAGATCTTTCATTTTTGACGAGAGGCTTTTTGTACTCGTATCTTTCTATCTGCACGTCCAAGAAATCATAGTGTACATCGTCGGACACGTAATCTGCAAGATTGGTATAACCGGGCACCATCCTCGGATCATTAGCGACCATGTCGCTAGACACCTTGAGCGGGGGGCATGATTGGTCCGCTTGTTCGCCGAGCTGGGCAATTTGTTTCCCAGCTCGTCCTTCTGCTAACCTCTGATCACTTTTAGTACTTCCCGACCGCTTCGCTGCTTGATATGACTTTTGAATCATGCGGTCATAGTTGTCCTGCGGCTTACTTTGCGCTGGTTGCTTCAGGGCAGCAAGAGTGCGCTTTGCTTTCACCGCATCTATCTTCTCCTCCGGAGGTGGATGTCTCTGTGCTTTCAACCCTTCAAAAAAGTCCTTCACTTCGCCTTGAGCGACTTCGTGTTTTCCTCGTCGGACCTCTCATACGGTAACTTCTCTAGAGGCGTGAGAGAAGGACCAAATCTGCATCGCCTCCCGCCTCTGGCTGTACTGCTAGACGTCGCCGGACCAGACGAAGCGGCTGTCTTTTTTCCTTGCTTACGCGCCGGGGCAGGAGCAGCCGGAGCGGCGGCAGGTCTCTTCCGCCCTTGCTGACTAGGCGGAGAAGGAGGAGCAGGCTGGCTGCTCGGGCGCGCCGGCGGCGAAGGAGGCGGAGTGCCGCCATGCGCCGGCGGCGAAGGAGGCAGAGTGCCGCCACGCGCAGGAGAAGGAGTCGGAGTGCCCTGATGGTCACTCGCCGGAGGAGGAGGCGGTGGAGGAGGCGGAGTGCCCTGACTCGCTGGAGGAGGAGGAGGAGGCGGAGGCGTCCAGTTGAGAATGTTGATGAGGTCCTTCCGCCATAGGCATGGAGTCTTCAGTGAAGAACCCAGCCGAGTCTCCCCTTCACCGGTAGGGTGGTCAAGCTGGAGCTCCTCAAATCCCTCCGTTATTTCGTCGACCATCACCCTAGCATATCCTTCTGGAATCGACCGGCAGTGAAAAGTGTCGCCGGGTCCAGAAGGATAAACAGAGCCAGCAGCCGCCTTGACCTTCAGATTCATCCACTGCGCCATAAGGTGGCAATTTTGTGCCTGCGTGATAGCATCCACGGGATTCCTGGCAGTAACCGTCAAGACAGGCTCTGGCTGAAGCAGCTCGGTGGAAGCCACGCTGCTTCTCCGCTGAGATGGCGGGGTAGCTTCGGGGGAAGCTTCGGCAATTCTTTTGTCCCGATTTGCTTCCCGTTCCTCTATCGCTTGTATTCTGGCCCGCAGCGCCTGGATTTCGGTCAGCTCCATTTTCTTCCTCCTGTTGTGGCATTTGTAGCCTCCTGCGTCCGGAAACCCAGCACGCCACGGAAGGGAGCCTGGCGTGCCTCGTGTCCGTCCAGGGTGCTCAGGATTCCCGAGGGCCATTGTCAGCTCGTCGTTCTCTCTGTCGGGGAAGAACGTCCCTTCATGCGCTGCATTGATATACTTCCGCATCTTCCTGAGTGGTGTTTCCAATTGCTTGTCCGTCCAAATGCACCACCCTGTTACAGGGTCCAAGGTTCCGCCAGCCCCAAAAAACCAAGTCCGGCAACGGTCTGGCCAGTGCATTGTCTCTGGTTCGATCCCTTTCTGAAGCAGATCATTCTCAGCCTTGGCCCACTTAGGCCGGGCTCTGAGGTAGCCAGCTGACCCCGTGCGATGGTGATGCTTCTTCTTCGCAGCATTTATCCGGTTTTTCTCCGACATCTTCTAACTCTTTTCCGACATCTTATGGGCCACAAATGCGGGCCAGTCATCTTTGATTTTCTCATATATGCCCACGAATTCTGGAGTCTTTTTATCTTTGACAAACGTATTCAGTTTTTTCTTCCATGCCCTGAATTGGTCTGCCATCTTCGAAAGTGCAGCAGACTTGATTAACTCCTCTTTAACTGGCTTCGCCGGATCATCCTCTCGCGGTAGGACGAAATTTGACTTCAGCTCAGTCCAAAGATCTTCTTTCTGCATATCAGTGACATAAGTCACCTGAGCGTCGTTTGCAGCCGGCTTTAACCATTGATGGATGCTGATCGGAATCTTGTCCCTAACCAGAACCCCGCACTGATTAACAAATGCGTTCTTTGTCCGGATGGGTGCAATCGGCTCGCCGGAGCGCAAGATTTCTGAGATCTCAAACTTTTCATCCGGCCTCAACTTTTTCTTCGCTCCTCGTCTCTTTACCGAAGATTTGCTCGATCCAGAGGGCTAGAAAAGGGAACAAAGACGAGAGTTAATGAATGCATCAATTAACTAGTCAGCACATGCTTAACTAACATATATACCTCCTGGCCGGACTCGGTTCGGTCACCGGAGCCAGCATCACGGTCTCCTTCTTGCACCGGCATTGGGTCACCGGAGCCGTCCTCACGGTCTACTTCTTCCATGTGCATTGGGTCACCGGATCCATCAATATCATAGCCTAGATCTTCCAGCTACAGCTCTTTTTCGACCTGCTCATCGGTGTCGTTGAGAAACGACAAGACGGCATTTTGTCCGTCTGCGATTATGTCCATCAACATCGCTTCTTGTGCTAGGTCTCGGGTGTTGTCGTCCATTCTTTCTACAAATATTTACAACATGCCAATTATTATTCAAACATGACAGATGGATATATTAATGGCAAACGTAGAACTAGCTTCGACCCTCGACTGCTCGGCGATCCGCAAACCCTAGACCCCCTCATGTCACATTTTGTCTAGCGTCAAAGGATTCAACAAAACCAATACTTCATCATTAGGCGAAAGTAACAGTAGCATGATGGTACGAAGCTCTCCAAAGTGGTTTTGGAACGGAGTCTCGGATAGGATAATTCGTAACAAAAGACGGATTATCCTATCAGGAACTCCGTTCCAAAACAACTTTGCATAACTTCGTACCAACATGCCCCGGTTACTTCTGGCAAATGATGAAGTCATGGAATTCTTCAATACTTTGACACTAGCTAGGCAACCTCTCGACCCCCCCGACTTCTCGGCGATCCACAACCCTAGACCCCCTCATGTCACATTTTGTCTAGTGTCAA
>LR738714.1:730194055-730206242 GCA_902687465.1 Secale cereale
TATACAGCAATTTATATAAACATAAAAAGAACAGCAAGCCCTCACATCGCGCGGCGGGGCCGGGCGGCGCGACGGCGACGGGGCGCGGCGGCGCGACGGCGGCGGGGCGGGGCGACGCGACGACGACGGGGCGCGGCGACGGCGCGGGGCGGGGCGGCGCGGGGGCGCGGGGCGGGGCGACGGCGACGAGGCGGCGTCGGGGCGGCGACGGGGGCGACGGCGACGGCGACGGGGCGACGGGGGCGACGGCGACGGCGACGGGGCGACGGGGGCGGGGAAGGTGAGAGAGGCGTCGGGGGCGCGGGGAAGAAGGAAACTGACGAAATTTTCGCAAGTCCTGGTTATATAGGGGGGGCATTAGTCCCGGTTTGTGGCTGAAACCGGGACTAATACACCCCTTTAGTCCCGGTTGCTGCCACCAACCGGGACTAAAGGTCCCTTTTCAGCAGCCCAAAGGGCGGGAAGGAGGGGCCATTGGTCCCGGTTGGTGGCAGCAAACGGGACTAAAGGGGGGTATTAGTCCCGGTTTCAGCCCCCAACCGGGACTAATACACCCTTTAGTCCCGGTTTCAGCCACCAACCGGGACCAAAGGCTCTGTGCTGGCGCGGGAACGGTGGGATGTTTAGTCCCACCTCGCTAGCTGGGGGAGCTCGAGAGTGGTTTATAAGGGCTGCTGCTCCCACCCTCTCGAGCTCCTCTCAAATGCAGGCTTCTGGGCCTAACTCTGCGCGCTGCCCTGTGAGCTTGCTGGGCCTTATAGTACAGGTGGATCCTGTGCTATAGGCCTTGCAGGCTCACTGGGCAGCGCCCAATTTTTTTTCCTTTTTTGCTTTATTTATTTCTAAGTTGTTTTTTGCTGTATTTAGAGTTTCTTTGTGAATATTATTGCTTTAGGTAAAACCAATTACAAACTTTCTGTTAGTGCAAGTAGTATTCAAATTTGAATAGTTTAAATTTGAAATTATTTATTTTCTTTGTTGCTTTATTTATTTTATTTTGTTTCTACTTACAACAAAATACTTATTGTTGCTACTTTTTTTCAAGTTTTATTGCTTTGTTTTCTGCATTATTTATTTTCTTTTGTTATTTGCTTTATTTTTTTAATTCTTTCTGGTAAAACCAATTACAAACTTTCTCTGTTAGTGCAAGTAGTATTGAAATTTGAATAGTACAAACGGACAATGGTATCATACTCGTTTGTTACAAAGTTGGCATGGTATCATCATAATAGTTGCGAAAAAAAGTCTTCACTTTTTCTTCGCTTGTGTCATTTGCTTATTGCGCCGTAACCATGGATAATCTTCATCGTTTATCAGGATGCTTGGGTCAGCCTTGACTTTGAAGGGAGGAATTTCATGAAACTTTTCATAATCTTCAGACATGTCTGTCTTGCCCTCCAATCCCAGGATGTCCCTTTTTCCTGAAAGAACTATGTGGCGCTTTGGCTCATCGTATGATGTATTCGCTTCCTTATCTTTTCTTTTTCTCAGTCTGGTAGACATGTCCTTCACATAGATAACCTGTGCCACATCATTGGCTAGGACGAACGATTGGTCAGTGTATCCAAGATTTTTCAGATCCACTTTTGTCATTCCGTACTGTGGGTCTACCTGTACCCCGCCTCCTGACAGATTGACCCATTTGCACTTAAACAAAGGGACCTTAAAATCATGTCCGTAGTCAAGTTCCCATATGTCCACTATGTAACCATAATATGTGTCCTTTCCCCTCTCGGTTGTTGCATCAAAGCGGACACCACTGTTTTGGTTGGTGCTCTTTTGATCTTCGACAATCGTGTAAAATGTATTCCCATTTATCTCGTATCCTTTGTAAATCAATACAGTCGAAGATGGTCCCCTGGACAACAAGTACAACTCATCACAAATAGTGCTGTCACCTCTGAGATGTGTTTCCAACCAACTGCTGAAAGTCCTGATGTGTTCACGTGTAATCCAGTCGTCGCACTGCTCCGGGTGTTTGGAGCGCAGACTGTTCTTGTGTTCATCGACATACGGGGTCACCAATGTAGAGTTCTGTAGAACTGTGTAGTGTGCTTGAGACCAAGTATATCCGTCCCTGCATATTATTGAGTCCCTTCCAAGCGTGCCTTTTCCAGTCAGTCTCCCCTCGTACCGCGATTTAGGGAGACCTATCTTATTAAGGACAGGAATGAAGTCAACACAAAACCCGATGACATCCTCTGTTTGATGGCCCATGGAGATGCTTCCTTCTGGCCTGGCGCGGTTACGGACATATTTCTTTAGGACTCCCATGAACCTCTCAAAGGGGAACATATTGTGTAGAAATACGGGCCCAGAATGACAATCTCGTCGACTAGATGAACTAGGACGTGTGTCATGATATTGAAGAAGGATGGTGGGAACACAAGCTCGAAACTGACAAGACATTGCGCCACATCATTCCTTAGCCTTGGTACGATTTCTGGATCGATCACCTTCTGAGAGATTGCATTGAGGAATGCACATAGCTTCACAATGGCTAATCGGACGTTTTCCGGTAGAAGCCCCCTCAATGCAACCGGAAGCAGTTGCGTCATAATCACATGGCAGTCATGAGACTTTAGGTTCTGGAACATTTTTTCTGCCATATTTATTATTCCCTTTATATTCGACGAGAAGCCAGTCGGGACCTTCATACTGAGCAGGCATTCAAAGAAGATTTCTTTCTCTTCTTTCGTAAGAGCATAGCTGGCAGGACCTTCATACTGCTTCGGAGGGATGCCGTCGTTTTCGTGCAAACGTTGCAGGTCCTCCCGTGCCTCAGCTATATCTTTTGTCTTTCCATACACGCCCAAGAAGCCTAGCAGGTTCATGCAAAGGTTCTTCGTCACGTGCATCACGTCGATTGAAGAGCGGACCTCTAGGTCTTTCCAGTAGGGTAGGTCCCAAAATATAGATTTCTTCTTCCACATGGGTGCGTGTCCCTCAGCGTCATTCGGAACAGCTAGTGCGCCGGGGCCCTTTCCAAAGATTACGTGTAAATCATTGACCATAGCAAGTACGTGATCACCGGTATGCATGGCGGGCTTCTTCCGGTGATCTGCCTCGCCTTTGAAATGCTTGCCTTTCTTTCGACATTGATGATTGGTCGGAAGAAATCGACGATGGCCCAGGTACACATTCTTCCTGCACTTGTCCAGGTATATACTTTCAGTGTCATCTAAACAGTGCGTGCATGCGTGGTATCCTTTGTTTGTCTGTCCTGAAAGGTTACTGAGAGCGGGCCAATCGTTGATGGTCACGAACAGCAACGCCTTTAGGTCAAATTCCTCCTGTTTGTGCTCATCCCACGCACGTACACCGTTTCCATTCCACAGCTGTAAAAGTTTTTCAACTAATGGCCTTAGGTACTCATCAATGTCGTTGCCGGGTTGCTTAGGGCCTTGGATGAGAACTGGCATCATAATGAACTTCCGCTTCATGCACATCCAAGGAGGAAGGTTATACATACATAGAGTCACGGGCCAGGTGCTGTGATTGCTGCTCTGCTCCCCGAAAGGATTAATGTCATCCGCGCTTAAAGCAAACCATACGTTCCTTGGGTCCTTTGCAAACTCCTCCCAGTACTTTCTCTCGATTTTTCTCCACTGCGACCCGTCAGCGGGTGCTCTCAACTTCCCGTCTTTCTTACGGTCCTCACTGTGCCATCGCATCAACTTGGCATGCTCTCTGTTTCTAAACAAACGTTTCAACCATGGTATAATAGGAGCATACCACATCACCTTCGCAGGAACCCTCTTCCTGGCGGGCTCGCCATCAACATCACCAGGGTCATCTCGTCTGATCTTATACCGCAATGCACCGCATACCGGGCATGCGTTCAGATCCTTGTATGCACCGCGGTAGAGGATGCAGTCATTAGGGCATGCATGTATCTTCTGCACCTCCAATCCTAGAGGGCATACGACCTTCTTTGCTGCGTATGTACTGTCGGGCAATTCATTATCCTTCGGAAGCTTCTTCTTCAATATTTTCATTAGCTTCTCAAATCCTTTGTCAGCCACAGCATTCTCTGCCTTCCACTGCAGCAATTCCAGTACGGTACCGATCTTTGTGTTGCCATCTTCGCAATTGGGGTACAACCCTTTTTTGTGATCCTCTAACATGCGATCGAACTTCAGCTTCTCCTTTTGACTTTCGCATTGTGTCCTTGCATCGACAATGACCCGGCGAAGATCATCATTTGGTTCGTCTTGATCTTCAGCAGCTTCACCCGTTGCAGCATCATTGGGCACATCGTCTGGTTCCTCTTGATCTTCACCAGCTCCCCCCATTGCAGCATCACCGTATTCAGGGGGCACATAGTTGTCATCGTACTCTTCTTCTTCGCCGTCTTTCATCATAACCCCTATTTCTCCGTGCCTCGTCCAAACATTATAGTGTGGCATGAAACCCTTGTAAAGCAGGTGGGAGTGAAGGAATTTCCGGTTAGAGTAAGACATCGTATTCACACATTTAGTGCATGGACAACACATAAAACCATTCTGCTTGTTTGCCTCAGCCGCATTTAGAAACTCACGCACGCCCTTAATGTACTCGGAGGTGTGTCTGTCACCGTACATCCATTGCCGGTTCATCTACGTGCATTTATATATAATTAAGTGTGTCAAAAACCATTACAGAACATCATAAATAGATAATTAAGTGACCAAATGGATAAAAGTTCATCATCACATTAAAACCAAAGTACATACATATATAGTTCTCATCTAACAACATATAGCTCTCCATACACATCGAAACTATGTAAAACATTTCAACGCGAAAACAAATGCTATCATAATCGCAACCAAGGTAACAATTGATCTAACGGCATAATGATACCAAGCCTCGGTATGAATGGCATATTTTCTAATCTTTTTAATCTTCAACCGCATTGCATCCATCTTGATCTTGTGATGATCGACGACATCCACAACATGCAACTCCAATATCATCTTCTCGTCCACAATTTTTTTTCCTTCAAGAATATGTTTTCTTCTTCAACTAAATTTAACCTCTCGACAATAGGGTCCATCTTGATCTTGTGATCATCGATAACTTCCGCAACATGCAACTCCAATTCCATCTTCTCCTCCTCCATTTTTTCCAATTTTTTCTTTAACGAAATGTTTTCCTCTTCAACTAAATTTAACATCTCCACAAGAGGGTCGGTTGGAATTTCCGGTTCAACTACCTCCTAGACATAATAAAACATCTATGCATGTCAGGTTGGTCGGCATAACTATCATAAACACTAAAACAAATACTTATAAATTAAAGATAATATACCACATCCGAATCGTAGACCGGACGAGGGCCCACGTGGGCGGATATCAAAACCATCGCACTATATAATAACAAGCAATAATAAACGTAAGAAAATTAGACAAATATCTATCTAAAGCAATAATAAAAGTAAGAAAAGCATGGACATAACAAGAGGCTCGCCACGGTGGTGCCGGTGACGAGATTAGCGGGGGCGATCGACGGCGGCGAAGACGAGGACGGGACGTGACGGACCGCTAAACCTAGACAAATCTCGGAGAAAATAGAGCTTCGAGAGGAGAAAAGCTTAACTAGTGTGGCTCGGGCATTCCACCGAACACGTTGTGTGCATAGGAGGTGAGCTAGAGCACCACTAACCCCTCCCCCCATCGGCAGAAAAAAAACAGAGCAGTGAGCTCTGCTCTTGAGTGAGGGGGTATATATAGGCAACTCACTGGTCCCAGTTGGTGCTACAAACTGGGACTAAAGGGGCGCCTTTGGTCCCGGTTCATATCACCAACCGAGACCAATAGTGGTGGGCCAGGAGCAAGAGCCATTGGTCCCGGTTTTTAGCTCCAACCGGGACCAAAAGGTCCAGACGAACCGGGACCAATGGCCCACGTGCCCCCCCCCCCCGGGCTCACGAACCGGGTCCAGTACCCCCATTGGACCCGGTTCTAGATTGAACCGGGGCTAATGGGCTGGACCAATGCCCTCTTTTCTACTAGTGTCATTTCTACCATAACCAAAGAAAAAAGAGTAGGAAGTGATGTACATCAAAATACTACCCATTTCATACAGTGTATGCATCCGAATTCACCAAATTAAGTGATTAACCTACTTGCTCATTTGTTAGTGCTCTATCTCTACCGGGTCTTGACGTCCCTTTTGTGTTGATTTGGGTGCTGTTACAAAATTTTTTGAGTTTAAAATTGGTTTCTTAGTTATGGAGCATTTAGAAGAAATATGCATTAGTTGTAGTCAGTCAAATGGGGATAAGCCACACCAAAAATTTGGTCTAGCTTCGTAACTATTCCTAGGATATTGTTGTGGCATTCAGCAAGGATTACCGTTGTATTGGTAATGAAAGCTCCTTTTCCTGCAAAAGAAAACTAGCTCGTAAGATGTAATACCATTGAAATCTATGACATTATGTAAACAAATTTCTGATAAACATATGATTTTTCAAGTTTCAACTCAAATATTAAGGACGACAAGTAAAAAATATTCAAAGTCCGGCTAAAGGTATGTCATAAACATCACATTTGCCAATGGGAGGAAGGACGAATGGGCTCATGAATAGACTACTTGCAACAATATTTGGTAGGTTGGCGGGTGCATTCACGACCCGTTACACAAATGAAGATGATATGTTATTGTAAAAAAAGAAAGGAAAATAACAAGTCTCAACAATGCAATCATGTGGTTTATTAAGTAGTCCATATATGCGATAAGAACATATAAGAAAAATAGATAGAGGTATGATAAATGAAGGAATGAACCACTGGTGTTTGGTTGCTTTTCCACATTAATATCTCTTCATCACACTCAAAACACAAGGAATTTCCCATGTCCCGAAAATAGGAAAATATTAATTGTATGAAACTTTGAATTACTGCAAAAAAAATCTTTGCTTTTTTAGATTGGAATTTGTTTTCTTACATAAGTTCCCGTGTCAGATCCTAGACCAGAATCCAACGTGAGCATGGCCCAAACCAGAGGCAGCATGCGAGGCCTATCATTTGCAATGATGTAGAAAAACAGAAAACACAAGTTATGTGTTTCTTGGCATGTCACATTGCCAACTAGCCACACTTGTATAATTCCTCCTAATTGTCATGGCCCGGACCAAAGGTAACACATGATGTCTTAACGTCACGAACCGGTAGGGTAATCTATGGGACGCACACGCGTGCTCGCACACACACATCGTAGTTGCTCTCTCTCTCTCTACCCGTTCGATGATGTCTATTTCTATGCTATTAGCTAGATTGAAAACAATATATATAGGCAAAAGCCTATAGTAAGAAGACTACCGAATAATATTATGCATAGGTGCGGTGGTATGGTAGAAAGATTTTCATTCTTTATAGGAGACTGGTTGTGTTATTTGCTATCATTTAACCTGAAACAATATAGTGCCGGTTAGTATCACAATTGTCTCTCAAGTGTTCGCATCAATTTGCTACCACTGAGTCAATGGTTTGTCCATGCTGATAATAGAGAGAACTTTTTCACTAATTATTTGGGCAGCTGAGGGGTTACATACTCATATGTATGCAAGAAGAGAGTTGACAACCCCGACACGACCGAAGCCGTCATGGACGACATCGTCACGAGCGGCTTGGCCGCCGCCGCCTCCCCTGGGTTCCAGGTGCAAGACGATACAACGGACCTCGCCAGTGACATGGACGACGAGCTTGACTATGGTGAGGAGGAGGAGGAGGAAGAAGAAGAGGAGGAGGAGGAGGAGCCTGCTCCGACGAGGAAAGGGAAAAGGAAGAAGCGGGGGGTCAGGACCGGCGAGCCACGCGTGGATGTCCAAAGAAGACGAGTGCCCCGCCGAAGCATGGAAGACCGCCTGCCTCGACCCGATCACCGGCACGAACTAGAACGCCGACACGTACTGGGAGCACATCAAGTCGGTGTTCGATGAGCGCAAGTTGGTCGAGCCCTACTTCACCACCATCCAGATGCAGCGCGGCTAAAGGCAATGGTGAACCTTTGGGCGGTCATCCAAACGGCCTGCAACAGATGGCATGGGATTGTCGAGGGGGCTCCAACGTCGAGTGTCGGTTATGGACAGACGCCGGCTCTGGATCCTTTTTGCCGTGCGCATCGCCGACACTTGTTCTTCGGCGCAGATGGTTCGGATGTTCGCCATGTACCGCCAGGACAGCAAAACCGACCAAGAGTTCAAGTACCTCCACGTGTTCTCCCGGATCGAGAAGTGCGAGAAGTGGGCATATGTCCGGCGCACCCTCACCAAGGCCAAGGAGACGAACAAGCCGGACGCGTCCACGCCGGGGGCGGCGGATGGGCGCCCTGACGGCAACAAACGAGCCAAGACGGCCAAGGATGTCGCACTATCTACCGATCGGCTGCGCGCCCTTCGAGCATTGCATCGCCGACGCCAAGAGCCACGCCGCCCAGAGGGAAGAGAAATCCGAGGCGCGGTGGTCGGCGTTGATGACGAACAGCGTCGTCAAGCTTTACCTACTCCGGACCAACGTCACCACGAAGAAGAGGAACACCGACCTGACATTCCTGATGGGGGAGGACATGTCGATGATGGATGAGCAGGTCAAGGCGTGGTACCTGGCGGATCGCGGCCTCATTTTGAACCAGATGCCGTCGACGACCGAGCCAACTCCCACGCCGACCCCAATGCCGCCGCCAAGCCCGAGCGTTGATGTCTCCACGACGCCTAACATAGAAGCCGCGCCGATGCTGCCCAGCCCAAGCACGCTAACGCCGAAGGACAATGCCACCGTTTGATGCATCGCCTACGCGTCCTTTCTTTTGAACATCTAACTTTCGAGTATGATTGATCGCTGAACTGTGGAATGGTGATCGCCGAACTATGTGGGAGCCGTTGATCGCCGAACTTGTGGCGTTTTTTTGGGTAGCGGGAAATGTCAAGTTGGAATTTATATGCATCTTGGGGCCAAAACCTGGGGGCGTGGCTCGGAACTAGATCGCCCGAAGGGCCAAAAAAACGCCGGCCGGTGCGCTGAGGGGCGAACGAGTGGAGATGCTCTTACTTGTCCATATCAACATCAGCTTATGTACCCAACTCTGGAAAAGACCCCCAGATAGATAATCTAGGTTAATTAAACATCATATGCGCAGAGTGCGATGTCACGTTCATAAACAAGTAAATGCTAAATTCATTTGGCACACTCTGTTCTCTTGCTATCTTGCCCCATCTCACCACCACCAACCTCTTACCCAGACTTCTCGCCCTAGAACTGTCTACTAAATCTTATACTACTGGCTCCTTGAACAGTGCTTCATTTGTAGGAAGCCTGGGGAAATATCATGCATCCCCCACAAAGTTAACTTGTCGGCCTCCTCCACAACCAAGACAACCTTTCCCATTGATGCAATGCCGACGATGATAACTACAAGGGATGCGTTCCTCGATTCCTCACATTCCTAGCACAACCAAGTAATTCCTAATCAACATTGTTCTCTCTGGATTCTGAAGTCTGTCTTTATAAAGCAAAGCTAATATAGGCATGAAGCTAGTATTTATGGTAGGTGCCTGCCCACACAGATCAACCCAAAGTTATGCCCATATAACTGTGACATCTTAACAACCATAGATGCACTTGAATCGAGTTAGAATCTGCTCCAACTGAATATTATCTGCACCCAATCAAAATATATAAATGAGATATCTCATAAATGTCATGAATGAGGCATGAGAAATGAGTGGGATATAACGCGTCTGGTTGTTATCGCAGTTGTGGTGGTGCCACTATTGTGGTTTGTGGATTGTATGTATCTACCTTACACGAGAAAAAATAGAAGGCATTCACTATTGCTACTACATCACCAAAAGTCATGAAAAAAAGTTCTTTATATGATTATGCCAGATACAAGAAGAGTATTATCAAGCAAACTTGACAAAGCGTACCACCTCAGATCACATGAATATGCAAGCAGGTTCAGTTTTGCTGCAAAGAGTGTACTCACAACAAAAGTTTATTAATTGGATCACATCAGTAACCACATGAACACACAAACGATACATACAAGATGAAGGGTTTGGTGTATTCCAACATGAAGTGTTCGTGGAGTTGCGTGATATGTGGTGATGTCGCTATTGTGGTGTGTGGGCTGTACGTATCTACCATATAACATTGTTGCTGCGGTTAGTGCAATACATCCACAGAATAATAGAAAGTTTTAGTCGGATCTGAACTTCTAGCAAGAACTGGGATGGACGATGAAGCAGTAGGCGATCGAAATGGCAGCATTCAGTAATTTGTCATGGAACTACAGAAGACACATCCGTGATGGCTAAACTAGGATAGTTGGATTGCAATGATACAACAGAAGAGAAAGGTGTCAGATCTCCCGGGTGCCTAGGCACCCTCTATGTACAGTAAAATAGAAAAAAATCTGAAACTTTGCAACATCAAAGATGATCAAACTTTACATGTGCTTGCAGGTTTTCATGTCAAAATATCATGTAGAGAAAGGTGTACAAATGAGTTCCAGATTTCAGTGCTAAAAGTGCTAAAAACTTCAATAACTGAAATCTTTTTCGTGTTTAGAGCTCCTCAAATGGTTTTTTTGGAATGAAAACTTGTAAGCACCTACAAAGTTTGATCATATTTGATGTTGCAAAGTTTCAGATTTTTTTGATTATGTTTTCTATTGTTTTTGTTTTTACTGTTCATAGACGGTGCCTAGGCACCCGGGAGCTGAAAATCCATTCTCTACATCAGAATTCTTCTGGATGGTGACTGGGAGAATCATGGTACAAAGAATGGTACATCTTAATCGAAGCATTGCCAGACAGAGCTAGGACCGTAAAAAGGGTCAAATGTAGAGCTGATTAGTCCCGGTTTGCAACTGAACCGACACTAATGGGACCATTAGTGCCGGTTCCAGAGGCTAGGCCGGCGGCGATCATTAGTACCGGTTCGTGGTGAACATTTAGTATCAGTTCTTGGCACGAACCGGTACTAAAGAGGCTGTTGTAGGTTGTGGTTAGGTTGGGGGCCCACCAGAACCTTTAGTACCGGTTCGTGCCACGAACCAGTACAAAAGGGTTCTACTCACTTCGTTCTATAGCGCTTTTTTAGTCCCACCTCGCTCGTCTAACAGAGATTTTACCACCTTAAATATGTTATTTCTCAAACTATCACAACCACTTGGTCTTCATTGAACTCTATGTGTAGGATTTGTCGTTGCAATAGGAGTCATCACCAGTTCCTAAACCGGTGAGGACTCCTATTGAAAATTTAAATTGTACAAAAAAAGATCAATGATGGTCAATGCATTTTTAACATCATTTGAAAGCACTACAAAATGAACTCTGAAAATGATAAAAGTTGGCATGGTATCATCATTTCACCCACATAGCATGTACAAAGGCAATGCTTTTTTTGAACTGGATGCACTTCGTGTACAAACTGGACAATTAATTAGTACCGTACCGGTTACAACGGCTAGGCAGGCGGAGATCATTAGTGCCGGTTCGTGGGCAACCTCTAGTACCGGTTCATGCCACGAACCGGTACTAATGATGTTGTGTCAGGCTGTTGTCAGGCTAGGCACCTTTAGTACCTGTTCATGGCATGAACCGGTACTAGAGTATCTTAGTAAGATGATTTTTAGTCCCACCTCGCCAAGAGAGAGGCACTAGGAGCGGTTTATAACCTTGAGTGCACAGATAGTGTGGGAGAGGCGCAATGTTCACCTGCACGTTGCTTAGCTTCAAACCTTGAGGAATAGTATAGACTGCACGGAGCTATGTGCAGTGCTTTGTACACTCTTCCGAAAGGCTTGAAGCTAATTAACGAGCATTGCGCCTTTTTTTGAACTCCAGACTTTTTGTGGGTTCAAAATGCACCATTCAAATCCACATCATCAATTATCAGCCCTTTCTGAATTCATTTGGTATTTTTCATTCATTTACTGATTTGTTTTGAGAGAGCTAAATGACCGTGAAATTGAAAAGCAGTACAAATTGAAGTCTGAAAAGGTTGAAACTTGGCATGGTATCATCATTTCACCCACATGGCATGTGCAAAAAAGTAGAGAGGGTCACGACAAAAACTGGATGCACTTCTTGTACAAAATGGACAATCTCTTTCGAAGTATTAGGGTTTAGGACGAAAACTCGTATGATACAAAGGCATTGCATTTTTTGGAACTCCAGAGTTTTTGTGTGTTTCAAATG
>LR738714.1:730207577-730268698 GCA_902687465.1 Secale cereale
CGTGTACAAAATGGACAATATATTTCGAGGTATCACGGTTTAGGACGAAAACTCATATGTTACAAAGCCATTGCATTTTTTTGAACTCCAGAGTTTTTGTGTGTTCAAAATGCACCATTCAAATCCACATCATCAATTATTAGCCCTTTCTGAATTCATTTGGTATTTTTCAGTCATTTACTGATTTGTTTTGAGAGAGCTAAATGACCGTGAAATTAAAAAGCACTACAAATTGAAGTCTGAAAAGGTTGTAACTTGGTGTGGTATCATCATTTCACCCACATGGCATGTGTAAAAAAGTAGAGAGGGTCACGGCAAAAACTGGATGCACTTCGTGTACAAAATGAACAATCTCTTTCGAGTTATCACAGTCTAGGACGAAAATTCATATGTTACAAAGGCATTGCATTTTTTGAACTTTTTTGAACCCCAGACTTGTTGTGTGTTCAAAGTGCACCATTCAAATCCACAGAATCAATTATTAGCCCTTTCTGAATTCATTTGGTATTTTACATTCATTTACTTATTTGTTTTTAGAGAGCTAAATGACTGTGAAATTGAAAAGCAGTACAAATTGAACTCTGAAAAGGTTGAAACTTGGCATGGTATCATCATTTCACCCACATGGCATGTGCAAAAAAGTAGAGAGGGTCTCGGCAAAAAATGGATGCACTTCGTGTACAAAATGGACAATCTCTTTCGAAGTATCAAGGTTTAGGACGAAAACTCATATGATACAAAGGCATTGCATTTTTTTGAACTCCAGAGTTTTTGTGTGTTTAAAATGCACCATTCAAATCCACATCATCAATTATTAGCCCTTTCTGAATTCATTTGGTATTTTTCATTCATTTACTGATTTGTTTTGAAAGAGCTAAATGGCCGTGAAATTGAAAAGCACTACAAATTGAACTCTGAAAAAGTTGAAACTTGGCGTGGTATCATCATTTCACCCACATGGCATGTGCAAAAAAGTAGAGACGGTCACGGTAAAAACTGGATGCACTTCATGTACAAAATGGACAATCTCTTTTGAAGTATTAGGGTTTAGGACGAAAACTTATATGATACAAAGGCATTGCATTTTTTTGAACTCCACAGCTTTTGTGTGTTCAAAATGCACCATTCAAATTCACATCATCAATTATTAGCCCTTTCTGAATTCATTTGGTATTTTTCATTCATTTACTGATTTGTTTTGAGAGAGCTAAATGACCGTGAAATTGAAAAGCACTACAAATTGAACTCTAAAAAGGTTGAAACTTGGCGTGGTATCATCATTTCACCCACATGGCATGTGCAAAAAAGTAGAGATGGTCACGGCAAAAACTGGATGCACTTCATGTACAAAATGGACAATTTTTTCGAAGTATCAGGGTTTAGGACGAAAACTCATATGATACAAAGGCATTGCATTTTTTTGAACTCCAGGGTTTTTGTGGGTTCAAAATGCACCATTCAAATCCACATCATCAATTATTAGCCATTTCTGAATTCATTTGGTATTTTTCATTCATTTATTGATTTGTTTTGAGAGAGCTAAATGACCGTGAAATTGAAAACCACTACAAATTGAAGTCGGAAAAGGTTGAAACTTGGCGTGATATCATCATTTCACCCACATGGCATGTGCAAAAAAGTAGACAGGGTCACGGCAAAAACTGAATGCACTTCGTGTACAAAATGGACAATCTCTTTCGAAGTATCAGGGTTTAGGACGAAAACTCATATGATACAAAGGCATTGCATTTTTTTGAACTCCAGAGTTTTTGTGCGTTCAAAATGCACCATTCAAATCCACATCATCAATTGTTAGCCCTTTCTGAATTTATGTGGTAATTTTCATTCATTTACTGATTTGTTTTGAGAGAGCTAAATGACCGTGAAATTGAAAAGCAGTACAAATTGAACCTTGAAAAGGTTGAAACTTGGCGTGGTATCATCATTTCACCCACATGGCATGTGCAAAAGGGTAGAGAGGGTCACGGCAAAAACTGGATGCACTTCGTGTACAAAATGAAATTTTAGATATATTTGCGGCAATTTTAGATAGATAAATTTTAGATATAGAAATTTTAGTTAGATATAAAATGAAATACCTTATAAAAAAATTGTTGCGCGCTACCCTATGGGCCTGCAAGGCCCTGGTCCTGTATTTGCAGGTCCATAAAGGCCCAGACGACTCATAGGGCAGCGCGGCAAAGTTAGGCTCACAAGCCTGCAATAAAGAGGAGTTCGAAGGAGCAGCCGCGGCGGGGTTTATAAACCAGTGCGGCTGCCCCTCGGCTAGCGAGGTGGGACTAAACTTGCCGCACCGCACATGCGCCAGCGCACCCCTTTAGTACCGGGTCGTGGCACCAACGGGGTGTCTTTAGTACCGGTTGGAGCCACCAACCGGTACTAAAGGGGGTGCCCTTCCCGCCGCTTGGTCTGGCCCAAACATGCCTTTAGTACCGGTTGGTGGCTCCAATCGGTACTAAAGGTCCATCCAATATATACAACACTTACGAATTTTCAGTTTTCCCTCAGTTCTTGTTATGTTTCTTACTCTCCATCAACGCCGTCGCCGCCCCATTGCGCGCGGCCCCGTCGCCGTCGCCGCCCCCGTCGCCGTCGCGCGCCGCCCCGTTCACTGTCGCCACCCCCGTCGACGCCACCGTCGCCGTCGCCCGCCGCCCCGTTCGCTGTCGCCGCCCCCGTCGCCGTCGCCGCCCCCATCGCCGTCGCCTCGACCTCGCCGTCGCCGTCGCCTCAACCTCGCCCGCGCGGTGAGGCCCTCTCCCCCGGCCCCTCGCACACACACACGCGCGCGCGCGCACACACACACGCGCGCGTGCGCGCACACACACACACACACTTTTTCTGTTTTTTTATACAATTCATTTAGATGAAATAATTAATTAGATTAGATTAACGTCAAATAGTCTATAGAAATGTTAGTTATATAAAATGTTAGAAATTTTAGAAATTTTAGTTTTAGCTAGATGAATTAGATTAATTTTAAACAGTATATAGAAATGTTGGTTATATAGAAATGTTAGAAATTTTAGAAATGTTAGTTTTAGCTAGATGAATTAGATTAACTTTCAAATTGTTAGACGATGATCGATTTTTTTTAGTTTCTTATAATTTTAGTTATAGAAATTTAGAATGTTATGTTTGCATATAGTATTAGTTATAAAAAAGTTAGAAATTTTTCTTTTTTCCAGTTCTAGAAATATTAGAAATGTTATACAAATGTTAGTTATATATATAGAAATGTTATATTTTTTTTATGTTTTTAGTTATAGAAATATTAGAAATGTTAGTTATATAGCATTGTTAGAAATGTTATAGAAATGTTAGAAATTTTAGCTATCAAAATCCAATCATTAAAAAAATGTTACTTTTTGCGGGCATATAGCTAGTATTTGTTCTCGACGATGCCCAGTCCGCATCCTCGCCGTCGACCCGTCCGCGACGACGTCCGGCTGACCCATGTCCGGGACTGGGCTCCTTCGGGCTGGCACTGGGAGGTGCTGCCTGGAAGGGTGCGCCGCTTGATGAGGAACCCGGCCCCGGGTCCCGTCGTCGACCCTGATCTCGTTTGGTGGCGTTCGCGTGGGCCAGTTTCGGTGCGGAGGGAGCCGGCCCCGCCAGAGGTGGTACGTCACCGTGTCAGGGAGGAGGACGAGCACGTCCATCGCTATATGGTTGCGTTAGAGGGCTGCAGGTTCTCCAATACCTGGCAGTTTCTTCAGGGATCTCACTTCAGCTATGATCCTATGAGGGTTCCTTCTCTTTGGGTGTCCACCGCCCGCGCCGCAGGAACCGCGAGTGTCCTAGATTCTTCTATAGTATTCGATCTTTATTAGCTACCTAGCCAGTGATGTATTCGATATTATATATTATTCGAGACGATGTATTCGAGATTATATATTATTCGAGACGATGTATTCGAGATTATATCTATTATTTGAGACGATGTAATTTGAATACTTAATTGTTTTATATTTCTTTTGGATTAGTTAAATAAAAGCTATGACGGACAATACCGGCTGAGAGGGAGAACAGACCCTGTTCGATATGATACGCCATCCTCGCGGGCCAGATGATGATCAGAATGAAGAAGATTATGACGGCTCCGAATTTCTAAACAACACCGGAGATGGTAATATGATATTCGATCGCGACGACTGAATTGATGAAGTCATGAACGACGATTATGATGATGACGAAGAAAATGTTGATCTTGAAACAACAAAGACCGGCGAGGTGTATATATTTATATAAGGAGGCACATCTGGTGATCATCAGATGTTTTAAATGAGTTGAAGATATATTAACGAATCGATCTTTCTTCTTTCAGCCATCTGGATCGAGCAAATCTTCAGGCAACAGGACGAAACAAGGCCCGAACAAATTGTTGAAGGAGGGCGTAAAGTACAATATCGAGGCAATCAGACCTAATGGCGAACCATTAGCGCCTAAGAAGATTGCGGACAAGTTCGTTCGTCAGTGCGGAGTTCTTGTGAAGGACCAACTCCCGATCTCCCTTCAAGAATGGAGAAAGCCAGCAAAGCCACGTCCAGATGTTACTTTTGTCGACGACAGACAAAAAAGTCTGCTTTGGAATACTCTCATGGAACATTTCACCCTACCAGATCATTTCACATAAGAAGATCTGCAGAAAGTCAAGGACGCTGCTCTTAGGAAGATGGCGGTTGCATTCAAGAACCACAAGAATCATGAATGGGACAAGTACGCCAAGGGAGGAAGGAAGACTCCAGTATTCGAGGGAAATCTAGAGAAGCAAAGTGCTCATTGGGACGATTTCGTGAAATTCAAGGATTCAGAATTAGCTAAGGAACGGTCGAGAATAAACAAGAAGAATGCTGAAAAAAGGATAACTTCCATAAGCTGGGGCCAGGTGGCTACGCGGTGGCAATTCCTAAGTGGGATAAGTTTGAGAAAGGGATGGAGGATGCAGGTGTCACTCCGGTTACTAGGAGCTGGCCCCCCAGGTGCAGGACTTGGTTCTATGCGCATGGGGGGAGTTGGACCCGAAGACAGGCGAAGTTTCGAAGAAGGCATGTCTGAAAGGAGCCCACGATAAGCTACTTGTTGCAATAGAAGATGCTCGAATGGGGGTTTTCCAGCCCAACAGAGAGAACGACGAGCTTACGCGTGCTCTGGGAAATATTGAACACCCGGGAAGAACACGAGGCAAGGGCGATATGCCGTGGTATGAGGGGTTTTCGGACTGGAACGCCGACTACAGAACCCGTGCGAGAAGGAAGATTGCGGAGGAGAAGCAGAGGAAGATGGACTATGAACGCCTTCAAGGCCTAGAATCAAAGCACGCGGACTTGGCAGATAAATTCCAGCGGCAGGAGGAGCAGATCGACTCACTTAGCAAGCAAAGGGGGTATCAGCAGCTGCAACAGCTAGCGGATGATCCAGCATTACATACCACCGCCCCATCCATGCCGAGAAGGAGCGTGGGTTCCGCACCGGGCGACGCAATGCTGGATAGATACCCCATGGATGACATCATTGAGAACACTAACTGGGAGCTACACTTCAAAATGAAGAACATATCCATGAAGGTGGCAGACGCCCTTGCTTTTACAAATCCCCCCGAGGCAACCTTCCATTGCAACCCGATTCCAGCAGGCTATGCTCGTGTCTTGGTTGATGAGGTGGTGGACCAATATTCGGGGCTAGAGCTTGACATTCCTGGAGGTGACGACGAGCACACACTCGGAGAGGCCAAACATCGTATCATCCTATGGATAAAGGATTGCATCATATTTCGAAGGCCACCGACACCGCGTCAGCCGACTCCTCACCGAAGTCCGCCACCGAGTCAGCAGACTCCCGCTCCTGCAAGTCCACCAACGCGTCAGGCCACTCCTCCTCCTCCAAGTCAGGCAAAGCGTCAGGCCACTCCTCCTCCAAGTCCGACACAGCGTCAGACGTCCACTCCTTCTCCAAGTCCGGCACAACTTCAGGCCACTCCTCCTCCAAGTCCGGCATAGCTTCAGGCCACTCCTCCTCATCCAACTCAGCCCCGTCAGCCGTCTCCGCTGCCTCAGCAATCGCAGAAGAGACACCCCGCAGCTATGGTGCGTAGCGGTATGAGTCGAGGCAGTATAGGAAGTACAGGCGGAGGCAAGCGATATAAATATGGTCCAAGCCTCACTGATCCTCCTCAGAGGGCTTACGACAGGACCGAGGAGCAAACGAAGGCCATAGTACGGGCAGAAGTGGACGACCATTTTGGACCGAAACCGCCACCGCCGCCAAGGGAGAAAGTGCATGAGGAAGAGATTGACCACTTCGTTCGTATGGCTCAACCACCAGCTCCCAAGCCTGTTGACAACGACTATGAGCGCCACCTCAGGAAGTTAAATCGAGCACGTCTACAGAAGGAGGCGAGCTCGAGCTCGAGCAAACAACAAGCAGCTGTCAAAAAATGCGGGAAAACCGTTCCCCAGCTGGGAGAATAGGCGGCGCAGTCGATCCCCTCGCTTGTTGTGCCAACAACACGTGAGAGTACGCGCGCCCAATATTATTGTGGGCAAACAGTTTACGTTCCCGGGGATGGCAATGTGTTAATAACCGAGGAGCATATAACGCAGGCTGAAATGCTCAACATCACTGTTGGACAACTCCTTGAGATCAAGCCCATGTCTGTGCTTACAGAGGAGGAAATAATATGGGAATATGTCCGGGACCAACCTTTGGTCAAGCCAGACGAGGTCAAGAAGTTCCGAACGAGAATGTATGAATTGCATCAATGGTACATGGACATTACCAAGAGTTCCAATCGAGAGTCCTTCATGGTGAAAGTCAAGAAGGATCATTACTACCATGAGAACGATGTGTCCGTTGAGTATAATGAACTGTTTCAGTTATACAATCAAGACGCACTCGACAAATCTATCGTCAGTTGCTATTGTCTGTAAGTGATTTCTTTCTATAATTAAGTCTCAAGCTAGCTGTAGTGATCCTTTTGATCAATCATTACCTGTAATTATCCTCACTATATTTTTTTTCTATGGTATTATGCAGGATGAAGATGTATGAAATGAAAAAAGGTGGACGCTATGGCATTGGGTTCATTGACCCAAACACCGTTAATGAATACACATGGAAAATAGATGCATATTATTAAAAGCATGTAGAGGACAGCATGCTAGAGTTTTTGAAGTGCCTCAAATACAATGAAGATATACTACTTACTTACAACTTCCAGTGAGTCACACTGTCTTGTACTACAAATTCTCTGTTTTTGCCTACTAGCTAGCTACATGTTTTTGCTTACATATGTCCGCTTAATTAAGACATCCAAACCTTTGTGCATGCAGATTTCACTGGATCTTGTGTATCATTAAAGTTGACGTCGGAACAGTTGAAGTACTCGACTTACTACTTAAAAAACAAAGTGACTACACCAACTTGTTTGGGATAGTCAACATGTAATTTCAATCATTATTAACTATATATCTCGGCCTATTTAGTTCGTCATTTCCTGATATGAACTATTTAATAACCCATTTATTCATTTTCTTTGTCGGCGGGCACGGCTTGGGCAAGGTTCATCAGCGTCACTCCAGGCGAATGGAAAGAAAAACTGCGATGGTTTCGACCCAAGGTAAGTAATTAAGTAGTACTAGCTAGCTAGCTAGCTGCCATTATCTCTTTAATTATCATGCTTGATTAATTATTATTTGATCAAATTCCATTCTCCTAAAGGCCCTGAAGTAGGCGCATGGGACCGATCTTTGTGCATACCGCGTTTGCGAGAACATTCCATGATGACATCCGAAAGGAGCAGATCTCAAAGACAGGAATTGGTACGTTTGTCAGAACACTATTCACAATTTTTATACCATTATCGATATCTAGTCACACAACTAATAAACATGCATATTGATCTCCTTCTTAACAGTTCAAAGAGGTGCGAGACAAGCTCCTAGAAACGGAGCGCGTACAAGCACTTCAAGAGGAAGTAGCGGGATTTTTGCTCGACCAGGTCATAGATCCGAAGGGAGAATACCATTACCCGCTACCGCCCCCCATGAACCACTTCCAATTGTCATCGTGCTCCGAAGGCACCAATTAGGCTAATGCCACTGGCTCCGAAGGCAACATGTAGGAGAAATTGTATATAGTTATACATGTGTGTATGTGTGAATTGGTGGTTTGTGAGACATTTGATGATATATATATGATTGGTTCTACTAGAAATTCCAGCATATATATGCATAACGTGTACAATGTGTAGTATCGTAAAATACCAGCAAACGAAAAAAAATTAAATGGAAAACACAAAATTAAATGAAAAAGAAAGCATAAAAGCAAAAAAACCCCAAACCTTGTAGTACCGGTTGATTTTACCAACCGGTACTAAAGGGCTCCCGGCCCCCGGAGCTGGCTCGTGCCACATGGTTGCCCTTTAGCACCGGTTCGTGCTGAACCGGTACTAAAGGGGGGGGGGGGGGCTTTAGTGCCCACACTTTAGTGCCGGTT
The DNA here is from genome assembly GCA_902687465.1 of Secale cereale. Taxonomy (NCBI): domain Eukaryota; kingdom Viridiplantae; phylum Streptophyta; class Magnoliopsida; order Poales; family Poaceae; genus Secale; species Secale cereale. The sequence continues at coordinate 730,216,095 of LR738714.1, forward strand.
ATGGGACCGGCACTAAAGGGCCTTACGAACCGGTGCTATTGTCCGGTTCTGCATTAGTGATTTAGTCTTTCCTACTGGGTGATACTAGAAACATTAGTTGCATGCAGTCGAAGATTGAGAGAAGTTACTTTTTTCGTCGTGTGATATCTTAACCAAGACAACTATCCACCATTGGTTCTTTCTGGGAGCCAGCCCCTTCGTAATTTTTCAGTTCACCAGTCGACAGCTGATCAGTAGTATCCAGCCCTTTGCACTTGCTCGTGACAAGTGTGGCACATCCAGAGCTAGAAAACGTGAAGTAGGGGCGGGGCAGCATAGTATTAATCATCTCGGACTCATGGTAACGAAACAAAAAAGAATCCAGCATGGTTTGATCCAACGTGGCTTGTTTCTAAAGTTGATGAACGGCAAGAGTGTTAGCTGCTTGAAGCGGCTCATGTTTCTGGCAAGTTCAAACTGATCTCACCACAAGCTAGCAGTAGCACCATGGTAGGCGATGTGTTCCCGGAGCCTCCTATTTCCAAGAAAGGCAGCACACTCTAATTTTGTACTGGAGACTTGAGTGTGTCCCTCATAATTATGGGTGCATTCCAAGTTTCAAAATAAGGCTACTCCAATTCAGATTAGTACTAGTAGTCGTCAACCCGTGCATCCGCACGGGCTAGTCAATAAGTTTTATGCATTTACTTTGGCATAATTAATATCTTTCTTGAAAGGAAAAAAGTGAAACACCCATCCATCCAAGTCAAACTCAAGCACATGTAGGGTGTCTCCATTTTTTCGTTTTTTATTAATTCAATTCTAAATGACAATATATGATTCAAATAACATCTTCTAAATCGTTGGCGTTTATTTAGTTTTGTTTTCAATAACCTTGCTTCTTTTTATATTCGATATGTGCTCAATAAAATAAGTATAATTTATTTTTGACGTGTTTACATTTTGTCAATGTCAAAGTCATTACCTAGTATAGAAATTTGAAGCAACTGATTATAGGGACTGGAAGGAGAGAAGATTTATTGGGAATTATTGATTTGAGGCTTGTATCAACTACTTGTAGAAAATATATGAGGATGGTATCACGACATACTAATTTAGTTGATTTGAGGCTTGTATCAACTATTTGTAGAAATATATATGAGGATGATATCACTACATACTAATTTGACCCCTAAGCATCAATGAGCCATGTGTCCTTGCCATGCATGTGCTGCAGCAAAACACAACACATGTGAAGTCGACACATAAAGAACTTCAATATTTCGACAAGCACTGACGAAAAAAGTGAAATTATATATCAACCCTCAATACAAAAGGGAAATCATAGATCAATCTATGGATACAAACGTTCGTTTCAATGTTGCCATTGTAAACGGATCTCCATGCATCATTGGATGGTAGTACATTCCTTGATGTCTTTGTATCGAGACTACAGATTAAGGACCTAATGCTCACGGAGCTGTTTTTAGGTTATTGTTAAGTTGATGGTGTTGCTGCCTAGCCTCCACAGATCAATGACGACAATGTCTAGCTTAAGCGTTCAGTGCGTGCATGTTGAAAGATTTCTTTATACTCGAAGTGATACATGCTCAACGTACTGTATTTAAGTTAAAACATGAAATCGCACACGTGCTTCAACAATAGTATGATATTCATCAACTTTTTCATCCGTATATGTGTGATTTGGATCTCGTCTGGCCCTAATTTATTTGGTAACATGGCTTGCTCTAAAACACTTAAATGTATTTTCATCACAAAATACTATCTTTCCCCTTTTATTAATAAGGCAATTGGAAACTTTGTTTGTTTGCCAACTCCACTGTCTACTACTCAATCACATTAATATATGATGATATTGGGCAGAAACCCTGAATGGCTCCTTTCAGCTCGGCTAAAAAAATATAGAAAAGGTGTTTTTTAAGTTCCATCAAAACTATACATGGAAATGTGTACTACCCTCTAATTAAAGTTAATTAGGATTTATTTTGTATGCTACACTGCAAGACTAACAAAATATATTTTTTATCCTACACATATACATAATGGACGTTGACATATGGGAAACAAATTAGGATTTACCGAAATTTTAGAGGGATTTGATTTGTTTTTCGAAATTATTGCCTATTTTAAGCTTGGATCAACCACACAATTATCTTGGAAAGAAGCTAACTAAGAGAAAGGTCTGACAGACAATGTTACCATAGTGTAAGATATAGCAGTCCAGGACACTATGTGTAGAATACATAGAACTGAGTCATGCATGTAATACGTAATAAGTTTCATCTAAAACAGCTACAAAGATAAAACTACAGATCTATTAGAAAGCAGCGAGTACCTTTCTTGAGTATGAACCACGCATATGAGATTATGTATGGACAAAAGGATGTTGTTGCTACTATTCTTTCTCCAGCAATAAGACATCAACCCCAGCAGCAGGACTCCAAAAAGTAAGGCTTGTCTCTGGCGGCCATGTGTGCTCGCCTGCGTGCTTTGCATCTGTTTTGTTATTGAAGGGAGATCAACCTAGGTAACACTGAAGGGTCAGGATGAGGAACTGATCGAACCTAGCTCATGCAGTCCTGTCAAAGTTTAACTATGCATCTTGCAGTACCCTAGCACATACTGACCGCAGGTCATCATGTACGCAGAGCAACGTACGTACATCATTCCCCATACAATAAGTGACAGATGATTAGGGGCAAGAAATAATCAATAGAGTTTCTGAAGCTCACAATTTCTTTTCATGTATGTCAGTCCATGCATGGCGAATTTTGTACAGTTAACTATAATTAAACAAACCTCCAATGTCTCGAACGAAGCAACTTGAAGCCGCAATTCAAAGCTGAGTACTTTGGTTATTCTTCCGGAGCTCCTTAGGGAGAAGCTGGTGTATTCTGAAATCTGAATCCCGCTATGCTAAATTGCTAATACACTGGGTCTCCTATCCTAATTAATAACAGTCTTCCCTGCTTCATACTATTCCTACTCGGCCATCAGAAAATAAAGCATAGAAAGCACAAGAGTGATCGTATCGGCTTTAATTTGCATGATAGAGAATTAACATATCATAATTCCTAGGACATGATATACCTATAAAATTTCAAACCTGACTTCACTTGGACACATATGTTGAAGCATCTCACCATCCCGCCTACACCTGCGTATTAACACCAAGCAGATCATAGCTAGTTTCAGGGCCAACAGATGTTCCCTTCTACGCTGAAGCACCGCTAGCACCACTGATCAGCAGGTATATGTGCAGTGATGCCATGTTAGAATCCCTCAGAAAAAGCTCGAGAAAATCATCGGAGTTAGCTACCAGCCGTAGAAAATAGATAAAGGATCCGGATGGGAGTTATACAGAGAAAAAGAAAGCTGACTTTTACGAAGAGGTTGATCGATTCCAGGTAGATACGCTAGGATCGTACGTAAGTACACGTAATAGATGAGTTTCTTCGTGCTACTGACGCTGCCAGTGTTGTGTAGATCAAACCTGCTTGATCAAATAAATTACTTTACCTGTGAGCATCTCGGGAGTCAAGACAGCCTAAATAGATTTAGAGGTCAGAGGTGCAGGATCAAGGGCATGTCTGACCTCTTTACTGACCCTGCTCTCTGTGAAGTTGCTGCTACCGGTTTTGTTTAAGAAGACACGTAGACATCCTTATTGATCTTGAACTCCGTTATGAACTGAAAATTGTCCAGACTCCATTGATTGTGAAGAGCACCATTAGGATCATCACCATCAGACTAATCAATTTCCAAACGTAATCGATTTCCCTTACCACAGCGATCTGCAGCAGCATATGTCCAAGGCAATTTCTTCCTCCCTCCTTTAATCCTCCCCGACCTCCTTTGTGGATCCTCCTACCATCCTGCAGCGAGGACAGAGAGCATCTTCTACTCAATCCTCTCTTTAATCTCGCCTTCCTATGATATTCTCTCCGCCAGATCTTCCCCGTGGACCCTCCTCAACGGAGGAGAAGCAGAAACGCATATGATCTATCTCTTGAGGAGTTCAGCCACGCCAGGAGCAGCCAGCCAGCGCCCCTTGCCTTCGAAAGACCGGTCCTTGTGAGGATCTTCATGCCACTGTCCTTCTCTACCTCCTCTAGATATGAAATTGAGTTTCATGTTTATCAGCAACAATTTTCATAGTATGAGGAGCCACAGGGAGAAAAATATTGCCCAAGGATTATTTTGCGTAAGGATTCTTTGGGGAAGGAATGATCTTGTAGGAGAAGTATGATTGATTGATTGGTTTTTTTTTCTGGATTGATTGGTTTCTCTTTACATTATAGCTGCGTGAAGTTGGTTTTTTCTTAGATTGCAAGGATGATATGATTCGATCTGCACCGTTATAATTCGGTCCCACCAGATTAATGGCCGGTAATTTCTAATTAACGTGGGAATTTCTAGGGAGTCTGTAATTAGTATAGGTATAGATTGACTTATTTTATGATTGCAGTAACCTAAGACGAAGCTCATGTATATCTGGATCCACGGGAGAAGGAAGTTTCAACATATATAGTATATGAGGGGAAGTAGCTTGTCACGAAAGATTCTCAAGATAAAAGAAACTAGTGTTGTGACTTACACGAAAAGTGGTCTCGCATTCATGTTGTAGCATATTTTCCTTTTCTCTTTGTGTGTGTGTGTGGCACGTACTTCAGAAAAAATATCTCACTCCATTTTCTTCTTTTAATAAATCTTGTTAAGTGTTATTTCCTAAAGCATGACTTAATTATATTCCAAATGTTGAATGCTACAGTCAGCGTAAAGATCACCAGGGTTCTTTTTTCGCTATTCTCATGTTGCAGCCATTGCTTCCTCTCGTAGTCGTTACTTCTGTACAGTCGGTCGTCTTCAGTGTCTTCGGTGTCAAAAACTCAAAATAGTGAAGGTTAAGGCATCATCTAATGTATCTTGTTGTTCTTGTGGATCAGCAGAAAGGCCTTGTGTTTGTCCCTTCTGCGCTACCAGAACTAAAGCAACACTTTAGTAAAATCGGGCGAATGTTCAAATTTTCCCAACTAACCTAATTTGGTCATTTGTGAGTATACTCTATCTCTACTTGCCTGGACTTCCTTTGTGTTCCTGTGTGCTGTTAATTAAATATCCCCGCTCGTTAAAAAACTAGACATGTTTTAAATTAACATAGTTTCAAGATGTAACTTTAGTGTATCATGCCAATCAAAACAACAAAATCACGAAAACACAAAAAAAACATACTTCGGCTTCCATCCGCTTCCAGGATTCCATGTACCTTTTCTAGAGAGCGTGTGGACCTGTGTCTCCGGTGGATCTTGCAGAATTAGGTCGGTATTTGTCTTTGATGAATCTACTTGGATCCAGTCTTCGTTCTATGTGTCTACAAGTTGGATACTGCCAACCTACACTTCTCCTCATCAGCGATGATTGTTGTTCTGGGGTGCTGGTCTTGTGGGGCCTTAGCATAGCGACTTCTCGACTGTCTATTACAACAAGGTTTGCCTAGCTCCGGTAAGGGAGGGGCAATAACGATGACGCCTCTTTCAGCGCTTGTTGTCATCGATAGGTGGTCTACGGACCTGGATGTACTTTTTATTAGTTTTGGTGTTCTTTGTAATATTGATGATAGGTCAGAAATTTTGCCGCAAATAAAAGAAAATAGAATGTAAGAGCATCTTTTTTTCTGAAACAGGCAAAAAAGCTTTTGTCTTATATTGATATAGGAGAAGCAAACAGGGGTATGGCAAGAGCCAGAAAACAAAAAAAAACGAGGAAGGGGGCGAATACCGCCCCCGACAAAGGGGAAAGAGGATCAGCCTACAAGTTCTGCCAGATTTTTAGCACCGGCGAGGATCCAATCCTTCCCCTCTTCCCTAATCTTATGCATGACAACCGATGGTAGGGAGGACTTATTGTAGAAAACTCGTTCGTTCCTCTCTTTCCAGATCTCCCAAGTGATGAGCATGATAGCTGAGCACAAGCCAATTGGGGAGGAGGTGGTGTACTTCGAAACGGCCAGCCAATATTCGACGACTTTAGGCCTACCCTCCCTGATGCTGGTGATGAGGTCTGGACAAGACAACCAAGAGGCCGCGGCCGTCCAGATACGTCTGGAGAAGCGGCACTCGAAAAGAATGTGTTGTGCCGTCTCAGGGGAGGTACGGCAGAGCTGGCAAGTAGGTTGGTGCGGCCATCCGCGCTTCGCCAAGCGATCGGCGGTCCATAAGCGGTTCTGGACAGCGAGCCAGGCGAAGAAACGACACTTTGGAGGGGCCCTGGTCTTCCACACGATGTTCCTGAACTGGCTAGGCAAAGAGGCAAGGGACTGGATCTTGTAGGCGGAGCTGGCCGAGTAGCACCCATTAGGGGCCAATGACCAGGTAATGGAGTCCTCAGTGTCAGGATGGAGCTGGATATCCGACAGGAGCTCGCAGAGGCGGACGTATTGATCCATGTGATCGATGGTGAACTCATCCACCGCAATGTCCGAGATCCAGTTGTTTTCAGTGAGAGCGTCCTGGACCGTCCAATTATTCCTCCTGGAAACCTTGAAAATAAGAGGAGCCAGGTCTTTTTGCGGGGCGCCATGGAGCCATGAAGACGACCAGAAGGAGTCCTTGGCGCCGTTTCCGATGGTGACACGAGTAGCCGCATTGAAGAGGTCAAGGTCAGAGGCGTCGTTGGGGGTTTCAGAGCCCACCCATGGTTTCTCAGGAGCCTTCCACTCATACCATAACCAGCGAAGCCTCAAGGCCCGGGAGAACCTCTCTAGGTCCAAAACCCCCAAACCACCGAGCTCCTTGGGGCGGCCGACCTTTAACTGAGAGGGAGGCTGGAACTACTGGAACTGTTTGAAGGAGTTGGTGACATGGAATGAGTGCAAATTTTCTGGATGAACCACCAGTCAAACAGTAGTCTATCTTCTTTTGGAGTGTGTGGTCCGATCAATTATATAAAGACGGTAACAAAAATTTACATTACACGGTGTCGTGGTCTGGTGCCCCGCAGCGGCCATTCCAGCTACTGAAGTCATGGGGTGGGCTCGCGAGGTACAATGCCTGGTCCACCGGTGGCAAGCCTAATCCAGCTGCTAATACACTAAAAGTGCTGCTAATGGATACATGGGGGGGCTGTTGGGATGTTCTATACGTTGAATTTGCACTGTGCTACTGTGACTCTTGGAGCCGCCCTGCTGTTCGATGGCCCTGGAATAGCTGCCACCGTGTCCAGGGGCGGATTCCAGCTGCTAATACACTAGAAGTAGACGAAGAGGCTTTATGCAATGATAGTAGATATGTAGGCAACGAGCTTTATAAGGGCGACATCTATGATTAATGAATGGTTGGTGGGCATATTATCACATTTTCTTCAAAGTCTGGTACTTCAGACAACACATCATCTAAGGTTATAAATTTTATAATGTGTTCCACATTGTACATTTGTATAATCCTTGGAGTATTATTGAATGCATTTTGAGAAGAATGAAGCCACACAAATAATGGTCAAGCATCGAATCCAATGGTTTGAAAAAAATATACATAGTACTCCCTTCATTCCCTTATACAAGGCCACAAACTTGAATTATAGGTAACAAGGTAAAATTTAATCACTGTTTTGCAAGTCCACATTTATTTTCGTTAATCGGAATTATTAATACGCCCACATGCTTGCAAGGAAGGAATTATAGGAAGTAGCACATTATCATTATGACTACATGCATGCAAGTATTAAAATGGTTAGTAGTACGAGAAAACATCATTAATTTTTACCTCGATTACAGTTAGTGGCCTTGTATAGATGCAAATTGTATTTTTCATAGTGGCCTGAATTCAATGCAAGTTTCTCGTGCTTGTGGATTTGCGGATATGGCACAGTTTTGTTCTCCAGGCATGGACGAGGTGGCGGAGGCAACTGTTACATTGTGGGGATTTTGTTCCTCCGCTCCGTCTTCATCGCAACGAGGTCAGCTTTAGCTTACTTGTGCAAATTATTGGGAGGGTGTAGCGGCGGATTGGCATGTGGCATCGGGAGCGCATACTTCTTATTTTGGAGGCTGTTCTGCTTCGGCAGGTATGTCGTGGAGGACCCTGGTTTGATGTCTTCGACTATGATATCTTCGACATATATATTCGGTGTTTTCTTCCTCAGGGTACCGGTCCTTTAGGGCCTTTGTCTTGATGAAATCCCGACATCCTGTAAAAGCAAGGTCAGGGCGGCTCCAGTGGCGGAGGGGAAACTGTAGGGTGCCATCGACACGTTCTAGTTGAAGACGATGGTTGGTTCCCTTGGGTCTATGTTGTAATTGATTTCCTTTAAGGAGGTAGCTTGTAATGTTTGAAGCTCGTGAATAGAACCGAGGGCTTTTTCAAGAAATAAATTAATTCAAGCATCTTGTCCAACTGATTTCACTAATAAATGTACTCATACTTTTTTTTAAGATTGGGTTTGTGCCACCTTCATTGATTTTAGCGAGAGCATACGGAGAATGTCTGATCAATTGATCATGGGGTACATTGAGCTACGTAGAAAAAGAAAGAGAAAGAAAAACTGCTAGGAACCGAGTTTGCTACCTCGCAATCATCTACCCAAATGTGGTCTCATTGTCATTAGCACCCGCAAGCCTACATTGTTCCATCTTGCTTTTCAGCAAAGGGACAACATTGGATGCCCTTGGAACGTTCCAGAGATAAGCAAAGTGCACACCTGAGTGAACTATGACGGAAAAAATGTTTATCAAATGGTGGGTGCTTCCTTCCCATACAATCAGGCCATACAATAAAAATGTAAACAGTTGAATACACTAGGAATTTGAATGCATATTGCAGCATCGATCTGGATGGTTCTATCACAAAATTAGATGGTCCAAATTAATTTGATGTACTAAAAGGAACCTAGAAATATGTATGTCATCAAAATTGAGAAGTTTCAATACATTCATACAAAAAAAATCAAACTTTCAGTAACTAGGGGTAGAGTCTCTCTACCATCTATGGAAATGAACCCAGCTGTTCATTACTACCATAACCAAAGAAATGTCTTCTCAAAGACTGGTAAGTGATGTACATCAAAACACTACCCATTTCTTACATTGTTTGCATCCGAATTAACCAAATTAAGTGATTAACCTACTTGCTCATTTGCTAGTGCTCTATTGCTCCCAGTCTTGACGTCCCTTTTGTGTTGAATTGGGTGTTGTTACATAATTCTTCGAGTTTAAAATTGGTTTCTTAGTTATGGAGCATTTAGAAAAAAATATGCATTAGTTGTAGTCAGTCATGTACTCTCTCGTGTAGGGATGAGGCACACCCACATTTTGGTCTAGCTTCGTAACTATTCCTAGGATATTGTTGTGGCATTCAGTAAGGATTACCGTTGTATTAGTAATGAAAGCTACTTTTCCTACAAAAAAACTAGGTCGTAAGATGTAATACCATTGAAATCTATGACATTATGTAAACAATATTCTGATAAACATATGAATTTTCAAGTTTCAACCCAATTATTAAGGACGACAACTAACAAATATTCATAGTTTGGCTAAAGGTATGTCGTAAACATCGCATTTTCTAACTGGAAGAAGGACGAATGGGCTCATAAATAGAGTACTTGCAACAATATTTTCTAGGTTGGCGGGTGCATTGACGACCCGTTACACAACTGAAGATCATATGTTATTGTGAAAAAAACAAAATTAACAAGTCTCAATAATGCAATCATGTGGTTTATTTAGTAGTCCATCCATGCGATAAGAACATATAAGAAAAATAGACAGAGGTATGATTAATGAAGGAATGAACCACTTGTGATAGGTTACTTTTACATAGTAACATCTCTTCCTCACACTCAAAACATAGAGAATTTCCCATGTCCCGAAAATAGGACAGTAGCCAAGCCAGCCGTGTTAGTTACTTTTTTGGTTGTTGCAATTGTATGAAAGTTTGATTTACTACACACAATTTTTTTTTTGCTTTTTTAGATTGGGAATTTCTTTTCCTTCTTAAGACCCTGTGTCAGATCCTGGACCAAAATCCATCGTGAGCATGGCCCGGGCCAAAGGCAGCATTTTAGGCCTATCATTTGCAATGATGTAGAAAAACAGAAAACACAAATTATGTGCTTCTTGGCATGTCACATTGCCAACTAGCCACACTAGTATAATTTCTCCTAGTTTACATTGCTCTCTCTCTCTCTCTCTCTCTCTCTCTCTCTCTCTCTCCCACCCTCTCTCTCTCCCTCTCCCCTCTCTCTCTCTCTACCAAGTTCTTACCCCATCCAATCATGTCTATTTCTAGGCTACTAGCTAGATTGAGAACAATATATATAGGCAAAAGCCTATAGTAAGAAGACTACCGAATAATATTATGCATAGGTACGGTGGTATAGTAGGAGGATTTTCATTCTTCATATGAGATTGGTTGTGTCATTTGCTATCATTTAACCTGAAACAATATAGTGTCAGTTAGTATCACAATTGTCTCTCAAGTGTCCATATCAATGTGCTATACCATTGAGTCAATGGTTTGTGCATGCTAATAATAGAGTGAACATTTTCACTAATTATATGGGCAGCTGAGGGGTTAGATACTCATATGCATGCAAGTAGAGAGTTGACAGGAAGAGGTGCTAGTTTTCCAAAAACCAAAAACAAGTCTTACTTATCCAAATCAGCATCATATTAATATACGCAGTCAAGACCAACTGTCCCATCAAATCCTGCACTGTGGTTGCACGGGAGATCCGAAATTTGCGATAACTGCCAACTACATACTAGTTTGCCAAGTCCACAATGTGTTTATTGTTAAACTGCACAAATTGTCGCTTTGCGCTCGAGTTCCTTCAAGGTTCCAGGCGAACATACAGTTCCAAAACCAGAAGAGATCTTTGTCATTAGCACTGGTCTGAATTTGGAACACATGTTGTCCCGCACTACAGAAGTAGCAAGTTCTGCTCTTAGCGCGCACAGCTGGTTGTTTCACGAGCTACAAAGTTCTTGAAAGGAATTTGTAGCGGTTCACCTGCTTTGTATGCAAATGATAGGATTCCTCTATGATTCTTCCTTGCTACCACCGCCGTTTTTTTACTCTGCATATCATTACAACTTTGTCTTATGTCAGACATTGTAAACTTTGACCAAGTTTATATAATTTTTCATTAACATCAGTAATACATTTTTATTTACTCTTCATACCACTGTAGCTTTGTCTGGAGAAAAAATAACACAGAAACAAGACATGGGTGAAAGCTGCACATCTTAATGGAAAGTTAACCATAAGTTAAAGTCTAATTAAGCCAAGTTGGAACCTTTCTGATTTTAAAGTTTATAACTTTCAGATGTTTATTTAGAAAATTATGATTCACAGAAGAAGATGCATGTGGGGGAGTTGGGACACTTCTGTCTTGAGAAGTTACCGCTCACAGAGGGAGAGGGTGACTGGAGCTGGAGGTTGAAAAGCATCCAGTCTGAATTTGTGCGTATCCCTGATGTCTTGAAAGCATGCTACATTTGCAAATATCAGGGTCAGACGTGATTGCAATTTGCAAATATAGAAGTCTCTGCATTTTCAGGTAGCGAGATACTTGGCTAGCATTTTCAGTACGTGCACCCAACCACTAGCACTCGTACGGTAAGCTATATATACATAGAGTAGCTAAGGGCCTCCTTGATCCGGTGTAATCCTAGAACGAAAGAAGAGAAAAATAAATGCAGTAGGATGTGATTCCCTATCGACTCTTATAAAATTGGAAACCTACAAGATTTGGCATCTGTTTGAAATACTATTTTTTCCGAGAATGTTGACATACTATTAAAAAACAAACGAGTTGTGTCACGCGAAAGATGTGTGTAACTTCATCAACAATCAGCTGGTCGGAGTGCCGGGCTCCTCTACATGCTAGACAAGAGTGTAGTGGCCCAACTATGGTTCCAAATGCCTCCTGTTCCCTACAAATTTCCCAACTGGTACATATAACTAGTTTTTGTTTTGAGTACTGTGGTACATATAACTAGTTTGCTCATTTGATATCGATATCTCCTTTTCCCCCAAATCATAACAACAGTTATGTTAACTTGGTTGCTACTGCGTATGCCTGGTAGAGAGGGCTAAGACTGTTAAGGGTCTATATAAGAGACTATGCAGACGATGGGAACCATGTATGCAATGAACTTTTAAGGACTGCCCTTGTATTTAACAAAAGGTTGGTGGGCATTTAGCTTCTATTTTTGAAAGGTTGATATTTGGACAGATGACACATAATTCAATCTGTAATTTTGATCATTTATTTATTGTGCTATATATATTTAACATTTTAAAGTCTAATATTACTGAAGTACTTTATGATTTGTGAAATGGATCTGCATACGACATAGCATAGGACCAAAATGTAGAAATAAAGATTTTCTAAGTACAATGTACTACTCTCTCCGTCCAGAAAAAAATGGTTGGAGAAATGGATAAAAATAGATGTATCTAGAAGTAAAATACGTCTAGATACATCCCTTTCTCTGAAGTATTTCGGAACGGAGGGCATTTAAAATGTACTATTAAGTTGATCCAGTGGTTTAATATGGTTCAACTCAGAGTTTGACTCCAGGACACCTACGTAGCTTTCTAGGGAAAGTTTTGGTTGTACTCCCATACCAGTGTATCATCTGTACTCACTGGCCATTCTTGCATCAAAGTTTGTGCAAGAAAACTTCTCTTTATTATTTCTCACAAACAAAAGAATATTTGAACTCGAAACTTTGCAAATCAACATCACACAAGTACGGCCATGTGTAGAAAAGTTTTCAGATTTATTGGCGCAGCATGAAATTTTCAATATGATACAATTCATTCAAAATTGGAAATTGAGATATTTATGTTTCATAAAAAGAATCACAAACATTTTACACAATGGGTGGCACTTGTTTATAGTTGGTCTGCAAAATTTCGAGCTCAAATGTTCTCTTTTTTGGAAATAAAAAAAATGAACTTTATATATACAGATAGCACGAATCTTAACACAAATGAATGGTCTAGATAAAGAATTATCATCCGGTTTGCATGTAATTTGTCTGGTTATTTTAAATATACATTGAAATGTATGCGGCTAGCATTGGATGGCCGGCTCCAGCCTCCATGTGCGCAGACTAGTCCCCCCCCCCCCCTCTCCCCAGCCGCCACGCACATTCTGTGGATGGATGTGGTTTCCGGAACAAACTCCACCCTGAGACAAATTCCATCTTGTAGCATGAATGAGAACCTTCTCCTTCAATGTGGTTTCCGGACGATTTACAATTGATAGAAGGAGACTTACAGCATTCTAGTTTGGATTTTGGAACTAATCCACATGTGTCTAGAACGAGCTAGCCTAATTGCAATTTGCAAATAAGAAGTCGTGTACATCATAACTAGTCTGGAGCTAGCGAGATACTTGACTAGTAGCAATCTTGAGTCCAATAAATAGCAAACTTACCAGAATTGGCATCAAAGATATATGACATACTATAGGAAAAATAAAGGAGCTGTGTCAGGCTAGTTCTATGTCACTTCATCAACAATCAGCTGGCTGGAGTGCCAGGCCCCTGTACATGCTATAGATCATAACATGGTCGTGCAACTATGGTTCCGAATGCCTCCCATTCATAACAAACTGCACGTGTGTAACTCCAAATTGATATGTATAACTAGTGCCACGTGCTTATTTGATATCGGTATCTCTTTTCCCCCAAATCATAACAATAGTTGTGTTGGTTTGCCTGCTACTGGCCTGGTAGAGAGAGCCAAGACTGCTAAGGGCTTTGAAGCACTGCCCTTGTATTTAACAGATGGTTGGTGATCGTCTAGATACGGTTCTTGAAAGGTTGCTATCTGAACAGATGACACATCATTCAATCTCTAATTTTGATCATCTATTTGCTGTGGTATATTTAAGATTTTAAAGTTCAATATTACTGGAATACTTTGTGACTGGTGAAACGGAGCTGCGTATGGCTTTTAACATTTAATAAAGCACACAGAAATATATCTTTTAAGGTACGTTGTACTTACTACATAATTTAAGATATAGTATTATGTTGATCCAGTGGTTAATATGGTTCAACTCAGTTTTCACAAAAAAATAGGTTCAACTCAGAGTTTGACTCGAGGATAGCTTCGTAATTTTCTATATCAGGCTAATGTTTAGTGTCTGCGATTAGTTGAGCAGGAGGAGTAAAATTAGCCGAGGTCGGCCTGAATTGATATGCTCTTTGCCCATTTGCTGGCATCGACCATTGTTTCCGTTAGCTGCCTGGTCGCGTCTACCCTCGCACCAGCACCTCTGGTCAAAATTTCTGCACCAGCACACACCCTCGCCACTTCTAGTGCCGCTCCACCATCATCAGGCCGGTCCGCATCCACGCGCTGCTCGGTGTCTGCAGATCGCCGGCCCAGCCCGCTAGCTCCTCGCACCAACACCGGCCAAAACACTGCAGCTCGGAGCCAACTCCACAGTGCGTGGACTCCCTGCCAATTGATCTCCTTGTTCGACATACCAATCCAAGTCTAGGTACGTGCTATTCCAAGAGATAAGCAAAGTGCACACGAGAATGAACTATGACTGAAAATTGGATTGTTTATCAAATGGCGGGTGCTTCCTTCCCATAAATAAAAAAATTAAAGACTTGAATACACAAGGAATATGAATGCAGTATTGCAGCATCGATCTGGACGGTCCAAATTAATTTGATGCACTACAAAAGGACTCTAGAAATATGTATGTCATCAAAATTGAGAAGTTTCACTACATTCATACCAAAAATAAAATAAAATCTAGCTTCCAGTAACCAGGGGAAGAGCCTATCTATGATCATTGGAAATGAACACAGCCGTTCATTTCTACCATAACCATAGAAATGTCTTCATAAAGTGTGGCAACTGATGTACATCCAAATACTACCCATTTCATACACTGTATGCATCCAAGTTCACCAATTTACGTGATTAACCTACTTGCTTATTTGTTAGTGCTCTTGGGTGCTGCTATATAATCCCTTGAGATTAATAATGGTTTCTTAGTTATGGAGCGTTTAGAAGACATACGAATTAGTTGTAGTCAAAACAGTGTCAGTCAATGTCTTTTAAAGGACAGAAGCTTTCATTGTTCTTCATAAGTCATCTCTTTATATCCGTTAGTTTTGCGTTAACCTAAACATTGGCGGCTGAGATTTAACCTGGGTTTTCCTCTAAAAAAGAAACAATTCATCCGTGAAAGAAAAGCCACGCGTACCATGGCCGACCAGAACTCACCAAACGCACATAAAAAAACTCACGAAAGGCCCAATCGCCCTGCTACCTAACCCTACGCCGATGCAAAACTCCTCTGTTTCTTCCCATTTTCTCCCTCCAGCCGTCCAGCGCCGTCACGCACAGATCCATGAGAGGCGACATCGTCACGCACTCGCACGGTCAGCACCGCCGCCTGCCACCGGTACTTGCCGGTGAGCCGCCTCTACGTGACCTTGCTCTACCTCCAACACCTCCCTTTTTCTCGGTCCTGAGCCTGGACCATGGCTGTAGCTGCCGCGGCCACCTCTCCTCCACCTCGCTGCCGCGGTCGTCACTTGCCTCGATCTAACGACGTGCGAGCTCACACGGCCCTACCTTCGCCCACGTCCGTCTGCGCAACCTCGCCTCAGTCCTTTTGCATGCTGCCATCGACGACCAAGGCCTTGCACCACCGGCCCTTCTCTGGTTTGATGTGAGCAGGAGAATTGGAGGACAGCCGGCGCAACATCATCCCCCGCAGTTGCTCGCAGTGTCCACCATCAGCTCCGTCTTGACGATGTGCTCTAGAACTGGCAACTCCGGTGCCTTGCATAGCAAGTTGTAGTCCACTGTAGGTACTCGAGGATCCATGCGACGGCCTGCTGCTGTCACCCCGGCCTCAGCCACTGGCTGTGGCCTAACTCTACTACAGTCTCGACTCTCGACCCAGCGACAACGCTGGCTGCCAAAGCGCCAGCCTCTATGATCTCCTCCTCACCTTGGTTGTTAGTCAACGATTTCTGCTATGAATTTTGTGAATTGACTGAAGATAGAATGCATGCCATCTGCCGAAGCCTTCCTCGCCTAATTGTCCATCTAAACATTATCATGTTCCTATTCATATACCGGTTCAGGTTGTTGTTTCATGAAGCAATATGATCATGTTATGGAATAATATTTTTATGTAAAAGATGATCTTACTAGAGCATATTAGTTGTGAGCTGTTTGATATCTTGCCTATCTTACAAGACAGTTTTGGTCTACACTCTGATGTTGAAGCTTACATGTATAACCATCATCGGGTTATATAACTTGTGTTGAACACTGGGCCTGTGTGCATCTTCCGGGAAGAGCAGAAAAGCGTTCTGTGGTTTTCCTTCGCTAAATCTTATAGAAGTTCAGAATGGGGATGTGATCTTTTTGCCGTTGATGGACACTGAACCAGGATGTGATGCGATCACTCTTGCGGTTTAGGGAGATATATGCTACTGCTGCTTCTGAATTAATTCTCAAGCTGGAGGTTCCAATTCTTTTTCATGGTGACTACCGGTAAACATGACACGGATGTAGATGTCTCTCTTTTGATAAAAGTAAATCCTTTGGTGTACACTATAGTTAATTTACTATAGGTTCAGATGAAGCATAAGGCGTAGACTTACATAGACATGTGCATATACACCTACCGGAAGCAGTACCACTATGTTGAACATGGACGAACTTTCCAGTGGTCATGATATACGAACGCAATCACATATGGTACGTACGTACCATCTTTGCAAGCTTCAAATTTTTGAAGTCTTTCGTTGATATATGAATTTTGTCTCAAAAATACTTCTATTGAGTGTACATACTTCTGCATTATCTGGATGGCTCTTAAATACAACTAGAGAGTAGATAGGTTATAATCTCCTAGCATGGCCTCAAGGGCATTGGTTGCTGCAATAGATGCCAATTTTTTTCCCCATACGTACACATCAACTCATGAATCCATCAATTTACATGCACCTTCCTAGGGTGATGGGCATGGGCGTGACTGATTCGTAAACTGCAAGCATGTGAATAAAATCTGGCCAGATGAGGGTACAATTTTGACAGAAACAAGATGTGTTAATATGACATTAATTTGTTCTACTATTTTCCTTGATATCCAAGATTTATTTTTCCTGAATTCAGTTGTAATCGATATGGTCTTTACAGCAGGGGATTATAACTGCACGTGATTAAAGTGTCTTAATCATATTTATCGTGATTATTTCCTTTTTTCTCAACTTACTGTTGGTCTGCTAATGAGTCCCTTCATGCATCCATCAACATTATCCCCTGTAGGAGTTGATTGAAAGGTTTGTAATAAGCAATACACTCTCAAGTTCATGTCCCTCAACCAAAACCAAGCTAAATTGTAAGTTTCCATGCATGAAATTACTGCACCCGAAACATCCCATCTCAACGGTTCAAACTTTGCTCCACACAAGGTATGTCATTTCATTTCTGTGCAGGACTGCGGAGATAGCGCATGCATCACGTGTAGACGAGACAGGGATGGCACTCACCATCACTACAAGTCCGTGAAATTATAATAGAGAGCAAGGAGGGGCTCGTGGAGGTGGCGTGCTAGAGTGTGATGAATAACCTCATCGCCTTGGGATTGATCACCTTCATCTTGAATAGGTGGAGAACATGACCACCATCAATGATAATGATGAAGAAAAAGTGGTAACAGAGATTGGTTGCTTCAGTTTTAGATGATTTAATTTGTGTCTCCCGTTGCAACGCACGGGCCTTTTTGCTAGTACTCACTCATATGGGGATGCTCTCTCTCTCTCTCTTTCTCTCTCTCTCTCTCTCACTCTCTCTCTCTCTCTCTCTCTCTCTCTCTCCCTCTCCCTCTCTCTCTCTCTCCCTCTCTCTCTCTCTCCCAGTTCTTACCCGGTTTGATCATGTCTATTTCTAGGGTACTAGCTAGATTGAGAACAAGAAATAGGCAAAAGGCTATAGTAAGAAGACTAACGAATAATACCATTAATAGGTACCGTGGTATAGTCGAAGGATTTGCATTCTTTATAGGAGTTTGGTTGTGTCATTTACTGTCATTTGCTATCATTTAACCCATAACAATATAATGCCGGCTAGTATCACTATTGTCTCTCAAGTGTCCGTATCAATGTGCTACCATTGAGTCAATAGTTTGTGCAACTGATAATGGAGACAAAAAATTCACTAATTATATAGGCAGGTGAGGGGTTAGAAACTCATATGCATGCGAGAAGAGGTTTGACAGGAAGAGGTGCTAGTTTTCTAATAAACAAAAACAAGTATCTTCTAGTCCAAATAAACATGTGATATCTTAACAACCATAGATGCACTTTAATCGAATTAGAATCTGCTCCAATTCAATATTATCTGCACCGAATCAAAATATATAAATGAGATGTCTCATAAATGGCATCAATGAGGCAAGAGAAATTTTTCTCGATAAAGGGCGATTTTATTTTCTCAGAATGTAGCATCAAGGGGATACAAAACATTATGAGTAACATCCGGCATCTGCATAACTAAGATGCACATAGCCAAATCAAAAAGTCTGACAAAAAAACATAAAAAAGCCGACATATCGGCAACAATAGAGTCCTATAGACCGACACTATGCCTTTGTCGAAGGTGGTGGTGGATCGATCCGGAGGTTATGCTGCCACCCATGTTGGGAAAAAACCTCCGTAGCCACCTTCTCCAACCGCGTACACACCGCCTTGAACAATGATTGGTGCTCCGATCGTTGTAGCATAGACCACGTATGAAGCGAGTGCGTACAATGAAAAATAACCTGCAGAGGAGAAGCATTTTTTCCGTTAAAAACCAAATCGTTTCTACATAGCCAGAGCGACTAAATTAAGGCGTACGCTCCCACCCTCATAAGGGTTTTAAACCTATTTGGAATACCGTATAACGAGTGACCACATATATTCGCAACACTTGTCGGCGGATATAAATTTGTCGCTATTTGGATGATTAACCACGTAGAACGTGCAAACTTGGAAAAATAGGTGTTTGATTGTCTCGTCACGAGTACAAAAACAACACTCCTTACTCCTTGGCTAGTTGCGTCTTGCGAGTTTGTCTTTGGTTAACACAAGTCCCTTACGAAGATACCACATGAAGATTTTCACTTTTTGTGGAATCTTGGATTTCGAAATTTTCTTGTTATTACTCACTGGTACCTCAAAATGTGTGAGCGCATGGTACATAGAGTGTACTGTGAAAGATCCTGATGTAGTAAGGTTCCAGCGAAACACATCCCGACCTTGTGTCAGGCTAATCGAATCCTACCGGGACAAAATATTATGCCATGACAGAAGTCTGGGGCCAATCAAATCCTTCCTGAACGAAATGTTCGGCGGGGATAAACTGAGCACGTGTGCAATAATATTGTTCTAATCGCGAGCAATTTTATATAAGGCTGGATATTATTCTCTGAGACTGACATTGCCTAGCCAGATGTCTTCCCAGAATTGATTCTCCGACCCGTCTTTTATCGCGAAAGACCCAAGGCGAAAGAGATGTTTCTTTGCCGCCATTAGGCCAGCCCAGAAGTGCAAGTCACCAGGTTTCCAATATGCCTGGGACACCGCCTTTTGGCCTAGATACTTGTTGCGCAACATGTTTTGCCAAGCACCATCCTCAGTAAGAAGTTTGAACAACCATTAACTGAGCAGGGCCTCATTCTTGACATGTAGGTCATGAATTCCAAGGCCACCTTGGTCTTTTGGCCTACAAACCATGATCCATTTGGCCAACCGATATTTTGTCTTTTCGCCATCTCCTTGCCAAAAAAATCTGAATCTAAAATAGTCCAATCTTTGCAGGACCCCTTTTGGGAGTTGGAACAAAGAAGGCATATAGAGAACCATATTTGTGAGGACGGAGTTAATCAAAACTAGCCATCCTCCAACTAAAAGCAGCTTGCCTTTCCAACTGCTCAATCGTTTCTCTAGACGCTCCTCTACATGCTTCCACTCCGCAATGGTGAGACGCCGATAGTGGATCGGTAATCCCAAATATTTAATCAGGAATTGGCCATGTGCGCAACCAAAGAGGTCAGCATAATCGGTAGCCGCCTCAACGGCTTCTCCAAAGCAGAAAAGTTCACTTTTATGGAAGTTAATTTTGAGACCAGACATTTGCTCAAACACCGAGAGCAAGAGTTTCAGGTTTCAAGCCTTGTCTATATCATGTTTCATAAAAAGAATTGTGTCATCGGCATATTGCAGAATAGAGAGGCCACCATCCACAAGATGTGGCACTACTCCTTCTATCTGGCCGTCCTGCTTAGCGCGCTCAATAAGAATAGCCAACATGTCAGCAACAATGTTAAATAACATTGGGGACATGGATTCACCCTATCGTAGTCCTTTTTTTGTCTGAAATTAATGGCCTACATCATCATTGACTTTGATGGCCACACTACCTCCAGTTACAAAATTTTGGATCCACTGATGCCACTTGTCGGGGAAACCTTTCATTCTTAGGGCTTGTTAGAGGAAAGACCATTTGACCTTGTCATAGGATTTTTCAAAGTCAATTTTGAATACTACTCCACTCATGTTTTTTCGGTGCATCTCGTGAACGGTCTCATGCAAAATTACTATGACATCGAGTATATTCCTTCCTTGCATGAACGCCGTTTGAGATGGCCGAACAATATGGTCAGCTACCGAGTTTAACCTATTTGTAGCCACTTTGGTGAAAATCTTGAAGCTAACATTAAGGAGCCATATGGGTCTGAACTGTTGGATCGGTTCGGCCTCCTTAATCTTTGGCAGCAAGACAATCTCGCCAAAATTAAGTCTAAATACGTCTAGTCGGTCGGCATGAAGACAATTGAACAAATCCAAAAGGTCAGTCTTGATGATATCCCAGAAATTCTGATAGAATTCTGTGAGGAAACCATCTGGCCCTGGAGCTTTGTTATCTTTCATTTGGAACACCGCCACTCTTAAAGAGGGTCACGGCAAAAACTGGATGCACTTCGTGTACAAAATGGACAATCTCTTTCGAAGTATCAGGGTTTAGGACGAAAACTCATATGATACAAAGGCATTGCATTTTTTTGAACTCCAGAGTTTTTGTGTGTTCAAAATGCACCATTCAAATCCACATCATCAATTATTAGCCCTTTCTGAATTCATTTAGTATTTTTCATTCATTTACTGATTTGTTTTGAGAGAGCTAAATGACCGTGAAATTGAAAAGCACTACAAATTGAAGTCTGAAAAGGTTGAAATTTGGCGTGGTATCATCATTTCACCCACATGGCATGTTGATATGTCCAAAACGTATCTATAATTTCTGCTTGCTCCATGCCTCTTTTGGGTGATATTGCTATGATATTTATACACTTCCATACACTTTTTATCATATTTGGACTAACCTATTAACTCAGTGCACCCCAGTGCCAGTTTCTGTTTTCGGCTGTTTTTGTATTTCAGGTTATCACATTACGAGAACTGCCAGGAAAAATCCAGAAAAATTATATAAAAAATCAGCGTTCCAGAAACTACCTTGCGCCCGAAGGACAGCCGGGGGGTGGGGGGGGCACGAGGGCTCCAGGCGCCCTGGCGGCGCCCCCCCCCTGGGCCGCGCCGGGGGGGCACCTGGGCCCCCCGAGGCTCCTCCGATGCCCCCTTTGGCATATATTTAAAGCGTCTCCCGAAACCCTCGAGACGGGAACTCTTTTTCGCGATCTCATCTCTGTTCTGCCGCCGCCGCCGCTTCCAAGATCGGGAGCACCAGGAGAACTCTTCCCGGCACCCTGCCGGAGGGGAGGATGACCACCGGGAGCCTCTCCACCACCATGGACGCCTCCCGGATGAGTTGTGAGTAGTCTCCCTTGGACCATGGGTCCATGACCAGTAGCTATGTGATGTTCTCCTCCCGTTCTTGTGCTTCACTAATTAGTCCTCGTGAGCTGCACTACATGTTCGAGGCACATATGTAATCCTTATGCTGTTGCTATGATGAGTTTGCTGGGATCTGATGGATTATGAGATTATGTTCAGATTGTGCTTGAGTAATATATTTGATCTACCTCTTTTATATTTATGTTCATAAGTAATTCTTGCATGTTCTCCGTTGTTATTTATTGCTTTGGCCAAGTAGTTGGTAGTGACTCCAAGAGGGAACGTTATGCTCGATTGTGGGTTCATGCCCCTCGATGACTAGTTTGAGTGACAGAAACATGAGTCTAGGGGATGTGCTGTTGCCACAAGGGGGAAAACAACGGTGCTTGTGCCCGCGGGTGCAAGGATTGTTTACTTTACGCAAAGTTCTTTTAATGCAGTTGTCTGTTGCATTGAGTTTACACTATGGGTGGGGCTCGCAACTTAATACCAGCGAGATGTTCTGGATAGATATCTCAAGGTGGATGATTAGTAGTAGATATTGATGGATTTTGGTCTACTTACTTTGGCGTACCGCCCATGCTTTGAACCTCAACCTATCTTGCAATGTAGTCAGCATTGGTTTGCGCACATGGTCCTGTCAATTGCCCAGCTGTAATTTGTTTACCTCACATAGCTTTTTTATCGTCTTTTGGGAGAGAGACATCACTAGTGAACATCATGAGACTCCGGTCCATATTACCATCATTGATCACATCCACTATTTACTTTTCCGCTTTTATTTACTATTGCAATTATATCTCTCACTATTATCACTTGTGTTTGATCCTTTGTAAACTACAAGGCCGGAGGGATTGACAACCTCTCTGTACTCGTTGGGAGCAAAGTTATTTGTATCTGTGTGCAGGTCCACGTTGATTGCTAATATCTGGCGCCGTTAGCAGTTGACACCTTCTTGTTGAAACTGGGAGTCTCTGGGAAATCGATCCTTGGTATTGCCAAGGGAAAACTTCTGCTACACTGCATCTCAAACCTTCCACTTGGGGTAACCAACGAGGGGTGAGAAGCCACCTAGCAAAGCAATTTCTGGCGCTGTTGCCGGGGACTCCACTCTTCAGGATAGGGGAGTTGCACGCTATCTTTTACCTTTTGCTTTTAGTCTTGTTAGTTTACCTTTCAGTTTTTGCTTTAGTATCTTTTATCGACAATCACAAAAATAGTTATCTTGCATGCTTGCTGCTATGGGTTCCACCGAGAACACCAAGTTGTGTGACTTCACTAGTCACAACAACGATGACTTTATCTGCACACCTATCACTACACCTGCCACTTCAGCACCTTCGTATGAAATTAAACCTGCTTTACTGAATTTAGTCATGAAAGATCAATTCTCCGGTGCTGGAAATGATGCTGCTTTACACTTAAACAACTTTGTTGAACTTTGTGATATGCAAAAGTACCAAGAAATAGATGGTAATATTGTTAAGCTTAAGCCTTTTCCTTTCTCTTTGAGAGGAGGAGCTAAAATTTGGTTTCAGTCTTTGCCTAGAAATAGCATAGATTCATGGGACAAGTGCAAAGATGCTTTTATTGGAAAATACTATCCACCTGCTAAAATTATCCAACTAAGAAGTAACATAATGAATTTTAAACAATTGGATAATGAACACGTTGCCCAAGCTTGGGAACGTATGAAATCTCTTATCAAGAACTGCCCTACTCATGGTTTGACTACTTGGATGGTTATCCAAACTTTTTATGTAGGCTTGAACTTTACCTCGCGGAACTTGTTAGATTCGGCCGCGGGAGGAACTTTTATGTCAACTACACTTGGTGCTGCCACGAAGCTTCTCGATGAGATGATGACCAACTATTCCCAATGGCACACCGAACGCGCTTCAACAGGTAGGAAGGTAAACTCTGTCGAGGAAATTTCCTCCCTAAATGGAAAAGCTGACTTGATCATGTCTCTACTCTCGAAGCAATCTTCTGTTGATCCTCGTTATGATCCTTTAGATTCTGTGATTGCTCATGCTTATAGGAGTAACTTTGGTAGCAATCCTAGACCGTTCCCCTCTAATTCCTATGGGAACAACAATGCTTATCCTAGCACCAAGAACTCCACCAAAAAGATAGAGACTTGCCTGGCTGTGAGAAATTGCTAGAAATAGAGAAGGCCAGTAAGAATTACATGCACACCCAATATGAACAAAACAAGACCTTCTCGAGGCAATTAAATGAGCATACTGCTATCTTGCAAGACATTAGTAGACAATTAGAGAGCATAAATATTGAGATTTCTAACCTCCAGACTAGGCTCACTATCACTGAGACCCAAGTTTCCAATATGTCCCACACACAAGCCACTTTGATAAATCAAATGGCAGCTAAACCCGAAGTGGTTGCATCCTTAAGGGAGGAAGAAGATAGGATTAAGAACCTTCCTACCCACCACACTGTTGCTACTATCCAAGTTGTTGAGGATATCCAAACTCTTAGCACCCAATGCACTCCTGGTTCCATTGGACCTATTAATGGTGATGCTATGACTATAGAAACTACCAAACAAGTGAACCTAAAGGACACCACTACCACTTTACTTGATGCTAGTGACCTTGATTTTGATAATTGCACTCTTACCGAAGTTATTGATTTCCTTCACAAGATGTCTAGAGGTCCCCGCACTAGCACGCTTAACCTTGCCTTCACAGAGCATATCACTAATGCTCTCATCAAAGCTAGGGAGGAAAAACTTAGAGTAGAAGCCTCCATACCTAGAAAGCTAGAAGATGGTTGGGATCCTATGATAAAAATTAAATTGAATGACTTCTCTTGCTATGCATTATGTGATGTTGGAGCTAGTACCTCTGTTATGTCCAAAAGAATATATGATATGCTTAAATTGAAACCTTTTGATTCTTGTTCTTTTGGTGTTCGTCTCGTTGATTCTTCCATAAAGAAACCTTTGGGGAGGATCGACGATGTTCTTATCGTTGTCAATGATAATTATGTGCCCGTTGATTTCACTATTATGGATATTGAATGTGATCCTTCTTGTCCAATTATTTTGGGACGTCCCTTTTTGCGCACCGTTGGTGCTATCATTGACATGAAAGAGGGTAATATAAAATTTCAGTTTCCTCTCAAGAAAGGGATGGAACACTTCCCTCGAAAGAAGATCAAGTTACCTTTTGAGTCCGTTGTACGGGCTAGCTATTCTTTTACTCTTGATAAAACTTGATCATATGCATTATGCCTAGCTTAAAGGCATAAAAGAAAGCGCTTTTCGGAGGCAGCCCAATGAATAAATTTATTTTGTTTTTGTTGTGTCTTGATGTTGTTACTACAGTAGCATCATCATTGTATCTTTACTTTTCAATTTTGTGCCAAGTATAGCCTCTGATTGCTAGAAAGTTCAAAAGTTGTGAGGTGCTGTCCAGGAGACAGATTCTGTCCTTGGATAGAAAAATTCGTATAAAATCACCAGATCATCTTTTTGGTCTGAATTTTCAGCGTTCTCTATATAATTGTCTTTCGTGCGTCTGTTCTGAGTTTTTTTATTAGAGTTGCAGAAGTGCCCCGAACAAATCGTTTACTACCTGCTGTTCTGTTTTTCACAAATTCTGTCCTGTTTTGCCTTTCCTTCATTTTGCAAACCAAGAGCTTGCTTTTTTATTTGCAAAAACCTTTTGGCAATCTTGAGAAACAGTAGAACTTCAAGAATATCTTTATTTCCAGCAAGGTACAATTATTTTATTATGGGTACTAACCTCGCTAATCAGATTATGATGAGTTATGTATGAAGGGAGTTTTCAAGTGTGCGAGGGAAGATGATAAAAAGATTCAGGAGTATCAAACGCTCAAGCTTGGGGATGCCCCCATGCACCCCCAAGAAATATTCAAGGAGACTCAAGCGTCTAAACTTGGGGATGCCCCCGTGCATCCCCTTCTCCATCAACATTATCAGTTCGTCTTTCGTTCCACTATATTTTAATCACTTCATGTGTTATGTGCTATGCTTGGAGCGTCTTGTTTTTAGTTTTCTTTAGCTTTTCATAACGAGTCGGAACTCAACTTTCTTTATGTGGGAGAGAAAGACGCTCCACTTCTACCTAGAACATAACATAGAATTTTCATGTCTATCTATGCTATGTGTGTTCTTTGTCTTTTAATAGCTACTATCATGTTCAGCTCTCAGTTTCATGCTTATCTTTTTTGAAGAGCTTTTATTTAGTTGGTTCCTTGAACTCTCTTTAATTATCATGCTTTCCTTATTAAGAGAGTTTGCTTCCGTTGCATTGGTTGATATGTCTATGATAAAGATGCTACGTGCATAATGGCGCTTAGTAGTTCAGGTTTTCTTATGGTTAATCTCAAATAGCTGGGAGGTTCCCAATGTGTTATTGGAGTACCAACATGATTTGTTTGCCTATGATGTTTGTATGGTTTAGTAATATCTTCCTTCGAGAATATATTTTGATTGACTTGGCGTATGCTCACGCATATTTAAGACTGTAAAGAAAGTCTGTCAAGCCTTGATGATCTTTTGTTTCTGAGTAGCGATATAACTTCCATGCCTGATTCAATGTTGCCTTGTCGCTCTGCATGATTATGACCGTCATTGCTCTCTTAGTTGGTCGCTCCCAGTCTTTTGCTAACCTTCGCATGTACTAAGCGGACTGACTGCTTGTGCATCCACATCCTTTTAATCCAGTTATGCCATATGAGTCCACCATATCTTCCTACATGGTATTTACCTGCCATTCCTAACGGAGACTTGCATGTGCCATCTCGAAATTATTCAAAGAAAAAGCATTCTTATTTTGTGCCTCTGTTGTAAGTTCATGAGGAAGTAGTGGTTAATTCATGATCTTTTTAAGTTGGACAAGCTTCACCCCGGGATTGCATGTATAATGTGCAAACCCATAATACGAGAAGGAACTGGCATTGAGTGCGCCCGGCTCAAAAAGATAATATAACAAACAAACCCTCCTTCATGCTTTGTTCATGAGAAATCAGAAAACTTTGGCAGTGATAAACAAAGGAGATTAAGAGGATGTGATCGTCCTCATGCGGGAGCCGTTCCTCGAAACTTGTCCATCTCAAGAAGTGTTTGAGTTATCTGCTAGCATTCGTTAACGGAACATGCATAATCAAAAAAAATATTATTACCTCTGTTTTTAAAACCAAGAGCTCTGGTACATGTTTTGTCTTTGTTTCCGACTACGGGTTTTCAACCTTGCCAACAAAAGCCACGGTTCGAGAGTCTCCACCTTCTTTTTAAAGCACCAACTACTGAGAGCATGATTGTCATTCTGAGTGTAATGTGCATTGTCCCAAAGTAGCATTGTCTTTTGCATGATTGTGATATCGTTTATTTTGAAACCATTGTATCTGGTCATCACTTAAACCTTGAAGGTGCCCCTGCATTTATGTTTTGCTTCACTAGATATCACTTTATCATATTTGCACATCATGTTCATTACAAATCTATTTGATGTTTCAATATCATATTGTAAAACTTTCAGTTCTTTGTGATTTTCTCATGAGGCAACTTAATTACTACAGATTCATTGTCTCAGTAAGCTTTTGTCATATGACTATGAAAAGTACTATATGGTTAATAGCATGTCACCACAGAAATTATTCTTGTTATCATTTACCTACTCGAGGACGAGCAGGAATTAAGCTTGGGGATGTTGATATGTCCAAAATGTATCTATAATTTCTGCTTACTCCATGCCTCTTTTGGGTCATATTGCTATGTTATTTATACACTTCTATACACTTTTGGTCATATTTGGACTAACCTATTAACTCAGTGCACCCCAGTGCCAGTTTCTGTTTTCGGCTGTTTTTGTATTTCAGGTTTTCACATTACGAGAACTGCCAGAAAAAATCTAGAAACATTATATAAAAAATCAGCGTTCCAGAAGCTACTAGGCACCCGAAGCA
Organism: Secale cereale; assembly: GCA_902687465.1. Taxonomy (NCBI): domain Eukaryota; kingdom Viridiplantae; phylum Streptophyta; class Magnoliopsida; order Poales; family Poaceae; genus Secale; species Secale cereale. The sequence goes on from LR738714.1 coordinate 730,243,942, forward strand.
CAACCGGAGGGGGGCCACCAGGGCCCTAGGCGCCCTGGTGGCGCGCCCCCCCTGGGCCGCGCCGGGGGGCGCCTGGGCCCCCCGAGCCTCGTCTGATGCCCCCCTTTGGCATATATTTAAAGCGTCTCCCGAAACCCTCGAGACGGGAACTCTTTTTCGCGATCTCATCTCTGTTCCGCCGCCGCAGCCGCTTCCAAGATTGGGAGCACCATGAGAACTCTTCCCGGCACCCTGCCGGAGGGGAGGATCACCACCGGGAGCTTCTCCACCACCATGGACGCCTCCCGGATGAGTTGTGAGTAGTCTCCCTTGGACCATGGGTCCATGACCAGTAGCTATGTGATGTTCTCCTCCCGTTCTTGTGCTTCACTAATTAGTCCTCGTGAGCTCCCCTACATGATCGAGGCACATATGTAATCCTTATGCTGTTGCTATGATGAGTTTGCTGGAATCCGATGGATTGTGAGATTATGTTCAGATTGTGTTTGAGTAATATATTTGATCTACCTCTTTTATATTTATGTTTGTAAGTAATTCTTGCATGTTCTCCGTTGTTATTTATTGCTTTGGCCAAGTAGTAGGTAGTGACTCCAAGAGGGAACGTTATGCTTGATTGTGGGTTCATGCCCCTCGATGACTAGCTTGAGTGACAGAAACATGAGTCTAGGGGATGTGTTGTTGCCACAAGGGGGAAAACAACGGTGCTTGTGCCCGCGGGTGCAAGGATTGTTTACTTTATGCAAAGTTCTTTTAATGCAGTTGTCTGTTGCTTTGAGTTTACACTATGGGTGGGACTTGCAACTTAATACCAGCGAGATGTTCTGGATAGATATCTCAAGGTGGATGATTAGTAGTAGATGCAGATGGATTTCGGTCTACTTACCTCGGCGTACCGCCCATGCTTTGAACCTCTACCTTTCTTGCAACTTAGTCAGCATTGGTTTGCGCACATGGTCCTGTCAATTGCCCAGCTGTAATTCATTTACCTCACATAGCTGTTTTATCGTCTTTTGGGAGAGAGACATCACTAGTGAACATCATGAGACTCCGGTCCATATTACCATCATTGATCACATCCGCTATTTACTTTCCGCTTTTACTTACTATTGCAGCAATATCTATCACTACTATCACTTGTGTTTGATCCTTTGTAAACTACAAGGCCGGAGGGATTGACAACCTCTCTGTACTAGTTGGGAGCAAAGTTATTTGTATCTGTGTGCAGGTCCACGTTGATTGCTAATATCTGGCGCCGTTAGCAGTTGACACCTTCTTGTTGAAACTAGGAGTCTCAGGGAAATTGATCCTTGGTATTGCCAAGGGAAAACTTCCGCTACACTGCATCTCAAACCTTCCACTTGGGGTAACCAACAAGGGGCGAGAAGCCATCACCGAGTCAGCAGACTCCCGCTCCTGCAAGTCCACCAATGCGTCAGGCCACTCCTCCTCCTCCAAGTCCAGCAAAGCATCAGGCCACTCCTCCTCCAAGTCCGACACAGCGTCAGACGTCCACTCCTCCTCCAAGTCCGGCACAACTTCAGGCCACTCCTCCTCCAAGTCCGGCACAGCTTCAGTCCACTCCTCCTCGTCCAACTCAGCCCCGTCAGCCGTCTCCGCTGCCTCAGCAATCGCAGAAGAGACACCCCGCAGCTATGGTGCGTAGCGGTACGAGTCGAGGCAGTACAGGAAGTACAGGCGGAGGCAAGCGATTTAAATATGGTCCAAGCCTCACTGATCCTCCTTAGAGGGCTTACGACAGGACCGAGGAGCAAACGAAGGCCATAGTGCGGGCAGAAGTGGATGACCATTTTGGACCGAAACCGCCACCGCCACCAAGGGAGAAAGTGCCTGAGGAAAAGATTGACCACTTCTTTCGTATGGCTCAACCACCAGTTCCCAAGCCTGTTGACAACGACTATGAGCGCCACCTCAGGAAGTTAAATCGAGCACGTCTACAGAAGGAGGCGAGCTCGAGCTCGAGCAAACAACAAGCAGCTGTCAAAAAATGTGGGAAAACCGTTCCCCAGCTGGGAGAACAGGCGGCGCAATCGACCCCCTCGCTTGTTGTGCCAACAACACGTGAGAGTACGCGCACCCAATATTATTGTGGGCAAACAGTTTACGTTCCCGAGGATGGCAATGTGGTAATAACCAAGGAGCATATAACGCAGGCTGAAATGCTCAACATCACTGTTGGACAACTCCTCGAGATCAAGCCCATGCATGTGCTTACAGAGGAGGAAATAAAACGGAAATATGTCCGGGGCCAACCTTTGGTTAAGCCAGACGAGGTCAAGAAGCTCCCAACGAGAATGTATGAATTGCATCAATGATACATGGACATTACCAAGAGTTCAAATCGAGAGTCCTTCATGGTTAAAGTCAAGAAGGATCATTGCTACCGTGAGAACGATGTGTCCGTTGAGTATAATGAACTGTTTCAGTTATACAATCAAGACGCACTTGACAAATCTATCGTCAGTTGCTATTGTCTGTAAGTGATTTCTTTCTGTAATTAAGTCTCAAGCTAGCTGTAGTGATCCTTTTGATCAATCATTAGCTGTAATTATCCTCACTATATTCTTTTCTGTGGTATTATGCAGGATGAAGATGTATGAAATGAAAAAAGGTGGACGCTATGGCATTGGGTTCATTGACCCAAACACCGTTAATGAATACACATGGAAAATAGATGCATATTATCAAAATCATGTAGAGGAAAGCATGCTAGAGTTCTTGAAGTGCCTCAAATACAATGAAGATATACTACTTCCTTACAACTTCTAGTGAGTCACACTGTCTTGTACTACAAATTCTCTGTTTTTGCCTACTAGCTAGCTACATGTTTTTGCTTACATATGTCCGCTTAATTTAGACATCCAAATGTGTATGCATGCAGATTTCACTGGATCTTGTGTATCATTAAAGTTGACGCCGGAACAGTTGAAGTACTCAACTTACTACTTAAAAAACAAAGTGACTACACCAACTTGTTTGGGATAGTCAACAGGTAATTTCAATCATTATTAACTATATATCTCGGCCTATTTAGTTCGTCATTTCCTGATATGAACTATTTAATAACCCATTTATTCATTTTCTTTGTCGGCGGGCAGGGCTTGGGCAAGGTTCATCAGCGTCACTCCAGGCGAATGGAAAGAAAAACTGCGATGGTTTCGACCCAAGGTAAGTAATTAAGTAGTACTAGCTAGCTAGCTAGCTGCCATTATCTCTTTAATTATCGTGCTTGATTAATTATTATCTGATCAAATTCCATTCTCGTAAAGGCCCTGAAGCAGGCGCAGGGGACTGATCTGTGTGCATACTACGTTTGCGAGAACATTCGCATGATGACGTCCGAAAGGAGCAGATCTCAAAGACAGGAATGGGTACGTTTGTCAAAACACTATTCACATTTTTTATACCATTATCGATATCTAGTCACACAACTAATAAACATGCATATTGATCTTCTTCTTAACAGTTCAAAGAGGTGCGGGACAAGCTCCTAGAAACGGAGCGCGTACAAGCACTTCAAGAGGAAATAGCGGGATTTTTGCTCGACCAGGTCATAGATCCGAAGGGAGAATACCATTACCCGCTACCGCCCCCATGAACCACTTCCAATTGCCATCGTGCTCCGAAGGCACCAATTAGGCTAATGCCATTGGCTCCGAAGGCAACATGTAGGAGAAATTATATATAGCTATACATGTGTGTATGTGTGAATTGGTGGTTTGTGAGACATTTGATTATATATATGATTGGTTCTACTAAAAAGAATTAAATGGAAAACACAAAATTAAATGAAAAAGAAATCATAAAAGCAAATAAACCCCAAACCTTGTAGTACCGGTTGGTTTTACCAACCGGTACTAAAGGGCTCCCGGCCCTCGGAGCTGACTCGTGCCACGTGGTTGCCCTTTAGCACCGGTTCGTGCTGAACCGGTACTAAAGGGGGGGCCTTTAGTGCCCACACTTTGGTGCCGGTTATGGAACCGGCACTAAAGGGCCTTACAAACCGGTGCTATTGCCCGGTTCTGCATTAGTGGTTTAGTCTTTCCAAGTGGGTGATACTAGAAACATTAGTTGCATGCAGTCAAAGATTGAGAGAAGTTACTTTTTTCGTCGTGTGATATCTTAACCAAGACAACTATCCACCATTGGTTCTTTCTGGGAGCCAGCCCCCTCGTAATTTTTCAGTTCACCAGTCGACAGCTGATCAGTAGTTCCAGCCCTTTGCACTTGCCCGTGACAAGTGTGGCACATCCAGAGCTAGAAAACGTGAAGTAGGGGCGGGGCAGCATAGTATTAATCATCTCGGACTAATGGTAACGAAACAAAAAAGAATCCAGCATGGTTTGACCCAACGTGGCTTGTTTCTAAAGTTGATGAACGGCAAGAGTGTTAGCTGCTTGAAGCGGCTCATGTTTGTGGCAAGTTCAAACTGATCTCACCACAAGCTAGCAGTAGCACCATGGTAGGCGATGTGTTCCCGGAGCCTCCTATTTCCAAGAAAGGCAGCACACTCTAATTTTGTACTGGAGACTTGAGTGTGTCCCTCATAATTATGGGTGCATTCCAAGTTTCAAAATAAGGCTACTCCAATTCAGAATTGTACTATTGACTTATTTTATGATTGCAGTAACCTAAGACGAAGCTCATGTATATCTGGATCCAGAGGAGAAGGAAGTTTCAACATATATAGTATATGAGGGGAAGTAGCTTGTCACGAAAGATTCTCAAGATAAAAGAAACTAGTGTTGTGACTTACACGAAAAGTGGTCTCGCATTCATGTTGTAGCATATTTTCCTTTTCTCTTTTTGTGTGTGCGTGGCACGTACTTCAGAAAAAATATCTCACTCCATTTTCTTCTTTTAATAAATCTTGTTAACTGTTATTTCCTAAAGCATGACTTAATTATATTCAAAATGTTGAATGCTAAAGTCAGCATAAAGATCACCAGGGTTCTTTTTTCGCTATTCTCATGTTGCAGCCATTGCTTCCTCTCGTAGTCGTTACTTCTGTACAGTCGGTCGTCCTCAGTGTCTTCGGTGTCAAAAACTCAAAATAGTGAAGGTTAAGGCATCATCTAATGTATCTTGTTGTTCTCGTGGATCAGCAGAAAGGCCTTGTGTTTGTCCCTTCTGCGCTACCAGAACTAAAGCAGCACTTTAGTAAAATCGGGCGAATGTTCAAGTTTTCCCAACTAACCTAATTTGGTCATTTGTGAGTATACTCTATCTCTACTTGCCTGGACTTCCTTTGTGTTCCTTTGTGCTGCTAATTAAATATCCCCGCTCGTTAAAAAACTAGACATGTTTTAAATTAACATGGTTTCAAGATGTAACTTTAGTGTATCATGCCAATCAAAACAACAAAATCACCAAAACACACAAAAAAACATACTTCGGCTTCCATCCGCTTCCATGATTCCATGTACCTTTTCTAGAGAGCGTGTGGAGCTGTGTCTCAAGTGGATCTTGCAGAATTAGGTCGGTATTTGTCTTTGATGAATCTACTTGGATCCTGTCTTCGTTCTATGTGTCTACAAGTTGGATACTGCCAACCTACACTTCTCCTCATCAGCGATGATTGTTGTTCTGGGGTGCTGGTCTTGTGGGGCCTTAGCATAGCGACTTCCCGACTGTCTATTACAACAAGGTTTGCCTAGCTCCGGTAAGGGAGGGGCAATAACGATGACACCTCTTCGACTCGTTCAGTGCTTGTTGTCATCGATAGGTGGTCTACGGACCTGGATGTACTTTTTATTAGTTTTGGTGTTCTTTGTAATATTGATGATAGGTCAGAAATTTTGCCGCAAATAAAAGAAAGTAGAATGTAAGAGCATCTTTTTTTCTGAAACGGGCAAAAAAGCTTTTGCCTTATATTGATATAGGAGAAGCAAACAGGGGTATGGCAAGAGCCAAAAAACAAAAAAAAAACGAGGAAGGGGGCGAACACCGCCCCCGGCAAAGGGGAAAGAGGATCAGCCTACAAGTTCTGCCAGATTTTAGCACCGGCGAGGATCCAGTCCTTCCCCTCTTCCCTAATCTTATGCATGACAACCGATGGTAGGGAGGACTTATTGTAGAAAACTCGTTCGTTCCTCTCTTTCCAGATCTCCCAAGTGATGAGCATGATAACGGAGCGCAAGCCAATTGGGGAGGAGGTGGTGGACTTCGAAACGGCCAGCCAATATTCCACGACTTTAGGCCTACCCTCCCCGATGCTGCTGATGAGGTCTGGACAAGACAACCAAGAGGCCACGGCCGTCCAGAGACGTCTGGAGAAGCGGCACTAGAAAAGAATGTGTTGTGCCGTCTCAGGGGAGGTACGGCAGAGCTGGCAAGTAGGTTGGTGCGGCCATCCACGCTTCGCCAAGCGATCGGCGGTCCATAAGCGGTTCTGGACAGCGAGCCAGGCGGAGAAACGACACTTTGGAGGGGCCCAGGTCTTCCACACGATGTTCCCGAACTGGCTGGGCAAAGAGGCAAGGAACTGGATCTTGTAGGCGGAGCTGGCCGAGTAGCACCCATTAGGGGCCAATGACCAGGTAATGGAGTCCTCAGTGTCAGGATGGAGCTGGATATCCGACAAGAGCTCCCAGAGACGGACGTATTGATCCATGTGATCGATGGTGAACTCATCCACCGCAATGTCCGAGATCCAGTTGTTTTCAGCGAGAGCGTCCTGGACCGTCCAATTCTTCCTCCAGGAAGCCTTGAAAATAAGGGGAGCCAGGTCTTTTTGCGGGGCGCCATGGAGCCATGAAGACGACCAGAAGGAGGCCTTGGCGCCGTTTCCGATGGTGACACGAGTAGCCGCATTGAAGAGGTCAAGGTCAAAGGCGTCGTTGGGGGTTTCAGAGCCCACCCATGGTTTCTCAGGAGCCTTCCACTCATACCATGCATAACCAGCGAAGCCTTAAGGCCCGTGAGAACCTCTCCAGGTCCAAAACCCCCAAACCACCGAGCTCCTTGGGGCGGCAGACCTTTAACTGAGAGGGAGGCTGGAACTACTGGAACTGTTTGAAGGAGTTGGTGACATGGAATGAGTGCAACTTTTCTGGATGAACCACCAGTGAAACAGTAGTCTATCTGCTTTTGGAGTGTGTGGTCCGACCGATTATATAAAGACGGTAAAAAAAATTACATTACACAGTGTCGTGGTCTGGCGCCCCGCAGCGGCCATTCCTGCTACGGAAATCTTGGGGTAGGCTCGAGAGGTACAATGCCTGGTCCACCGGTGGCAAGCCTAATCCAGCTGCTAATACACTAAAAGTGCTGCTAATGGATACATGGGGGGAGCTGTTGTGATTTTCTATACGTTGAATTTGGACTGTGCTACTGTGACTCTTGGGGCCGCCCTGCCTTTTGATGGCCCTGGAATAGCTGCCACCGTGTCCAGGGGCAGATTTCGCTAGGTATTAACTTCTTCCTGATGTGCCAGGCATACCACAAAAAGTGTAGAAACTAGGTTCTAAGCTTCAATAGATGATGTGCTTCGGAGTGCCTCCGATTCCCAACTCACTCTATGCGTCCAAATGCTAATCAGTACTAAGTTTGCTCATATCAGATCGGTCTCTCTTTTCCCCCAAATCACAGTTTCATTCGTGTTGGATTGAGTGCTACTGCTACTGTCTACTGGCCTAAAGGAGCTAAGATAGGTACGTAAGATGAAGTTTAAGAAGAGACTTTATGCAATGATAGTAGATATGTAGGCAACGAGCTTTATAAGGGAGACATCTATGATTAATGAATGGTTGGTGGGCATATTATCACATTTTCTTCAAAGTCTGGTACTTCAGACAACACATCATCTAAAGTTATAAATTTTATCATGTGTTCCACACTGTACATTTGTATAATCCTTGGAGTATTATGGAATGCATTTTGAGAAGAATGAAGCCACACAAATAATGGTCAAGCATCGAATCCAATGGTTTGAAAAATATATACATAGTACTCCCTCCATTCCTTTATACAAGGCCACAAACTTGAATTATAGGTAACAAGGTAAAATTAAATGACTGTTTTGCAAGTCCACTTTTATTTTCATTAATCGGAATTATTAATACATCCACATGCTTGCAAAGAAGGAATTATAGGAAGTAGCATAGTATCATTATGACTACATGCATGCAAGTATTAAAATGGTTAGTAGTACGAGAAAACATCATTCATTTTTGCCTCGATTACAGTTAGTGGCCTTTTATAGATGCAAATTGTATTTTTCATAGTTGCCTTGTCTAAGGGAATGGAGGGAGTACAACTATGAAATTTTAGACGAAAGGCTAGAAATGTACCAAACTTTAAATTAACAAAGCCCGCAACCGGCTAGGAGATAAAGGTTGCATGCATCAATCAACACAAAGGCAAGGGACGCCCCCTCCGTTTCGAAGGATAAATGAGAGGCGAGAGTAACTAGTTTTATGAAATCCTCAAAAGGAAAATGTCTAGCATTGTGATCTTGCGCACGAAGCATCATAGTCCACACTGTTGTTTTTCATAATTTTTCCTTTTTTTGTGCATGCCTTTTATGTTAACCTTTGTATTTCTCATACCCAAATCTTCATTATTAGGTCTTGTTTATTACATGAAAATGACTTAATTGTGCCTGAATTCATATGTTCCCAAGGTATAATGCTACAATCCATGTGAACGATAACTACTTATTTTCTCATTTTATCGGTTCATCTCATTTTGCAGCGATACCTTTCCTTTTTGCCGTTGATTAGTTTAAGCAGTCCCATCCACCATGTATTACGGATGGTATTGGTGAAGGTTGTGTCCTTGCCTGTTGTACTTTCTTGTGATCGCGGATGAGCATGAGCAGATAAGCCTTCTACCTGCCCTGGAGTGTGCTGCGTGCTACAACAGTAAAGCAACGTCGTTAAAGCAAGGGAAAACATTGTGCATGCATCCGACTTCACCCAACTAACCTACTTTCCCATTTGTTAGTGCTCTATCTCTCATCTTAACTGCCTTCTAGCCAGTTGGAGTGCTACTACATACTCCCTTAATTGAAAAGGTGATGCTTTTCAGATGCGTCTTCAAGATGTAACTTTTTCCACTAGTTTTAGTGGTACTATGTGTGTATACTCCAACAAAAACTCTAATACTACAAAAATAATATTTGAGACAAATCAATAAATAGAAATTTCCAAGTTTCAAGCAAAATATAAAAGACAATTACAGCAATAGAAAATCTAAATAAAACAATTGGAATTCAGTTAAATTGCAACAATCTGCCATCAATTTAACAGATCATTAATTAAGAATAACTCATGCGATTTAGCAAATCATAATAGATATCCCATTTGTGACCAAGGGAAAAGAATGAAAAGATCAGGGATTTTTATTGATGTATGTAGTCAATTCCCCTTAGGGCGCTCCCATTATATTCATAATCCCTTTTTAATTGGAGCTTAACGCCACCATGTAACATGCAAGTTTCTCGTGCTTGTGGATTTGCGGATATGGCACACTTTTGTGCTCCAGGCATGGACGTCGTGGCGGAGGCGACCGTTACGTTGTGGGGATTTTGTTCCTCCGCCCCATCTTCATCGCAGCGAGGTCGGCTTTAGCTTACTAGTGCAAATCGAGGGTGTAGCGGCGGATTGGCATGTGGCATCGGGAGCGCATGCTTCTTATTTTGGAGGCGGTTCTGCTTCGGCAGGTATGTCGCGGAGGACCCCGGTTTGATGTCTTCGACAATGACATCTTCAACATATATATTTGGTGTTTTCTTCCTCAGGGTACCAGTCCTTTAGGGCCTTTGTCTTGATGAAATCCCGACCTCCTGTAAAAGCAAGATCAGGGCGGCTCCAGCGGCGGAGGGGAAACTGCAGGGTGCCATCGGCACGTTCTAGTTGAAGACGATGGTTGGTTCCCCTGGGTCTATGTTGTAATTTATTTCCTTTAAGGAGGTAGCTTGTAGTGTTTGAAGCTCGTGAACAGAACCGAGGGCTTTTTCAAAAAATAAATTAATTCAAGCATCTTATCCAACTGATTTCACTAATAAATGTACTCATACCTTTTTAAAAGATTGGGTTTGTGCCACCTTCATTGATTTAAGTGAGAGCATACGGAAAATGTCTGATCAACTGATCATGGGGTACATTGAGCTACGTAGAAAAAGAAAGAGAGAGAAACACTGCTAGGAACCGAGTTTGCTACCTCGTGATCATCTACCCAAATGTGGTCTCATTGTCTTTAGCACCCGCAAGCCTACATTGTTCCATCTCGCTTTTCAGCACAGGGACAACATTGGATGCCCTTGGAACGTTCCAGAGATAAGCAAAGTGCACACCAGAATGAACTATATGAAAAATTGTTTATCAAATGGTGGGTGCTTCCTTCCCATACATACAGGCCATACAATATAAATGTAAACACTTGAATACACTAGGAATTTGAATGTATATTGCAGCATCGATCTGGACGGTTCTATCACAAAATTAGATTGTCCAAATTAATTTGATGTACTAAAAGGAACCTAGATATATGTACGTCATCAAAATTGAGAAGTTTCAATACATTCATACAAAAAAAATCAAACTTTCAGTAACTAGAGAAAGAGCCTCTCTACCATCTATGGAAATGAACCCAGCTGTTCATTTCTACCATAACCAAAGAAATGTCTTCTCAAAGAGTGGTAAGTGATGTACATCAAAATACTACCCATTTTGTACACTGTTTGCATCCGAATTAACCAAATTAAGTGATTAACCTACTTGCTCATCTGTTAGTGCTCTATTGCTACCAGTCTTGACGTCCCTTTTGTGTTGAATTGGGTTTTGTTACATAATTCTTCAAGTTTAAAATTGGTTTCCTAGTTATGGAGCATTTAGGAAAAACATGCATTAGTTGTAGTCAATCATGTACTCTCTCGTATAGGGATGAGGCACACCCACATTTTGGTCTAGCTTCGTAACTATTCCTAGGATATTGTTGTGGCATTCAGCAAGGATTACCGTTGTATTAGTAACGAAAGCTCCTTTTCCTACAAAAAAAACTAGCTCGTAAGATGTAATACCATTGAAATCTATGACATTATGTAAACAATTTTCTGATAAACATATGAATTTTCAAGTTTCAACCCAATTATTAAGGACGACAACTAAAAAATATTCAAAGTTTGGCTAAAAGTATGTCGTAAACATCGCATTTGCTAACCGGAAGAAGGATGAATGGGCTCATAAATAGAGTAGTCGCAACAATATTTGTTAGGTTGGCAGGCGCATTGACGACCCGTTACACAAATGAAGATCATATGTTATTGTAAAAAAAAAATTACAAGTCTCAACAACGCAATCATGTGGTTTATTTAGTAGTCCATCCACGCGGTAAGAACATATAAGAAAAATAGACAGAGGTATGATAAATCAATGAATGAATCACTTGTGATAGGTTACATTTCCATATTAACATCTCTTCCTCACACTCAAAACATAAAGAATTTCCCATGTCCCGAAAATAGGAAAGTAGCCAAGCCAGCCGTGTTAGTTACTTCTTTGGTTGTTGCAATTGTATGAAACTTTGATTTACTGCACACACAAAAAACTTTGCTTTTTTAGATTGGGAATTTATTTTCCTTATTAAGCTCCTGTGTCAGATCCTAGACCATAATCCATCGTGAGCATGGCCCGGAACAGAGGCAGCATGCGAGGCCTATCATTTGCAATGATGTAGAAAAACAGAAAACACAAATTATGTGCTTCTTGGCATGTCACATTGCCAACTAGCCACACTAGTATAATTCCTCCTAGTTGTCATTGCTCTCTCTCTCCCTCCCTCTCTCTCTCTCTCACCCTCTCTCTCTCCCTCTCTCCCTCTCTCTCTCTCTCTTCCAAGTTCTTACCCCGTCCGATCATGTCTATTTCTAGGCTACTAGATAGATTGAGAACAATATATATAGGCAAAAGCCTATAGTAAGAAGACTACCGAATAATATTATGCATAGGTACGGTCGTATAGTAGGAGGATTTTCATTCTTCATATGAGATTGGTTGTGTCATTTGCTATCATTTAACCTGAAACAATATAGTGTCAGTCAGTATCACAATTGTCTCTCAAGTGTCCATATCAATGTGCTACCATTGAGTCAATGGTTTGTGCATGCTAATAATAGGGAGAACATTTTCACTAATTATATGGGCAGCTGAGGGGTTAGATACTCATATGCATGCAAGTAGAGAGTTAACAGGAAGAGGTGCTAGTTTTCCAAAAACCAAAAACAAGTCTTACTTATCCAAATCAGCATTATATTAATATACGCAGCCAAGACCAACTGTCCCATCAAATCCTGCATTGCGGTTGCACGGGACATCCGAAATTTGCGATAACTGCCAACTACATACTAGTTTGCTAAGTCCACAATGTGTTTATTGTTAACCACCACAAATTGTCGCTTTGCGCTCGAGTTCCTTCAAGGTTTCAGGCGAACATACGGTTCCAAAACAAGAAGAGAGCTTTGTCATTGGCACTGGTCTGAATTTGGAACACATATTGTCCTGCACTACAGAAGTAGCAAGTTCTACTCTTGGCGCGCACAGCTGGTTGTTTCACGAGCTACAAAGTTCTTGATAGGAATTTGTAGCGATTCACCTGCTTTGTATGCAAATGATAGGATTCCTCTATGATTCTTCCTTGCTACCACCGCCGTTTTTTTAATCTGCATATCATTACCGCTTTGTCTTATGTTAAACATTGTAAACTTTGACCAAGTTTATATAATTTTTCATTAACATCAGTAATACATTTTTATTTACTCTTCATACTACTGTAGCTTTGTTTGGAGAAAAAATAACACAAAAACAGGATATGGGTGAAAGCTGCACATCTTAATGGAAAGTTAACCATAAGTTAAAGTCTAATTAAGCCAAGTTGGAACCTTTCTGATTTTATAGTTTATAACTTTCAGATGTTTATTTGGAAATTTATGATTCACAGAAGAAGATGCATATGGGGGAGTTGGGACACTTCTGTCTTGAGAAGTTACCGCTCACAGAGGGAGAGGGTGACTGGAGCTGGAGGTTGAAAAGCATCCAGTCTGAATTTGTGTATCCCTGATAACTTGAAAGCATGCTACATTTGCAAATATCAGGGTCAGACATGATTGCAATTTCCAAATATAGAAGTCTCTGCATTTTCTGGTAGCGAGATACTTGGCTAGCATTTTCAGTACGCGCACCCAACCACTAGCACCCGTACGGTAAGCTATATATACACAGAGTAGCTAAGGGCCTCTTTGATCCGATGTAATCCTAGTACAAAAGAAAAAGAAAATAAATGCAGTGGGATGTGATTCCCTATCGACTATTATAAAATTGGAAACCTACGAGATTTGGCATCAAAGATGTTTGACATACTATTTTTTTCGAGAATGTTGACATACTATTGAAAAAACAAAGGAGTTGTGTCACGAGAAAGATGTGTGTAACTTCATCAACAATCAACTGGTCGGAATGCCTAGTTTGCTCATTTGATATCGATATCTCCTTTTCCCCCAAATCATAACAACATATATGTTAACTTGGTTGCTACTGCATGTGCCTGGTAGAGAGGGCTAAGACTGTTAAGGGGGTATATAAGAGACTATGCAGACGATGGGAAGCATGTATGCAATGAACTTTTAAGGACTCCCTTGTATTTAACAGAAGGTTGGTGGGCATTTAGCTTCTATTTTTGAAAGGTTGATATTTGGACAGATGACACATAATTCAGTCTGTAATTTTGATCATTTATTTATTGTTGTATATATATTAAACATTTTAAAGTCTAATATTACTGAAATACTTTATGATTTGTGAAATGGATCTGCATATGACATAGCATAGAACCAAAATGTAGAAATAGAGATTTTCTAAGTACAATGTACTACTCTCTCCGTCCGGAAAAAAATGGTTGGATAAATGGATAAAAATAGATGTATTTAGAACTAAAATACGTCTAGATACATCCCTTTCTCCGACAAGTATTTCGGAACGGAGGGCATTTAAAATGTACTATTAAGTTGATCCAGTGGTTTAATATGGTTCAACTCAGAGTTTGACTCCAGGACACCTACGTACCTTTCTAGGGAAAGTTTTGGTTCTACTCCCATACCAGTGTATCATCTATACTCACTGACCATTCTTGCATCAAAGTTTGTGCAAGAAAACTTCTCTTTTTTATTTCTCGCAAATAAAAGAATATTTGAACTCGAAACTTTGCAAATCTACACCACACAAGTACGACCATGTGTAGAAAAGTTTTCGGATTTATTGGCACAACATGAAATTTTCAATATGATACAATTCATTCAAAATTGGAAATTTACAAATTTATGCTTCATAAAAAGAATCATAAACATTTTACACAATGAGTGGCACGTGTTTATAGTTGGTCTGCAAAATTTCAAGCTCAAATGTTCTCTGTTTTGGAAATAATAAAAAAATTAACTTTATATTTACGGATAGCACGAATGTTAACACAAATGAATGGTCTAGATAAAGAGTTTTCATCCGGTTTGCATGTAATTTGTCTAGCTATTTTAAATATACGTTGAAATGTATGCAGCTAGCATTGGATGGCCGGTCCAGCCTTCATGTGCGCAGACCGGTCCCACCCCCCGCCCCTTCTGTGGATGGATGTGGTTTTCGTAACAAACTCCACCCTAAGACAAATTCCATCTTGTAGCATGAATGAGAACCTTCTCCCTGAATGTGGTTTCCGAACGATTTACAATTGATAGAAGGAGACTTCTAGCATTCTAGTTTGGATGTTGGAACTAATCCACATGTGTCTAGCACGAGCTAGCCTGATTGCAATTTGCAAATATGGAAGTCGTGTACATCATAACTAGTCTGGAGCTAGCGAGATAATAGACTAGTATTTGCAGCCCCTGCACCTAACCAGTAGCCATCTTGAGTCCAATAAATAGAAAACTTACCAGAATTAGCATCAAAGATATATGATGTACTACAGGAAAAATAAAGGATTTTGCTGGTTAGAGTGCCAGGCTCCTGTACATGCTATAGATCAGAACATGATCATGCAACTATGGTTCTGAATGCCTCCCATTCATAACAAACTGCACGTGTGTAACTCCAAATTGATATGTATAACTAGTGCCGCGTGCTTATTTGATATCGGTATCTCTTTGCCCCCAAATCTTAACAATAGTGGTGTTGGTTTGCTTGCTACTGGCCTGGTAGAGAGAGCCAAGACTGCTAAGGAAATATGCCCTAGAGGCAATAATAAAGTTGTTATTTATATTTCCTTATATCATGATAAATGTTTATTATTCATGCTAGAATTGTATTAACCGGAAACTTAGTACATGTGTGAATACATAGACAAAACAGAGTGTCCCTAGTATGCCTCTACTAGACTAGCTCATTGATCAAAGATGGTTATGTTTCCTAGCCATAGACATGAGTTGTCATTTGATCAACGGGATCACATCATTAGGAGAATGATGTGATGGACTAGACCCATCCGTTAGCATAGCACTATGATCGTTTAGTTTTACTGCTATTGCTTTCTTCATGACTTATACATGTTCCTATGACTATGAGATTATGCAACTCCCGAATACCGTAGGAACACCTTGTGTGCTAACAAACGTCACAACGTAACTGGGTGATCATAAAGATGCTCTACAGGTGTCTCCGAAAGTATTCGTGGTGTTGGCATAGATCAAGATTAGGATTTGTCAATTTGAGTGTCGGAGAGGTATCTCTGGGCCCTCTCGGTAACACACATCATAATAAGCCTTGCAAGCAAAAGACTAATGAGTTAGTCACGAGATGATGTGTTACGGAACGAGTAAAGAGACTTGCCGGTAACGAGATTGAACTAGGTATAGAGATACCGACGATCGAATCTCGGGTAAGTAACATACCGATGACAAAAGGAACAATGTATGTTGTTATGCGGTTTGACCGATAAAGATATTCGTAGAATATGTGGGAGCCAATATGAGCATCCAGGTTCCGCTATTGGTTATTGACCGGAGACGTGTCTCGGTCATGTCTACATAGTTCTTGAACCCATAGGGTCCGCACGCTTAAGGTTTCGATGACAGTTTTATTATGAGTTTATGAGTTTTGATGTACCGAAGGAGTTCGGAGTCCCGGATGAGATCGGGGACATGACGAGGAGTCTCGAAATGGTCGAGACGTAAAAATCGATATATTGGACGACTATATTCGGACATCGGAAAGGTTCCGAGTGATTCGGGTATTTTCGGAGTACCGGGGAGTTACGGGAATAGAGGAGAGAGGCCAAAAGGAAGGAGGCGCGCTTCCCCCTTCTGGTCGGAATTGGACAAGGGGTGCAGCCCCCTTTTCCTTCTCCCTCTCCCCCTCTTTCCTTCTCTCCTACTCCGAAAAGGAAAGGGGAATCCTACTAGGACTTGGGAGTCCTAGTAGGACTCCCCACACTTGGCGCGCCCCCTCTAGGGCCGGCCTCTCCCTCCCTCCTTTATATACGGGGGCAGGGGGCACCTCTAGACACAACAATTGATCTCTTGATCTCTTAGCCGTGTGCGGTGCCCCCCTCCACCATAGTTCTCCTCGATAATATTGTAGCGGTGCTTAGGCGAAGCCCTGCGACGGTAGAACATCAAGATCGTCACCACGCCGTCGTGCTGACGGAACTATCCCTCGACACTCAGCTGGATCGGAGTTCGAGGCACGTCATCGAGCTGAACGTGTTCTAGAACTCGGAGGTGCCGTAGTTTCGGTGCTTGATCGGTCGGGCCGTGAAGACGTATGACTAAATCAACCGCGTTGTTCTAACGCTTCCGCTTTCGGTCTACGAGGGTACGTAGACTCACTCTCCCCTCTCGTTGCTATGCATCTAGTAGATAGATCTTGCGTGATCGTAGGAAAATTTTAAAAATACTACGTTCCCCAATAGTGGTATCAGAGCCAGGTCTATGCGTAGATGATATGCACGAGTAGAACACAATGAGTTGTGGGCGATACTAGTCATACTGCTTACCAGCATGTCATACTTTGCTTCGGCGGTATTGTGAGATGAAGCGGCCCGGACCGACATTACGCGTACGCTTACGCGAGACTGGTTTCACCGTTACGAGCACTCGTTGCTTAAAGGTGAATGGCGGGTGTCTGTCTCTCTCACTTTAGCTGAATCAAGTGTGGCTACGCCCGGTCCTTGTGAAGGTTTAAACAGCACATACTTGACGAAACATCGTTGTGGTTTTGTATGCGTAGGTAAGAACGGTTCTTGCTAAACCCGTAGCAGCCACGTAAAACTTGCAACAACAAAGTAGAGGATGTCTAACTTGTTTTTGCAGGGCATGTTGTGATGTGATATGGTCAAGACATGATGAGTTATACGGTTTTGTATGAGATGATCATGTTTTGTAATGTTATCGGCAACTGGCAGGAGCCATATGGTTGTCGCTTTATTGTATGAAATTCAATCGCCATGTAATTGCTTTACTTTATCACTAAGCGGTAGTGATAGTCGTAGAAGCAATAGTTGGCGAGACGACAACGATGCTACGATGGAGATCAAGGTGTCGCGCTGGTGACGAAGGTGATCATGACGGTGCTTTGGAGATGGAGATCAAAAGCACAAGATGATGATGGCCATATCATGTCACATATTTTGATTGCATGTGATGTTTATCTTATTATGCTTCTTATTTTGCTTAGAACGACGGTAGCATTATAAGATGATCCCTTACTAAATTTCAAGGTATAAGTGTTCTCCCTAAGTATGCACCGTTGCGAAAGTTCGTCGTGCCGAGACACCACGTGATGATCGGGTGTGATAAGCTCTACGTTCAAATACAACGGGTGTAAGACAGTTTTGCACACGCAGAATACTCGGGTTAAACTTGACGAGCCTAGCATATGCAGATATGGCCTCGGAACACTGGAGACCGAAAGGTCGAGCGTGAATCATATAGTAGATATGATCAACATAAGATGTTCACCATTGAAACTACTCCATCTCACGTGATGATCGGACATGGTTTAGTTGATTTGGATCACGTGATCATTTAGATGACCAGAGGGATGTCTATCTAAGTGGGAGTTCTTAAGTAATATGATTAAATTGAACTTTAATTTATCATGAACTTAGTCTTGGTAGTATTAGCATATCTATGTAGTAGATCAATAGCTCGCGATGTTTCTCCCCGTTTATTTTATATGTTCCTAGAGAAAACTAAATTGAAAGATGTTAGTAGCAATGATGCGGAATTGTTCCGTGATCTGAGGATTATCCTCATTGCTGCACAGAAGAATTATGTCCTTGATGCACCACTAGGTGACAGACCTATTGCAGGAGCAGATGTAGACGTTATGAACGTTTTGACAAAAGCTCGGTATGATGACTACTTGATAGTTTAGTGCACCATGCTTTACGGCTTAGAACCGGGACGTCAAAAATGTTTTGAACGTCACGGAGCATATAAGATGTTCCAAGAGTTGAAATTAGTATTTCATACTCATACCCGTGTCGAGAGGTATAGGACCTCTGACAGTACTTTGCCTACAAGATGGAGGAGAATAGCTCAACCAGTGAGCATGTGCTCAGATTGTCTGGGTACTACAATTACTTGAATCAAGTGGGAGTTAATCTTCCAGATAAGATAGTAATTCACAAAGTTCTCTAGTCACTATCACCAAGTTAGTAGAACTTCGTGATGAACTATAATATGCAAGGGATGACGAAAGTAATTCCCGAGCTCTTCGCGATGCTGAAATCGGCGAAGGTAGAAATCAAGAAAGAGCATCAAGTGTTGATGGTTAACAAGGCCACTTGTTTCAAGTAAAGGGTAAAGGGATAGAAGGGGAACTTCAAGAAGAATGACAAGCAAGTTGTCACTCCCGTGAAGAAACCCAAAGCTAAACTCAAGCCTGAAACAAGTGCTTCTACTGCAAAGGAAATGGTCACTGGAAGTGGAACTGCCCTAGATACTTGGCGGATAAGAAGGATGCACTACAGGAATCAGCTTCTTTGCCGACTGCCATGGCAGTCGGCAAAGGCATGAATGGCAGTCGGCAAAGCTCTTTGCCGACTGCTAGCAGTCGGCAAACAGTCCGGCTGAATTAGCGGCGGTAAAGGCCTTCTTTGCCGTCTGCTTCATAGAAGCAGTCGGCAAAGCTCTTTGCCGTCAGCCTTTTGCGGCCAGCAGACGGCAAAGAGCGTAGACGGCAGTGAGGTGAGGTGGGAGCCGTTAGGGGTTAACGGCGTGGTTTGCCATCAGCCGGCAGACGGCAAAGAGGCTAAGGTCTTTGCCGTCTGCGGGCAGACGGCAAAGACCTTAGCCTCTTTGCCGACTGCCGGCAGTCGGCAAAGACCTTAGCCTCTTTGCCGACTGCCGGCAGTCGGCAAAGAGCTGAGCCTCTTTGCCGTCTGCCGGCAGTCGGCAAAATGCCCAAATAGGCAACCAGTGTTCCCAGGTTGAACAGGGAGCTGCCACGTGGCATTCTTTGCCGACTGCTTGCTGTCGGCAAAGAGCTTTTCCGTCTGCTAGCAGTCGGCAAAGCTCTTTGCCGACTGCTGGCAGACGGCAAAGAGCCTATATAACCCCTGTTTTTAATTGAATTCATTCAATTTGACAGAAATTCATAGATATACACAGATAATACATATATACTCAACAAGCATATCCAACAATATATTTACTCAAGTCCAACATATATCCATATGACATAAGAAGTTTCCAACAACATATCCAACAATATATTTCCTCAAGTCCAACATATATCCATATGGCATAAGAAGTTTCCAACAATATATTTCCTCAAGTCCAACATATATCCATATGACATAAGAAGTTTCCAACAATATATTTCCTCAAGTCCAACATATATCCATATGACATAAGAAGTTTCCAACAATATATTTTCTCAAGTCCAACATATATCCATATGACATAAGAAGTTTCCAACAACATATCCAACAATAAGAAGTTCCCAAACATGTTTTCATAAACAAAAAGGAAGCACAAGGAGAATATATGAGTCCATCAATGCAAGCTTCCTCATCTCAAGCAAATCTGCAAATTGGGAAAGATGAAAGTTAGAAGAAGAAGAATAGCTAGAAGAGGAAAAGAAGAAGAAGAAGAAGAGGAAAATAAGAAGAAGATTTTATCTTCTCTTTCTTTCTCTCCTCCCCCTCTTCTTTATCTTCTTCTTTTCCAACAAATGTAGTTAAAAAAGCCAATTTAGAGCTAAGCTAGCTAAATAGGTCATTTTGGAGATAAGATAAGTTCAATGTATCATATTGGAGCTAACCTAGGTAAACTTGGTCATTTTGGAGCTAAGCTAAGTTAAATGGATCATATTGAAGCTAACCTAGGTAAACTTGGTCATTTTTTAGCTAACCTAGGTAAAAATGTCATTTTTTGCTAAGCTAGGTAAAAATGCTAAGTGTGTAGGTCAATTTAGAGCTAGCTTAGGTAAATAGGTCATTTTGGAGCTAACGCGGGTAAAATGGATCATATTGTAGCTAACTTAGGTAAACTTGGTCTTTTTGGAGCTAACGTAGGTTAAATGGATCATATTGGAGCTAACATAGGTAAACTTGGTCATTTTGGAGCTAACCTGGCTAATTAGGCCATTTTTGACATAACTAAGCTTATTGTGTCATTTGTGGACTAAATAGGCTAAATTATGTTATAAATGGACTAAATAGGCTAAATAAGAGGAGGAAAAGAAGAAGAAGAAGAAGAAGAAGAAGAAGAAGAAGAAGAATAAGAAAAGAAGAAGAAGAAGAAGAACTTCTTCTTCTTTTCTTATTCTTCTTCTTCTTCTTCTTCTTCCCTTCCTATTCCTTCTTTTCTTCCTATTCCTTGATTTTCTTCATCTTATTATGTCATTTGTGGACTAAATAGGCTAAATTATGTCATAAATGGACTAAATAGGTTAAATAAGAGGAGGAAAAGAAGAAGAAGAAGAAGAAGAAGAATAAGAAAAGAAGAAGAAGATTTTCTTATTCTTCTTCTTCTTTTCTTCTTCTTCTTCTTCTTCTTCTTCTTTCTCTCTTCCTATTCCTTCTTTTCTTCCTATTCCTTGATTTTCTTCATCTTATTATGTCATTTGTGGACTAAATAGGCTAAATTATGTCATAAATGGACTAAATAGGCTAAATAAGAGGAGGAAAAGAAGAAGAAGAAGAAGATCTTCTTCTTCTTCTTCTTTTCTTATTCTTCATCTTCTTCTTCTCTTCCTATTCCTTCTTTTCTTCCTATTCCTTGATTTTCTTCATCTTATTATGTCATTTGTGGACTAAATAGGCTAAATTATGTCATAAATGGACTAACTAGGCTAAATAAGAAGAAAAATACCGTTATCACGGAGGTGAAGGACCGATCGAGGCTGCGCCAGTGCCAGACTGAGGTGAAGGGCCGGTCGGGGTTCCACCAAGGGCAGACCGAGAAGGATCGGTTGATGCTTGTCGGGAAGCATTCTACACCAAAGATCATTTGCAATGTCTCGTTAGCATGATGCAACATAAATGTGAATACTAGTAACTAACGACCATTCAAATCAAACTCACCATGGTCGCCGGAGCAATCTGGGGCATCGGCGGAGGGGTCTGACCGCTTTTCTCACACATGCTCTACACATTTGGTTCTCACGAGTTAGTCATATTAGTTAGTAATGGAACAAACATTATGTGCATGATTTGGCTAATATGCAGGAGAAACATACCACCAAGATGTCATATAGGGCCCGGTTTTGAGCATCGTTCCGGTTCCTCTCCTCCTCCAACAGCCTAGCCGTCCTCTCCTCCAGCTCCCTCTCCCTCTCCTCCGCCTGCCTTCTTGCCGCCTCCAAAAGCGTCTGCGTGTTTGCTCTCTCTTTCTCAAGAGCAACCTGCAACACACCACTCCTCGTTAGCATTGTAATCATCGACGGACGCACACACAATGTAATGGACTCCTCGTTAGCTAAATAGTAATGATTAATACTAGCATATAAGGTAGCATGAGCTATCTGTGAAGTATCTCAAAGAGCATGAACTGTACAACTTGTTAACTTTGTCACTTTCTGCAACAAGAAAAGCTAGAGAATCAGTGTAGACTTTGGTACATAATCATATTTAGGTGATGGTTCTTGTATGATGTCTTTACAAGATATGTTTTCTCAATAATAAAAGCTTCCAATGTTCTGGTTAGCAGCTTTGTGAATAAACTACAAACAAGTTATTCTTGCATCCAATCACTAATTATTGACTACTCCCTCCATTTCTGTATACAAGGCCACTTCGTTTTTCATGTCAAACTTTGACTTATAATTTTGGTGAACAAAATATGGATTATATGTCATCAAAACTATATCATCAGAAAGTTCTTGGAAATGTGCATCCAATGACATACTTTTTGTGGCATATAACTCACTTTTTTTGGTAAAATTAATGGTCAAAGTTAGACATAAAAATATGAAGCGGCCTTGTATAAAGAAATGGAGGGAGTACTGTTTTTCAAACCAAAAGCACAATTTCCATACTACATCCTAAACTACAGTCGAGCACAGCAGTACATCGGTGATCTCTACTTAGGATTGTTGTGCACTGGCACTACACTGTGGAATCATGTAGTTGACTAGTTGTGAATATTTACCAACTCTAATAAAAATACACTGTTATAATATTCCCAACATATAGTTGTCAACTGATCTAGTATATACTAGAAAAAACAAAAATAGTACGTCCAAAGTGCTATTAGGAAAACCGCTACATCAAGCAAAGCCTAAATCTACTCCAGTTCTCTTGCAGCTAGGTAATGTCAGCTTACTCATATCAAGATTAAATAAATGAATTTCTTATTTCTCTAACATAAGAACGGCATTGGGTGGTCTAGCAAAAGGGAAGTCAAATAGTAATGTTGGTGTTAAATATTTCTGTATAACCTCATTTCACAGTTCAAACAGTTTTTTTTTTCATTACAGAAGGTGTCTCCAGTCCCATATAGTAGCCTCATAACAATTCTCAAATCGAAGTATGCAATTATAACTATAACCAAACGGCAAAATCTGGCACAAGAATACCACGTTAGAGAGGGGTCAGGTATAAGCATATGAGATAGATGATCCAATTTCTGAACAAATATTTCTGGTGGGCTTAGAATCAATTAAGTTATTAGAGATTGATAATGTGTAAAGATTTTAACAGAGAAAGAATCATTGCACTGGTTATCAAGGGGGAAAGGCATCAAAGAGAACACCTGCAGAAGGAAAGAATACGTACATAGGAAGGCAGTGACTTCTTAAACAAGAAACCGTCACCTCTAAACACCTACAGAGTGAGCCTTTTCCATTCAGAGATCTATGTTGGTATAACCTTTCCTCTTAGACCTATATTTCTCAGTCCAAGGGTTAAACCAGCTTAGATTTTCATCCCCTTCCTAAAGCATAATGCATCACAGAGTGTTAAAATTTCAAAAGCAAAAGACATGCCACAACCTGAATCTCTAATTACAGATGTAGAAGACTGACGCCAACTATTCATTAAATTCTTTAGTGCACCTCCAAAAGGGAGGCAGGAGACAAAAATGCAAGAATCAGTGATAATTTTGATCCAACTAACACCGAGGAGCAAACCTATATAATCCATTGTTTGGTTAGGAGCAAACCTGTTAATTCAAGTGGGATAGAACTTCCTCTCAGATCCCACCACACACACACTAACCATGGGTTTGGGACTAATAACCGATTTCCTGAAGCATAATCCCCCAATAAACTCCCAAATGGAAACTCCCATTTCCTTTCCCGAAAGTAGCCAAACACGCTTTGTTTCTTGGGGATCGAAGGCACTGACCCCAAATTTAGTGTTTGCCCACCATGACATCATTTAGTATCTATATTAGAAATTCGGATGAAGTTAGCCCACTCCAATTTCTATCTATGATCAAGCTAAACCGCAGTACTGCAGAAATTTTTTATACTAGAATAATTATGGGATCATCGTACCATATGACTAACAAATCACAACAAAAGTATATACAGTGATTTCAGAGGGGGGGAGCGCGTGGTCACCTGTGCATCGAGGAAGGAGCAGGCGGCCTCGAGGGCGAGCTCGAGGGCGCGGAACTCGAAGGGGAGCTCGTCGCCCTCGGCGCGCTGGAGGAGGCGGCGCTGCAGCTCGGCGGCGTACTGGAAGACGTAGCTGTCGAGGGAGTTGAGGAGGAGCACCTCGTCGGCGGTGATGACGCAGAGGATCTGCTCGAGGTTGACGACGATGGCGCGCTCGCGGCCGAGGACGGTGGAGGGGTAGACGAAGAGCGGGTCGAGGAGGCGGAGGTCGCGGGCGGGGAGCTCGCAGCGGCGCATCATGGTGGCCTTGTCGACCTCGAGCGTCTGCACGGAGGCCGAGGCGGCCTCGACGCGGATCCAGCTGCGCGTGCCGCCGCCGCGCTTCTTGAGGTTGGGCACGTCGAGGCCGCCCGGGAAGCGGCGGCCGCCGGCGAAGGAGGCGGCGGCGGCGGCCCCGGGGGTGCCGGCCGTCCCGGCGTGGGGCACGGAGGGGAGCGCCGGGGAGGAGGCCGACGCGGCGTGCGACGGGTACGCCCGGTGGTGGAGGAGCGGCTGCTTGACGGCGTCCGCCATGGCCGGCGCCGCCCGCCGCCCGCCCGCCGTGATTGGTTTGGCCGGAGAGGGAAACTGCGGTGAGGCGTCGGCGCCGGCTGCTTCCTCCCGCCGCCATGGTTGGGTGTGCGTGCGGGAGGGCTGGAGAGGAAGAGCGAACGGGAGGGCTGGATAGGGTTAGGTCTCAAAAAAAA
>LR738714.1:730268708-730285137 GCA_902687465.1 Secale cereale
AAAAAAAAAAAACTGTTGCCCCCACCCACCTCTTTGCCGACTGCCAGCAGATGGCAAAGAATCTTTGCCGTCTGCTGGCAGTCGGCAAAGAATTCTTTGCCGACTGCCAGCAGACGGCAAAGAGGATAACCGTTAGCCCTCCCACGCCGTTACACTGTGGGCCCCATCTTACCTCTTTGCCGTCTGCTGGCAGATGGCAAAGAAATCTTTGCCGTCTGCCAGCAGACGGCAAAGAAGTGGCCGGTGTGACCTAGCCAGTGCAGTACCCCCATGGGGCCCACTTTGGTCTTTGCCGTCTGCTGGCAGATGGCAAAGACCTCTTTGCCGTCTGCCAGCAGACGGCAAAGATCTGGCAGATGGCAAAGACCCTCTTTGCCATCAGCTGGTTCTTTGCCGTCTGCTTTGACAAGACAGACGGCAAACAACCTCTTTGCCATCAGCTGGCAGACGGCAAAGAGCTGGCAGATGGCAAAGACTCAGATTCCAGTAGTGATGGCAAAGTGAACAAAAGGTATATTTGATATACAGATTATTGATGTGTATTTTACTAGTGTTCATAGCAACCCCTCGGTATTTGATACTGGTTTAGTTGCTAAAGAGTAGTAACTCGAAATGGGAGTTGCATAATGAACAGAAATTAGTTAAAGGATGAAGTGACGATGTGTATTGGAACTATTTCCAAGATTGATATGATCATCATCGCACACTCCCTATACTTTCGGGATTAGTGTTGAACCTAAATAAGTGTTATTTGGTGTTTGTGTTGAACATGAATATGATTTGATCATGTTTATTGCAATACGGTTATTCATGTAAGTTAGAGAATAATTGTTGTTCTGTTTACATGAATAAAACCTTCTATGGTCATACACCCAATGAAAATGGTTTGTTGGATCTCGATCGTGTGATACACATATTCATAATATTGAAGCCAAAAGATGCAAGGTTAATAATGATAGTGCAACTTATTTGTGGCACTGCCGTTTAGGTCATATTGGTGTAAAGCGCATGAAGAAACTCCATAGTGATGGACTTTTGGAATCACTTGATTATGAATCACTTGGTGCTTGCGAACAATGCCTCATGGGCAAGATAACTAAAAGTCCGTTCTTCGGAACTGTGGAGCGAGCAACAGAGTTGTTGGAAATCATACATACTGATA
This sequence comes from Secale cereale, assembly GCA_902687465.1. Classification (NCBI taxonomy): domain Eukaryota; kingdom Viridiplantae; phylum Streptophyta; class Magnoliopsida; order Poales; family Poaceae; genus Secale; species Secale cereale. Next base: position 730,269,871 of record LR738714.1, read on the forward strand.
TATGCGGACCAATAAGTGTTGAAGCTCGCGGCGGGTATCGTTATTTTCTGACCTTCACTGATGATTTGAGCAGATATGGGTATATCTACTTAATGAAGCACAAGTCTGAAACATTTGAAAAGTTCAAAGAATTTCAGAGTGAAGTGGAGAATCATCGTAACAGAAAATAAGAGTTTCTGCGATATGATCGTAGAGGTAAAATATTTTGAGTTAGCGAGTTTGGCCTTCAGTAAAAACAATGTGAAATAGTTTCACTACTCACGCCACCTGGAACACCATAGTGTAATGGTGTGTCCGAACGTCATAATCGTACTTTATTAGATATGGTGCGATCGATGATGTCTCTTACCGATCTACCACTATCACTTTTGGGGTTATGCATTAGAGACAGCTACATTCACGTTAAATAGGGCACCATCTAAATCCGTGGAGATGACACTGTATGAACTGTGGTTTGATGAGAAACCTAAGCTGTCATTTCTTTAAGTTTGGGACTGCGATGCTTATGTGAAAAAGTTTCAACATGATAAGCTCGAACCCAAATCGGAGAAGTAAATCTTCATAGGATACCCAAAAGAAAATGTTGGGTACACCTTCTATCACAGATCCGAAGGCAAGGTCTTTGTTGCTAAGAGTGGATCCTTTCTAGAGAAGGAGTTTCTCTCAAAAGAAGTGAGTGGGAGGAAAGTAGAACTTGATGAGGTAATTGTACCTTCTCCCGAATTGGAAAGTGGAACATCACAGAAACTAGTTCCAGTGATTCCTACACCAATTAGTGAGGAAGCTAATGATGATGATCATGAAACTTCAGATCAAGTTTCTGCTAAACTTCGTAGATCAACCAGAGTTCATTCCGCACCAGAGTGGTACGGTAACCCAGTTCTGGAAATCATGTTACTAGACCATGATGAACCTACGAACTATGAGGAAGCGATGATGAGCCCAGATTCCGCAAAATGGCTTGAGGCCATGAAATCTGAGATGGGATCCATGTATGAGAACAAAGTGTGGACTTTGGTTGACTTGCCCGATGATCGGCAAGCCATCGAAAATAAATGGATCTTCAAGAGGAAGACTGACGCTGACAGTAATGTTACTGTTTACAAAGCTCGACTTGTTGCGAAAGTTTTTCAACAAGTTCAAGGAGTTGACTACGATGAGACTTTCTCACCCGTAGCGATGCTTAAGTCTGTCCGAATCATGTTAGCAATTGCCGCATTTTATGAAATCTGGCAAATGGATAACAAAACTGCATTCTTTAATGGATTTATTAAAGAAGACTTGTATATGATGCAACCAGAAGGTTTTGTCAATCCTAAAGGTGCTAACAAAATGTGCAAGCTCCAGCGATCCATCTATGGACTGGTGCAACGATCTCGGAGTTGGAATATACGCTTTGATAAGTTGATCAAAGCATATAGATTTATACAGACTTGCGGAGAAGCCTGTATTTACAAGAAGTGAGTGGGAGCACTACAACCTTTCTGATAAGTATATGTGAATGACATATTGTCGATCGGAAATGATGTAGAATATTTCTGGAAAGCATAAAGGACTGTTTGAAAGGAGTTTTCAAAGAAAGACCTTGGTGAAGCTGCTTACATATTGGGCATCAAGATCTATAGAGATAGATCAAGACGCTTGATAAGACTTTCGATGAGTACATACCTTGATAAGTTTTTGAAGTAGTTCAAAATGGATCAGTCAAAGAAGGAGTTCTTTCCTGACTTGTAAGGTGTGAAGTTGAGTAAGACTCAAAGCCAGACCACGGCAGAAAAATATAGAGAGAATGAAAGTCATTCCCTATGCCTCAGTCATAGGTTCTATAAAGTATGCCATGCTGTGTACCAAACATGTTGTGTACCTTGCCATGAGTTTGACAAGGAGGTACAATAGTGATCCAGGAGTAGATCACTGTACAACGGTCAAAATTATACTTAGTTGGATGACTAAGGAAATGTTTCTCGATTATGGAGGTGATAAAGAGTTCGTCGTAAAGAGTTACGCCGATGCAAGCTTTGACACTAAATCTAGATGACTCTAAGTATCAATCTGGATGCGTATTGAAAGTGAGAGCAATTAGCTAGAGTAGCTCTATGCAGAGCATTGTAGACATAGAAATTTGCGAAATACATACGGATCTGAATGAGACAGACCCGTTGACTAAACTTCTCTCACAAGCAAAACATGATCACACCTTATTACTCTTGGGTATTAATCACATAGCGATGTGAACTAGATTATTGACTCTAGTAAACCCTTTGGGTGTTGGTCACATGGCGATGTGAACTATGGGTGTTATTCACATAACGATGTGAACTATCGGTATTAAATCACATGGCGATGTGAGCTAGATTATTGACTCTAGTGCAAGTGGGAGACTGAAGGAAATATGCCCTAGAGGCAATAATAAAGTTGTTATTTATATTTCCTTATATCATGATAAATGTTTATTATTCATGCTAGAATTGTATTAACCGGAAACTTAGTACATGTGTGAATACATAGACAAAACAGAGTGTCCCTAGTATGCCTCTACTAGACTAGCTCATTGATCAAAGATGGTTATGTTTCCTAGCCATAGACATGAGTTGTCATTTGATCAACAGGATCACATCATTAGGAGAATGATGTGATGGACTAGACCCATCCGTTAGCATAGCACTATGATCGTTTAGTTTTACTGCTATTGCTTTCTTCATGACTTATACATGTTCCTATGACTATGAGATTATGCAACTCCCGAATACCGTAGGAACACCTTGTGTGCTATCAAACGTCACAACGTAACTGGGTGATCATAAATATGCTCTACAGGTGTCTCCGAAAGTATTCGTGGTGTTGGCATAGATCAAGATTAGGATTTGTCACTCCGAGTGTCGGAGAGGTATCTCTGGGCCCTCTAGGTAACACACATCATAATAAGCCTTGCAAGCAAAAGACTAATGAGTTAGTCACGAGATGATGTGTTACGGAACGAGTAAAGAGACTTGCCGGTAACGAGATTGAACTAGGTATAGAGATACCGACGATCGAATCTCGGGTAAGTAACATACCGATGACAAAAGGAACAACGTATGTTGTTATGCGGTTTGACCGATAAAGATATTCGTAGAATATGTGGGAGCCAATATGAGCATCCAGGTTCCGCTATTGGTTATTGACCGAAGACGTGTCTCGGTCATGTCTACATAGTTCTTGAACCCGTAGGGTCCGCACGCTTAAGGTTTCGATGACAGTTTTATTATGAGTTTATGAGTTTTGATGTACCGAAGGAGTTCGGAGTCCTGGATGAGATCGGGGACATGACGAGGAGTCTCGAAATGGTCGAAACGTAAAAATCGATATATTGGACGACTATATTCGGACATCGGAAAGGTTCCGAGTGATTCGGGTATTTTCGAAGTACCGGGGAGTTACGGGAATAGAGGAGAGAGGCCAAAAGGAAGGAGGCGCGCTTCCCCCTTCTGGTCCGAATTGGACAAGGGGTGCAGCCCCCTTTTCCTTCTCCCTCTCCCCCTCTTTCCTTCTCTCCTACTCCGAAAAGGAAAGGGGAATCCTACTAGGACTTGGGAGTCCTAGTAGGACTCCCCACACTTGGCGCGCCCCCTCTAGGGCCGGCCTCTCCCTCCCTCCTTTATATACGGGGGCAGGGGGCACCTCTAGACACAACAATTGATCTCTTGATCTCTTAGCCGTGTGCGGTGCCCCCCTCCACCATAGTTCTCCTCGATAATATTGTAGCAGTGCTTAGGCGAAGCCCTGCGACGGTAGAACATCAAGATCGTCACCACGCGGTCGTGCTGACGGAACTCTCCCTCGACACTCAGCTGGATCGGAGTTCGAGGGACGTCATCGAGCTGAACGTGTGCTAGAACTCGGAGATGCCGTAGTTTCGGTGCTTGATCGGTCGGGCCGTGAAGACGTACGACTACATCAACCGCGTTGTTCTAACGCTTCCGCTTTCGGTCTACGAGGGTACGTAGACTCACTCTCCCTCTCGTTGCTATGCATCTAGTAGATAGATCTTGCGTGATCGTAGGAAAATTTTAAAAATACTACGTTCCCCAACATATATATATATAAGAGACTGCAAACGATAGGAGGCATGTATGGAACGTGCTTTTAAGCACTGCCCTTGTATTTAACAGATGGTTGGTGATCGTCTAGATACGGTTCTTGAAAGGTTGATATCTGAACAGATGACACATCATTCAATCTCTAATTTTGATCATCTATTTGTTGTGGTATATTTAACATTTTAAAGTTCAATATTACTGGAATACTTTGTGACTGGTGAAACGGAGCTGCGTATGGCTTTTAACATTAAATAAAGCATACATAAATATATCTTTTAAGGTACGCTGTACTACATAATTTAAGATATAGTATTTTGTTGATCCAGTGGTTAATATGGTTCAACTCAGTATTCGCAAAAAAAAAGGGTTCAACAAAAAGTTTGACTCGAGGATAGCTTCGTAATTTTCTATATCAGGCTAATGTTTAGTGTCTGCGATTAGTTGAGCAGGAGGAGTAAAATTAGCCGAGGTCGGCCTGAATTTATATGCTCTTTGCCCATTTGCTGGCATCGACCATTGTTTCCGTTAGCTGCCTGGTCGCGTCTACCCTCGCACCGGCACCTCTGGTCAAAATTTCTGCACCAGCACACACCCTCGTCACTTCTAGTGCCGCTCCACCATCATCAGGCAGGTCCGCATCCACGCGCTGATCCGTGTCTGCAGATCGCCGGCCCATCCCGCTAGCTCCTCGCACCAACACCGGCCAAAACACTGCAGTTCGGAGCTGACTCCGCAGTGTGTGGACTCCCTGCCAATTGATCTCCTTGTTCGAAATACCAATGCAAGTCTATGTACGTGCTCTTCCAAGAGATAAGCAAAGTGCACACTTGAATGAACTATGACGGAAAATTGTTTATCGAATGCTGGGTGTTTCCTTCCCATACAATAAAAAATTAAACAGTTGAATACACTAGGAATTTGGATGTAGTATTGCAGCATCGATCTGGACGGTCCAAATTAATTTGATGTACTGTAAAAGGACTCTAGAAATATGTATGTCATCAAAATTGAGAAGTTTCACTACATTCATACCAAAAATAAAATAAAATCAAACTTCCAGTAACCAGGGGAAGAGCCTCCCTATGATCATTGGAAATGAACCCAGCTGTTCATTTCTACCACAACCATAGAAATGTCTTCATAAAGTGTGGCAAGTGATGTACATCCAAATACTACCCATTTCATACACTGTATGCATCCAAATATAATCCCTTGATTTTAAAATTGGTTTGTTAGTTACGGAGCGTTTAGAAGAAATAAGTCATGTACTCACTCATATGGGGATGCTCTCTCTCTCTCTCTCTATCTCTCGCTCTCTCTCTCATTTGCTATCATTTAAACCATAACAATATAATGCCAGTTAGTATCACTATTGTCTCTCAAGTGTCCGTATCAATGTGCTACCATTGAGTCAATAGTTTGTGCAACTGATAATGGAGAAATTTTTTTCACAAATTATATAGGCAGGTGAGGGGTTAGAAACTCATATGCATGCTAGAAGAGGTTTGATAGGAAGAGGTGCTAGTTTTCTAAAAAAAGAAAAACAAGTATCTTCTAGTCCAAATAAACATGTGATATCTTAACAACCACAGATGCACTTCAACCGAGTTAGAATCTGCTCCAATTGAATATTATATATAAATGAGATGTCTCATAAATGGCATCAATGAGGCAAGAGAAATGAGTGGGATATACTGTCTTCGGTGGTTAGCGCCATTGTGGCGGTGTCACTATTGTGGTTTGTGGATTGTACGTATCAACCTTACACGAGAAAAATAAAAATAAAAAACGACGTTCACTTTTGCTACTTCATCACAATAGTTCGTGTAATAAAATTATTTATATGATGGTCCAGCTCCATGAATAGCATTATCAAGCAAACAGCGTACCGCCTCAGTTCACATGATTATGCAAGCGGGTTGAGTTTTGCTGCAAACGGTGTACTCACCAAAAAAAAGTGTAATCCTATCACATCCCTAACCACATGAACACACAAGCCATATATACAAGATGAAGGGTTTGGTGTATTGCAAGATGAAGTGTTCATGGAGTTGTGTGTCATATGTGGTGATGTCGCTATGGGTGTGTGTGCGTTGTACGTAACTACCCTGTAGTTAGGAGACATCTGAAAATATCCTTGCCATTTCTTATAATATTGTTGCTCTGGTTAGTGCAATACATCCATATAATAATAGAAAGTGCTAGTCAGATCTGAACTTCTAGCAACAACTGGGATGGATGATGAAGCACTTCGTGAAATGGCAGCATTTAGTAATTTGTCATGGACTATAGAAGACACAAACGTGACCGCTAAACTTGGATACATGGATTGTAATGGTACATCATAATTCTTCTGGATGGTGACCGAGAGAATCAAGGTATGAAGAAAGGTTCGTCTCACTCGAAACATTGCCAGACACAACATGGCCCGGCAAGGCTAGCTAGGACCATTTAGTCTCCCCTACTGGGAGATAGTAGAAATATTAGTTACACGCCGTTGTGTGATATCTTAACCAGGATAACTATCCACCATTGGCTTTTTCTTGGAGCCAGCGCCCATTGAAATGTTTCAGTTCGCCAGTCGGCAGCTGATCAGTAGTATCCAGTGATGTGCGCTTCTTCGGCACGAGTATGGCACATCTAGACCTACAAAACGTGAAGTTGGGGCGGGGCATCGTCGGCATATTCATCTCGGGGACACAATGACGAAATGAAAAACAATCCAGCGTGGTTCGACCCAACGTGGGTTGTGTCTAAAGTTGATGAACGGCAAGGGTATTAGCTGCATGAAGCGCCTAATGTTTCTGGCAAGTTCAAACTGATTGCCAAGAAAGGTTGCACACTAATTTTGTACTGGAGACTCAAGTGTGTCCCTAATAATTATAGTGCATTAAAAGTTTCGAATTCACGTTGTAGCCTATTTTCCGTTTCTCTTTTAGTCCGTGCATGGCATGTATCTCTAAAAAAACCTCACTCCATTTTCTTCTTCTAATGAATCTTGTTAATTGTTATCACCTAAAGCACGACTTAAGTGTATTCCAAAAGTTGAATGCTACAATCAGCCTTAATGGTCACCAGGTTTTTTTTCATTATTCTCATATTGCAGCCATCCCTTCCTCTCATATAGTCATTGCTTTTGTACAGTCGGTCACTCTCAATCCCTTCGGTGTCAAAATGGTGAAGGTTACGACATCATCTAATGTATCCTGTTGTTCTCCTGAATCAGAGAGGCCTTGTGTTTGTCCCATATGCATGCTACCAGAACTATAGCTACATTTAAGTACGTAAAACGGGGCAAATAATGTTCAAATTTTCCATCATAAAGAGTGGAAAGAAGCAACATTTTTGTAAAAATAGAAAGGCATGTAAACCCAAAAGTCCCCTTCAACTCCCGAGCTCTTGAGCTGGCGATAAACAATAAATTTGAATAAAATAAATAAAAAATTCTGATTTTTTTGGCACAAACTTTGTCGAATGTTCTCGGTTCTTGCAAATTTTCCTCCCGAAATAACATATTTGGATGTCATGGCAAAAGAAAAACACTCTAAATGCTTCCGAAAATAGCATTTTTGGAGTGTTGATTTTGTTTTTTTACCACGACTTCCACGAATGTTATTTCGAGATGAAAATTTGCAGCACAGAGAACATTTGTCAAAGTTTACACCAAAATAAATTCAGAATTTCATGATTTATTTTACTATTTTTTCGATTTTCTGTTCATTAGGGAGCATATGAGCTCGGGACTAGATACTCAGCGTCCTTGTACATTTAGAAAACTCCCATTTCTTTACTTGTCTAGAATCCCTTCATGTTATTTTGTGCTGCTAAATATCCCGACTAGTTAAAGATGTTGACATCTTTTAATTTAACATTGTTTCAAGATGTAACTTTTGTATATAATGCCAATGAAAACAACAAAATCATGAAAACACCAAAAAAACATACTTCAGCTTCCATCCACTTCCAGGATTCCATGTAGCGTTGCCGGAGGGCATGTGGAGGTGTGTCTCCAGCAGATCTTGCATGATTCGGTTGGTGTTTTTCTTTGGTGGATCTACTTGGATCCGGCCTTCGTTCCATGTGTCTAAAAGCTGGATACTTCCGACCTACATTTCTCCTCGTCAGCAATGATTGATGTTATGGTGTGATGGTCTTGTGGGCCTTAGCATGACGACTTCAGGACGGTCAACTACAATGTGGTTTGCCTAGCTTCGGTAAGGGAGGGGCAATGACGATGGCGCGTCAGCGGCTCTATTCGGTCCTTGTAATCATTGCTAGGTGGTCTGCAGACCTTGATGCATTTTTTTACTTTTGATGTTCTTTGTACTACCATGAATATTGATGAATAGATCGGAAGTGTTCCCCGCAAAAAAAAGAAGTATAATGTAAGAGCATCTCTAACCGATCCCCTAAAACGCGTTAGCGGGGGCGGAGGGAGACGTGAACTCTTAGAATTGTTTGAAAGAGTTGGTGACATGGAATGAGTGAAGCTTTTTCAGATGAAGCACCAATGAACCTGTCCATAGTCTGCGTAGTGTGTGCTCTGAATGATTGTACAGGGACGGTAAGAAAAAAAATTACATTATACAGTGTCGAGGTCTGGCGCCCCGTAATGGCCGCTTTTCCTGCCGCGGAAGTTTTGGGGTGGGCTTGTCGGGTACAACATGTGGTCCGCCGGTGGCAAGCCTGATCCACTTGCCAATACACTGACGGTGCTGCTATACGAATACGTTCCAAAAAAGCTGCTGCGATGTTCTATACGGGGCATTTCAATGCTGTTATCGCGAATCTTGGCACCGTCCTGCCCGTTGATAGCCCTGGAAAAGCTGCCACCATGTTCAGAGGGGCATTTCCCAAGGTCTTCGCTTCATTGTCGCCTACCAGACATGCCACAACAAGTGAAGAAAGTAGGATCTAAGTTTCAATAGATGATGTGCTCCCGGGTGCCTCCGACTCCCAACTAACTCTATGCATCCAAATGCTATTCACTAGTAAGTTTGCGCATATCAGACTAATCTCTCTTTTCCCCAAATCACAGTTTCATTCGTGTTGGATTGAGTGCTACTGCTATTGTCTACTGGCCCAAAGGAGCTAAGACAGGTAGGAGGAAATAGAAGAAGACACTATATCCAATGATTGTAGATATGTATGCAACAAGCTTTATAATGGTGACATCTATGTTTAGTGAATGGTTGGTGAGCACATTATCACATTTTTGTCGAAGTCTGATACTCAAGACAAATGACACCACATCTATGGTTGTAAATTTACCATGTGTTCGACACTGTACATTTGTATAATCCTTGGAGTACTATTGAATACATTTTGATAAGATGAAAGCTATACATATAATGATCAAGCATCTGTTCTAATGGTTTGAAAAATATGTGCATAATACAACTATGAAAATTTAGGTGAAAGGCCCAAAATGAACTGAACTTTAAATTAATAAAGCATGAAACCGGCTAGGAGATAAAGGTTGCATGAATCGACGACACAAAGACAAAGGGCTTTCTCTCCTTTTCGAAGGACAAATGAGAGGCGAGAGTAACTAGGTTTATGAATTCCTCAAAAGGAAAATGTCTAGCATTGTAAGCTTGTTCACGAAGCATTGTAGTTCACGGTCGCTTTTCATATTATTTTCCCCTTTTTTGTGCATGCCTGCATATTAACATTTTCTGGTTGCCAATTCTTCATTATTAGGTGTTGTTTATTACAAAAAATGACTTTATTACGGCTGAATTGCTATGCTCCTAATGTAAAATGCGGCAATCCTTCTGAATGATGACTACTTATTTTCTCACTTTTTCTGCTCATCTCATTTTGCAGCCATACCTGTTCTATTTGCCGTTGCTTAGTTTCAGCCATCCCATCCACCATGTCTTACGTATGGCATTGGTGAAGGTTGTGGCCTTGCCTGTTGTACCTTATTAAGATTGCCGATGAGCATGAGCAGATAGGCCTTGTACCTATCCCTGGAGCCTGCAACAATGAGTAAACCAACGTTGTCAAAGTTAAGCAAAAAATTGTGCATGCATCCAAGTTCACCCAATTAACCTATTTCCTCAGTTAGTTGGGGTGCTACTTCACACTTCCTCAGTTCAAAAAGTGATGCTTTCTAAATGATGCGGTATTCAAGATGTATCTTTTACCACTAGTTTTATGGTAGTATGTGTGTATACTACCAACAAAAATATAACACTATAAAATATTTTTTGAGACAATCTATGAATAGAAACTTTCAAGTTTCAACCAAAATATCAAATACAATGACAGCAATAGAAACTCTAAATAAAACAATTCGAATTCAATTAATTGCACCAATCTGCCGTCAATTTTACAGATCGTTAATTAAGAGTAACTCATGCAAGACGGTGAATAACAACAGACTTCCAATTTATGATCATGGGAAAAAATTGAAAAGATCAAGAAATTTTATTGATGTATGTAGTCAATTCCCCTTAGGTTGCTCCTATTATATTCATAATCCCATTTTAAGTAGAGCTTAACCCCACCATGCAACATGTATGTTCCTCCTACTTGTGCACCTGCGGATCTGGCAAACTTTTGTGCTTGTCGTGGTAGAGGCACTAGTTACATTGTGGGAATTCTGTTGCCCCGCTCCATCCTCATGGCAATGAGGTTGACTCTCGCTTAGCTTCGGATATCATGGGGAGGGTGCAGCGGCGGGCCGGCGTCTGGCATCGGGAGCACCTGCTGCCAGTTTAGGAGGTGGTTCTGTGCCAGCTGGTATGGCGTGGGGGCCACTGGTTCGGCGTCTTCGGCATTGAGATCCTCGGCATATCCGGCATATTCTTCCTTAGGGCGCCAATCCTTCAGGGCAATTGTCTTCATGACTTCCCGACCACGGGAACAAACATGGTCAGCCCCACTCCAGTGATGGAAGGGCGGTGGAGGAGCGCCATCGACACATTCTAGTTGAAGACGATGGCTGGTTCCCCAGGATCTATGTTGTAATCTCTTTGTTTTAAGGAGGTGCTTTGTAATGTCTGAAGCTGATGAGTAGAACCAAGGGCTTTTTCACAAAAATAAATAAATTCAAGCATCTTATCCAATTGATTCCACAAATAAATGTAGTCATATTTTTTATTGAAAGATCCAGTTTGTGCCAGCTTTTTTGTTTTAGCTGAGAGCATACCGAAATGGTGTGATCAAGTGGTCATGGGGTACATGGAGCCATGCAGAAAAAAGAAAGAGAGAACAAAACTGCTAGGAATCAAGTTTCCTCTCTCACGATCATCTCCCCAAACGGGTTCTCAATGTCTTTAGCAACCGCAAGCCTCCGATGTTCCTTGTTACTTTTGATTGCAGAAATATCATATTGGAGGCCCTTGTAATCTTAGCTCCCAAAACACTTGCATTCCTCTGCTTGCCAGGAGCACATGCCTTACAGATCCGAGGTTTGAAACCGCTCAACCCTGTCGGATAAAACTGCATTTTGTAGGCCGAGCATTCAGAGTATCAATTGTCTGTTCCCCCTAATCATCATATCTTGTTACTCTCATTTTAATTGTTGTGAAGATTAGTATTGTGCAACAGACGCCACAATCTCAGGAAATCGTTGGCGATGGTTGTGGTGTTCCCATGCCGCAGGTCAGGAACCCACTTGCCATTATTTAGAGCTTCAACCACTGTTTTGTGTTTTGCGCTGTGCGTGAAGAGAGAAGCAAAGGCCATGTGCAGCGGCGCCCGTCCAATCCATGAGCTCTTCCAAAAATTAGCAGTCATTGTATCCCATACAGTAACCACCGTTGCATTGGCGAATACGACATGATCTTACTCGTGACATGGGGTTTGAAAATACCACCCAATGCCGCCGTGGCGGCTGCCATGCAATCCAGTGGCATCTTAACCAGAAAGCACGACTGAATCGATGAACATATAGTATGCCCAGCCCCCTTCTCTCCCCTGCTGACAAACCTTCTCCCGGACCACCTTGCATTTGCCACCGGCGATGTCCTCGTCTTGTGCCAAGAGAAAACGGTATCTTGCCTTGTCAATTTATCTGAGAATTTTCTTCAGTACTCTCGGAACTGTTAACGCAAAAGTTGGGTGTGCAGTTAGTACACTTCTGAAGAGGACTCTTCCATCTGCTATGTTCATGAGCTTCCCTTTCCAACCAGCCAAGAGAGCTTTTATTCTATGGATGATGAACCGAAGATGCACAATCCTCAGATGCGTTTTCAAGATGGGTAGGCCCGGATAAGTCATCGGGAAATTGACCAAATCACCACCGAAATTCTGTGGAATCCAATAACTCCCGAACGTTCGGATTTTAAGCATTTCGTCACGAACGTTTTTATGTGGCAACTTCAGTTCATAGGAGATGGCAACTTTAGTTTATAGGGGATGGCAACTTTGTTCTTTTTCGTTTTTTTGTCTGAAAATTGCCATGTTTCCCTAATCTCACACAAACTAAAGTTGCCATCCAAAATATTCGGGTTATCATGCTTAAATCCCGAATGTTCGGGAGTTATCATTACCGAATTATTTAGCACTTCCAACAACAGCAATTGATCGCCGTGGCAAGCCTCGTCGACAACACCTTTGCAATAATCTTTACGATTGAATGTATCAGGCTGATTGGCCGGTAGTGGTTAAGCTCCGTGGCTCCATTCTTCTTTACGCAGCAGGGCAATGAATGCCTTGTTGATATCATCAAAATTCTCACCGGCAAGCTGATAAAACCTGAGGAAAACGTCCATTACAAGTTTACAACCCCCTTGATTATATTCCAACATGATCTGAAGAATTTCCCGGTGAACCCGTGTGGTCTCGGGTCCTTTTCAGCTTGCAGCCCGGACCTCAGGTTCAGAAAATGGAATATCGAGGCCCTGCAAATTGACCGATGGTAGCTGCAGCTCTTCCGAATTAAGTGTACATTGCCGCGGTTGCTTCACTCCCAACACACTAACAAAATGGTCTTACACTGCCTTGGCCTTCTCAGTGTGGTCAGTTACTTCTCTGTCTGCACTCGTTAGACGAAGAGCTTTTGTATGGAAATATTGTGACAGACACATTGTGGGCTGCCTCCATATCGTGTGAGGCTATTCTTGGATACCTTAACACCTAACGATGGGAGAGTGGAAGAATAGTATATGCATTCAAATGTTATTTACAACGTTTGTGTGATTTTGTCAAGCATATGAATCCATTCCTACTGTTGGGCCCGGCCGGTCGGGGGCAGAACAGTATCAAACCATGTCACTGACTCACTGCGCTCGATGCTGACACTTCTAGACCTACAAACGTGAAATAGAGACAGGGTCGCATATGCATCATGCTCTCCGGCCGCGGCAGCTGCAGATAGATTGTTTGTCCAACCCACCATAGAATGTCCGGCTAAGTTTGACCCAACGTTGCTTGAGACAAAGTTTGAGGAACTAGAAGATCTCCATATGCATGAAGCACACAATGTTTCTGGCCAGCGAATATCAATCTGACTATGGTCGTTCACTCAGCTGCATGGGTTGTGTTTCCAGATGCCTCCCGTTTCCAAGACATATGGCACGCTGTAATTTCGAAGTTCTCATTTCTCTATTTATCTGGAGATTCGGACAGCATCCCTTAAAATTATGGGTGCATTCCAAGTTTCGGAAGGATGTTACTCAGTTTTCCTAGACAGAGTTGCACTTCTGACCTATTGTTTGATTTCAGTTATCAAAGACAAAGCTCACACTATTTAACTGTGTCGGCGGGACAAGGAAGTTGCAATATATGAACCTATATATCATGAAGGACTAGTCATGAGAGATTCTCAAAAACAAAATAAAGATAGTCATGTGAGCCTGAACTGAAAGCAGTCACATTCACACTGTACTATTTTTATCAGCCCCCTCCAGTAAAAATCACGAGAAAAACTAGTAAAGCATGTTGGGAAACTGCATTAAACCCTACATTAATTGTCACATTGCAAGGCACTAGTTATTTTTACCTTTGGTTTTTCTTGAAGGCTTTGTGCTTGTCGAACTTGTACGACATAGCTTTTTCTTGCTTCTGGTTTATTGCTGTGTGAGGCTTGTACTCTCGGATGTCGAGGATGTTGTGTCAGAACGGGAGGAAGACTCACTTCTTGTTTTTTCCGGGTTAGGAAGACTTAGTTTCGTACTGCTTTGTTCTCTAAGTCATTGGTTTGTAAATAAATAAAAAATAACGTTGACAGAAGAACTGGCAAATTCATTGATCAGAAGAAGTGTTACATCCGGGAGGAAAGCACAACTAAAAGGCTAGTGCAAAAAGAAAAGAAAGAAAGAAAGGGGCGGCACCACCATCAACCCAAACTCCACCAGCAACCATGCACACCATCGAAAACCCGTCAGGTCTCCTAGGTGACGCCTCCTAGGAGTGCATGAATAGTGAACTTTTTTACTGACACCGAATTTGCCTTTTTTGCCAAGAGCTGCTCAGATGTTCGAATAATTTAAAAATTGGAGCAAACGTCACAAATCAAATTATCTACCATGCAAAAACCCACTCGCTCATTAACCTTCTAGGAAGTTAAGTCTTAAACAAAGTTCATATCTTAAACCAGTTGTTAAGAGAGAGGAGGGTTGCGTCTAGGGACGTGACTGTTTGGGGTTGGACAACCCTTCAATAATGACTATTCATTGATTAGCATATGTTAACTAACAGTTGAACTATGTTATTTATTCCTAAGACTTTTTTTTAACGGTCACCGGGGGGGAGAGGATCCCCACCTGAATATATTGCTCAAAAAGCTGCCAAAGCCAAGAGTCCCCCCTTCAGCTTTGGCTGATCCAGTTTATTAGGAAAACCGGATCAAAAACCTGAACAAGTAGACCATGTTTATGAGGAAAACCAGGCCGAACAACCATACATGTAACAAGGTTACAGAAGATGAGAATAAAGAGCCAAGATTACATCAAAGAGTCACACGGAGGGAATACTAGCTGCGAGAAAGCTTAGCCAATGCCTAGCATAGTCTCTAAGCTTTACGTCTTTAAAGCGAAAAACCCAAAGGGAGAAATCGGCAACAATATTCCTCAACGTGATCCTAGCAGGGAGATCTTCATGCCTGAAGATAGATGCATTCCTTGAGTCCCAAATTTTCCACAAGATAGTTAGGGCTACCGAGGGCCAGATATTGGGGTTTAGCCCTGCAGGGGATGCAACTTTTTGGATGTTCAACAGAGAGTTGGGGGGGGGG
>LR738714.1:730292552-730320580 GCA_902687465.1 Secale cereale
AAAAAAAAAAAAAAAAAAAAAAAAAACAACAACTCATCATTTGCTTGGAGTTCCTTTTATTTTCCGAACGATAAAGTGACGCGTGTACTGCAGATTAAAGAAATTCCCTCAGGGGATGCATCCAAGCGATGACAATCCTTCATTCGGAAATAACTGTCGTGATTTTAATTCACAGAATACATATATGTTAGGTTAGACAGAAGGGATGATGTCTATAGGGACAATACTGTTTGGGGTTGGACCCCTACACTAATGAAGGTTCGTTAATTAGAAAGTACAAATTAATAATAGACATGTGCTAATTTATTACCTATGCGGAAGTCGTCTATTCCGTGGCGGGTATTTAATTTGCGTCCATGGCAGCATTGCACGCAAAAGCAACCACTGGCCGGGCATCCCGCCGGTTGTTTTGAGTAGGCAAGGGCAGCTCATCTAACTCCATCCACAATTGCTAATGAAGAAGAGTTGTGTCTGAATCACTTGATAGTGGCCGAACCGATAGTGATAGGTTTACGGATAGTACTCCCTCCGTTCCAAATGACTCGTCATGGTTTTAGTTCAATGAACTAAACAACGACGAGTAATTTGGAACGGAGGGAGTACAATTCAAGTGTCCAACTCATGTGACGGGCTATTGACTGTCGAGCATCATGCCATCTTGCCCAAGGGCCGGGACGAGGTTGCTCTACCAGTTAAAATCTACTGGCGGCCCGAGTTGATAAATCTCATGACAATCACAGAAACCGATCATTTGCTTGGAGTCCTTCTTTATTTTCTGAACTAGCAAAGTGGCCCTCGCAAATGCGAGGGCATCGCCTATAAAGTATTGAACACATCTGAGAAGTAAAATTATGATTCTGTAGATATTGAAAATATTAAGTTCTTTAAAATAAACGAAGAGCTTAGATGATCTCTAGGTTTGAGAAATTGCATATAAAGTGGATTTTATTATACTGTTAAAGAATTTTTTTGTCCATGCGATGTCAGGAGATGGTAGATGTGGATATGGTAATTTTTTTCATAGTTTGCCAATAGGGACCTAATCGATTTGTTTTTGTTGTTTGCTTGCCTACACATACCTTTGGATCTATATAACTTTCTATTTGATTGCTTGTTTTTGTGTGCATCCTTTCATGTTAGCTATGTGTATCCGAATCATGTAGAAGCCGGGTGTGAGATTACTGTATTTTGTATCTTCTTAATGCTCCAATTTGAGCTAATAAAATCAACCCTTTGTCGAAAAAATGATCTCTAGGTTCGACGGATTTTACGTATGAGCATTTTCACGAACCAGAGAAAATGAAGCCACATACTTTCACCATGCCCATCGCATTCACTTAGCAGTTCGAGTTTAGTATCAATGCACCAAGCTAACACCCACTACTATTTTTTAAAGTTGCAACACTCAACCTTCATTTTATAAGCCAATCTAAACTACACCTCCCAAAAAAATCACATGCGAAGGATGGAGTGAAATTAACCGTCTATTTGAGTTGTGCATCTCTGTATGAATGAAGCTAATAAAGGGGTCAAACAATATTGAAAGGTCCGTTCTTTTCAAATATTAATATGGAAACAATTGATTAGAATGTGCTTTCATCTATAATCCTAAAAACAAAGCTTTCATTTTTTATATAATCATGGCAAATGTAATATTTGCAATCAATGAGTTAGAAAGAATGAATATAAGAGTTGAGACGTAAATATTATAATACATGTAGCTTGCCGGTGTCATGTTGCTCATTTAGAAGAACGAAAGAAGTAACATTACATATTTTGTCCAACCTAGATGAATCTTGCACCTATATCAGGAGCATAAAAAACCAAACGTGAGAACTCAATAGATATCAGAGATCAATATACACCACAAAGCATGTATTTCTATTTTTGGTGGGGAAACAAATCTGGAACACATCTTTCATAAAAGATGGATAATGGTTCTGGTTTACAAATATAAGCATGAGCTTTTACATTTTACACCAACTGTTAATACGGTTTTCTGTAAAGCAGATAGAGATAATAGATACTTAACATAATTCTCATCGAGGTTATGTGATAAAAGTAATTTCTCCACGGGTTTGGAGTCGTTGTTTGTAGTGGCGACCAATAGAAGGTATCAAATAATACAGAATTACCCTAATCAGGAACATTTGTGCATAAAAGGCAAGTGACTTGCAAAGACAAATTTATCTTCCAAAAAACTGTTAGGCTAATTTCCTTTGTGCTCAACATCACATAGAGTAACTAATATATGCCAACGGTCTTCATGTAAAATGTAGAAATTATTTAGAAAACCATATATAATTGTGTTAAAATCAAAATAACAAAGGCGCTCATCGTGGTATTGAAGTATTTCGAGGAGTTGCCGACGGCCATCACATTCACACAGTAGATCCAGTTTAAAATTATAATATGTTTGTCATGTTAATTTTTGTTTTGGATTCATCATTAGAGCGTGGATTCAATTTTTATTGTTTGGAAAAAAAAATATAATAACCATGCATAATTTCACATAATATATCTAGCCATGTTGATTGGTGATGAAAATTTATATGCAAAATAATGAGTAGCATTCCTTTCATGTTTATTCGGGCCATTAAATTTGTGCGCCAAAGTATTTTCTTCCACCCTCAAGGGCCGTATAGCATGACGCGGAGGAACTATGAAGGAACATGCCCAAAGACTGAAATAAGGTGATGCAATTAGTTTTTTTCTCCATGCAATCTTATACTCCCTCCGTTCCTAAATATAAGTCTTTTTAGACATTTCACTAGGTGACTACATACGGAGCAAAATGAATGAATCTAAACTCTAAAGGATGTCTATATACATCCGTATGTAGTTCTCTAGTGAAACCTCTAAAAAGACTTATATTTAGGAACGGAGGGAGTACTATCAAGGAATGGATGAATGCATGCACGCACACAGAAAGGTATTAGCCCACGTCCTCTGCCACAACAATATATGTTGATTTTTTTATGCTTCCATATATTAAAGGAAGCACGCATGCATGCATATACTTTAGGAAAGGATGAGCCCAGGTCATGCATGTAGATGTAGTTTTTTTTAGAAAGTCCTATGGATGCACCTAATGCACGCATATTCATGCACGTAGCTTCTTTTAAGGATCACATGTAGTTTTTTTTTTCTTAAAAAAGTCCTATTCATGCACGTCACGTCACGCTTTTTTTTAAATTGCATGCTGCATATGCTGTGAGGTCGAAGCGTTTTCTTTATGATGGCATGGTGGGTAATTATTCCAGTTAAAATAAATCTTTTTTTTTTTCGCGGGTGGAAAAGAATTTCTCATTACTCAAGGAGGCTTTTCAGCCTCGGCCAACCTTACAACCGACTCAATTCCCGAGTAGAACCACACAGCGGTTCTAGGGGTACATCGCCCATAGGAGGCAAGTTCATGGCTACATTTGTTCTGGGAACGGGAGCAAGAAGCAAAGAAAATCTCTCTCTTATCATGGATCGCTAACCGTTTAATCTCCTGGACGAGGCCGCGATAGACAGACCTGTCCTCCTCTCGTCTAGTGATCATGGCCACAGCCTCGGTACTGTCTAGCTCCACCATAATAGGTAACTCAGTTCGGTGCAAAGCCAACTCTAGGCCTTCCTTACACGCAGCCAGCTCAGCACCGAGCGCGGTATTGCATGTGTGGATCTCTCTACAGGCAGTGTAGATGATCTCCCCCCTGTCATCGCGGAGGATCATCCCTCCGCCAGCGGCTCCGGACTCCATCACGAAACTCCCATCCGTGTTCAGCTTGGCATAGCCCGGTCTTGGCGCCTCCCACGCCTGCTCCTCCTTTACTTTCTTCGCCCGAATGTAAGTAGCCTGGGGGGGAAGTACCGTCATCTTGCCCTTGACCATGTCCGCATGCGGGTGTTGTTGTATGCACAGTAAGGAGTTGATATACCCCTGAAGGAAGCGCCGTGAAACCTCAGTCGGGGGTGGCTTCTTATCGTGAGTTATCTCATTCCGGACATACCAGTTTCTCCACATGATCATGAGGACTATCATTCTGGTGGCTTCATCCAGGGGTTCCAGCATGGTAAACAGCCAGTCAGGGCCTGTATAGCGAATCTCCTCCACCTGCGGGATGCACCAATCCCTCGCCATGGAGCGCCACAGGCTTACCGCCAAAGGACACCTGCACAGGGCATGGAACACGTCCTCCCGTTCGAGTCCACACAAGGGGCATTGGTCAGAAACCTCCAGATGGCGAGAAAGCTTGTTTGCCGCTGAAGCAAGTGAGTTTGTAGCAATCCGCCAGGCGAATACGCGTACCTTAGGGGGAGCAGGGCACCCCCATATGGTCTTCCAGATGGCGCGACGACCATCCGGTGCCCTGCTCGTGGCGGTTGCCAATGGACGTTCGCGCTCGTCCATCGCAAACCGATAAGCGGATCGAACGGTGAAGATACCATTCTTTTCCGGAGCCCATGCGATGAAGTCCTCAGCGCTGCGTGATGATGTGCGAATGGATGAAATAGCCTCCACATCCGCCGGAAGGAAGTAGCGGCGGAGAGTATCCATGCGCCATGAGCCATCCGCATGCAACAGCTCCGCCACCCGGCGCAAGCGACATGTGCCCTGTTGGGTGATAGGAATACGCGAGGGTTCCCGAGGAACCCACCTATCCCTCCAGATACGAATGCTTTGTCCATCTCCAACCCGCCATATGATACCCTTCTTGAGCAGCTCTAGGCCATGCTGGATAGCCTGCCATGTCGGAGACGCATTCCCAGAAAAGACAGTATCCTCCAGTCGCCCCTCAGGGTAGTATCTTGCTTTAAGCACCTGCGCACACAAACTCTGGGGGTTAATTAGGAGGCGCCACGCTTGCCTTGCAAGAAGAGCCTGGTTGAAGATCCGAAAATCGCGGAAGCCAAGTCCTCCTTGGGATTTATGTGCCTGAATCTTTGGCCACGCGAGCCAATGTGTCTTACATTTCCCTTCCGACGCCCCCCACCAGAAGTTGCGGACCATGCGATTAAGATCATCACATACGGACATGGGGAGTTTGAAGATCCCCATTACATATGTAGGAATAGCCTGAGCAATAGCCTTGATCATCATCTCCTTCCCGGCTAAGGACAAGGTGTCACCCCATGCAATAATACGCTTGAGCAGTTTTGATTGGAGACTCTGGAATTTGCCACGTGACATGCGCCCCTCTGGTGTGGGAAATCCCAGATATTTATCTTCGAACATATCAGAGACAATACCCAGGGCTGTGCGCACCTTTTGCTGCAAAACAATGGGGCATGCATCCCCAAACAAGGCGCTGCACTTCAACGGGTTTATGCTCTGGCCCGTGGCCCTTTCATATGTGTGAAGAATACGCTTAACGTTGATAGCTTGTTCCTCCGTAGCTTCAAAAAAGAGGAGAGAGTCATCTGCAAATAGGAGGTGGGAGATACCCGGAGCTCTCCGACAGACTTTCACCGGGGAGATGTCACCACTCTGTGCGCCTTGCTTCAGTAAGGCAGATAAGCCATCAGCCACTAACAAAAATAGGAACGGTGAGAGAGGATCACCTTGCCGTAACCCGCGGGTCGGTGCGAACGAATCCAAGAGGGTACCATTGAATTTCACAGTGTATCTTACCGAGGTGACACAAGCCATAATCCACTTCACCCACCGGCAAGCGAAACCCATCTTTTGCATCATTCGCTCCAAGAAGATCCAATCCACTCGGTCATAAGCTTTAGACAAGTCCAGTTTATATGCACAGAAGCTCTTCTCTGGGTCTTTTTCTTGCTGAATATAGTGGAAACATTCAAATGCAATAAGAGCGTTATCCGTAATAAGCCGCCCCGGTACAAAGGCGCTCTGCTCCGGTGATATGATGTCCTCAAGGATAGGGCGGAGGCGATTCACGAGGCACTTAGACACCACCTTGTAAATGACGTTGCATAAGCTAATGGGCCGGAACTCCGAAAGCCTTTCCGGATTATTCACCTTGGGGATTAGGACGATGGCCGTATCATTCACTCCTAGCGGCATAGAACATGTACTAAAAAACTCCTTCACACCAGCAACAACCTGCTCCCTCATCACATCCCAATTCCTTTGGAAGAATCGCGCGGGAAAACCATCAGGTCCCGGTGCCTTGAGAGGGCCTATCTGAAAGAGAGCATCAGCGATTTCCTTGTCAGTAAAATCTGCACACAAGCCATTGTTCATACGATCAGTAACGCGGCTGTTAATTAAATTAATGACCGGATCCGGGCATATAGAGCTGTCTGCAGTGAACAGTGTAGAGAAATAATCAGCCACCATTGCTGCCATCGTTGCCTGATCAGTGTGAGGAACACCAGCGGCATCTAGAAGTTTCTTGATACGATTCTTTCGAGCACGCCATTTGGCCTTCCGATGAAAGAACTTAGTATTCCGGTCGCCCTCCTTCAGCCAATCAACACGCGATCTTTGCATCCACATCATTTCTTCCCTGTACAAGAGTTCATTAAGCCCGTCCGATGCCTCCCGTAATTCCTTCCTGTCCGCATTCATGGCCAATAGCTCTTCTAAACGAGAGCGCGATTTGTTGATCTCCTTGATTACATTACCAAATTTGCTTCGGCTCCATTCCTGTAGTTGCTTCATGAGCGACTCCAGCCCCAAGGAAACTTCCCCAAGGTTAAGTTTAGCGCCCAGCTCAGTCCAGGCATTCATAATAACCTCCGGCAGCGCAGGTTCCCTTTCCCACATCACTTCATACTGCCGAAATCTCTTGGCAGTGCGTTGTACTGGTTCCTCCTGCATGCACCTTAGTAATATAGGAAAATGATCCGAGGTACTCACCACCAAGTGCTCCAGCATGGCGTTTGCAAACATATCCCGCCAAGAATTGGTTGCAACTGCCCTGTCCAGCCGCACCCTGACGTTTGCTCGCCCAGCTCTTTTATTATCATATGTGTACGGAAGTCCTGCAAAACCAAGATCACCCAAACCACATACCTCAAGCACATCACGGAAGTCAATCATTTGACCAGCAGACCTTGGTGTTACCGAGAAGTGTTCGAAGCCCCACATAGCCTCATTGAAGTCGCCAATCACCACCCACGGCAGGTCACTTTGTTGTTGTAGATCACGGAGGGCAGTCCACATACGATGACGGTCCTCCGTGCGGGGTTCACCATAAACACAGGTGAGTCTCCATGGCGGCTCATTTGCCGTACTCGTCACATACGCATCAATGCATCTCTCATTTATTGTTTTCACTTCTACATCCAGTGATTCGTGCCAATACAAAGCCAGGCCTCCACTAAGACCAATACAATCAAGACCTTCAAAACCTCTAAGACCTAAACGAGCTCGATGCCTGCTCATCTTATTTTTCAACTGTCTAGTCTCACATAAAAAAACAATACTAGGGGAATGAGTCTGAACCAGACTCACAAGATCACGAACTGTCCGAGGGTTCCCACCCCCTCGGCAGTTCCAACTGAGGATTTTCATTGCTCCTGACAGGGCTCGACCTGCCCTGTCAGGTTGTCGGCGGCCCCTCGGCCGACTGCCTCCAAGTGGTGCTCTCCATCATGCATGTCCTCATCCAGAGATCCTCCCAGCAGTGAAGACGACTGCCCCTCCAGTGTCTTCATTGTACGACGTTTCTTTGGAGTGCCATTCCGTATATCCACAACAGTAGGTGTGTGATTAGAGTAGGGCACCATAGCCTTCCCACTCGAGTCAGATGGTGGAAAGGAAATAACCTCCTCTCCGGCTGCCCTCTTCCCAAGCATCGAGGCATCCGAGGATTCTGCATTGGTCATCTCGACCTCCTGTGACAGACCTTCTAGAGCGGGGTTCAAGCCCATCTCAGAAGGGTTCTGTAACCTGCCTTCTGCCGCACTGGGAGCGCTCCGCATCACGCCAGTGCCTCTATCATTACTCCTGCGACCATCAGCACTCCGCCCCAAGCTACTCCCCGACATCCTTTGCATCTCCTCAGCTAGCAGATTGTCAATCGCTTGGTTACCTTGCCGCCGCATACCCGCCGTGTCATTGCTCCTCCTTCGCACATTATCCGATTGCCTACCCAGGTTCGGGGACGAGGCGCTGTCAGACTGGAAGTTCAAACCCCGATAGGCCGTAGGGTTCCCCTTTGCTCGTACAGTTCCAGCCTGTTTCGTGAATCTGCGGGGTGGCGAACACTTGAGCTTGCCGCTATACTTCCCTGACGGAGCATCAACCCTATTCCTCATGCGGCACGACTTCTGTTGGTGCCCAAAAAACCCACAGGTATAGCAAAAATTTGGGCACTTCTCATACTGTATCTCGAACTCAACTTTGGTCTTCCTATCCTTCACCTTTGTGTTAATGGCCACTGACGTTTCGAGCGGACGGTTGATTGGGATAGCCACCCTAACCCGCACATAGTTCCCCCTGTGTTCCTCAAACTCTGTCTGAATGATCACCCCTAGCTTGAGGCAAAGCGCCTTGACAATGGCCGGTGTTCTCCAGTTGACTGGAACATCCAATATCCGCACCCAGATTTTCAAAGTATCCAGTTTGTAGTCAGACACTTTCCTCATCCCATCAAAGGCCTCAATGATCAATGGGTCATGCTGGTACTGCCATGGCCCTCCTCTCAGCACTCTATCCATATCCGCTTCGCATCCAAAGTGCACAAGATACTTGTTATCCCCCTGATACTCATAGTCATAATTCTCTCTCAGCTTCCAGCCATCTTCCACGTTGTCAAAGAGGGTGCGCGGCGAGGGCCTGTCCAGAGAGTAGACCAACATGATTACGGTCCATGGATGCTCCGGCTCATAGAGCACCCCCTCCTCTTCTAGGTCTACCTCAGCGAGGCCATCATCCTCGAATTCCTCCTCCCCATCCTGGTCTTCCGCCTCTTGTTCCACATCGCATCGTTCCCTCTGTCCTTGTCCCCCAAACTTGTTGACACCACCAGCCATCTCTTGATCAGCATAAGCACGTTCCTGATGCCCAGATTCGACCGCCTCTCCCTCTACAGAAGCCCTAGCGATAGGCTTCGGTCGGCCATGATCACCCCCACCAACCTCTAGGGTTCCTGCGGCGACTGGAGAGTCCACCATCACGATCGCCCTGGAGTCAGACATAGAACAAGGCGATGAGAAGAAACGATCTGGCGTCTGTCTCGCTATGATCCTCGGCGGCCCCTCTGCAGTTCTTAAAGGCCTCCTGTCGTGGGATTTCATGTGGGAGGGGTTGGCGCAGCCTAGTCCGACCCGGCCTAGGGATCCCGAGCTCTGGCCATCAGATGCCAGCTTGGGCAGTACGGAGTCGACGGTGCCAGCAGGCGGCCGCGACTGCACGACGGACGAGACCGCCACGGTTCCGGCAACCTGCAGGGGCAGGGGACCGGATGTCGTGCCACACACGGCCGGCTTGAATCCCGGCGGTGGTGGCGGCAAAACTGGCGACGGCGGCCCAGGGGTCGCCCCCCTATCGCCTTGCGGTGGAAACCCTAGAAGTTGGTGTGGGAGGTGGCCTCGGCGTACGCCTGCGCCTCCTCCACGCTCCTCAGCTGCACGCCGCAGTCGCCGCACCACAGGGACAGCCCCGCCATAGCTGCTTTCGACGGGGTCGCTTCCGTCTATTAAAATAAATCTAATGGTTGTAATATTTTAGTCTACATATTGAATGGTTGGATGTTTCTGATTATTGTGGGATTTTCTAGCATAATTTTCTTTTTTCTGGTGAGCCCATGAAGCACTTTTTATATATAATAGATGATAAACGCGCATACACTGCAGATCAGACAAATCTATGAGGGGACGTGCATATACTGTAAAACTGGTGTCGTCGCTGATCCATCCACATAATGTATCAAAACCAACAGCTGGCGCATCATGTAGGGGTGGACTAACGAGCTACTCGGCTCGTTAAGCTCGTACTCGTTAAGCTCGTGCTCGTTAAGGCTCGGCTCGTTAAGCTCGTTAAGATTAACGAGCAGAAAACTCTGCTCGGCTCGGTTCGTTTGAAGCTCGTTAAGCTCGTGAGCGCTCGCGAGCGCTTGTTAACAGATTATAATGTGTTACAATCTACATTGTGAGTGCATATGTGTGGTTCTTAAGATGAATAATGGTGGCTACGAAAAGAAATACACTAGTTTGTTGCCTCCTATGTTGATTAGATTGAATAGGAGAGCTAAGATGCTACAAAAGTTTGCCACGTAAGATGAAATATGTGTTGTGTTGTTACTAACGAGCTTAACGAGCTACTCGTGAAACTTGTTAGCTCGCTCGTTAAGCTTAACGAGCTAAAATCAATGATTGGCTCTGTTCATTAAGAAGCGAGCTACGAGCTTAACGAGCCGAACTATCGAGCGCTCACTAAGCTCGTGAGCTACGAGCTTTTGGTCCAGCCCTAGCAGCATGCTTAAAGCGTATATCACATGCACATGTTTTAAAATCCGCCATCTGTTGGGGAACGTAGTATTTTAAAATTTTCCTACGATCACGCAAGATCTATCTACCAGATGCATAGCAACGAGAGGGAAGAGTGTGTCTACGTACCCTCGTAGACCGGGAGCGGAAGCGTCTAGTGACGCGGTTGATGTTGTCGAACTTCTTCGCGATCCAACCGATCAAGCACCGAACGTACGGCACCTCCGCGTTCAGCACACGTTCAGCTTGATGACGTCCCACGAGCTCTTGATCCAGTTGAGCTTCATGGGAGAGTTTCGTCAGCACAACGGCGTGGTGACGGATATGATGTGTTCACCGGCGCAGGGTTTCGCCTAAGCTCCGCGACGGTATGACCGAGGTGTGATTCTGTGGAGGGGGGCACCGCACACGGCTAAAACAATTCAACTTGTGTGTGTTTGGGTGCCCCCCTGCCCCCGTATATAAAGGAGCAAGGGGGGGAGGCCGGCCGGCCCTTCCTGGTGCGGCTAGGGAGTGGACTCCTACTAGGAATAGGATTGCAATCCTATTCCTAGTAGGATTCACCAAAAGAAGGAAGGGGGAAAGGAATAGGAGAGGTGGCGCCCCCCCCAATCCTAGTCCAACTAGAAACCCTAGGTGGGGGCGCCGGCCAGCCCTGTGGGCTGCCTCTCTCTTTCCCTTTAGGCCCACTATGGACCATCCCCTCTCGTAGGGGGTTCCGGTAACCCCCTCCGGCATTCCCGATAAATCCGAAACTTTTTCGGAACACTTCCGTTGTCGGAATATAGTCGTCCAATATATCAATCTTTATGTCTCGGACATTCCGAGACTCCTCGTCATGTCCGTGATCTCATCCGGGACTCCGAACTACCTTCGGTACATCAATACTCATAAACTCATAATACCGATCGTGATCAAACGTTAAGCGTGCGGACCCTACGGGTTCGAGAACTATGTAGACATGACCGAGACTCATCTCCAGTCAATAACCAATAGCGGAACCTGGATGTTCGTATTGGCTCCTACATATTCTACGAAGATCTATTATCGGTCAGAACCGCATAACAACATACGTTGTTCCTTTTGTCAAACGGTATGTTACTTGCCCGAGATTCGATCGTCGGTATCTCTATACCTAGTTCAATCTCGTTACCGGCAAGTCTCTTTACTCGTTCCGTAACACATCATCTCGTGACTAACTTATTAGTCTTTTGCTTGCAAGGCTTATTGTGATGTGTGTTACCGAGAGGGCTCAGAGATACCTCTCCGACACTCGGAGTGACAAATCCTAATCTTGATCTATGCCAACACCACGAATACTTTCGGAGACACCTGTAGAGCATCTTTATGATCACCCAGTTACGTTGTGACGTTTGATAGCACACAAGGTGTTCCTACGGTATTCGGGAGTTGCATAATCTCATAGTCATAGGAACATGTATAAGTCATGAAGAAAGCAATAGCAGTTAAAATAAACGATCATAATGCTATGCTAACGGATGGGTCTTGTCCATCACATCATTCTCCTAATGATGTGATCCCGTTGATCAAATGACAACTCATGTCTATGGCCAGGAAACATAACCATCTTTGATCAATGAGCTAGTCTAGTAGAGGCATACTAGGGACATACTGTTTTGTCTATGTATTCACACATGTACTAAGTTTCCGGTTAATACAATTCTAGCATGAATAAAAGACATTTATCATGATATAAGGAAATACAAATAACATCTTTATTATTGCCTCTAGGGCATATTTCCTTCAGTCTCCCACTTGAACTAGAGTCAATAATCTAGATTACAAAGTGATGATCCTCACACCCATGGAGTCTTGGTGCTGATCATGTTTTGCCCGTGGAAGAGGCTTAGTCAACGGGTCTGCAACATTCAGATCCGTATGTATTTTGCAAATTTCTATGTCTCCCTCCTTGACTAGATCGCGGATGGAATTGAAGCGTCTTTTGATGTGCTTTGTTCTCTTGTGAAACCTGGATTCCTTCGCCAAGGCTATGGCTCCAGTGTTGTCACAAAAGATTTTCATTGGACCCGATGCACTAGGTATTACACCTAGATCGGATATGAACTCCTTCATCCAGACTCCTTCATTTGCTGCTTCCGAAGCAGCTATGTATTCCGCTTCACACGTAGATCCCGCCACGATGCTCTGTTTGGAACTGCACCAACTGACAGCTCCACCGTTCAATAAAAATACATATCCGGTTTGTGACTTTGAGTCATCCGGATCAGTGTCAAAGCTAGAATCGACGTAACCGTTTACGACGAGCTCTTTGTCACCTCCATATATGAGAAACATATCCTTAGTTCTTTTCAGATACTTTAGGATGTTTTTGACCGCTGTCCAGTGATCCACTCCTGGATTACTTTGGTACCTCCCTGCTAGACTTATAGCAAGGCACACATCAGGTCTGGTACACATCATTGCATACATGATAGATCCTATGGCTGAGGCATAGGGAATGACTTTCATTTTCTCTCTATCTTCTGCAGTGGTCGGGCATTGAGTCTTACTCAACTTCATACCTTGTAAAACAGGCAAGAACCCTTTCTTTGACTGATCCATTTTGAACTTCTTCAAAATCTTATCAAGGTATGTGCTTTGTGAAAGTCCAATTAAGCGTCTTGATCTATCTCTATAGATTTTGATGCCTAAAATGTAAGCAGCTTCTCCGAGGTCTTTCATCGAAAAACTTTTATTCAAGTATCCTTTTATGCTATCCAAAAATTCTATATCATTTCCAATCAACAATATGTCATCTACATATAATATTAGAAATGCTACAGAGCTCCCACTCACTTTCTTTTAAATACAGGCTTCTCCAAAAGTCTGTATAAAACCATATGCTTTGATCACCTCATCAAAGCGTATATTCCAACTCCGAGATGCTTGCACCAGTCCATAGATGGATCGCTGGAGCTTGCATACTTTGTTAGCACCTTTTGGATCGACAAAACCTTCTGGTTGCATCATCTACAACTCTTCTTTGAGATATCCATTTAGGAATGCAGTTTTGACATCCATTTGCCAGATTTCATAATCATAAAATGCGGCAATTGCTAACATGATTCAGACAGACTTAAGCATCGCTACAGGTGAGAAAGTCTCATCGTAGTCAACTCCTTGAACTTGTCGAAAACCTTTTGCAACAAGTCGAGCTTTGTAAACAGTAATATTACCGTCTGCGTCGGTCTTCCTCTTGAAGATCCATTTGTTTTCGATGGCTTGCCGATCATCGGGCAAGTCAACCAAAGTCCACACTTTGTTCTCATACATGGATCCCATCTCAGATTTCATGGCATCAAGCCATTTTGCGGAATCTGGGCTCATCATCGCTTCCTCATAGTTCGTAGGTTCATCATGGTCTAGTAACATGATTTCCAGAACTGGGTTGCCGTACCACTCTGGTGCGGAACGTACTCTGGTTGATCTACGACGTTCAGCAGAAACTTGATCCGAAGTTTCATGATCATTATCATTAACTTCCTCACTAATTGGTGTAGGAATCACTGGAACAATTTCCTGTGATGTACTACTTTCCAATCCGGGAGAAGGTACAATTACCTCATCAAGTTCTACTTTGCTCCCACTCACTTCTTTCGAGAGAAACTCTTCTTCTAGAAAGGATCCGTTCTTAGCAACGAATATTTTGCCTTCGGATCTGTGATAGAAGGTGTACCCAATAGTCTCTTTTGGGTATCCTATGAAGACACATTTTTCTGACTTGGGTTCGAGCTTATTAGGTTGAAGTGTTTTCACATAAGCATCGCAGCCCCAAACTTTAAGAAACGACAACTTTGGTTTCTTGCCAATCCATAGTTCATAAGGTGTCGTATCAACGGATTTAGATGGTGCCCTATTTAACGTGAATGCAGCTGTCTCTAAAGCGTAACCCCAAAACGATAGTGGTAAATCGGTAAGAGACATCATAGATCGCACCATATCCAATAAAGTACGGTTACGACGTTCGGACACACCATTACGCTGTGGTGTTCCAGGTGGCGTGAGTTGTGAAACTATTCCACATTGTTTCAAATGAAGACCAAACTCGTAACTCAAATATTCTTCTCCACGATCAGATCGTAGGAACTTTATTTTCTTGTTACGATGATTCTCTACTTCACTCTGAAATTCTTTGAACCTTTCAAATGTTTCAGACTTGTGTTTCATTAAGTAGATATACCCATACCTGCTCAAATCATCAGTGAAGGTCAGAAAATAACGATACCCGCCGCGAGCATCAACACGCATTGGTCCACATACATCAGTATGTATGATTTCCAACAAATCTGTTGCTCGTTCCATAGTTCCGGAGAACGGAGTTTTAGTCATCTTGCCCATGAGGCATGGTTCGCAAGCACCAAGTGATTCATAATCAAGTGATTCCAAAAGTCCATCATTATGGAGTTTCTTCATGCGTTTTACACCAATATGACCTAAACGGCAGTGCCACAAATAAGTTGCACTATCATTATTAACCTTGCATCTTTTGGTTTCAATATTATGAATATGTGTATCACTACAATCGATATCCAATAAGAATAGACCACTCTTCAAGGGTGCATGACCATAAAAGATATTATTATAAAAATAGAACAACCATTATTCTTTGATTTGAATGAATAACCGTCTCGCAATAAACAAGATCCAGATATAATGTTCATGCTTAACGCTGGCACCAAATAACAATTATTTAGGTCTAAAACTAATCCCGAAGGTAGATGTAGAGGTAGCGTGCCGACGGCGATCACATCGACTTTGGAACCGTTTCCCACGCGCATCGTCACCTCGTCCTTAGCTAATCTTCGTTTAATCCGTAGTCCCTGTTTCGAGTTACAAATATTAGCAACCGAACCGGTATCAAATACCCAGGTACTACTACGAGCATTAGTAAGGTGCACATCAATAACATGTATATCACATATACCTTTGTTCATCTTGCCATCCTTCTTATCCGCCAAATACTTGGTGCAGTTCCGCTTCCAGTGTCCAGTCCCCTTGCAGTAGAAGCACTCAGTTTCAGGCTTGGCTCCAGATTTGGGTTTCTTCGTGGAAGTAGCAACTGACTTGCTGTTCTTTTTGAAGTTCCCTTTCTTTCCCTTGCCCTTTTTCTTGAAACTAGTGGTCTTGCTAACCATCAACACTTGATGCTCCTTTTTGATTTCTACCTCCGCAGCTTTGAGCATAGCGAAGAGCTCGGGAATTGTCTTTTGCATCCCTTGCATGTTATAGTTCATCACGAAGCCTTTATAGCTTGGTGGCAGTGATTGAAGAACTCTATCAATAACACTATCCTCGTCAACTTTGCAACCAAGTTGAGTCATATGATTGTAGTACCCAGACATTCTGAGCAAGTGTTCACTGATAGAACTATTCTCCTCCATCTTGCAGCAGTAGAACTTATTGGAAATCTCATATTTCTCAATTCGGGCATTTGCTTGAAATATTAACTTCAACTCCTGGAACATCTCATATGGTCCATGACGTTCAAAACGTCGTTGAAGTCCCGGTTCTAACCCGTAAAGCATGGCACACTGAACTATCGTGTAGTCATCAGACCGCGACTGCCAGACGTTCAAAGCGTCTACATTAGCGGAAGGGGGCTTGTCACCTAGCGGTGCTTCAAGGACATAATTCTTCTGTGCAGCAATGAGGATAATCCTCAGGTTACAGACCCAGTCCGTGTAATTGCTACCATCATCTTTCAACTTAGCTTTCTCTAGGAATGCATTAAAATTCAAAGGAACGGTAGCACGGGCCATTGATCTACAACGACATAGATATGCAAAACTATCAGGACTAAGTTCATGATAAATTAAAGTTCAATTTAATCATATTAATTTAAAGAACTCCCACTTAGATAGACATCCCTCTGGTCATCTAAATGATCACGTGATCCAAATCAACTAAACCATGTCCGATCATCACGTGAGATGGAGTAGTTTCAATGGTGAACATCTTATGTTGATCATATCTACTATATGATTCACGCTCGACCTTTCGGTCTCCAGTGTTCCGAGGCCATATCTGTATATGCTAGGCTCGTCAAGTTTAACCCGAGTATTCTGCGTGTGCAAAACTGGCTTACACCCGTTGTATTTGAACGTAGAGCTTATCACACCCGATCATCACGTGGTGTCTCGGCACGACAAACTTTCGCAACGGTGCATACTCAGGGAGAACACTTATACCTTGAAATTTAGTAAGGGATCTTCTTATAATGCTACCATCATTCTAAGCAAAATAAGAAGCATAATAAGATAAACATCACATGCAATCAAAATATGTGACATGATATGGCCATCATCATCTTGTGCTTTTGATCTCTATCTCCAAAGCACCGTTATGATTACCTTCGTCACCGGCGCGACACCTTGATCTCCATCGTAGCATCGTTGTCGTCTCGCCAACTATTGCTTCCTCAACTATCGCTACTGCTTAGTGATAAAGTAAAGCAATTACATGGCGATTGCATTTCATACAATAAAGCGACAACCATATGGCTCCTGCCAGTTGCCGATAACTTTACAAAACATGATCATCTCATACAAAACCGTATAACTCATCATGTCTTGACCATATCACATCACAACATGCCCTGCAAAAACAAGTTAGACGTCCTCTACTTTGTTATTGCAAGTTTTACGTGGCTGCTACGGGCTTAGCAAGATCCGTTCTTACCTACGCATACAAAACCACAACGATGTTTCGTCAAGTATGTGATGTTTTAACCTTCACAAGGACCTGGCGTAGCCATACTTGATTCAGCTAAAGTGAGAGAGACAGACACCCGCCAGTCACCTTTAAGCAACGAGTGCTCGTAACGGTGAAACCAGTCTCGCGTAAGCGTACGCGTAATGTCGGTCCGGGCCGCTTCATCTCACAATACCGCCGAAGCAAAGTATGACATGCTGGTAAGCAGTATGACTAGTATCGCCCACAACTCATTGTGTTCTACTCGTGCATATCATCTACGCATAGACCTGGCTCATGATGCCACTGTTGGGGAACGTAGTATTTTAAAATTTTCCTACGATCACGCAAGATCTATCTACCAGATGCATAGCAACGAGAGGGAAGAGTGTGTCTACGTACCCTCGTAGACCGGGAGCGGAAGCGTCAAGTGACGCGGATGATGTTGTCGAACTTCTTCGCGATCCAACCGATCAAGCACCGAACGTACGGCACCTCCGCGTTCAGCACACGTTCAGCTTGATGACGTCCCACGAGCTCTTGATCCAGTTGAGCTTCACGGGAGAGTTTCGTCAGCACAACGGCGTGGTGACGGATATGATGTGTTCACCGGCGCAGGGCTTCGCCTAAGCTCCGCGATGGTATGACCGAGGTGTGATTCTGTGGAGGGGGGCACCGCACATGGCTAAAACAATTCAACTTGTGTGTGTTTGGGTGCCCCCCTGCCCCCATATATAAAGGAGCAAGGGGGGGGGAGGCCGGCCGGCCCTTCCTGGTGCGGCTAGGGAGTGGACTCCTACTAGGAATAGGATTGCAATCCTATTCCTAGTAGGATTCACCAAAAGAAGGAAGGGGGAAAGGAATAGGAGAGGTGGCGCCCCCCCCCCAATCCTAGTCCAACTAGGAACCCTAGGTGGGGGCGCCGGCCAGCCCTATGGGCTGCCTCTCTCTTTCCCTTTAGGCCCACTATGGACCATCCCCTCTCGTAGGGGGTTCCGGTAACTCCCTCCGGCATTCCCGATAAATCCGAAACTTTTCCGGAACACTTCCGGTGTCCGAATATAGTCGTCCAATATATCAATCTTTATGTCTCGGACATTCCGAGACTCCTCGTCATGTCCGTGATCTCATCCGGGACTCCAAACTACCTTCGGTACATCAATACTCATAAACTCATAATATCGATCGTCATCAAACGTTAAGCGTGCGGACCCTACGAGTTCGAGAACTATGTAGACATGACCGAGACTCATCTCCAGTCAATAACCAATAGCGGAACCTGGATGTTCATATTGGCTCCTACATATTCTACGAAGATCTATTATCGGTCAGAACCGCATAACAACATACGTTGTTCCTTTTGTCAAACGGTATGTTACTTGCCCGAGATTCGATCGTCGGTATCTCTATACCTAGTTCAATCTCGTTACCGGCAAGTCTCTTTACTCGTTCCGTAACACATCATCTCGTGACTAACTTATTAGTCTTTTGCTTGCAAGGCTTATTGTGATGTGTGTTACCGAGAGGGCCCAGAGATACCTCTCCGACACTCGGAGTGACAAATCCTAATCTTGATCTATGCCAACACCACGAATACTTTCGGAGACAGCTGTAGAGCATCTTTATGATCACCCAGTTACCTTGTGACGTTTGATAGCACACAAGGTGTTCCTACGGTATTCGGGAGTTGCATAATCTCATAGTCATAGGAACATGTATAAGTCATGAAGAAAGCAATAGCAGTTAAACTAAACGATCATAATGCTATGCTAACGGATGGGTCTTGTCCATCACATCATTCTCCTAATGATGTGATCCCGTTGATCAAATGACAACTCATGTCTATGGCCAGGAAACATAACCATCTTTGATCAATGAGCTAGTCTAGTAGAGGCATACTAGGGACATACTGTTTTATCTATGTATTCACACATGTACTAAGTTTCCAGTTAATACAATTCTAGCATGAATAAAAGACATTTATCATGATATAAGGAAATACAAATAACATCTTTATTGTTGCCTCTCGGGCATATTTCCTTCACCATCATCATCGAACCACGGGCCCATCTCCAGGAGAGAGATTTGCATCATCCTTGTCAGTCCGGCCATACGTCGATGCCACCACGGCGCCAAACAGCGCCACCGCCCTACGCTCGTCCATCCACACATGAAGACTCTGGAAAATATATCTTGTGTAGCACATCTCGGTGAGGCATGACTTGACATCTCCACCGAAGCTCCGTGCAAAACAAAGCCGCTCCACCTCCTGCCTTTATGTTCCAGCGCAGCTGCACAAATGCTGATCCCTAAAGAGAAACGACACCGCAGTACCGCCATCTTCCGATCTGGAACACTAGATACTAGGGTTTCCCTCGGAGCAGCACGAGTGGGTCAAAAAAAGTTACACAATGATGCCTTCATCAAGGTAATGGCGCAGAACGTCGCCATCGGCTCGCTTTTCACCAGAAACTATGTCTTCCCGACTCGCAGTCGGGACTAGATGATGGATCTCGAGATCCGACCACCCAACCTCTGGTCGACCACCTCGGACGGAGGAGATGGCCACAACCGCCATAATCCTCGTGATGCGTGGCAGACCCGGAGTGCCTGCATGAGCCATCGCCTAGGCCGACGACATGCAGTAGAAGAGGACGTAACAACAGTTACCCTAGACCGAGCCCGCTAACCACGCCGCTGCCTCCTGCCAATCCCGCCATCTGCAGCAGAGCCCCTCGACGCGTTCCGACCGCCGCTGCCCGCCATACACCTCCCAAGGGGTGAAGATCTGGCCGCCCCCGTCGGCTCTGATCCCCGGACGGCAGAGGAGTTCCACCGCCTTCGTGCCACAGGGCCTCCGCCCGGCGACCATGCCGGCGGCAGCAGATGGAGGGTTGTATGCAATGATCGAGGAGAGGATGGGTGGTGGTTGCCCGGCGCGGCCCGGTGGCGGCCGCACGAGGTTGGGGGCATGGGCACGGGGTTGGACTTCCTCTATCCCAAGGGATGGCAATTATTTTTAGATGTAAAGAGAGAGAAGTTGGGTGCGCTCATAGGGGCATGGGGTTGGACAGTCCTAAGAGCATCTCCAACAGACGCGCGGTAGCGCGGCACGTTAAAAAAGGTTTGTCGCGCTGAAATATCGTTTTTGCGTGCGGGAGGGTTACAAGACGCACAAAAACAGGGAGCCCAACCCGACGGCCCCACATGCAGCAGCCTGCACGCACAAGCCTGCACCTCAAATTTGCCGCTCAGCAGCCCGCGTGAGCTAAATTTACAGCTTCTTTTTTGTGCGCACTTTATTTTACAGCTTCTGCGGAAGCGCTGTTTTTGGTCGTGCACACTGTATAGGCATATTTTCCGGCGTGCGGCTTATGTAGCGGTCGAGGGTCGTCCAGGGGTCGAGGGTCGAAGCTAGTTCTACGTTTGCCATTAGTATATCCATCTGTCATGTTTAAATAATAATTGGCATGTTGTAAATATTTGTAGAAACTATGGACGACAACACCCGAGACCTAGCACAAGAAGCGACGTTGATGGACATAATCGCAGACGGACAAGATGCCGTCTTGTCGTTTCTCAACGACACCAATGAGCTGGTGGAAAGAGAGCTGCAGTTGGAAGATCTAGGCTATGATATTGATGGCTCCGGTGACCCAATGCACATGGAAGAAGTAGACCGTGAGGATGGCTCCGGTGACCCAATGCCGGTGCAAGAACGAGACCGTGATGCTGGCTCCGGTGACCGAACCGAGTCCGGCCAGGAGGTATATATGTTAGTTAAGCCTGTGCTGACTAGTTAATTGATGCATTCATTAACTCTCGTCTTTGTTCCTTTTTCTAGCCCTCCGGATCGAGCAAATCTTCGGTAAAGAGACGAGGCGCGAAGAAAAAGTTGAGGCCGGATGAAAAGTTTGAGATCTCAGAAATCCCGCGCTCCGGCGAGCCGATTGAACCCATCCGGACAAAAAACGCATTTGTTAATCAGTGCGGGGTTCTGGTTAGGGACAAGATCCCGATCAGCATCCATCAATGGTTAAAGCCGGCTGCAAAAGACGCTCAGGTGTCTTATGTCACTGATATGCAGAAAGAAGATCTTTGGACTGAGCTGAAGTCAAATTTCATCCTACCGCTAGAGGATGATCCGGCGAATCCAGTTAAAGAGGAATTAATCAAGTCTGCTGCTCTTTCGAAGATGGCAGACCAATTCAGGGCATGGAAGAAAAAACTGAATAAGTTTGTCCGTGATAAAGAGACTCCAGAATTCGTGGGCATATATGAGAAGATCAAAGATGACTGGCCCACATTTGTGGCCTATAAGACATCGGAAAAGAGTAAGAAGATGTCGGCGAAAAACCAGATAAATGTTGTGAAGAAGAAGCATCACCATCGCACGGGGTCAGGTGGCTACCTCAGAGCCCGGCCTAAGTGGGCCAAGGCTGAGAATGATCTGCTTGAGAAAGGGATCGAACCAGAGACAATGCAATGGCCAGACCGTTGCCGGACTTGGTTCTTCGGGGCTGGCGGAACCTTGGACCCTGTATCAGGGAGGTGCATTTGGACGGACAAGCAATTGGAAATACCACTCAGGAAGCTTCGGCACTATATCAAAGCAGCGCATGAAGGGACGTTCTTCCCCGACAGAGAGAACGACGAGCTGACAATGGCCCTTGGGAATCCTGAGCACCCTGGACGGACACGAGGCACGCCAGGCTCCCTTTCGTGGAGTGCTGGGTTTCCGGACGCAGGCGGCTACAAATGCCACGAGAGGAGGAAGAAAATGCAGCAGACTGAACTGCAGGCGCTGCGGGCCAGAATACAAGCGATAGAGGAACGAGAAGCAAATCGGGACAAAAGAATTGCCGAAGCTTCCCCCGAAGCTACCCCGCCATCTCAGCGGAGAAGCAGCGTGGCTTCCACCGAGCTGCTTCAGCCGGAGCATGTCCCGACGGCTACTGCCAGGTATCTTGTGGATGCTATCACGGAGGTACAAAATTGCCACCTTATGACGCAGTGGATAAATCTGAAGGTCAAGGCGGCTGCTGGCTCTGTTTATCCTACTGGACCCGGCGAAACTTTTCACTGTTAGCCGATTCCAGAAGGATATGCTAGGGTGATGGTGGATGAAATTACGGAGGGATTTGAGGAGCTCCAGCTTGACCACCCTACCGGTGAAGGGGGGACTCGGCTGGGTTCTTCACTGAAGACTCCATGCCTATGGCGGAAGGACCTCATCAACATTCTCAACTAGACGCCTCCGCCTCCTCCTCCTCCTCCTCCGGCGAGTCAGGGCACTCCGCCTCCTCCTCTGGCGAGTGACGATCAGGGCACTCCGGCTCCTTCTCCGGCACGTGGCGGCACTCCGCCTCCTTCGCCTGCGCCGGCGCGCCCGAGCAGCTAGCCTCCTCCTTCTCCGCCTGCGCCGGCGCGCCCGAGCAGCCAGCCTGCTCCTCCTTCTCCGCCTAGTCAGCAAGGGCGGAAGAGACCTGCCGCCGCTCTGGCTGCTCCCGCTCCGGCGCGTAAGCAAGGAAAGACGAAAGCCACTTCGTCTGGTCTGCCGACGTCTAGCAGTACAGCC
Organism: Secale cereale; assembly: GCA_902687465.1. Taxonomy (NCBI): domain Eukaryota; kingdom Viridiplantae; phylum Streptophyta; class Magnoliopsida; order Poales; family Poaceae; genus Secale; species Secale cereale. The sequence continues at coordinate 730,315,234 of LR738714.1, forward strand.
AGAGGCGGGAGGCAATGCAGATTCGGTCCTTCTCTCACGCCTCTAGAGAAGTTACCATACGAGAGGTCCGATGAGGAAAACACGAAGAACACTCAAGGCGAAGTGAAGGACTGGCTTGAAGGGTTGAAAGCACAGAGACATCCACCTCCGGAGGAGAAGATAGATCCGGTGAAAGCAAAGCGCACTCTTGCTGCCCTGAAGCAACCAACGAAAAGTAAGCCGAAGGACAACTATGACTGCATGATTGAAAAGTCATTTCAAGCAGCGAAGCGGTCGGGAAGTACTAAAAGTGATCAAAGGTTAGCACAAGGACGAGCTGGGAAACAAATTGCCCAGCTCGGCGAACAAGCGGACCAATCGTGCCCCCCACTCAAGGTGTCTAGCGACATGGTCGCTAATGATCCGAGGATAGTGCCCGGTTATTGCAATCTTGGAGATTACCTGTCCGACGATGTACAATATGATTTCTTGGAGGTGCAGATACAAAGATACGAGTACGGGAAGCCTCTCGTCAAAAATGAAAGATCTCTATCAACGAATATGCGAAGATTGCATGATTGGTACTTGAGAATCTATAGAGAGTCTGGGGGGAGGGATAGCTTGTATGTGAGAGTTAAACCGGCGCATGACCTCGTTGGAATTGAACTGTTGCCTATTCCATTTGAGGAGTTCTATCAGTTTTTCAATCAATTGGCCCTCGATAAAGCAACGGTCACCTGCTACTGTCTGTAAGTAGTACTACTTCTGGCATTAAGTCTCTCTATATAGCTGATCTCTTTCATTGCACGTATTTATAATTATCCTCACTATATTATGCAGATTAAAGATCGTCGAATTGAAGAAAACACAAGTAGGTGATATTGGGTTCATTAACACATACCTCATAGATGCAACCGAGGTTAAATGGCGTCCCTCAGATACCGAGACCAACTTGCTAAGATCGTTGGTGGTAAATGAAAACAATGATATAATACTCTTCCCTTACAACTTCAAGTGAGTGTTACTGTCTTGTGCATAATTGGTTTCCCTTATATATCAGTCAAGGTTATAGTAATGTAATTGATGAGTTCATGCATGCGTGCGCAGCTTCCACTATATTCTCTTATAGATTAAGCTTGAGAAGGGAGTAGTAACTGTCTTGGACTCTAAACGTAAAGATCCCGAGAAGTATGCGGACATGACTCAAATGCTCGACAGGTAATTTAAATCGATCAATATTATCCACCATTCATATCAGCAACTTTGTTCATTTCTGATATCAACTAATTGTTTTCTTTGTCTCACAGGGTTTGGAGAAAATTCACCAAAAAAGCTCCGGGACTGCCGAAGAAGCTAGAATTTAAACACCCGAAAGTAAGTACTATATAGTAGCATGTTCCGCGCATCTCCTATATTTTGATTCAAGCGCTAGTTTCATCAATACCATTTGTCATTCTTGCTTATCAGTTTGATTGACCTCTATTTCTTGTAAAGTGGTTGTGGCAGGAACCCGGGAATGATTACTGTGGATACTACATTTGCGAGTCCATCCGCCACACGACCTGTGAGCGGGGCTACTCTGAAGCACAATTTGAAGTGCGTAAGCAATTAATAATATTCACAATTTTATTTCATTACCATCATTTGAAGTGCGTAAGCAATTAATTAATAATATTCACAATTTTATAGCATCATTTCATGTATTGACTCCCTTCTTCAAATTAGATATTTCGGATGCGGGATGAACTCCTAACACCAGATCGTCTGCGAGCAATTCAAGAGGAATTGGCGGCATTCTTCCTTGAACACGTGATCGCGCCAGACGGAGAATACTATGTGGACCATGCGTCCATCGTATAAGAGATTATATTTGTAAGAGATAATTATTGTATATATGTACCCGGTAGTGTCGGATAGATATACGAGAACTTGTTGTTCGACCAATCTCTCGGAGAAGGAGAGGTGGTCGATATTACTTCTTTCTGTATGCATATATGTTGATTATACGATCTTCTGTTTCCTTCCTTTGCTTACTAGCTAACTAGCTAGCGTGTCTAGTCCTCTCTATACGTATGTGTAGTATGTAGCGTCGACCAAGCACGGACATAAGAGAGGACACTTCTCTCTATTAATTAGCTACCTAACACAAAATGAAACACCTAAATTAACCCCCCAAAACCTCCAACCCCCCCTCCCCTTTCAAAAAAAAAAACAAAAATCACAGCCACAGAAATGCTGACGCGTGGATGCCTTTTGGTCCCGGTTGGTGTCACCAACCGGGACAAAAGCCCCTCCTGCCTGGGCTAAGCGCACAGGCCACGTGGACACCCATCTGCCCCGGTTCTGGATCGAACCGGGACTAAAGGGTCAGGGCATTAGTACCGACACTTTTGTCACGGTTCATGAACCGGGGCTAAAGGCCCTAACAAACCGGGTTTGATGTCCCTTTATCTACTAGTGTTAGTTGCACATAGCACCAAGTCACCTTACTGGAAATGGACTAATTAACAGATAAAAGCCTCCCGCAACCAAGACTCGGTCGATCCCTAGCTGCCAGAATCCAGTATAAAATGTTCATAATTAGGTGATAAATGACATTAAGTAGAGACATTTTGCAATTTATAGTATCCCAGCTCGGTAGTGCTTTTGATAGTATGTAAATTATCCATAAGGCCTGAAACACATGAGTAATGAATTCTCTCTGTAGACACTATATTTAGAGAGACTTCGGAGAAATAATAATTTCGACAACAACACAATTTTCTCATGCAAGAAATTTAGACCAAAGTAAGAGAATCATACCACTATTCCTCCTTCCACCGAATACTTTGCTACACCAAATCAACCGCTTCTAGAATATGCAGCTAAACAAAATATACCTCATCTGAAATTGAAAAAACATAAGTCTATTAATGGTACTGTTAACCACAACCTCTGCCCCATCTAGAACTATCAAATTTGGACAATTACATGTGAAAAATCCAGATGTTTAAATAAAACAATCTCTACTGTGTCCGTACCTACTTTACTCATTTGATGAAGAGGTGCAGCAGAACATGTGCATGCTATATACAGTGCCGTGTGTTATGGGATTGTGACAACCATTATTCAATCATTTATTTACCGAGACATTGTTCAACATAAAGATGGTCAAGCAATTCTTCCAAGTCTCTACCATTCGCCGGTCAAAGTAAAAAAGGAGGGCCTAGAAGGAGACACGTACCTGTAGCAGCCATCTCCCAGCACAAAACAGCAAGGGCCCATCAGCCATTAATGGCTAGGAGCCACGTTGAGGAGTTGCGGATCGAAGAGAGGCCGTCTGCTCGGCCGCCAGCGCGACCACGCAATACTTGTCAGGTTGAGCCGATGGAGCACAACGCCTGCGGGTGTCCGGGAAGGCGATTCGGCAGCAGAGTCCTCTGGGCGTGGCAGACCTGGCCACCGCGATCTTGACGTCTCCGCCGTGGCCGCGTGAAAGCCCCCAAACGGCATGGTTGTTCTTCTTGGATCGCTGGATAGCGGGAGCAGAGATGGCCGCGCGCGCATGGTAGAGGTGGTCATGGAAAGAGCGGGCGGCGTGATCGCAGAATCGATGGCGGAGGGCGCGGGCAGCAGGGTTAGGGATTACCAACAGGGCATAGAATACGCTTTCGTAACACGCATTGGCGGACGAAAATTCGGCAGAGCGCGGTCCGGTAGATGTAAATTGCTAACTACACGTTGAGCGCACCATTTACATTAATGGGGACCATTAGAATGCTTTAATCTGCAAAATCGGATGGTGGTAAATAGCCTGTGTACATTTGTGTCTGTAAAAAAGAAAATGTTCGCTTGTTTATTAGTAGTATAGATGAGGAAGTCGTCTATTCTCCGTGGCGAGTAATTAATTTTCGTCCATGGCAGTATTGCACTGGCCGGGCATCCCGCCGGTTGTTTTGAGTAGGCAAGGGCAGCTCATCTAACTCCATCAATAATTGCTAATCAGCAATAGCTGTGTCTGAATCACTTGATAGTGGCCCAACAGATAGCTAGTCAGTGGAGGAGGCAGGGGTGCTGGCAGGGGCCTTGGCCCCTCCTATGCTCTCACAAATACAGATATATGTGCTTCTAATTCTCCATTTTTCAAACATAATTACCAAAATTTAGATAATTTGGCCCGTCTAACATTATATAACATGTTTGGATCCCTCTGAGTTTCTGGCTCCGCCACTGCCGACAGTGATAGGTTTGCAGATATAGTACAATTCAAGCGTCCAACTCATGTTACGGACTATTGACTGTCGGCTCAAGTTGATAAATCTCATGACAATCACTGAAACCGATCATTTGCTTGGAGTCCTTTTTATTTTCCGAAGGATCAAAATGACCCGCATGCACTACAGATCAGACAGGAGGTTAAACCGTGGTCTCTGCATCAATCGACGCATACAATCATTTTTATTAATTATTTGACAAATGTCTGACAAAAACATAAATTAAACCATCCCAAGCCACCACTCAAACCTACAAACTCGATAATATTAAGTGCTCTCACTCCCTATATCTAAAACCGGTATCGTCGCTAATCCATCCACATAATGTATCGAGACCAACAGCTGGTGTCGCAGGCCTAAAGCATACATCACATGCACACGTTTTAAAAGCCGCCATCATCATCGAACCACTGACCCATCTTCAGGAGAGAGACTTGCATCATCCTTGTCAGTCCGGCCATCCATCCACGCCACCACGGCGCCCAACGGTACCATGGCCCTACGCTCGTCCATTCAAACACGAAGACTATGGAAAATATATCTTGTGTAGCACCTCTCGACCAAGCATGACACATCATAGCACGTGTGGGACAGGCATGATTTGACATCTCCACCTAAGCTCCATGCAAAACAAAGCCGCTACACCTCATGCATATGTCTTGCAGTGCTGCTCCACAAACGTTGCTCCCAAAAGAGAAACGACACTGCAGTACCACCATCTTTCGATCTGGAACAAAAGATCCTAGGGTTTCCGTCGGAGCAGCATGACACTAGTAGAAAAGGGACCTTATGTGAGACACATTATTCCCGGTTCTATTTTGGCCCGGTACTATTGGTACCATTAGTACCGGTTCGAACGGCTATGCATTAGTGCCGGTTCGTGTTGAACCTTTAGTAACGGTTCGTGCCACGAACGGTACAAAAGGGGTGGTGGCAGGCTGGCTTTAGACCGGGGCCCCACGAGACCCTTTAGTCCCGGTTTGTGGCGCAAACCGGTACTAAAGGGCTAACCTTTAGTACCGGTTCGTGGCACGAACAGGCACTAAAAGGGTCTAACCTATAGTCCTGGTTGGAGACACAAACCGGGACTATAGGGAAATTTTCAAACTCTACCC
>LR738714.1:730333891-730361345 GCA_902687465.1 Secale cereale
GAGGTATTGTTGGGGGGGCCTGTGCAGAATCGCTGGCAGTACGGCCCTGAGAGGCAGAACAAGCATCTCCGACGGAAATGTGGAAACAAAGCTAAGATTGAAGCTTCCATAGCTGAGGCGGTTATCCTAGAGGAGGTGTCAGACCTCAGGACATCATACTATCCAGACCATGTTCCCCATCTGCATAACAAGGTGCCTCGATACAATATAGAAGAGCCCAAGTATCAACCCAGGCTCGATCTATTCAACACGCAAGGTGGGAGGGCTGGGGCCTCGAAATCTTATAACATGCCACGACAAGAGTGGGAGGACCTCATGTTCTATATCTTGCACAACATCAAGGAAGTTGAGGAAGTGTGGATGAGGTAATACCACTACACCATTCCTTTATGTCTTTCACATCATCATGTTCCATGTTCACTTAGTCCCGGTCTAACACTGCTTTTCTTATTTTTAGTGATTTCGTTCAAGTGGAATGGACGGGAGTGAATCCTCCTACTGAGGCAGAGGCACTTAATCTTCTCCGTCATGGAAACCCTGGACGTAAAAATTTTGTTGCTTGGTTCATGGAGAAAGTAATTTTCCACACTCCCCTATTAAATACCTACTTCAACATTTATTAGTTAACCAAACTAATGCACGCAACAATTTCCATTATACTTGTAGGGAAAAGATCCGAACATATCTATGGATGATGAATTGAGATGGGTTTCCATGGGTTTTGACCCTGCCGTCATGACATGTAAAAAGTATGATGTGAATGGGTATCGCTTCCATACAGAGGAGCACCAAAACAGCCGCCCCGATCCCAAAACTATAAATACCGGAGTGTACACCCCCGGTCAAAATTCAGTAGACTACTACGGAAGGGTACAAAATATATACGAGGTTAAATTCCGCCAGGGGCGTGAGACCCTAAGTCTTCCTGTGTTCAAATGTCGATGGTTCGATCCGCGGGAGGGGGTAAAACATACGCCTTCCATTGGTTTGGTAGAAGTTAAACCATCAACCGTCTATGCCGGAGCCGATCTCTTCATTGCGGCTACCCAAGCTACACAAGTATATTATCTGCCTTACCCATGCCAGAAAGCGTATCTAAAGGGTTGGGAAGTTGTGTTCAAGGTTTCGCCACATGGTAAGCTGCCAGACCCGAATGAAGACGATTACTACAACATTAACCCCATGACATACGAGGGAGTGTTCTATCAAAAGCAACCTGATGATGATGATGATGATGATGATGATGATGGTGTGGTTAGAAACGATGACGCTAGACCATTGGGTGATGATGATGTGGACCCAAACGTCGACGATACACGGAATGATGGTGAGACCATTGTCAATGAAAATGACATACTTATGCTAGAAAAGTTAAACGAAGCCGCTGACGACGAGGAAGAGCCTCCACCTCCGTCGGACAACGAAGATGATATGATTGATAGTGATGATGAGACGGACCGAGAAAGAGGTTACAACAGTGATGATTCATATGGGTTCTAGCAGATGTACGTTTCAAGTATTTTTTTTTCTATAGTTTAGGAATATGCCTTTTTATGCATTTTTATTAATGTGTTTATTATCATGCATTTTCCTTCATTTCATTAATTTACTAATTGCTTTTTCTCTTTTCAATGCAGGTTCGTGGAACATGGGCAAGGGGAAGGCCGATGGCGTGGGTTTCCTACGCAAGGTCGTCGGGGGGGCTAGTCGGAGTGGTCGAGCACGTAATCCTCCCCCTCGGCTACTTGACGATGACTCCTCACAGGGAGGTCGAGGGAGAGGTGCCCCTAGAGGAGGAGGAGGGAGATCCTCTAGAGGACGAGGTGCTGGGGGGAGAGCCACTACAGGGGGTCGCGGCCAGAAAGAGCGCACCCTCACCGACTTAGGGGTGTTGTCTTCGAGGCCCTCCTCTAGTGAGGTACCCTCCTCTAGTGAGGTACACTCTAGGGAGGAGGAGGAGGAGGTGGAGGTGGAGGAGGAGGAGGAGGAGGTGGCGGAGGAGGCAGGCGAGGAGGAGGAGGAGGAGGAGGAGGGCGAGGCAGGCGAGGAGGAGGGTGGTGGCGGGGATGATGGTGGTGACGGGACCGGGGTTGACAACAAGGGGTGGCTGCGTGGTAACGCAAAGCTACCAAAGCAGGTTCCTGCTACTGAAGAGCAGAAGTGGCTCATTCAGCCCACGGGAAAAGAGTAAGCGCCACCTTTTAATAATTTCATTATTTTGCTTGTCACATGCTTATTCCGGTTGTTATATATTTTGCTTGTCACATGCTAATAATTCATTCTTTTGCAGCAACTGGATATATTCTAAAGGGGTCCGTATTCCCAACGGCCTCATCACTGTCTTGCTGAAGTTACACTGGCCGGGGTTGTACTGTCCGGATCCAGTCAGGCAGCCGGATCGTCGGGTTTTGGCCACGAGCTGGGACCACTGGGAAGCGGCCCCCCACGCGGACCATGACACCCATGCCAAGGCCGTGATCACTACTTTTTGGGTGAGTTCTCTTCAGAAGTCCATTCTACTTTCATGAATGATTTAACTCAGGGCTTCTTCCATTATTGTTTCATGCATGTTTGTAGAAATTCTATCGAGTTCTTCCGGAGCATAGGGCTAGAGCGGACCAGATTGTGCTGCGCCAATGCAAGAAGAAGGCCCGCCAGCTGCAGTACGAGGTGTGCTATGTGGCCATCTCCACATACTACCACGACGTTCTTGGTGTGAAGATGACCAAGGAAGATGCGCGGAGGATGGGCATTACCTTGGAGAAGCCCGAGTTCTTGGCGGTAAGTATAATTTTTTTTCCATTATGCCATTATGCTTCCATTATGCTTTATGCTTTATGCTTTATGCCATTATGCTTCCATTATGCCATATGCTTTATGCTTCCATTATGCTTTATGCTTTATGCTTCCATTATGCTTCCATTATGCTTTATGCTTCCATTATGCTTTATGCTTCCATCATGCTTCCATTATGCTTCCATTATGCTTTATGCTTTATGCTTTATGCCATTATGCTTCCATTATGCCATTATGCTTTTCATTATGCCATTATGCTTTTATTATGCTTTATGCTTTATGCTTCCATAACACCACTTTGGACACACCTATATGCCATTATGCTTTTATTATGTAGGTGTGTCCAAATTGGTGTTATGGAAAAGACGAGTCCTGGGCGGCATTGGTTGATCTTTGGTGTGATGAGGCTGGAGCCTGGGCGGCTATGAGAACCAAAAATAAGGCTAACCGAGGGACGGAGGGAGTACATGCTCAGGGAAACCGAAACCACTATCTCCACAAGGCAGTTAATGTATGACTAACCCCATTAAACATTCTTCTTCTATTTACCATCAGTTTCTTATGTATGACTAACCTCTGTTTGGTGGTGCAGGAGGAGAAACTGAAGCGGCCGCTGTCAGACATGCAGGCGTGGGAGATCGCCCATACGCGGAAGGACCCCAAGCCTGGCGATAACAAGTACTACGGCAAGAAGACCGCGGGGAACATCCAAGCCTACTCTGAAGCCTATTTAAAGTTGCATCCTGACACACCTGACCCCATTGCGGCGCCTCTGGACGAAAGGGCGGTGGTGAGCATGGGGCCCAAGGAGCACGGTCGGGAGGCGGTTCTCGATGCTGTGATCACTCCTAGTATCTCCTACACACAACTTCGTCGGATCGACCCGAGCCTGAGCCAGCGCACGAGCCAGCCAGTGACCAGTGCACAGTCCCTCTTCCAGGAGCAACAATCTGTAAGTATTTTCCCTCTTATCTTCATTGCTCATTTTATTTTCCGCATTTATTATTTTTATGAGTTCTATCATGGCATACCGTAGGCCTACCTGGAGTACACACGCCAGGAGACCATGGCGTGGCATAAGAGGCTTTATGAACACCAAGTGCAGAGGGATCTCCAGATGCAGCAGGCTTTTCAGGAAATGGCGGCCGGCAGGTGTCCTCAGTTGCAGCCAGCACAATGCCCTCTAGCGCAACCAGTGCTGCTGACCTTTGAGGAGTTTGTGGCACAGACCGCTGGCCCCTCGCCGGTTAGTTCATCCCCAATCTATTCATCCAAAGCATGTCATGCCTTTCAACATAGTCATATATCCCGTTAATATGTCTTTTCAACATCCAGGGAACAGGTGGATCTACCGTTGGCGGTGGTCTTCGCAGCACTCCGGAGACACGGAGCCCGACCACTCCGATCCACGGAGGCGGAGGCGGAGGTGGAGGTGGAGGCTTCGGCGGTCTTGGTGGTGGCTCTGCCGCTAGCAGTGACGACCTGGGCTTCGGCGGTCTTGGCGGTGACGACCTCCGTGGTGCTCGATGATCCTTGTGTGTGGTGATGATACTTGATAGGACTTGTGTGTGGTGATGATCATTTAGATGACTTGTGTGCTTCTCTATATGCTTATGTTTATGTTGGTTGTGATGATGATCTTTTAGAGATTTGTGTGTGATGATGCTTAATTATGCAAATATTGTTGTGATGGTGCTGGATGATATGTGCTGTTGCTTATATGTTTATTCTGTTATATATGTCTATTTCTATCATATATATGTGATGTGTATTGAAATGAATTCATTTGAAACAAAACAGAAAAAAAAGCAGAAGAAAGCTATGCCGACGGCAAGGCCGTCGGCATAGGGATACTATGAGCTCCGAGTTGCTGACACGTGGCAGCTATGCCGACGGCCTGACCGTCGGCACACAATTTGTACTAAGCCGACGGCAGGGCCGTCGGCATACCTGCCACGCGTCAGCTACTGGGAGCTGCGTATGAATGAGTAAGCCGACGAAGTAGCGGTCGGCTTATAATTCAATATATGCCGACGGCAGGGCCGTCGGCATAGGGCTGGTCCACGACCGACGAAAGGCAGCCACGTGGCACGCCTATGCCGACGACCACCGTCGGCATAGCCCTTGTCCGCGAGCAACGCCAGGCAGCCACGTGGCAGCCTATGCCGACGACCACCGTCGGCATAGCCCTTGTCCGCGAGCAACGCCAGGCAGCCACGTGGCAGCCTATGCCGACGGCTTGCCGTCGGCATAGCCCTGGTCCACGAGCAACTCCAGGCCGCCACGTGGCAGACCTATGCCGACGGCCAGCCGTCGGCATAGCCATATGCCACGTGGCGGCCCGTCGCTGGGCGAACTTAACGGCTGGGGGCGCCGTTAGGCACGGACTTTGCCGACGGCCGTCGCCGTCGGCATTTCTGTACGGCCGCCGTCGGCATATCATATATGCCGACGGCTTTTCTATGCCGACGGCCAACCAGGCTATGCCGACGTATATGTTGCCGACGGCCCTATGCCGACGAGGGCCGTCGGCATAGGTATGTCCCGACGGGACTCAGGGCTATGCCGACGGCCCTGGCCGTCGGCATAGGGGGCGATTCTGGTAGTGTGCATAATGCTACGCTGGCGCTACGCGTCAGCCTGGAAGAAATCAGTTGGTTCTCCAGCCGTTCTATCCACCATCAGGTAGCCTTTCGATCGTCGTCTCCTTCGCGCGTGTCGCAGCGGTTGCAACACGAGCTATGTTTCCTTTTTTTTTCCGGGGTAACACCAGCTATATTTCGAAAGCACGTAAGATGCTGCAAACCCCTCCCGGCAAGCCTCTAGTTGTGTCACAGGCTCACAGCGGCCACAACACTCACAATGTTTCTGAAGCACGTCACTTGCTGCAAACCCCTCGGGCGAGCCCCTTGCAGTGCAGAAGCGGCTGCAATACCGGCCATGTTTCTGAACCACTGGCTATGTTTCCCAACGCCAATGACCCTCCTTGTCAGCGGCTACAGCAGGAGTGATGTTGCAATCCCGGTGAGCTCACATCTTGCCAGTCGTGTCCCTGCTTTACTGCCGCACCTCAACCAGTTTACTACAGCATGGCTAACATTGCAGAAGAAACAACAACACCGTATAAAGAAACAGTGATGTTGCAACGCGGTTTCACAGGACCACCCCAGTGGTGGTGGCTGGGCCATGTGGTGTCACCCTCCTCCCATCTTGTAGGAATGTGGCTGTTGTGACGAGAAATCAAGTGGCAATGGTCGGCATTGCTCGTCCTGTTTGCAGCAGTGATGTTGTTGTTGTTGTTATGGTGGATGTAGTAGCAACTAGCGGTGGTCGGCATCACTCCCTCCACCCGGGATTGCAGCACCATGGCTGCTTCAGTGGTGCTCTCGCATTGCGCCTTCTGGCTTGCAGAAACTCAGCCGCTGCGGGTGGTGGTCGTGTGTCACCCACTTTGTCTTGCAACACCACCACCACATTTTGCAATAGAGATTGGGGAACCGGCGAGTAGATTTGTGCAGCAATACTTGGAAGGCGGAACCACAAGAGGGAGGAGAAAAGGGATTACGCTAAAAAAAGGATGAACAACTCTCATATTCCCTCGTTGGAGATAATGATAAAGGAATGGCGCAGTGCACAGGGAACACATAAGGCGTGGGGCGTACATGGAGGATGGTTGACACTAGCGCCATAATCAGTCGCTTGATGACAATGGTTCCTCCATATCCCTGAGAACTAAGAAAACTACTCGGACATGGGGCATAAGACATCATAGAGGTAATCACATGAATAGCAGATGAATGATTAACGTGATACACATATGAATACACAAATAGGCTTCTGGACTATAGTGACATCGATAAGAGACTCGAGGATGATGGCGTGGATGGTGAAGGAGGTTAAGATGTAGCTCTGTGTCGTGTCCTCCATGATCAAAGCAATGGTGGGGGTTGACGCCCTTATGTTGATTCCCCCGCTGGATCCCTTTTGGAGGAGAAGTTTGTAGCACCGTTTTGTATCGTGGACTCTCTATTCGCCGTTCTTAGCACACGTATAGGCGGTGCCAGATAGTACAATCGCTGATACAAGAAGGTGCATTCCTGTCACACCTCAAATTCCTTTGGAGCCTAAAATGACACCCGGTTTTTTCTCAGGCGTTCGTCTCTTCATAAGGAAGGTTTTGATGATGTGCAATCAACATATTTTCACCAAAAATAGGGGTTTTCTAATGAATACACCACATCTCCTAATACCCGGGATCCTGACGAATTTGAAAAAAGGGGGGCGGGGTTTGTGGTAAAACACTTAAAGTCCTACATCTATGTTGCAAACACACTAAATAAAACATGATGCAAAATGCATCCATCAGTACTTCAGTTATCACACTTGCAACGGATTTTACTAAGAGAATACTTGGAAACTACTGATCCGAAAATCCTGCTCGTCCTCCTGAGTCGCTATCAGTGCTCCCTATTCTAGATCTCGAGCTCCTCTCTCAAATTTCTTTCCTCCCAATGTCGTTGACGTTGATGCCGATGGCGGTAGGCCTCCCCTTGCCAAAGGTAGTGGGTGTGGTGGTTATCCTCTCCCCCTATAGGCAGCAGATGTCTTCCCTAGAGTTGAGCTGCTCACCCAGGCGAGGACTGGCTCATCCATGTGAACTCCAACATGGCTAGGTTGCTTGTTTCGGTGCGTCGTCGGCCGGCGTTAGGAGGCCAGATCCCATTCCATGCGACTTGACATGTGGTGCCCCGAGGCCTTGGTCCTCCACCCTCTTTGCGCAACCTCACTACTCTGGCTTGCTACGACCCTTGTCAGCAGCATATTCACGCATGATGGTGCAACACACCGTACTGGAGCCGGCTTTCGATGCCTCTTTGCTGCGTGGCTGGGTTCGAAGACCACTTGGCTGATCTGGCTGTGCCGGCTGCGGTTAATCTGGTCTACTCTTGGCTGGTAGATCTGTCGATGTTTGCTCATGGGCTAGTTGGATTGCAGATTGCACTTTTCATGGACGAGTCTTCATGAGGATACTGAACTTTAGATCTGGTGGCTTCTACCATCAGCTCTTATTGGCGATGTTACAAAATGCAGCTAGAGTGCTCCTTTGTGGGTTTTGACAGATCTTACTCTGGTCAGCTTTCGTTTGATGGTGAGACGCAATCTATGTGAGGTGGCAATTCTAGCTAGCACATATTGCCTTTTGGGGTCATGGAAATGTGGTGGCGTCACACATGATTGCCTTCGATTTGGTGATGCTCATTGATCAGTACCCTACCTTGAGCTATGGGGTGAAATCCTATATTTGACCCAATTTGGTTGTACCTGGCAATGGTGAATTTTTGTGCCGTCACCTTGTTCAAGGCATCACGCGGATGTACTCAGAATTAATTTTCAGGGTGAAAACCTATAATATAGCCTTTGGTGGTTGAATCCGATGACAGTGGCGCTTGAGCATCGTTCCCTTCATGAAGATGTTGATATTGAAGAACATTGTTGTCCTTGTGGTGTCAAGATATGGTTGGTGCGGATATGGTCATTCTTGCAGTTTGTAGATTGTTGTTTTGCTCACTTTGGGGATTATCTTTTTTCTCGCTTAGGCATAGCTTTGATCTTCTATGACTTTGCTCTTTGTCGGGGTGATTTTGGCGTGTGTGCGTAGGTGTTGGTTGTGTGCATCCTAGCTATGCAGAGGCTAGTTATATGCACATATCCACTTGATGCATTCATTTCAGTCAATAAAATCCACCTGTCATCAAAAAATAAACCATACTTAGATAGTGTAGGTAAGGTAACACTAAAGGCACATATATAGTTGTGTAAATGGCATACATAACTTAATAATTGAAAATCTAAAATTATCTCCTACGGGCGGTCAACACCCAATAATTACACATTCATATTGAGGAAGTTTGACAACAATTTCATGCACTTTGGTTATCACAAATCAAATTTTTACATACTGCCTTTGTTTCTATACTTCACTCATTCTATTTTTCCTAACTCAAACATTGTAATGTTTGAGCTAGTTTACTGAAAATATAGTAAACGTAAACATGATCAAGAAATCAAAAGGTCCAATACCGATGGATGAGAGGAAGACTTTGTTCTTTGCCGAAGTACAAAGTGAAAATAACCAAAAGTGGAGATGGCCTTAAAAATGAATTGGAAGAAGTGATTGGTTGCACAAATATTATTGCTTATTAATTCCATCTAATGATATTTTACCGGGAAGAAATGAACATACATGACCATGAAAGCATCAAGAAATAAGAAATGTGAATATCCAGAGACAATTCCCATGTCAACAGGTACAACTAAAACAGAATATTGCAAACTCTAGAAACATCTATCAAAATATATTTAGGCCGTAGAACTCTCGGAATATAGTATCGTTATTTGTTATAATTTAGACATCACACCAAGATATTTCCACAAAACTTCTTATACTCATATATTTGTTTCTACTTACTTACAACTGACATAAGTCATGCATTCTAAACATCATTGTTAAAATATTTGTTAACAGGTAGAGCTCAGTAAAAGATGTTTAAAATAGTAAAATAGACACGAGTGCATACATAATCTAAATTTTTATTATATTTTTTCTATGATCTACAAGTAATCCATTAACCAAGATTTTTTAAGTGCACTATATTGAAGTGGAAAAAACTATAATATTTTTTTGCCAAATAAATTATAAGTTTAGTGTCGATGTATTTACAAAGTGCATGTTGTGTAATGAAAATATTGTATCTTAAGAATATTTGTCATTGAGCTATGTGATTAATTTTGCCAAGCTGTAATAGTGCATGCATATGCCTCTATCTGTTGGCATGACAACTGGCGCCAAATTGTGGCCCCGCCATCCCAAATAAAACATTGTGGCGGACACACAGATAATAAATGAGAAGAAAACAGATGATTGATTGATCAGCGAGCTGAAACCAATAACAGGGCCCAAACCTCCAATCCTTCTACCACATGGTGTGGCAGGTGATCCAAGTGTATCAACCTGCACCAGACCCGCACCACCCCTATAGATCCTCCGAGTGTTTGCGATCGTGTTGTCGGGGTGGTGGGCGTCGACATGGGTGTTGCAAAAGCTCGAGGAGAAGAAGTGATGGCACTCTGCGCATGATGTATCACGGGGATGATGCGCCTCCAAATCAAAGGCCACAAGTGCTTGTGCGCGCTGCAGCCCAAGCAGAACATCACGAACTGGATGCGGCGGTACCAGGGCGACTAGCTGAAAAACAAAACGGTGGTTTGATCCCCCCTCCCGTGGATGGTGAACCACCAAAAAGACTAGAATCCAACTAAAGAACGTCATACCTTGCAATCGAAGCTGAAGATGTTGCACTCCTCGAACTGCAGCGTATCCCCAAAATCAATGCAGATGTGCTCGGCAGTGGCGCCAAGGTGCGCAGCCTGCCTCCGGTGCAACGGAAAAAAGGGGCTACCAACCAGCTTAACCCGCTTGATGTCGTTGAGGTTGTATTTGTAACCTCCGGCATGGTGATACTCGATCCAGAACCGGTACCCTCTGTTCACGTTATGAACCCGCGGGTCAAACAAAAACAATCAGACAAGGAAAATAGGGTTCAATCCAAGAATTTTTTTTTCTGACCTTGATGGAACGGGCATGAACCAAGAAACAAAGTTCTTCCAGGAAACCAAGAGAGCAGCTGGCTGAAAATCAATGGAACAAGAACAGAGTATGGTTCGAATCTCAACTTGCAGGTGAAACTAAGTTCTTCCAAGAAGCCAAGAACCTGGTCGAACGAGAAAGAGAGCAATCACGCAAGGACGAACAGAGGAGGTTTGATTCTGAACTCGCAGGAGAAAAGAAGTTCTTTCGAGAAATCAAGAAAGCACCGCAAGAAAAGAAAAGAAATGACTTCTTCCAAGAACAAGAAACCACTGCAATAAAAGAAACCAATAATCAGAAGTGGGGGCGTGTCGATTCGTACATCTGAATATAGTGTGTTGGCCCGCCTGGGATTGTGGCTGGCCGGGTGATCGGCACAGTAGTGGTCGCAAACCATGCGCCTGCAGTAGAAGCAAAACATGCTAGCACGGCAACTGGCGCCAAAGGACAGCCCCACCAGCCAGCGAAGGAAGCCCAGACGAGCGTCCATCGTGGAGTTCGCCGGTCTAGGAAGGTGGGCCTCGTGCGGGATTTTTGGATCAGGTGCCCATACTTACAATCAACAACAATCATTCAACCTGTAGTTGGATCATGATGATGGCTTTCATGCCCACCTTAATGTGGATGATGTTGTTCTGAATCCAGGGAGGTAGAGCAAGGAGATGTGGAGCATGGGGAAGTAGAGCAAGAGCAAGGAGGTGCAGAGCATGAAAAAGATGGACTATCTGTCTAATATATGGCCATTATGTGACTTGATAACATGAGCCTGTGTCAAATCAGATCATCGTTCGATATTTCCTAGAAAATCTGACTAGTTGGACTATCTGACTATTGTTGGAACATTATCTGATTTGATGTAGCCTCTCAAAAGTATTGGATATTACCCAGTTATTCCGACTTTGCCTAGATGCGCATAACTAGAGACATTACTCTTGTAAATTATAAGGGCAACTCTAAGAGGTTCCCCTGTCCAGCATTAGAGAATGATCTATCTAGCACCTACCCCATCCCTAAATCAAATAGCGGATAATATTTTATCCTCCGGTGCCTATGACATCTAAAATTTACTCTGGCACTGCCTCTTTCACCGGCAACGCCTGCCGACCCCGGCGCTACCTCATTGCCTTCTTTGGCCCACGCCGTCCTTCTGCTCGACGCCAAGCCCGTTCGGCCCCTTCATCGTTGCCGGAATTGAGGTGAAATTCTGCCACCATAACCATAACCAATTCGTCGGTTTTCTTCGTATTTTCCCCCTCTTTGGTGGTCGGTGCAGGTCGGTCCCATGCTTTGCTGCCCACCGATTTGGCTGAAACGACGACGGCTGATACGTCCATTTTGCATCATGCTTTTATGTTGATATTTATTGCACTATGGGCTGTTATTACACGTTATGTCACAATACTTATGCCTTTTCTTTCTTATTTTACAAGGTTTACATGAAGAGGGAGAATGCCGGCAGCTGGAATTCTGGGCTGGAAAAGAAGCAAACTCTGGAAACCTATTCTGCACAACTCAAAAAGCTCTGAAACTCCATAGGACACGAGGGTGGGGGCGCGCCCACCTGCCTCGTGGGCCCCCGATGGTCCCCCTATGGACATCTTCTCCTATATGAGGTGTTTTGACCTAGAAAAAAAAATCACAAGGAGGCTTTCGGGACCATGCACCGCCGTGTCGAGGCGGAACCTTGGCGGAAAGAAATCTAGGGCTCCGGCAGAGCTGTTCTGCCGGGAATACGTCCCTCCGGGAGGGGGAAATCGTCTCCGCCGTCATCACCAACAATTCTCCCATCTTGGGAAGGGTTATCTTCATCAAAATTTTCACCAGCACCATCTCCTCTCAAACCCTAGTTCATATCTTGTATCCAATCTTTGTATCCAAACCTCATATTGGTACCTGTGGGTTCCTAGTAGTGTTGATAACTCCTTGTAGTTGATGCTAGTTGGTTTACTTGGTGGAAGATCATATGTTCAGATCCATTATGCATATTAACACCCCTCTGATCATGAACAATATTATGTCTTGTGAGTAGTTATTTTTGTTCCTGAGGACATGGGAGAAGTCTTGCTATAAGTAGTCATGTGAATTTGGTATCCCTTCGATATTTTGATGAGATGTATGCTGTCTCTCCTCTAGTGGTGTCATGTTGTTGGGGAAACTGATCCACCCACGAACACCTATGGGGACGGAGCCCCCTTTCGGTACGGCAGGGGGGCGGAGGTTGCACGAAGAGCAGATCGAGGCGAGGCACACGAGCAGTTTACCGAGGTTCGGGCCGCACGGATGCGTAAAACCCTACTCCTGCTTTGTGGATTTATCACTGTTCAAGATATCTTCCGATATGCCGATAAATCGGCCGATTTATCGCTTACCGTTGTCTGACCGATAAGATAAATTGGCCGATAAATTAGCCGATATGGCGATAAATCGGCCGATATGCCGATAAACTGGCCGATTTACCCCTTATCATGGGTCGACCGATAAGTTCCCGATAAGCGATATCCCCAACATTGGGATTTATATTGTGTTCTTGCTCGGGAGCGCTGAGAGCTACAGTACCCTCTAGCAGCTAACGAGACCGAGCTTGAGAGCATTTGAATGTCTAACCCCCTTCTACGTTGCGCATGGGCCTCCTTTTATAGGCTCAAGGGGTCACCGACAGGTGGCAACGCAGTTGAGGGTAAAAAAGGGAAAAAGTGTGGTGGTTGGAACAGTGCTCCATACCTAACCCTGACGGCAGGGGACAAGGGCATTAAATGCCCATCGCCGTCGCCCAAACGGTGCAAAAAGGGCCGTCAGGGGCGCCACCGTTCGCCACGACGGCGTCCTTGTCAGCGCCGCTCGCCACCGCGTACCCCTGGCTGCACAGACTTCCGCCACGTGCGCCTGGAAGGATCCCAGAGCGACACGTGGGTGGATGCGCTGGAGCGCGGGTACTGAGTGGAAGCTTGCCGCGGCAAGCGCCTTGCCGCGGTCGTTATCTTATCGCTTCCAGGAGCTTGTCGCTCACCGGGCCTTGCCGAGACGCGTGGCGCGTCGCGGCAAGTTCCTTGAGATGCCTTGGCTGGCCTTCCCGGCAAGCTCCTCTTGCCAGGGTCTTGCATCTTATGCCTTGAGTGGCCTTCCCGGCAAGCTCCTCTTGCCGGGGCCTTGCTTCTTGGCTTGAATACTTTGTTCTTGAATGGCTCCGAAGGAACCACGGAGGACCTTGGCGGTCGCCCGGCAAGCCCTGCCGCTGGACGCTGCGACTGCCCGTGCACAAGTTCGGGATACTAAGGGTACCCCTACTTTAGTACACCGACAGGAGCCCCCGGGCCTGGGCCATACACGGTGCCGAGCGCTGTTGGGCCAGGCCCAAAACAGGGCACGAGCATGCGCGGCCTGGTTCACGCCATATCTATCTCCGATTTTTGTTGTTTGGTCTTGTATCTCTCATTTGCCTCACTCTGAACCTGTTCCTCTTTTCAGAACTCTGGCTCAGAGGGCGGCAAAGAGAGCCAAGGTCCCGGTGTTTGTCATCGAGGACGAGCCCACCGTGCCAGCAGGGGGTGCGCCTGAGACAAACTTGCCGGACCCGGCAACTGATCCTCAGAGCAGCCCCCAGCGTAAGTGCATAGTTTACCTTCCGCTGTTAGGCGCGCATGGGCGCTCTATCTTTGCTGACACTTG
Source organism: Secale cereale (assembly GCA_902687465.1). NCBI lineage: Eukaryota > Viridiplantae > Streptophyta > Magnoliopsida > Poales > Poaceae > Secale > Secale cereale. Next base: position 730,348,002 of record LR738714.1, read on the forward strand.
TTTGTTGATTTGTGTAGGAGCAGAGCAGACACACCAGGAGCGTCCGGAGACCGCCCCCGCCGTGCCACCTGCTTCAACCACGCCGCCAAGTGAAAGTTCCCCGGCAAGGGTCTCCCCGGCAAGGGAGAGTTCTCCGCCAAGGGCGAATTCTCCGCCAAGGGCAAGTTCCCCGGCGAGGGACGGCACCAGCGGCCCTCCGCCGGCGGGGACTATAACTACGCCGCCAAGGGAGAGCTCCCCGGCGAGGGACACCGTCGAGGAGCCGGCTCGCGCAGGTAATCTTCTCGCTTCAAACTTCCCTTGGGCTTTTCTTCTTTTGATCTTCTTTTTGGATATTTGTTTGATTGTTTTCCTCCCCTTTCCTACCTTTAGATCCATCTGCTGCGGAGCCTATGGAGACGGAGGCTGCTGTTGAGGAGGATATACGCGGCAACACCGGCGACGCCGCCGCCACCGAAGGAGCGGCCGGTGCAAACGATCCCGCCGGCGACGAGGCCGCCAAGGCTGCTGCCGCAGCAGCCGGCGAGGGGTCCGACGATCGCACTGACGGCCCTGAGGCCGCAGGAGCGCCAGGCGCTACGCCGACCGTCGATCCCTCCATCGCTGCCGCAGCCCCAGGCTCCGAGGAGCCCGAGCCAGGTGCCTACTTGAAGGCCGGCGACGGGTTCTTCATCAAGCTCCCCTGGGCGTCGAGCTCCAGGGCGCCGGTCGAGGGAGAAACCTTCGACGGAGAGGTACTTGCTTCCGCCGGGCTGACGCTCGTCGACGCGCCAAGCAGCAGCATCGGTGAGTCTGAGGATGAGCGGCTGCTGCGGAAGCTGTTGTCGCTCTACCGCGCCCGGCAGGCCAAGCTGGAGTCCCGCGAGGTGCTTGCCGCGAGGGCGGGAATTGATATGGACAAGCGCGCGAAGGAGCTCCGGGGTCTTCACCAAGCAGCTCTCCGGTCCCTGGCAGAGGAGCAGGAGCAACTTGCTGAGGAGCAGACGACCTTCTTCCTCGAGAAGGCCGAAGTCGAAGAGCAGCAGCGGCTTGCCACTGAGAAGCTATCCACGCGAGAAGGCGAGCTGACGCAGCGGAAGGTCAACCTCGACAGCCACGAGGAAGAACTTGCCGCGCGCGAGCAATCACTTGGCGGGGCCCTCCAAGAAGCAAAGGACGCTGCGGCAACTGCCGATCTTCAGGCGAGAGGCGAAGAGATCGCCGCGCTCAAGCTTGAGCGGGAGAAGGACGCCCACAGCCACTCAGAGCTGCAGGTGCGTCTCGCCGAGAAGGGCAAGGAGCTTGCCGCCGCCAAGGACTCCAATGCTGACCTCGAGCTGAAGCTAGCCACTTTGACCAAGACGCTGGACGGCGCCAAAGAGCGGGAGGCGGTCTTGAAGGAGGAAATCAGGGCCGAAAAGGCGTTGCTGGAGAGTGCTGCCATCACCCAGAATATCTTCAGGGAGACCGTCGAGCACTGGACGGAGGGTCTCGTCAACGCTGCCGCAGACATCGACAAGGAGCTGGCGCAGCTGGGGGCGGAGTATCTCGGGTACTCCTCCGACGAGAATCTCCACCCCAGCGCCAAGCTCACCCTATTCTTCAAGGGCGTGGCAAAGGCCCTCCAGCAGCTCCGGGAAAGGATCCCAAAGCAACTGGCGGACGAGTCGCGCAAGCTCTGCGCGGGCGCCCTTCAAAAGGTGCTGATGAAGGTGGCCTTCCGCAATCCAGGCCTCAACCTCACCAACGTCCTCAGGTCCCTGCCACCAGGATGCTGATCTGGAGGCGCTCAAGGCCCTTGTCGCACCCATCGTGGACAAGATGAGCAGCATCAAGAGGGTCGAGGGCGACCGCGCGGACTAGGCTTGCCCATTTTCTTCTTTCCTTGTCACTGCTTATTATGTTAGGAGAACAATCTGTTAGAGTTGCGACAAGCTATCTTGTAATATAACTCTATTTTGGGTAGGATCGCTATGTTATTTCCTTTACTTGATCTCTTGCTTTTGTATGTTATTGCCCTACACTTTTAGGGGACTTGCTGGCGCAGGCACCCTTGCCGCGAGCGCTGAGTGCGGAACGTCAGCAGCCTGCTGGCGGTGCCGTTACCGACAAGCAACCTTGTCGCAACTAGCTGCAGCACACTTAAGTTGTTGAGCGGGCTCGAAAACAAAGTAAGGGCGCGACACTAGTCGCAGCACACTTAAGTCGTTGAGCAAACTCGAAACAAAGTAAGGGCGCAACTAGCCACTAGTTGGTTCCTCCGCGCACAGGTTTTCCATACAAAGCACGGTCGTTCGAGGAAGATAACTTAAAAATTAAAAAATCTGATTGCTCAAACTTTGGCAACTTAGCTTTTGTGTCGTTTGCTTCCCGGCAAGGCGAAACTTTCTTGAACGGTGCTTGGTCCATATCACTATCTTCTCCTCCCCCTGGCAAACTTGTGCGCGAGGGAACCTTCCTTTCCTTGAGAAAAAAGAAGGAAGAGAAAATACAGATATGGAGCCTTTGGGCTCGTTATGGCTTACCGGGGTTAGGTGCTGCACAAAGTGTCTGATAATACATGCAAAACGATAGAAAGCATGAAAGTGACAAGGTGTGCTTAGCACATGAGCTTTACTGATGCACGGGGTCTGCGCCCGGCTTTGTACAAAGGATTACATGCAACAGCGGCAAGACTTGTACAAAAGGTGGTTGCCGAAGCGGATCACGGCAACCGCGCCTTACGGGTAAAACATACAAAGATGCTCAATGTTCTAGGAGTTGCTCACCGAAAAGCCATCTTCGGTCTCAAGGCAGACAGCGCTAGGCCTAGTGACTCGTTTCACCCGATAAGGGCCTTCCCACTTTGGCGTCAACTTGTTGGAATTCTTGGCGGACTGAACGCGCCGAAGAACAAGGTCGACTTCCTCGAGACTTCTGGCATTAACTTTGCGGCTATGGTAGCGACGCAAAGCTTGCTGGTAGCGAGCAGCTCGTACATCAGCCTGAAGACGGTCTTCCTCAAGGAGTAGCGCGTCATCTTGTCGCAGCTGTTCTTGCTCGAGCTCATCGTAAGCGAGCACTCGAGGTGACACGTATACGAGTTCTGTGGGGAGAACTGCTTCCGCTCCATAGACTAGAGCAAAAGGTGTCTGTCCAGTGGATCGATTTGGCGTCGTCCTGATCGACCAAAGAACCACCGGCAGCTCCTCGATCCAGTTTCTTCCACATTTGTGCAGCCTATCGAAAGTTCTGGTCTTGAGTCCACGCAGCACTTCAGCATTTTCCCTCTCCTCTTGACCGTTGCTTCTTGGGTGAGCAACAGAAGCGAAGCAGACCTTGGCGCCAAGATCTTGGACGTACTGCATGAAGGTGCGGCTCGTGAATTGCGTGCCGTTGTCAGTGATGATCCTGTTAGGGATCCCGAAGCGGCAAACAATTGACCTGAAGAACTTGACTGCTGACTGTGCGGTCACCTTCCTTACTGCTTCCACTTCTGGCCACTTTGTGAACTTGTCAATTGCAACGCACAAGTACTCAAAGCCCCCGGCTGCGCGGGGAAAGGGGCCGAGGATGTCGAGCCCCCAGACCGAAAATGGCCAGGATAAAGGGATCGTCTGGAGAGCTTGAGTTGGCTGGTGTATCTGCTTGGAATGGAACTGGCATGCTTCACACTTGGTTACTTGTGCAGTTGGATCCTGGAGGGCTTTCGGCCAAAAGAAACCTTGCCGGAATGCTTTGCCGGCAAGTGCTCTTGCGCCAATGTGGTGACCACATATGCCTCCATGTATCTCTGCCAACAGCTTTTGTCCATCTTCCCGGGGAATACACTTCAATTTCACTCCGTTGAGTCTTCTTCTGTATAGCGTGTTGTCGACAAACTGGTACATACTTGACTGCCGGGCTACTCTTTCTGCTTCTTCTTGCTCTTCGGGAAGTTCTCCTGTCTGAAGGAAACGGACAATCTGTTGTGCCCATGCTAGAGCTTGTGGCTCGACAACAAGGACTAAAGGCACATCTGCTGCTGCGGGAGCGTCCGCTTCTACGGCTAGAACCTGCGGCTCAGCCGGAGCTTGACGATCCCCAGCAAGCTTGTCGGAGTAAAACTTGTCGGGAGCGTCTGCTTCAACTGTACAAACCCTAGGGCTTGCAGGAGCAGACTGCCCCTTAGCATTCTTGGTGGTTATCTTGGGGACCTTCTTGGCGGCGGCTTCGGGAAGCTCTGCCGGAAAATAGTCACCAGAAACCAACTTCCTCTTCTTGCTCTGTCCAGCTGATGGTGTTACAGACGGTTGAGTCAGCTTGAGCACAAAGATCCCTGGTTCCATAGGTAACTTAAGTGCGGCGCACTTTGACAGGCCGTCGGCGATGTCGTTCTGAGCTCTTGGAACATGCTCCATCTGTAGGCTGTCAAAGTGCTCTTCAAGCTTTCTCACTTCATCACCGTAGGCTTCCATCAACGGACTTTAATGATTCCTGTTCACTTGGCGGACGACAAGCTGCGAGTCACCCCTGACAATAAGCTTCTTGATCCCAAGGTCTGCCGCGATCCTGAGGGCGGCAAGCAAACCCTCATACTCTGCAGTATTGTTTGTCGCTTGCTCCTTGGGAAAGTGTATCTGGACTACGTACTTGAGGTGCTCTCCGATGGGTGCGGCAAGCAGCACGCCAGCACTGGCGCCTTGCAGCGAAAAGGCACCATCAAAGTACATCAGCCACTATTTGCTTGCTTCCTTGACGGAGATGCTCGTTTCTGGAATCTCTTCATCTGGTGTTGGCGTCCACTCTGCTATGAACTCTGCCAATGCTCTGCATTGAATAGTTGAAGTGATTTCAAACTTGAGGCCAAAGCTTGACAGTTCCAGTGCCCACTCAACAATCCTGCCTGTTGCTTCTGGATTCTGCAGTATCCTCTTCAGCGGAAAGCGAGTGACAACTGTAATCTCATGTGCTTGGAAGTAATGGCGCAGCTTTCTCGAGGCCATGAGGAGGCCGAAAAACAATTTCTGCACGCCAGAGTACCTTGATCTAGCCCCTTGTAGAAGGGAACTGACAAAGTAAACTGGGCGCTGCACCATTTTCTTCCGCATTTCTTCGCATGCCTGCGCAGATTTATCTTTGTCGGGACCAGAGCTTGTCGGGGGAGCCCCCTGCTTGTCGCTGGATGTGCTTGCCGTGGTCGCTGGCTCATCGTCTGCCTCCCTCTCCGCTACTAACGCAACACTAACCACTTGATTGGTTGCCGCTATGTACAACAACAACTTCTCTTGTGGCCTAGGTGCGACAAATATTGGAGTGGAGGACAGGTACCTCTTCAAGTCTTGCAGCGCAGCCTCCGCTTCCGGAGTCCATTTCATTGGACCTACTTTTTTCAAAATTTTGAAAAACGGCAGGGCGCGCTCAGCAGACTTAGAGATAAACCTGCTGAGAGCAGCCACGCAGCCGGCAAGTCTTCGTACATCCTTGACGCGCTTCGGTGCTTCGATCTGCTCAATGGCCTTGATCTTGTCGGGATTGGCTTCAATTCCTCGCTGAGACACAAAGAACCCGAGAAGCTTGCCGGAAGGGACTCCAAACACGCACTTCTCAGGGTTGAGCTTGAGGCTGATCTTGCGCATATTTGCAAAGGTCTCTTATAAATCTTAAACCAGGGTTGCCCTGTGCTTGCTCTTGACCACTATATCATCCATGTATGCTTCTACATTTCTGTGTATTTGTGGCTCAAAGGCGGTATGGACTACCCTTGCAAATGTTGAACCAGCATTCTTCAAACCGAAAGGCATCCGTATGAAACAGTATGTGCCACATGGAGTGATGAATGCGGTCTTCTCCTCATCCTCTTCTGCCATGAAGATTTGATGGTATCCTGAGTATGCGTCAAGAAATGAAAGCAGTTCACATCTGGCCGTGGAGTCAACAATCTGGTCAATGCGCAGCAAGGGAAATGGGTCTTTGGGAAAAGCTTTATTGACATCGGTAAAGTCGATACAAAGTCTCCATTTCCCGTTTGCCTTACGCACGACTACAGGATTGGCCAACCACGTGGGATGGAGCACTCCTTTGACAAGGCCTGGTGCATCCAACTTCTTGATTTCTTCTGCTATGAATTCTTGGCGCTCCACTGCTTGTTTTCTGACCTTCTGCTTGACGGGCCGCGCATGAGGACAGACGTCAAGCTTATGCTCAATTACTTTCCTGGGAACACCGGGGATGTCGACGTTCGCCCGCAGGAAAGCAACGAGCGCGCTTTCCTATTTAGGGGCGAGCGTGGCACTGATGGTGAAAGTACCACCAGTGCCGTCCTCCTTGGCGGACACCTTCTTTGTTTCTGGCGGAGCTGCCATCGTCTTCTTACACTTGCCGGTGGAGCTCGATGGTGCGTCCTCGACGGCAGCGCAGCACTCCGAAGAGGTGCGTTTGCCGGAGTGGGCATCAGAGCTCTTGCCGGACATGGTCTTCTTCCCTCCGGGAGCTTCAGCGGCAAGTGACTTGCTATCTGTTGCGGCTGCTGCTTCCCGGTAGATCTTGTCGGCGCAGATGAGAGCATCCTTCTTGTCGCCAGGAACAGAGATGACACCCATCGGGCCTGGCATCTTCAGCATGTTGTAAGCATAGTGAGAGGCTGCCATGAACTTGGCGAGTGCTGGACGGCCAAGTATCCCATTGTAAGGCAATGGGAATTCGACAACGTTAAACGTGACCCTCTCAGTCCTGAAGTTCAGCTCGCCGCCAAACGTCACTGGCAGTGTGATCTTCCCCTTCGGCTTGCTCCTTCCAGGATTGATTCCTTGGAATGTGTCGGTCTCTTCGAGCTCGCTGTCAGGGATCTGGAGCCTCTGGGGTACAGCGGAGGAGATCAGGTTCAAGCCGGCCCCACCGTCAACTAACATCTTAGTGACCTTGAGGTTGCGGATAGTTGGTGAAACGAATTCAGAAGTTTGCGCGATTCGACATCAGGGTGGTCCTCAATATCAAAGATGATAGGCGTGCTGGACCATTTCAGAAGTTTGCGCGATTCAACAGGTGGTTCTGCCGCATTGACTTCCCGCACCCATTGTTTGAGTTGGCGGTGGGAAGTATGCAGAGAAGCACCACCGTCGACGCACAAAACCTCTGTGGCTTTCTGAAACTCCCGCTCACTGGTCTCAATGTCGTCCATGTCTTCGTCATCGTCGTCGTCTTCTTCCTTGTCGCGGCCGCGGGGAGGTCTGTCTCCTTGCCGCTGCTTGGCCTTGCCGCGGTGTCCTCCCCGGCCGTTGAATGGCCGCTTCTTGCCGGATCCTCCATTACCTCCCTGGGCCTTCTCCTTGTTGCGCCGCTCGTACTCAGCCTTCTGCTGCTCGACAAGCTGCTCGACCCTCTTGCAGTTCTGGAGATCGTGGCCCTTCGTGCGGTGGATCTTGCAGTACTGCTTGTCGGTGCCGTCCTGCTTGTCGGCGGCCGCCACAGCCTGGCAGTTGGTGCATGCGGCAACCTCCTTGCCGGAGCTATCATCTGTGGCCTGCTTGGCGCCGCCTCCGTTGCCGGACTGCTCAAGGACTAGCACATCTTTGTTCTTCTTCTTCCTGTTGTTCCGCCGCCGGCTCTTCTTTGCCGGGGCGGCATCTTCACTGTCAGAGTCTCCTGCTCCTGTATCCTCTCCGGGGAGTTTCCTCCCCTCCTCAGCACGTGCACACTTGTCGGCCAGGGCATACAGCTCACTGACGTCCTTGATCTTGCACATCGCCATCTCCTCCCTCATCCTGCGGTTACGCACGTTCTGATGGAACGCGCTGATGACCGCGGCAGGGTGGATGTCTGGGATGTTGTGCTGTACACGGCTGAATCTCTGGATAAACTTGCGCAGGGGCTCTCCTTCCTTCTGGGCGAGCAGGTGAAGGTCACTCTCTTGGCCATGGGGTTTGTGGCCGCCTGTAAAGGCGCCGACAAACTGATGGCAGAGATCTGCCCAAGAAGAAATGGAGTTGTCCGGCAAGTGCATGAGCCAGGACCTGACGTTGGGTTTGAGTACCAGAGGGAAATAGTTGGCAAGGATCTTGTCGTCCCGCCCCCCAGCAGCTTGCACCGCGATGGTGTAGATGCTGAGGAACTCCGACGGATGCGTCTTGCCGTCGTACTTCTCTGGTACGTCTGGCTTGAAAATTTTCATGCTGGGCCACTGGACTTGCCGCAGCTCACGAGTGAACGCAGGACAACCTACCGCGTACGGCAAGTCGCCTGGTCCCCCTGGCGCATGCATGTCGACAGCGGGCCCAGCGCGCTGATCTGATTGACGCCGCGCTTCTCTTCGTCGCTCGATGCGTGTACGAGCGTCCTCTTGCTGTCGATCTTGAAGAACTTGGCGTTGATCGCGACGGGCTCGTGGATCCGACAACGCGGTGGAGTCGCTGTCGAGGTTGATCCGACGAGTCAGCGATCTTGGCCTTCGGGGCGGGGAGTGCACGGTGGTTGCACCCCCAGCAGTCTTGTCACCCTCGGCTCGCGCCTGGCTGGCTTGCCGCGGCTGCGATGTATTCGGCTGCCGCGGAGTGTCACCGTTGGCGAAGGCGATGAGACTCTGAATGGTGGCCCTCCAGTCGTTGGCCTTGTCTGCCGCTGGAGGGAAGTCTAAGAGCAGTTGAGCTCGCGCCAAAGCTTCTGCTGGAGTGGCGGGTAGCGGTGGTGAACGGCACGAGGAGCGGGATATGCTCGAACTTCTAACTACGTTAGAAGGAGCAATTTCCCGTCCACGCGACCGTTCCTTGCTTGTGCCAGCAAGTTGGCGTGTATGCTGGTCTTGAGCGTCCCGAGATCCATCAGCTTGGCCTTGGCCCAGCAGACGTATGGTACCGTGAGTACCATGACGCTGCCGGTCCCGCGCCTCTTGAGAAAGGCGCGGTGCATGCACGGACGCCGAGGTCTTGGAGTGCGCCCGGTCGTTGCGGGAGTCGACCGCGCCGCCGTGGGGCAGCGCAGCCTTGTCCTTGGACCCGGCAGCACCATGAGTTCCCTCATCGGCGCCCGTTCTTCCGCCGGCGTCTACCCCACCAGCCGTTGGCTCCGGCGGTGGTGGGATCGACGTGGACGGAGCAGCTGCCTCCGAAGCCTTCTTCTTCGGCGGCATGTTGATGAAGTCGATGAAGTTGATGAAGTTGGTGAACATCTAGCTCGTGTGGACGCCGGATCAGGTTCACACAACCTCGATGCACCCCCTACCTGGCGCGCCAAAGATGTCGGGGAAACTGATCCACCACGAACACCTATGGGGACGGAGCCCCTTTTCGGTACGGCAGGGGGGCGGAGGTTGCACGAAGAGCAGATCGAGGCGAGGCACACAAGCAGTTTACCCAGGTTCAGGCCGCACGGATGCGTAAAACTCTACTCCTGCTTTGTGGATTTATATTGTGTTCTTGCTCGGGAGCGCTGAGAGCTACAGTACCCTCTAGCTGCTAATGAGACCGATCTTGAGAGCGTTCGATTGTCTAACCCCCTTCTACGTTGCGCATGGGCCTCCTTTTATAGGCTCAAGGGGTCACCGACAGGTGGCAACGCAATTGAGGGTAAAAAAGGGAAAAAGTGTGGTGGTTGGTACAGTGCTCCATACCTAACCCTGACGGCAGGGGACAAGGGCATTAAATGCCCATCGCCATCGCCCAAACAGTGCAAAAAGGGCCGTCAAGGGCGCCACCGTTCGCCACGACGGCGTCCTTGTCAGCGCCGCTCGCCACCGCGTACCCCTGGCTGCACAGCCTTCTGCCACGTGCGCCTGGAAGGATCCCAGAGCGACACGTGGGTGGATGCGCTGGAGTGTGGGTACAGAGTGGAAGCTTGCCGCGGTCGCTATCTTGTCGCTTCCGGGAGCTTGTCGCTCATCGGGCCTTGCCGGGACGCGTGGCGCGTCGCGGCAAGTTCCTTGAGATGCCTTGGCTGGCCTTCCCGGCAATCTCATCTTGCCAGGGTCTTGCGTCTTGTGCCTTGAGTGGCCTTCCCGTCAAGCTCCTCTTGCCGGGGCCTTGCCTTCTTGGCTTGAATACTTTGTTCTTGAATGGCTCCGAAGGAACCACGGAGGACCTTGGCGGTCGCCCGGCAAGCCCTGTCGCGGGACGCTGCGACTGCCCGTGCACAAGTTCGGGATACTAAGGGTACCCCTACTTTAGTACACCGACACATGTGAACGTCGACTACATGAAACTTCACCATTATTTGGGCCTAGAGGAAGGCATTGGGACGTACTAAGTAGATGATGGGTTGCTAGAGTGACAGAAGGTTAAACCCTAGTTTATGCGTTGCTTCGTAAGGGGCCGATTTGGATCCATATGTTTCATGCTATGGTTAGGTTTACTTTAATACTTCTTTTGTAGTTGCGGATGCTTGCATTAGAGGTTAATCATAAGTGGGAGGCTTGTCCAAGTAAGGACAGCACCCAAGCACCGGTCCACCCACATACCAAATTATCAAAGTACCGAACGCGAATCATATGATCGTGATGAAAACTAGCTTGACGATAATTCCCATGTGTCCTCGGGAGCGCTTTCCTCTATATAAGAGTTTGTCCAGGCTTGTCCTTTGCTACAAAAAGGATTGGGCCATCTTGCTGCACCTTATTTACTTTTACCTTTTGTCACTTGCTGCCAATTATGTTATCACAAAAGTATCTGTTACCGATAATTTCAGTGCTTGCAGAAAATACCTTACTGAAAACTGCCTATCATTTCCTTCTACTCCTCGTTGGGTCGAGAAACTTACTTATCGAAAGGACTACGATAGATCCCCTACACTTGTGGGTCATCAAGACTCTTTTCTGGCGCCGTTGCCGGGGAGTGAAGCGCCTTTGGTAAGGAAAAATTTATATTGTGTGCTGAAATTTATTGTCACTTGTTACTATGGCTCATCATCCTTTGAGGGGCTTGTTCGGGGTATCTTCACCCCGACCAGAAGAGCAAAAAGTTGCTCCTCAACCTAATGCACCTACTGAAAATGTTTGCTTTGAAATTCCTTCGGGTATGATAGAGAAACTGCTAGATAATCCTTTTACAGGAGACGGAATACCGCATCCCGATTTACACCTAATCTATGTGGATGAAGTTTGTGGATTATTTAAGCTTGCAGGTATGCCCGAGCATGTTATCAAAAAGAACGTCTTCCCTTTATCTTTGAAGGGAGATGCATTGACATGGTTTAGGCTATGTGATGATATTGGATCATGGAACTATAATCGTCTGAAGTTGGAATTTCATCAGAATTTCTACCCTATGCACCAGGTTCATCGTGATCGTAATTATATTTATAATTTTTGGCCTCGCGAAGGAGAAAGCATCGCTCAATCTTGGGGGAGGCTTAAGTCAATGTTATATTCATGCCCCAATCATGAGCTCTCAAGAGAAATGATCATTCAAAAAATTTATGCTCGGCTTTCTCTCAATAATCGCTCCATGCTCGATACTTCTTGTTCTGGTTCTTTTATGATGAAGACTGTTGAATTCAAATGTGATTTATTGGAAATAATTAAATGCAACTCTCAAGATTGGGATCTCGACGAAGGTAAGGAGTCAGGTATGACCCCTAAGTTTGATTGTGTTAAAGCTTTTATGGATATCGATGTTTTCCGTGAGTTTAGCACTAAATATGGACTTGACTCTGAGATAGTAGCTTCTTTCTGTGAATCATTTCCTACTCACGTTGATATTCCCAAGGAGAAGTGGTTTAAATACCATCCTCCCATTGAAGTAAAAGTAGTTGAACCTGTTAAAGTTCAAGAAAAGACTATCACTTATAGTGTTGATCCTATTGTTCCTACTGCTTATATTGAGAAACCAGCTTTCCCTGTTAGAATAAAGGATCATGCTAAAGCTTCAACTGTGGTTTGTAAGAGTAGTACTAGAAAACATACACCCCCTGAGCAAATTAAAGTTGAACCTAGTGTTGCTATGGTTAAAGATCTTTTGGTTGAAAATTTAGATGGACATGTTATTTACCTTCAAGAGGAAGCTGCTAGAATAGCCAAACTTGATGCTAGGAATAAACACAGACCTGTTGTAGGCTTGCCTGTTATCTCTGTTAAAATAGGAGATCATTGCTATAATGGTTTATTTGACGTAGATGCTAGTGCAAGTATAATCCCTCATTCCCTATATCAAGAAATTATGCATGATATTGCACCTCTTGAGTTAGAAGGGATAGATGTTACTATTAAGCTTGCTAATAGAGACACTATTTCACCAGTTGGGATTGTTAGAGATGTTGAAGTCTTGTGTGGGAAGGTTAAATACCCTGCTGATTTTCTTATTCTTAGTTCCCACAAGATGATTTTTGTCCCATTATATTTGGTAGACCCTTCTTGAATACTGTTAATGCTAAGATAGACTGCGTGAAAGATATTCTTACTGTTGGTTTAGGGGATATGTCTCATGATTTTAACTTTGCTAAATTTCATAGACAACCCCTTGATAAAGAATTACCTAGTAAGGATGAGATTATTGGTCTTGCTTCTATTGATGTGCCTCCTAATGTTCCCTTAGAACAATATCTGCTAGACAATGAAAATGCTATGTATATGAATGAGAGAAGGGAAATAGATGAAATATTCTTTGAGTAGGGACCCGTATTGAAAAACAACTTGCCTGTTGAAATTCTTGGGGATCCTCCTCCACCCAAAGGCGATCCCGTATTTGAACTCAAACCATTACCTGATAATCTTAAGTATGTTTATCTTGATGAAAATAAGATATATCTTGTTATTATTAGTGCTAACCTTTCAGAGCAGGAAGAAGAAAAATTATTGAAAACACTTAAGAAGCACCGTACTGCTATTGGATATACTTTGGATGATCTTAAGGGCAGTAGTCCCACTTTATGCCAACAAAAGATAAAATTGGAAGAAGACGCTAAACCGGTTATTGATCATCAACGACGGTTAAATCCTTAGATGAAAGAAGTGGTAAGGAAGGAAATACTAAAGATTCTAGTGTTGGGGAACGTAGCAGAAATCAAAAAATTCTACGCTTCACCAAGATCAATCTATGGAGTCATCTAGCAACGAGGGAGAGGGGAGTGCATCTACATACCCTTGTAGATCGCGAGCGAAAGCGTTCAAGAGAACGTGGATGATGGAGTCATACTCGTCGTGATCCAAATCACCGATGATCCTAGTGCCGAACGGACGGCACCTCCGCGTTCAACACACGTACAGAGGAGCGACGTCTCCTCCTTCTTGATCCAGCAAGGGGGAGGAGAGGTTGATGGAGATCTAGCAGCACGACGGCGTGGTGGTGGAAGTTGCGGGATTCCGGCAGGGCTTCGCCAAGCGCAACCGGAGGAGGAAGGTGTGTCACGGGAGGGAGAGGGAGGCGCCAGGGCATGGGGTGCTGCTGCCCTCCCTCCCCCCCACTATATATAGGGCCCTTGGGG
>LR738714.1:730361638-730478182 GCA_902687465.1 Secale cereale
GGGGGGGGCACCAGCCCACTATGGGCTGGTTCCCCTACCACTTCAGCCCATGGGGCCCTCCGGGATAGGTGGCCCCACCCGATGGACCCTCGGGACCCTTCTGGTGGTCCCGGTACAATACCGGTGACCCTCGAAACTCTCCCGATGGCCGAAACTGGACTTCCTATATACAATTGTTTACCTCCGGACTATTATGGAACTCCTCGTGACGTCCGGGATCTCATCTGGGACTCCGAAAAACTTTCGGGTTACCACATACTTATATCTCTACAACCCTAGCGTCACTGAACCTTAAGTGTGTAGACTCTACGGGTTCGGGAGACACGTAGACATGACCGAGATGACTCTCCGGTCAATAACCAACAGTGGGATATGAAGACCCATGTTGGCTCCCACATGCTCCTCGATGATCTCATCGGATGAACCACGATGTCAAGGATTCAATTAATCCCGTATGCAATTCCCTTTGTCTATCGGTATAGTACTTGCCCGAGATTCGATCGTCGGTACACCTATAGCTTGTTCAATCTCGTCATGGCAAGTCTCTTTACACGTTTCGTAGTACATCATCCCGTGACCAACACCTTAGTCACATTGAGCTCATTATGAAGATGTCTTACCGAGTGGGCCCAGAGATACCTCTCCGTCACACAGAGTGACAAATCCGAGTCTCGGTTCATGCCAACCCAACAGATACTTTCAGAGATACCCGTTGTTCACCTTTATAGCCACCCAGTTACGTTGTGACGTTTGGCACACCCAAATTATTCCTACGGTATCCGGGAGTTGCACAACCTCATGGTCTAAGGAAAATATGCTTGACATTGGAAAAGCTTTAGCATTATGAACTACACGATCTTGTGCTAGGCTTAGGATTGGGTCTTGTCCATCACACCATTCTCCTAATGATGTGATCCCGTTATCAATGACGTCCAATGTCCATGGTCAGTAAACCGTGACCATCTGTTGATCAACGAGCTAGTTAACTAGTGGCTTTACTCGGGACACGTTGCTGTCTATGTATTCACACATGTATCACTGTTTCCGGATAATACAATTAAAGCATGAATAATAGACAATTATCATGAACAATGAAATATAATAATAACCATTTTATTATTGCCTCTAGGGCATATTTACAACGGTCTCCCACTTGCACTAGAGTCAATAATCTAGTTACATTGTGATGAATCGAACACCCATAGAGTACATGTGTTGTTCATGTTTTGCTCGTGGAAGAGGTTTAGTCAATGGATCTGCAACATTTAGATCCGTATGCACTTTACAAATATCTATGTCTCCATCTTGAATATAATTCCGGATGGAGTTGAAACGGAGCTTGATATGATTGGTCTTCTTGTGAAACCTGGGCTCCTTGGCAATGGCAATAGCTCCAGTGTTGTCACAGAAGAGAGTCATCGGGCCCGACGCGCTTGGAATAACTCCTAAGTCGGTGATGAACTCCTTCATCCAGACTCCTTCCTGCGATGCTTCGCAAGCAGCTATGTACTCCGCTTCACATGTAGAATGCGCCACGACGCTTTGCTTGCAACTGCACCAGCTGACTACCCCACCATTCAAAATATACACGTATCTGGTTTGTGACTTGGAGTCATCCAGATATGTGTCGAAGCTAGCATCGACGTAACCCTTTACGACGAGATCTTCGTCACCTCCATAAATGAGAAGCATATACTTAGTCCTTTTCAGGTACTTCAGGATGTTCTTGACCGCTGTCCAGTGTTTCATACCGGGATCACTTTGGTACCTCCCCACCAAACCTATGGCAAGGTTCACATCAGGTCTGGTACACAGCATGGCATACATAATAGAACCTATGGCCGAGGCATAGGGGACGACACTCATCTTTTCTCAATCTTCTGCCGTGGTCGTGGATTGAGCCATGCTCAATCTCATACCTTGCAATACAGGCAAGAACCCTTTCTTGGACTGATCCATATTGAATTTATTCAATATCTTATCAAGGTATGTGCTTTGTGAAAGACCAATGAGGCGTCTCAATCTATCTCTATAGATGTTGATGCCTAATATGTAAGCAGCTTATCCAAGGTCCTTCATTGAAAAACACTTATTCAAGTAGGCCTTTATGCTCTCCAAGAGTTCTACATTATTTCCCATCAGCAATATATCATCCACATATAATATGAGAAATGCTACAGAGCTCATACTCACTTTCTTGTAAATACAGGCTTCTCCCCAAGTCTGTATAAACCCAAACGCTTTGATCACCTCATCAAAGCGAATGTTCCAACTCCGAGATGCTTGCACCAGCCCATAGATTGAGCGCTGGAGCTTGCATACCTTGTTAGCATTCTCAGGATTGACAAAACCTTCCGGCTGCATCATATACGGTTCTTCCTTGAGGAAGCCATTAAGGAATGCCGTTTTGACGTTCATTTGCCATATCTCATAATCATTGAATGCAGCAATTGCTAACATGATTCGGACGGACTTCAGCATCGCTACGGGAGAGAAAGTCTCGTCGTAGTCAACCCCTTGAACTTGTCGGTAACCTTTAGCGACAAGTCGAGCCTTATAGATGGTCACATTACCATCCGCGTCAGTCTTCTTCTTAAAGATTCATTTATTTTTTATGGCATGCCGATCATCGGGCAAGTCCACCAAAGTCCACACTTTGTTTTCATACATGGATCCTATCTCGGATTTCATGGCTTCAAGCCATTTGTTGGAATCCGGGCCCGCCATCGCATCTTCATAGTTCGAAGGTTCATCGTTGTCTAACAACATGATTTCCATGACAGGGTTGCCGTACCACTCTGGTGCGGAACGTGTCCTTGTGGACCTACGAAGTTGAGAAGTAACTTGATCTGAAGCTTCATGATCATTACCATTAACTTCCTCCCTAGTCGGTGCAGGCACCACAGGAACAATTCCCCGCGCTGCGCTACTTTCCGGTTCGGAAGGGGTGACTGTCACCTCATCAAGTTCCACTTTCCTCCCACTCACTTCTTTCGAGATAAACTCTTTCTCCAGAAAGGATCCATTTTTGGCAACGAAGACCTTTCCTTCGGATCTTTCCAGAAAGGTAGAAGGTATACCCAGTAGTTTCCTTAGGGTATCCTTTGAAGACGCATTTTTCCGATTTGGGTTTGAGCTTTTCAGGTTGAAGTTTCTTGACATAAGCATCGCAACCCCAAACTTTCAGAAATGACAACTTAGGTTTATTCCCAAACCAAAGTTCATACGGTGTCGTCTCAAAGGATTTAGACGGAGCCCTATTTAAAGTGAATGCGGAAGTCTCTAAAGCACAACCCCAAAATGACAGCGGTAAGTCCGTAAGAGACATCATAGATCGCACCATGTCCAACAGAGTACGATTACGACATTCGGACACACCATTAAGCTGAGGTGTTCCAGGCGGCGTCAATTGTGAAACAATTCCATAGTTCCTTAGGTGCGTGCCAAATTCGTGACTTAAATATTCTCCTCCACGATCTGATCGTCGGAACTTTATTTTTCTGTCACGTTGATTCTCAACCTCATTCTGAAATTCCTTGAACTTTTCAAAGGTCTCAGACTTGTGTTTCATCAAGTAGACATACCCATATCTACTTAAGTCATCTGTGAGGGTGAGAACATAATGATAGCCTCCGTGAGCTTCAACACTCATTGGACCGCACACATCGGTATGTATGATTTCCAATAAGTTGGTCGCTTGCTCCATTGTTGCGGAGAACGGAGTCTTGGTCATCTTCCCCAAGAGGCATGGTTCGCACGTGTCAAATGATTCATAATCAAGAGACTCTAAAATTCCATCTGCATGGAGTTTCTTCATACGTTTGACACCAATATGAGTAAGGCGGCAGTGCCACAAGTATGTGGGACTATCATTATCAACCTTACATCTTTTTCGTATTCACACTATGAATATGTGTAACATCACGTTCGAGATTTATTAAGAATAAACCATTGACCAGTGGGGCATGACCATAAAACATCTCTCTCATATAAATAGAACAACCATTATTCTCGGATTTAAATGAGTAGCCATCTCGCATTAAACGAGATCCAGATACAATGTCCATGCTCAAAGCTGGTACGAAATAACAATTATTGAGGTTTAAAACTAATCCCTAAGGTAGATGTAGAGGTAGCGTGCCGACGGCGATCACATCGACCTTGGAACCATTCCCGACGCGCATCATCACCTCATCCTTTGCCAGTCTCCGCTTATTCCGCAGCTCCTGCTTTGAGTTACAAATGTGAGCCACTGCACCGGTATCGAATACCCAGGAGCTACTATGAGTGCTGGTAACATACACATCAATAACAAGTATATCACATATACCTTTGACATTGCCGGCCTTCTTATCTGCTACGTATTTGGGGCAGTTCCGCTTCCAGTGACCCGTTCCTTTGCAATAAAAGCACTCAGTCCGAGGCTTGGGTCCATTCTTTGGCTTCTTCCCGGCAACTGGCTTACCGGGCGCGGCAACTCCTTTGTCGTCCTTCTTGAAGTTCTTCTTACCCTTGCCTTTCAAGAACTTAGTGGTTTTATTCACCATCAACACTTGATGTTCTTTCTTGATCTCCACCTCCGCTGATTTCAGCATTGAATACACCTCGGGAATGGACTTCTCCATCCCTTGCATATTGAAGTTCATCACGAAGCTCTTGTAGCTAGGTGGGAGCGACTGAAGGATTCTTTCAATGACTGCTTCATCTGGGAGATTAATTCCCAACCGAGACAAGCGATTGTGCAACCCAGACAATTTGAGTATGTGCTCGCTGACAGAACTATTCTCCTCCATCTTACAACTGTAGAATGCGTCGGAGACGTCATATCTCTCGACTCGGGCATGAACTTGGAAAACCATTTTCAGCTCTTGGAACATCTCATATGCTCCATGGTGCTCAAAACACTTTTGGAGCCCCGATTCTAAGCTGTAAAGCATGCCGCACTGAACCAGGGAGTAATAATCACAACGCGACTGCCAAGAGTTCACAATGTCTTGGTTCGCTGTGGTGGGAGCGTCACCTAGCACTGCTTCAAGGACATATGTTTTCCTGGCAGCTATGAGTATGATCCTCAAGTTACGGACCCAATCCGTATAGTTGCTACAATCGTCTTTCAGCTTGGTTTTCTCTAGGAACGCGTTGAAGTTGAGGGTAACATGAGCGTGGGCCATTGGATCTACAAGACATACTGTAAAGATTTTAGACTATGTTCATGACAATTAAGTTCATCTAAACAAATTTAATGAACTCCCACTCAGATAGACATCTCTCTAGTCATCTAAGTGATACATGATCCGAATCGACTAGGCCGTGTCTGATCATCACGTGAGACGGACTAGTCATCAACGGTGAACATCTTTATGTTGATCGTATCTTCTATATGACTCATGTTCGACCTTTCAGTCTTCCGTGTTCCGAGGCCATGTCTGTACATGCTAGGCTCGTCATGTGAACCCTAAGTGTATTGCATGTGTAAATCTGGCTTACACCCGTTGTATGCGAACGTTAGAGCCTATCACACCCGATCATCACGTGGTGCTTCGGAACAACGAACCTTAGCAACGGTGCACAGTTAGGGTGAACACAATTCTTGAAATTTTAGTGAGAGATCATCTTATTTACTACCGTCGTTCTAAGAAAATAAGATGTAAAAACATGATAAACATCACATGCAATCAAATAGTGACATGATATGGCCAACATCACTTTGCTCCTTTCGATCTTCATCTTCGGGGCTCCATGATTATCATCGTCGCCGGCATGACACCATGATCTCCATCATCATGATCTCCATCATCATGTCTTCATGAAGTTGTCTCGCCAAACATTACTTCTAATACTATGGCTAACGGTTAGCAATGAATTGAAGTAATTACATGACGTTTTTCATTGACACACATGTCATACAATAAAATAAGACAACTCCTATGGCTCCTACCGGTTGTCATACTCATCGACATGCAAGTCGTGATTCCTATTACATGAACATGATCAATCTCATACATCACGTATATCATTTATCACATCCTTTTGGCCATATCACATCACACGACACATGCTGCAAGAACATCCTCTAATTGTTGTTGCAAGTTTTTACGTGGCCGCTATATGTTTCTAGCAAGAACGTTTCTTATCTACGCCAAAACCACAACGTGATATGCAAATTTCTATTTACCCTTCATAAGGACCCTTTTCATCGAATCCGATCCGACTAAAGTGGGAGAGACTGTCACCCACTAGCCACCTTATGCAACTAGTGCATGTCAGTCGGTGGAACCTGTCTCACGTAACCGTACGTGTAAGGTCGGTCTGGGCCGCTTCATCTCACGATGCCTCCGAATCAAGATAAGACTAGTAGCGGCAAGAGAATTGAACAAATCTACGCCCACAACTCCTTTGGGTTCTACTCGTGCAAGATACTACGCATAGACCTAGCTCATGATGCCACTGTTGGGGAACGTAGTAGAAATCAAAAAAATTCTACGCTTCACCAAGATCAATCTATGGAGTCATCTAGCAACGAGGGAGAGGGGAGTGCATCTACATACCCTTGTAGATCGCGAGCAGAAGCGTTCAAGAGAACGTGGATGATGGAGTCGTACTCGTCATGATCCAAATCACAGATGATCCTAGCGCCGAATGAACAGCACCTCCGCGTTCAACACATGTATGGAGGAGCGACGTCTCCTCCTTCTTGATCCAGCAAGGGGGGAGGAGAGGTTGATGGAGATCCAGCAGCACGATGGCGTGGTGGTGGAAGTTGCGGGATTCCGGCAGGGCTTCGCCAAGCGCAACCGGAGGAGGAAGGTGTGTCACGGGAGGGAGAGGGAGGTGCCAGGGCATGGGGTGCAGCTGCCCTGCCTCCCCCCCACTATATATAGGGCCCCGGGGGGGGGGGAGGGGCGCCCTAGGAGATCCAATCTCCTAGGGGGGCGGCGGCCAAGGGGGGAAACTTACCCCCCAAGCT
Organism: Secale cereale; assembly: GCA_902687465.1. Classification (NCBI taxonomy): domain Eukaryota; kingdom Viridiplantae; phylum Streptophyta; class Magnoliopsida; order Poales; family Poaceae; genus Secale; species Secale cereale. The sequence goes on from LR738714.1 coordinate 730,368,606, forward strand.
AGGTGGGGCGCCCCCACCCCTAGGGTTCCCAACCCTAGGCACAGGGGAGGCCCATGGGGGGCACACCAGCCCACTATGGGCTGGTTCCCCTCCCACTTCAGCCCATGGGGCCCTCCGGGATAGGTGGCCCCGCCCGGTGGACCCCGGGACCCTTCCGGTGGTCCCGGTACAATACCGGTGACCCCCGAAACTCTCCCCGTGGCCGAAACTGGACTTCCTATATACAATTCTTTACCTCCGGAGCATTTCGGAACTCCTCGTGACGTCCAGGATCTCATCTGGGACTCCGAACAACTTTCGGGTTACCGCATACTTATATCTCTACAACCCTAGCATCACTGAACCTTAAGTGTGTAGACCCTACGGGTTCGGGAGACACGTAGAAATGAACGAGACGATTCTCCGGTCAATAACCAACAGCGGGATCTGGATACCCATGTTAGCTCCCACATTCTCCTCGATGATTTCATCGGATGAACCACGATGTCAAGGATTCAATTAATCCCGTATGCAATTCCCTTTGTCTATCGGTATAGTACTTGCTCGAGAATCGAACGTCGGTATACCGATACCTTGTTCAATCTCGTCATGGCAAGTCTCTTTACTCGTTCCTTAATACATCATCCCGTGACCAACACCTTAGTCACATTGAGCTCATTATGATGATGTCTTACCGAGTGGGCCCAGTGATACCTCTCCGTCACACGGAGTGACAAATCCCAGTCTCGGTTCGTGCCAACCCAACAGATACTTTCGAAGATACCCATTGTGTACCTTTATAGCCACCCAGTTACGTTGTGACGTTTGGCACACCCAAAGTATTCCTACAGTATCGTGGAGTTGCACAACCTCATGGTCTAAGGAAAAGATGCTTGACATTGGAAAAGGTTTAGCATACTCATGTTTGCTTTCTAGATGGTTATTATGGTTTCTCTCAAATACCTGTGTCAAAAGGGGATCAAGAAAAGACCACTTTTACTTATAGACGTATGCCTTTTGGTTTATGTAATGCACCTGCTACCTTTCAAAGATGCATGATGGCTATATTCTCTGATTTTTGTGAAAAGATTGTTGAGGTTTTCATGGATGATATCTCCATTTACGGAACTTCTTGTGATGATTGCTTGAGCAACCTTGATCGAGTTTTGCAGAGTTGTGAAGACACTACTCTTGTCTTGAATTGGGAAAAGTGCCACTGCATGGTTAATGAAGGCATTGTCTTGGGACATAAAATTTCTGAAAGAGGTATTGAAGTTGACAAGGCTAAAGTTGATGCTATTGAAAAGATGTCATGCCCCAAGGACATCAAAGGTATACGAAGTTTCCTTGGTCATGCCGGGTTTTATAGGAGGTTCATTAAGGACTTCTCCAAAATCTCCAGGCCTCTGACCAATCTCTTACAAAAAGATATTCCTTTTGTCTTTGATGATGATTATTTAGAAGCATTTTAAATACTTAAGAAAGCATTGATCTCTACACCTATTGTCCAGCCTCCTGACTGGAATTTACCCTATGAGATTATGTGTGAAGCTAGTGATTATGTTGTAGGTGTTGTTCTAGGGCAAAGAGTCGATAAGTAATGGAATGTTATCCAATATGCTAGTAAAACCCTAGATAGTGCCCAGAGAAATTATCTACTACCAGAGAAATTATCTACTACCCAGAGAAATGATATGTCCAAAACGTATCTATAATTTCTGCTTGCTCCATGCCACTTTTGGGTGATATTGCTATGATATTCATACACTTCCATACACTTTTGATCATATTTGGACTATCCTACTAATCCAGTGCACCCCGGTGCCAGTTTCTGTTTTCGGCTGATTTTGTATTTCAGGTTTTCACGTTACGAGAACTGTCAGGAAAAATCCAGAAAAATTATATAAAAAATCAGCGTTCCGGAACCTACCCTGCGCCCGAAGTACAGCCGGGGGGGGGGGGGGCACCAGGGCTCCAGGCGCCCTGGTGGCGCGCACCCCCTGGGCCGCGTCGGGCGGCGCTTGGGCCCCCCGAAGCCCGTCTGGTGCCCCCCTTTGGCATATATTTAGAGCGTCCCTCGAAACCCTCGGGACGATAACTCTTTTTCGCGATCTCATCTCTGTTCCGCCGCCGCCGCCGCTTCCAAGATCGGGAGCACCAGGAGAACTCTTCCCGGCACCCTGCCGGAGGGCAGGTGTCAGGGATATGGTTAGTAGGTATAAACCGGGTATTGTAAACCGGCTTAGTTATATTGTACTTGGTTAATTATTTTAGAGATTACGGCCCATGAGATTTCAGGGCCCATGTATAGAGATACGGTTTGTAAACCGCCAAGAGATGTAACTTGAGAGATAAGAAAGAAAGGGGCAGAGACCGAGGCGGACACGAGTATGAGCCGGCCTCGGGACTCTGTAAACCGGACCAGGCGTCACCTCTATATAAAGGGACGACCCGGTACCGGTTCAAGGACAAGAAACAATCAATCCGTCGAGACGCAGGCAAAGCGAATCCGCTCCCTGTAAACCGACGCCCAAGCAATACTAAACCAACTAGACGTAGGCTTTTACCTTCTCGAAGGGGCCGAACTAGTATAAATCCTTTGTGTCCCTTTGTGTGCCATGAATCCTTTCAAGCTAACCCGTGCGATGGTTCCATCATCAAGTCCGCTAAACCGGACATCTGCCGTGTTAATTCCACGACAGTTGGCGCCCACCTTGGGGCCTGTGCACGATGGTTTCGAGTTCTTGGAAGGCGGCTTCGAAGGGTTAAAGGGTTATGCAGTCGGCCGGATGACCAAGAGTCGTCGTGGCCGGATCTACATTGATGACGCGGGTTGGGGACCGGAGGCCGATTCGATCGAATACGGGTACCGGGTCCCCTTCGGCAGCATCCAAGTCTTCATCGGCAAAATTGGAGAGCCGGGACCTGAGCCGGACACCTTCCCCAACATCGTCGAGCCGGCTCAGCGTGCGAGATCGGCCCGGATTCAGCCTGCCATGAAGCATGTGTTCGTTGTAGCGATTCACGGAGGCCAAGCCGAGGACGGGTCGGAATCTGATGGTGCGACCGTCGTCTATTCAGATGACGTGCCTTCATCCGGGGAAACTGAATCTCTGTATCAGTTGCGGGACGGCCGGTCTGAGGGCGAGTCCGATGGAAACAGTATTCCGGACCCCTCCGGCCCGCCAAACCGGGTGGCGGTCTTCATGGCCGGTTCACAACCCCCGACGAACGGAACAACAGCGGAGGCTGGTGCAGGGGGAAGCGGTTCAAATCCCTCCATTACTGCAGTTCTATCCACCTTGATCGAGGAATTCACAGCTAAGGCAGTAGAGGTCGTAGCTCCAGCAGACAAGGCGCAACATGATGCAGTGCTTCTTCAGTTGAAAGCCCGGATCGATCAGTTAAAGGAGGATTTACAGGCAGAAGGGGAGATGTTAGCCACAAGACAAGCAGAATTAGATGATCAAGCTTTTCACTTGAGGATGGAGCAGGCTTCGGTGGAAGCAGTAAGGGGGCGAAAGTATCGATCCCGCCTACCGCCGGGTTACGAATCTGCGAATTTGTTCAGAACACCTGGGGCTGGAGCCAGTAATAATCCGGTCCTAAACCGGAGAAGCCCACCGGCTCGGGAGGAGCCGGTTCAGCAGCCCGCCGCAGAACGGGAGCGACGGATTACATCGGCGCCTTATGTTCCCGTCCCTCCGGGACACTACTCAAACCCTGTGGATAGTATCGCTGCAGCGGCAGCACGGTTGGCCGCTTTACCTGTGGAAGAAACATCTCCGGTGGCGATAGAGGCGCGCAGGGCCCAGAAACTGCTCAATACGGCGTTGATACAGCAGCAAGCATACTCTCATAGCAGGGAAAGGTTGCATTCGACACCGCGTCCCAACCGAAGTTACTCTAGACATTGGGAGGAGCCAGAAGTGTCTAGCAGTGAACGTAGGAGACATCAGCACAGGCAGGATAATCCGGCAAGGGTGGAGATGCCAGCCCCGGATCGAAACCGGCCTAGATCGGAGGCCAGGGAGGAAGTTCGTCAGTCGACGCCGGTTCACACAGGCGCTACAGGGACATGAGCTACAGCGAGCGGTTTTGGAATACAATGTCTCGTCCCCGCCCTGCGGAGCGTTAAGTTGCCCAAGGATTTCAAAGGACCTCGCAAGGTGCCTAATTACACAGCCGATTTACCGCCCGAAGCTTGGGTGGAGAGTTACGAGATGGCCATGGAGATGCTGGACGTGGATGAATCGGCTTGTGCCAAATATTTCACTATGATGCTTGAGGGCACGGCCCGGACTTGGCTAAAAGCGCTACCTCCGAATTCTATCGGATCATGGGGGGAGCTGCGCAGTCAGTTCATCAAAAACTTCAAGGATACATGCAAGCAACCTATGTCGGTGATAGATTTAGCAGCATGCGTGCAAGGAGAACAGGAGTCTACAGCAGCTTGGGTACGCAGAGTGGCAGAGATCTTGCACTCCTCAAACGGCATTAACCCGAGCACAGCAATTGTAACATTGGAGAACAATTGCCGGTTTGAATCTTTGAAATTAAAGCTCGGACGGCTCAAACGGGAGTGCAATGACATGGGGACTTTGATGAGCGCCCTGGTAAAGTACGGAGACTCAGATAATACCAAGTATCCGGAGTCAGAAGGAGATAAAACAGGAAAGGCCAGCAAGTCTGGTAAACCGGCGCCGGTTAATCCGGTTACTTCCAGCTTTTTGGGCAAACGAAAGGCAGAAAACAGCTCCGATTTTGTTGCCAGTACGCAGGCTCAATGCGGTCTTCAGGTTAATCAGCAGGGTTCCACTCTCCAAACCGGCTGTGGAAACCCGGGTTGGGAGCAGGATTTGGATCAACCCTGTCTGAAGCATAGTGGAAGAGGGAGGATTGCAAGACATTCTATAAGAGAATGCCTGTCCCCTATGAAACTAGGGAACGGCCGTTTTAATCCTCCTAACCGGCCCCCGTACGGCAGTTCAGGGCCCGGATTTTATGGTCCGGGTTATCAAGGAAACAACTCCGGATCAGGATATAGGGGCAACGGCGGCTATCAAGGGAACAACGGCGGTTATCAATCCCGGCCAGGCGGCCAAAATAGTCAAGGGAACTACAATGGTCAGGGAAATCAATCACATCATCAAGGTGGTTACAATGGTCAGGGAAATCAATCGCATCATCAAGGTGGATACAACAATCAGAATAATCAGCAGCAGGGTCAAGGGAGTTACAATAACCAAGGAAACCAGCAGCAACAGCGTCCGCAGCAACAGCAGCAATCCGGATTCCAGAGTAATCCGAAGGAGTTGAGCAGCGGTCAATATCATGTTTTCACCACAAGTTTATGTAAGAGGGACCAGAAGGTTTTAAAGCGGGCTGTTAATGCAGTAGAACCGGCGACGCCACAGTTTCTACGATGGTCAGAGCAGCCCATTGTATGGAGCAGAGAGGACCACCCGTTACGGGTAGATAATCCGGGACATTTAGCCTTGGTGGTGGCACCTCAGGTGGGAGGATACAGGTTCACTAAAGTCCTCATGGATGGAGGTAGCAGTATCAATATATTATATTACGAGACCTTTCGCCGTATGGGTCTGACAGATAAACAGTTAAGGACATGAAACACAGTGTTTCACGGGGTGGTCCCAGGTAAGTCAGCTTATCCAGTTGGTAAGATTGACTTAGAAGTTACCTTTGGGGATGAGCATGATTCCAGATCGGAGATGATCACCTTTGAAGTTGTCAAAATTAAAAGTCCGTATCATGCTTTGTTTGGGAGGACGGTTTATGCTAAATTTATGGCTAGGCCATGTTATGTTTATCTGCAGCTTAAGATGCCGGGTCATAAAGGCACAATTACGGTGCATGGCAGTCGTAAGATAGCAGTGGAATGTGAGGAAGGTGATGCAGCTTATGCAGAAGCGGTATGTGCCACGGAAGAGTTAAAATTTTATAAGGATAATGTTGATCCGGCAGATATGACTCCGCTGAAGAAGCCAACTACCGAGCATGATCCGGCTTTGAAGTTCAAATCAGCGGAAGAGACTAAGCAGGTTGATTTTGTGCCTGGAGATTCGTCTAAGCAATTCACCATCAGTGCTAACCTGGACCCTAAATAGGAAAGCACGCTCATCGAGTTCATCCGTGAGAACCGGGATATCTTTGCATGGAAACCTTCTGACATGCCAGGTATACCGAGGGAACTCGCTGAGCACAAATTAAATATTGATCCGAAGTTTAAACCGGTAAAACAGTATCTGCGCCGCTTTAACGAAGAGAGGCGCAAGGCTATAGGAGAAGAAGTGGCCAGGCTTTTGGCGGCAGGGTTCATAGTGGAAGTTTTTCATCCGGAATGGTTGGCTAATCCGGTGCTGGTTCTAAAGAAGAATGGGAAGTGGAGGATGTGTGTGGACTACACAGACCTCAATAAAGCTTGCCCGACTGATCCTTTTGCTCTGCCTCGCATTGATCAGATTATTGATGCCACAGCAGGGTGTGAGCGGCTGAGTTTTCTGGATGCGTACTCAGGTTATCACCAGATCAAGATGGCAGTTGAAGATCAAGAGAAGACAGCGTTCATAACCCCTTTTGGTGCTTTTTGCTATGTATCTATGCCCTTTGGGCTCAAGTGTGCACAGGCAACTTATCAGCGTTGTGTTCAGAATTGTTTGAAGGGGCAGATAGGAAGGAACGTACATGCATACGTGGATGACATCGTGGTTAAGTCAAAGGAGGAAAGGACAATGATAGAAGACCTCAGAGAAACCTTTGATAATCTTCGGGCTTACAGGATGATGCTTAATCCGGAGAAATGTGCCTTTGGTGTCCCGGCTGGTAAGCTTTTAGGATTCCTGGTCTCGAACAGGGGAATAGAAGCCAACCCGGAGAAGATCAAGGCCATCACATCTTTGACAAAACCGGCTTGCATTAATGATGTTCAGCGCATAGCTGGACGGATCACGGCGTTGAGCCGCTTTATCAGTCGCTTAGGAGAAAAGGCGATCCCGCTTTTTCAAATGTTGAAGAAAACGGACCGGTTCATTTGGAGTGATGAAGCGAATACAGTGTTTGAGAATCTGAAACAGCAACTAGCGAAACCACCGGTTTTAGCTGCTCCTATCGATAAAGAGCCTTTGCTGTTATATGTTGCGGCAAACACACGGGCAGTCAGCGTTGCGATTGTGGTTGAGCGCAAGGAAGCAGGGAAGGAACATCCAGTTCAGCGCCCGGTTTACTATGTGAGTGAAGTACTCATCGAATCTAAGCAAAGATACCCTCATTGGCAGAAATTGGTATATGGGGTGTTCATGGCAAACCGGAAACTGAAACATTATTTCCATGGGCATCCAATAACTGTGGTTAGTTCAGCTCCGTTGGGAGATATAATCCAGAATAGAGAAGCAACAGGCAGAATAGCCAAGTGGGCCATTGAGCTCAGTCCGCATGAGTTGAAGTATGTACCACGTACTGCTATAAAATCTCAGGCACTGGTCGACTTCATCAACGACTGGACGGAATTACAGACTCCTGAGGAGAAGCCGGATCTTACTTATTGGACGATCCACTTCGACGGTTCAAAGCAGTTGGAGGGCTCGGGGGCCGGAGTTGTCTTAACTTCCCCCAGAGGTGATAAATTTTGTTATGTACTCCGGTTATTATTTCCTTGCACTAATAATGCAGCAGAATATGAGGCGCTGCTTCATGGTTTGAGATTGGCAAAAGAGATGAATTTGAGCCGGGTTAAGTGTCTGGGCGATTCAGACCTAGTGGCCCAGCAAGTTTCGGGCAAGTGGGATTCAAGGGATCCCCTCATGGCGGCTTATCGACGAGAGGTTGAAGCGGTCGCAGGACATTTCAAAGGATATCAGGTGGAGCATATAGACCGGCGGAAGAACGAAGCAGCCGACGCTTTAAGCCGGCTAGGGTCGCAACGTAAACCGGTACCACCTAACACCTTTTTTGGATGAATTGCACAATCCTTCGGTTCAAGTACCTTCAGAAAACGACCTAGCCGTTCCGGATCCAGAGGCACAGTTGGTTGCGGCAACCCATGTTATTCCGGATTGGACGTTACCCTATTTGGCATATTTAAGCCGAGGAGAGTTACCAGAGGACGTAGATGAAGCACGGTAGGTAATCCGGCGTTCCAAATCTATGACAATTGCCAACGGGGAGCTGCACCATCGTAGCACTTCTGGAGTATTTCAACGGTGTGTTTCAGCTGAGGAAGGTTGTGAGATTCTAAGGGAGATTCATGAAGGGGATTGTGGTCATCATGCCGGATCAAAATCTTTAGTGGCTAAAGCTTTGCGACATGGCTTTTATTGGTTAACCGCGCATGCAGATGCGGCAGACCTGGTCCGCAAGTGTGACGCTTGTCAGAAGTTCTCAAGACGCGCCCTTGTTCCGGCACAAGAACTCCGGATGATACCAATAACTTGGCCTTTTGCAACTTGGGGGCTTGACATGGTTGGTCCTTTCAAGAGATCCCAAGATCAGAAAACTCATCTACTAGTAGCAGTAGACAAGTTTACGAAGTGGATTGAAGCGGAGCCTATAAGCAAGTGTGATGCGGCAACAGCAGTTAAATTCATCAAAAAGTAATATTCCGGTTTGGTTTTCCGCACAGCATCATCACAGATAATGGCACCAACTTATCTCAGGGTGAGATGGAAGAATTCTGTCAACGAGAGCATATTCGTTTGGACGTGTCTTCTGTGGCTCACCCCCAATCCAATGGTCAGGCAGAAAGGGCAAATCAGGAGATTTTGCGAGGAATCAAACCCCGGCTTATGACACCTTTGCAGAGAACCCCAGGGTGTTGGGTTGAAGAATTACCGTCTGTCCTTTGGAGCATTAACACTACACCCAACCGGTCCACAGGTTATACACCTTTTTTCATGGTTTACGGCGCAGAAGCAGTTCTTCCAAGTGACATACGCCATGATTCACCAAGGGTAGCGACCTATGTAGAAGCCATTAATGAGGAGTCAAGACAAGACGGTTTGGATCGGTTGGATGAAGAGTGTGATATAGCTGCAGCACGGTCGGCGATTTATCAGCAAGATCTGCGCAGATATCACAGCTGCCGGATTAGAACCAGAACATTCCAGGAGGGTGACTTGGTACTTCGGCTTATCCAAGATCAAACAGATATGCACAAGCTATCCCCGCCATGGGAAGGGCCCTTTGTGGTCAGCAAGAATTTACACAACGGGTCATATTATTTGGTGGACATTCGAGAACACAAGGATTCACGGACATCAGAAGAGGAGACGAAAAGGCCGTGGAACATTGCTCATCTACGACCATACTACACTTGAGCCATGGGCTCCAATGTATCCTATGTATATATTATGAATAATGAATAAACCGGCACCCTCGGTAAACCGGGGGCTCAGCCTTCTTTCCATATACATAAATTTTGCGGCATATAAATCATATCAGTTTGTTATCAAGGATCAAATTACAATGTTTGCTGGTTTTAGAAACTAATCTTTGCAGGGTATGTGAAGGAGTGGTAGAACTCTCGGGAACAAGAGATTATATCCGGTTCAAGAAAAGAAAAACCCCATAAAAAAAAAACCTGCAGAGTCAGAGGGAACATCAGAAGCCCCTGGGGACAGTCCGGTTTGCCCACGTCCCCATGATTGGCTATGATACGATTTTTTGGGTTCCCTGAACAGTTGATACGCTCACGTTCAATGATGGCCCGGCCCCTGGGGACAGTCCGGTTTGCCCACGTCCCCATGATTGGCTATGATACGATTTTTTGGGTTCCCTGAACAGTTGATACGCTCACGTTCAATGATGGCCCGGCCCCTGGGGACAGTCCGGTTTGCCCACGTCCCCATGATTGGTTATGTTACGATTTTTTTGGGCTCCCTGAACAGTCGATACGCTCACGTTCAATGATGACCCGGCCCCTTGGGACAGTCCGGTTTGCCCACGTCCCAATGATTGGCTATGTTTATAGTTTTATCAGCCCTCTGAACAGTCGATACGCTCACGTTCAGTGATTGGCTAGGCTCCTTGGGACAGTAGGTTTGCCCACGTCCCATTGATTGGCCGAACCTTGTTTTGAGCCTGGCAGCTCTCTGAAAAAGCCTCGCCTACATGGTTTGATTTACAAGAGTTGTGTGTTGCTTGATGTTTTTTGTGTTCCATAAATCTTTTTAAACCGAGTGGAACAGCTCCAGAAGCTGACCACCTATTTATAATATCATAAGTCTGGGTCAGGAACACCAGCGAGAATTAAACCGGCGTTCATCATAACCCGGATTGACTTTATGATGAACCGACAGGTCGGCGGTACACGATCAGGTACAAGTTACAATTTCTGAACCAAGATGAGAAAGATTTATCGACAAGATGAACCGAAGAGTTTCAAGGGTTTATTAGAATTGATGAAGACTGATTAAGAGCAAGGCATCCGCATCAATCAAACAAGTCAGCGAACGAATATTTCATAAAGACCAAATGTCGGATCACGGTGCTTTAAGTTTTCAGCTAAACCTATTACAAGGCATAAAAGCCAAATAGTTGGAAGCATTGTTTGACGGAATAACGATCATGATTATAACAGTAGCATTCAAGATTGTGCTTCTCCTTGCTGAGAAGGTTGGCCACCGTCTTGTTCCGGAACGTCTTCCTCCTCGTGAAGCGGCAGGAAATCTGGAGCACGCCAATCAATCTTTGCCAAGGCACGGAAATATACTTCATCGTTGATCAGCTCAGCAGGGTCAATATCAGGAGCAAGGGTGTGAGGACGAACCGGCGGAGTTAAGTTTGCAATATCGTAAACCGGCCGATCCTCCCGCTCGTTCTGCAGGTTATATGATGGATGATATCGAGACAAGTCAGATTCCACCGCAATCTTGCTAGCAAGGGGACGCATTTCCTTTGTCAGAGCATAAAGATCCTTTTGATCAAACGTTGAACCGTCCTCCTTGGTATCAGGAAATCCGGTTAACACTTCTGCCGGATCAATGTCCGGGACCCAAGCTTTAGCTCTTGTAAGGGCCAGAAGAGCACCTCCTCGAGCAGCCGATTTCTTCACCTCTTCAAGACGAGCCGGCAGAATGGACAAACTATTCAAAGTATCCTTGATAGTTGAAGGAGCCGGTTTACCAAAGGAAGTGGCGCTGATAATCCTTTGTGCTCCAGAGTATAATTGTTCAACCAAGGTATAGCAGGCCTTCAGCTTCTTCCGTACATCATCCCCAAGATGGGAGACGCGGCGTCCTACATACAACAATAAAAGTTAAACCGGCGTAGGTCACAGGTTGCAAAGGTAAAAGACAGGAGTTCAGGCTATGCTTACCAAAGATAGCAGAAGTCATCAAGTCAATTTGGCGCTTTAACCCGGTCAATTCTTCAGTAACCGGGTTAAGTGCTCCTTCGGCATCCTGAACACGTTTCTCCAGATCTTTTTTCTGGACTTCAAAAGTAGTCCGCTCCTCGTCAAAGAACCTCTTCAAGTCTTCAGCAGTCTTTAAACTCACTTGGAGTTCTTTTTTAACCTTTGAAGCGGCTGACTCAGTCTCTATAAGCCGGCTTCGAAGTTCACTGATTTCCAAAGCATTCCGGTTCAGCTCAGCCTGTAAACAAAAGTTCAAAAGTAAGGTTAGAAATTACAAGTCTCAAGCACACAACCAAGTTGTCTACTTGACACTTGGGGGCTAATGGCAGTTGAAGTAATACAGCAAAGACAATTTGAAAATACAAGTCTCAAGCACACAACTAAGTTGTATACTTGACACTTGGGGGCTAATGGCAGTTGAAGCAATGCATCAGAGACAATTTTGAAATTACAAGTATCAACTACATAACCAAGTTATCTACTTGATACTTGGGGGCTAATGTATGGATCAGCAGTTCAAAACTACAAAGTTCCGGATTACCTTCAATAAAGCAGATAAACCGGAACTTGGGGGCTGTTATAAGATAAAGATGCGTCAAAAAAGGCAAAGTCAGAAGAGGAAAACTTACTTCATATTTTTCTCTCATCAGGTTTACTAGGCTGGCTTCATAATCCCGGCTGCTGTGAAGCCGGTTCAAATATCCGGAATAGATATCTTGAGCACTCATACTTGAAAGACTGGATATATCAGTACTCCACTTCCCCTTTTCCTGAGTCATTTTTTCCGCTTTAGCTGTATGTTTTGCTAAAACGGTGGGTTCGGCTGGCGCAGCATAAGCAGTGCCAGTAACCACGGCATCAGGGGAAGTGGGTGCATTGGGAGGAGTAACTTCAGCTTGAGCCGGATCAGGAGACGCCGGGTTAACTTGAGGAGAATTAACCCGGGCCGGACTTGGTGGGTCTTGGACATCTTCAGCGGCAGGAGTTTCAAGAGCGGGTTCGTCAACCGGAGCGGCAGGAGTACCTTCAGGAGGAACGGCGGTAGACGGATCAATCACCGGTTCATCAGCAGAAGGATCTGCAACAGGCTTTTTCGCCTTGGCTCTTTTGCTAGGTTTCGGTTTGCTGGAAAAACAAGCAAAATAAGTTAGCATTATAAAGGAAGGGGGTGTCATAAACCGGAAGAGGTAAAGGGAATTACCCCGGGACGGTCTTCAAAGGAGGAAGCTGTGTAGCGGTTGATTCGCCAGAAGAAGACAGTGGAGTTTCCTGATAATCAGGATCAGACGGTTTAAGTGGTTTTCGGATAAGTCCGGCCTTGGGATGAAGAAGGGTCGGAGAGAGTATCACCTCAGCACGGCGTTTTCGAACCGGAGTTAATGAGATTCCAGAGGACTCCACTGCCAAGCCAATATGGCGAGTGGTCCGGCGCAAAGCTTCGTGCTGTTGCTTCTTCAAAGTAAAATTAGGATCCAACTTAGCATAAGGGTGAGAAAATTGATATTTTCTGACAGTCCGACGGCTTTTTTGAGGAGGAGGTTCTGAATCAGAAGAAATAAGGGTTACCTCAATCTCAGCCGGGTTATCACCTTCAAGTGGTTCCTGTGAAAGGGTATCATTAGATATGTTAACAAGTACATAAAAGCAAAACTTAAACCGGAGCAAGGCATACCTCGGAGTCCGGATCATCATCCTCAGAAGGAGAACCGGCATCAACGGCTGCTTTCCTTTTCTTGTTTGCAGGGGTTTTCCGGCAAGCCTGCTTTACAGTTTTTTCCTGAGGTTTTCTCCTCCAGAAGGGGTCATCAGCCTAAATGAAAAAAGCAAAGGCAAGTAAAAGACGGTTCAAAGAGGACGGTTTATAAAGTACAAGTTAAAGACAAACTCAGTTCAGGCAGCTTATTCTTCTTGAAGTATGGGGCCAAGCCAACTTTAGAGCAATCTGTTAAAGCAGGATTGACAATCTTCTTGGCTGACTCAACTACTTCCGATTCAGAAAGCTTCTCCTTAGAAAACCTCTGAGGATCATCCGATTTACCGGAGTACTTACACATCAGCTCAGGGCGCCGGCTTAAGGGAAGAATGCTCCAAGATAGCCAGCAGCGAAGGAAATCAGTGCCAATCAGACCATTTGCCATGAAAGCTCTCAGCTTGGAGAGCTGTGGTGAAAACTGGATCCGTTCAGCAGCACTTAACCATTGTGGCAAGGGGTGATTTGCCGGGATACGAGTTTCACGATAACCCGGCAAAGGATTTTCACCTTCAGGAGATGTGTCTACACAATAAAACCAGGACTTGTTCCAGTCCTTAGGGTGAGTGTGTAAGGAGGCGTGAGGAAAAACTGCATCCCTCCTTTTCTGAATGCTAATCCTGCCAAGCTCCTGGTGAGGCCCGCTGGTGAATTCAGTGCGCCGGTTTGCATGGAAGAAATCCCGGAATAAATCAACTAAAGGCTCTTCTTGCAGATACACTTCAGAAAATACTTGAAAATCGCAAATGTTGGAAACAGAGTTTGGTCCGATGTCCTGTGGGTGCAGTTGGAAGGTGGCAAGAACATCCCGGAAAAATCTTGAACCGGGGGGAGAGAAGCCTCTGGAAATATGGTCCAGAAATATGATGACTTCTCCGGATCTAGGAGTAGGAGGGCACTCGTTACCTGGAGCACGCCATTTTAGCTCGGCCCGAGGCCCTAAAGTGCCGATGCTCGATAATTTGACTAAGTCTTCCTCAGTCACGACAGAACGGACCCAATCGCACGAAACGTACTGCTTAGCCATTCGAACAAAGTGCTGAAGAAAAGAAAGTACATAGACGGATTATGAACGTACAAATGATCCAGGACCTATTCATATTGTACAATGGTTGAAACGGAGAACTAGCTGGCAAGGTTAAACCGGCAATCATAAAACAAGTTATATCATTTCCGGTTTAAAATGGCAGTTGAAGAGGAATAGTTTAAGTCATTGCATCAGTCTATATCATTTCCGGTTTATGGCACGACAATTTAAACCGGAACATACTTAGCGAATCTACCGAGGAGAAAAACAGGTTTCTAAACAATTGCTAAAGGAGAAAGATCTGAGTACGCTGAGGAAAAGAAAATAACCTACAGCGGAGTAATAGTTGCTAAGGGGGAAAGCTACGCAGACTTCATACCAAAGGGACAGATTTACGTATCAGACAAGTGCAATAAAGATTCGACGCATCTACAGCGGAGTAAAAATGGAAGAAGATCGATAAATAAGACTATTACGAGTCACAGGTCCAAAGAACGAACAATGCAAAGCTTGCTGAGAGCTCTAATGGCGGAAGGATAAATCTACAGCGTTATGACGGTAAGATCTAATCTAATACTAAGCGGAAGATCTACTGTCTAGGGCATAAAGATCACAAGACTCCTATGAGAAACATATCTACGAAGAAACGAAGCTTCATTGGAAGCCCTAAATGGCGGAAGAACACAGGTGAAGCAATGGCGGACGCAGATCTACAGCGAGGAGGGTAAACGTACCAGAGACAGCGAGAATCGGCGGCGGAGAGAATATGGTCAAGGCTCAGGTTGATGCAGCGGCCGGTCGAGGACTGGAGATCCGGCGGTCGTCGGCGGCGGTTTGAGCTCGAGCAGCAATGGAGGAGGAAGACGCAGGAAGAGGATGAAGGGAGAAGGAGATAACGAACGGAGCGGGGCAGTATTTATAGCCAGAGGTTAGGTCTGAAACGACAGGAGCGAGAATCGAGGAGACAGAAATCGGATAAAGATCCCGTGATGCCTCGATCTTCGGGATAACCCTTAAAATACGCTACAGTACAGCTCACAGCGTTAAATGCGGAGATGATGTCATTGCCAGACTTTAATGATTTCGGAGGATGACGTCAGAGCCGGTTTACAAAAAGATGAAGACAGAACAGAATTATATGAGACGACGGAGATTGATATGAACAAGTTCAAATCATTCTGGGGCCTAATGTCAGGGATATGGTTAGTAGGTATAAACCGGGTATTGTAAACCGGCTTAGTTATATTGTACTTGGTTAATTATTTTAGAGATTACGGCCCATGAGATTTCAGGGCCCATGTATAGAGATACGGTTTGTAAACCGCCAAGAGATGTAACTTGAGAGATAAGAAAGAAAGGGGCAGAGACCGAGGCGGACACGAGTATGAGCCGGCCTCGGGACTCTGTAAACCGGACCAGGCGTCACCTCTATATAAAGGGACGACCCGGTACCGGTTCAAGGACAAGAAACAATCAATCCGTCGAGACGCAGGCAAAGCGAATCCGCTCCCTGTAAACCGACGCCCAAGCAATACTAAACCAACTAGACGTAGGCTTTTACCTTCTCGAAGGGGCCGAACTAGTATAAATCCTTTGTGTCCCTTTGTGTGCCATGAATCCTTTCAAGCTAACCCGTGCGATGGTTCCATCATCAAGTCCGCTAAACCGGACATCTGCCGTGTTAATTCCACGACAGCAGGATCACCACCGGGAGCTTCTCCACCACCATGGACGCCTCCCGGATGAGTTGTGAGTAGTCTCCCTTGGACCATGAGTCCATGACCAGTAGCTATGTGATGTTCTCCTCCCGTTATTGTGCTTCACTAATTAGTCCTCTTGAGCTGCCCTACATGATCGAGGCACATATGTAATCCTTATGCTGTTGCTATGATGAGTTTGCTGGGATCCGATGGATTATGAGATTATGTTCAGATTGTGATTGAGTAATATATTTGATCTACCTCTTTTATATTTATGTTCATAAGTAATTCTTGCATGTTCTCCGTTGTTATTTATTGCTTTGGCCAAGTGATACGTAGTGACTCCAAGAGGGAACGTTATGCTTGATTGTGGGTTCATGCCCCTCGATGACTAGCTTGAGTGACAAAAACATGAGTCTAGGGGATGTGTTGTTGCCACAAGGGGGAAAACAACGGTGCTTGTGCCCGGGGGTGCAAGGATTGTTTACTTTACGCAAAGTTCTTTTAATGCAGTTGTCTGTTGCTTTGAGTTTACACTATGGGTGGGGCTCGCAACTTAATACCAGCGAGATGTTCTGGATAGATATCACAAGGTGGATGATTAGTAGTAGATATTGATGGATTTCGGTCTACTTACTTTGGCGTACCGCCCATGCTTTGAACCTCAACCTTTCTTGCAATGTAGTCAGCATTGGTTTGCGTTCGTGGTCCTGTCAATTGCCCAGCTGTAATTCGTTTACCTCACATAGCTGTTTTATCGTCTTTTGGGAGAGAGACATCACTAGTGAACATCATGTGACTCCGGTCCATATTACCATCATTGATCACATCCGCTATTTACTTTTCGCTTTTATTTACTATTGCAAAACACTATCTATCACTACTATCATTTGCGTTTAATCCTTTGTGAACTACAAGGCCGGAGGGATTGACAACCTCTCTGTACTCGTTAGGAGCAAAGTTATTTGTATCTGTGTGCAGGTCCACATTGATTGCTAATACCTGGCGCCGTTAGCGGTTGACACCTACTTGTTGAACCTAGGAGTCTCTGGGGATTCGATCCTTGGCATCTTTGCTAAGGGAAAACACTTCCACAACACTACATCTTTTACCTTCCACTTGGGGTAACCAACGAGGGGTTAGAGGCCCATCAAGGAGTATTTTCTGGCGCCGTTGCCGGGGACTCCACTCTTCAGGATAGGGGAGTTGCATGCTATCTTTTACCTTTGCTTTTTAGTCTTGTTAGTTTACCTTTCAGTTTTTGCTTTAGTACCTTTTATCGAAAACCACAAAAATAGTTATCTTGCTTGCTTGCTACTATGGGTTCCACCGAGAACACCAAGTTGTGTGACTTCACTAGTCACAACAACGATGACTTTATCAGCACACCTATCACTACACCTGCCACTTCAGCACCTTCATATGAAATTAAACCTACTTTACTGAACTTAGTCATGAAAGATCAATTCTCCGGTGCTGGAGATGATGCTGCTTTACACTTAAACAACTTTCTTGAACTTTGTGATATGCAAAAGTACCAAGAAATAGATGGTAATATTGTTAAGCTTAAGCTTTTTCCTTTCTCCTTGAGAGGAGGAGCTAAAATTTGGTTTCATTCTTTGCCTAGAAATAGCATAGATTCATGGGACAAGTGCAAAGATGCTTTTATCGGAAAATACTATCCACCTGCTAAAATTATCCAACTTAGAAGTAACATAATGAATTTTAAACAATTGGATAATGAACACGTTGCCCAAGCTTGGGAACGTATGAAATCTCTTATCAAGAACTTCCGTAGTCATGGTTTGACTACTTGGATGGTTATCCAAACTTTTCATGCAGGCTTGAACTTTACCTCGCGGAACTTGTTAGATTCGGCCGCGGGAGGAACTTTTATGTCAACTACACTTGGTGCTGCCACAAAGCTTCTCGATGAGATGATGACCAACTATTCCCAATGGCACACCGAACGCACTCCAACAGGTAGGAAGGTAAACTCTGTCGAGGAGATTTCCTCCTTAAATGAAAAGGTTGACTTGATCATGTCTCTACTTTCGAAGCAATCTTCTGTTGATCCTCGTGATGTTCCTTTAAATTCTTTGATTGCTCAAGAACAAGTAGATGTGAACTTTATCTCTAGAAACAATTTTAACAACAATGCTTATAGGAGTAACTTTGGTAACTATCCTAGACCGTTCCCCTCTAATTCTTATGGGAACAACAATGCTTATCCTATCACCAAGAACTCCACTACTGAATTAGAGATTATGCTTAAAGATTTCATCACTACCCAAAAAGCCTTTAATAAGAGTGTAGAAGAAAAACTACATAAACTAGATGATCTTTCTTTTAAGGTAGACCATTTAGCCAATGAGGTAAAATTGCTAAATATTAAAACTTCTCCTCTTGAGGAGAGGGAAGTCATTCCTATAAATGCTACTCAAGTGCGAATTAATGAAAACATTAGGATGATGGCTAAAATTAAAGAGAGATGGGCTAGAGAAAGGGAGGAAGAAGATAGAATTAAAAGCCTTCCTACCCACCACACTGTTGCTACTATCCAAGTTATTGAGGATGTTCAAACTCTTAGCACCCAATGTACTCCTGGTCCCAATGGACCTATTAATGGTGATGCTATGACTATAGAAACTACCAAACAAGTGAACCTAAAGGACACCACTACCACTTTACTTGATGCTAATGACCTTGATTTTGATAATTGCACTCTTACCGAAGTTATTGATTTCCTCCACAAGATGTCTAGAGACCCCCGCACTAGCACGCTTAACCTTGCCTTCACAGAGCATATCACTAATGCTCTCATCAAAGCTAGGGAGGAGAAACTTAGAGTAGAAGCCTCCATACCTAGAAAGCTAGAAGATGGTTGGGATCCTATGATAAAAATTAAATTGAATGACTTCTCTTGCTATGCATTATGTGATGTTGGAGCGAGTACCTCTGTTATGCCCAAAAGAATATATGATATGCTTAAATTGAAACCTTTTGATTCTTGTTCTTTTGGTGTTCGTCTCGTTGATTCTTCCATAAAGAAACCTTTGGGGAGGATCGACGATGTTCTTGTTGTAGTTAATGATAATTATGTTCCCGTTGATTTCACTATTATGGATATTGAATGTGATCCTTCATGTCCAATTATTTTGGGACGTCCCTTTTTACGCACTGTTGGTGCTATCATTGACATGAAAGAGGGTAATATAAAATTTCAGTTTCCTCTCAAGAAAGGGATGGAACACTTCCCTCGAAAGAAGATCAAGTTACCTTTTGAGTCCGTTGTACGGGCTAGCTATTCTTTTACTCTTGATAAAACTTGATATATGCATTATGCCTAGCTTAAAGGCATAAAAGAAAGCGCTTTTGGGAGGCAGCCCACATGAATAAAATTTTATATTTTGCTTTTGTTGTGTCTTGATGTTGTTTACTACAGTAGCATCATCATTGTATCTTTGCTTTTCATATTTGTGCCAAGTATAGCCTCTGATTGCTAGAAAGTTCAAAAGTTGTGAGGTGCTGTCTAGGAAAAAGATTATGTCCTTGGATAGAAAAATTCGTATAAAATCACCAGGTCATCTTTTTGGTCTGAATTTTTTCGAAAGCGTTCTATATATAATTGTCTTTCGTGTGTCTGTTCTGAGTTTTTTTATTTGAGTTGCAGAAGTACCCCGAACAAATCATTTACTACCTGCTGATCTGTTTTTCACAGATTCTGTCCTGTTTTGCCTTTCCTTCAGTTTGCAAACCAAGAGCTTGCTTTTTCTTTGCAAAAACCTTTTGGCAATCTTGAGAAACAGTAGAACTTCAAGAATATCTTTATTTCCAGCAAGGAACAATTATTTTATTAAGGGTACTAACCTCGCTAATCAGATTATGATGAGTTATGTATGAAGGGAGTTTTCAATTGTGCGAGGGAAGATGATATAAAAGATTCAGGAGTGTCAAGCGCTCAAGCTTGGGGATGCCCCCGTGCACCCCCAAGAAATATTCAAGGAGACTCAAGCGTCTAAGCTTGGGGATGCCCCCGTGCATCCCCTTCTCCATCAACATTATCAGTTCGTCTTTCGTTCCGCTATATTTTTATCACTTCATGTGTTATGTGCTATGCTTGGAGCGTCTTGCTTTTAGTTTTCTTTTTAGTTTTTCATAACGAGTCGGAACTCAGCATTCCTTTATGTGGGAGAGAAACACGCTCCACTTCTACCTAGAACATAACATAGAATTTTTATGTTTATCTTTGTTGTGTGTGTTCTTTGTCTTTTAATAGCTACTATCGTGCTCTGCTCTTAGTATTCATGCTTATCTTTTCAAAGAGCTTTTGTTTAGTTGGTCGCTTGAACTCTCTTTAATTACCATGCTCACCTTATTAAGAGAGTTTGCTTCCGTTGCATTGGTTAATATGTCTATGATAAAGATGCTACGTGCATAATGGCGCATAGTAGTTCAGGTTTTCTTATGGTTAGTCTCAAATAGCTGGGGGATTCCCAATGTGTTATTGGAGTACCAACATGATTTGTTTGCCTATGATGTGGTATGGTTTAGTAATATCTTCCTTCGAGAATTTATTTTGATTGACTTGGCGTATGCTCACGCATATTTAAGACTGTAAAGAAAGTCTGTCAAGCCTTGATGATCTTTTATTTCTGAGTAGCGATATAACTTCCATGCCTGATTCAATGTTGCTTTGTCGCTCTGCATGATTATGACCGTCATTGCTCTCTTAGTTGGTCGCTCCCAGTCTTTTGCTAACCTCCACCTGTACTAAGCGGACTGACTACTTGTGCATCCACATCCTTTAAAACCAGTTATGCCATATGAGTCCACCATATCTACCTATATGTGGTATTTCACCGCCACTCCAAGTAATTTACATGTGCTACCATTAAAACCTTCAATCTTTGCAATATATAGCTCATGGGAAAGTAGCTTAAAAACTATTGTGGTAAAGAATATGTTGCCTATGTATTTTATTTCTTATAAGTTGCTTGCTGAGCGGTAACCATGTTTCTGGGGACGCCATCAACTGTTACACTTTTGTTGAATATCATGTGAGTTGCTATGCATGTTCGTCTTGTCTGAATAAGGGTGATTTGTCGTGGGTTGAATGAGTATGCATATTGTTAGAGAAGAACATTGGGCCGCCAACCAAAGCCATGTATCATGGTGGAAGTTTTAGCTTGGACTTAATCCTCAATCTCTTATGAGAATATGCTTATGCATTAAAGAGGAGTCCATCATCTATTTTCTATGTTGTCCCGGTATGGATGTCCTTAAGTTGAGATCTATCAAAAACGAGAAATCAAATGCGATTTATCTCCTTGGACCTTTGTACAGGTGGCATAGAGGTACCCCTTTGTGACACTTGGTTGAAACATATGTAATGCAATGATAACCCATGGAAATCTGAGCTGATTAGGACAAGGTGCAAGCACTATTGGTATTCGATGCATGAGGCTTGCAACTTATAGGATGTCTTATGCATGACACATATGAAGTACTACTACCGTTGACAAAATTGCTTCTATGTTTTCAAAATAAAAAGCTCTAGCACATAACAATTCTTTTACTTTTATGTTGAGTCTCCACCTTCTTTTAAAAGGACCAACTACTGAGAGCATGATTGTCATTCTGAGTGTAATGTGCATTGTCCCAAAGTAGCATTGTCTTTTGTATGATTGTGATATCGTTTATTTTGAAATCATTGTATCTACTCATCACTTAAACCTTGAAGGTGCCCCTGCATTTATGTTTTGCTTCACTAAAGGGGGCAAGCTAGATATCTCTTTATCATATTTGCACATCATGTTCATTGCAAATCTTTTTGATGTTTCAGTTTCATATTGTAAAACTTTCAGTCATTTGTGATTTTCTCACGAGGCAACTTAATTACTACAGAATCATTGTCTCAGTAAGCTTTTGTCATATGACTATAAAAAGTCCTATATGGTTAATAGCATGTCACCACAAAAATTATTCTTGTTATCATTTACCTACTCGAGGACGAGCAGGAATTAAGCTTGGGGATGTTGATACGTCCAAAACGTATCTATAATTTCTGCTTGCTCCATGCCACTTTTGGGTGATATTGCTATGATATTCATACACTTCCATACACTTTTGATCATATTTGGACTAACCTACTAATCCAGTGCACCCCGGTGCCAGTTTCTGTTTTCGGCTGATTTTGTATTTCAGGTTTTCACGTTACGAGAACTATCAGGAAAAATCCAGAAAAATTATATAAAAAATCAGCGTTCCGGAACCTACCATGCGCCCGAAGTACAGCCCGGGGGGGGGGGGGCACCAGGGCTCCAGGCGCCCTGGAGGCGCACCCCCCTGGGCCGCGCCGGGGGGGCGCCTGGGCCCCCCGAAGCCCGTCTGGTGCCCCCCTTTGGCATATATTTAGAGCGTCCCTCGAAACCCTCGGGACGAGAACTCTTTTTCGCGATCTCATCTCTGTTCCGCCGCCGCCGCCGCTTCCAAGATCGGGAGCACCAGGAGAACTCTTCCCGGCACCCTGCCGGAGGGGAGGATCACCACCGGGAGCTTCTCCACCACCATGGACGCCTCCCGGATGAGTTGTGAGTAGTCTCCCTTGGACCATGAGTCCATGACCAGTAGCTATGTGATGTTCTCCTCCCGTTCTTGTGCTTCACTAATTAGTCCTCATGAGCTGCCCTACATGATCGAGGCACATATGTAATCCTTATGCTGTTGCTATGATGAGTTTGCTGGGATCCGATGGATTATGAGATTATGTTCAGATTGTGATTGAGTAATATATTTGATCTACCTCTTTTATATTTATGTTCGTATGTAATTCTTGCATGTTCTCAGTTGTTATTTATTGCTTTGGCCAAGTGATACGTAGTGACTCCAAGAGGGAACGTTATGCTTGATTGTGGGTTCATGCCCCTCGATGACTAGCTTGAGTGACAGAAACATGAGTCTAGGGGATGTGCTGTTGCCACAAGCAGGGGGAAAACAACGGTGCTTGTGCCCGCGGGTGCAAGGATTGTTTACTTTACGCAAAGTTCTTTTAATGCAGTTGTCTGTTGCTTTGAGTTTACACTATGGGTGGGGCTCGCAACTTAATACCAGCGAGATGTTCTGGATAGATATCTCAAGGTGGATGATTAGTAGTAGATATTGATGGATTTCAGTCTACTTAATTTGGCGTACCGCCCATGCTTTGAACGTCAACCTTTCTTGCAATGTAGTCAGCATTGGTTTACTTTCGTGGTCCTGTCAATTGCCCAGCTGTAATTCGTTTACCTCACATAGCTGTTTTATCGTCTTTTGGGAGAGAGACATCACTAGTGAACATCATGTGACTCCGGTCCATATTACCATCATTGATCACATCCGCTATTTACTTTTCGCTTTTATTTACTCTTGCAAAACACTATCTATCACTACTATCATTTGCGTTTAATCCTTTGTGAACTACAAGGCCGGAGGGATTGACAACCTCTCTGTACTCGTTGGGAGCAAAGTTATTTGTATCTGTGTCCAGGTCCACGTTGATTGCTAATACCTGGCGCCGTTAGCAGTTGACACCTACTTGTTGAACCTAGGAGTCTCTGGGGATTCGATCCTTGGCATCTTTGCTAAGGGAAAACACTTCCACAACACTGCATCTTTCACCTTCCACTTGGGGTAACCAACGAGGGGTTAGAGGCCCATCAGGTAACACAAGAGAATCCAATGAATGTAAGCTATACTATATGCAATATGGCTGGTGGAAAGCTCTATGGTTAAGTTTTTGCGTAAAGCCAATTTTTCCCTACTTCAAATGAATATATTTTAATTAACTATCATGGCAGTTGAAACATCGTTGAGAAGATAGACATCCTCTCAACCCCAATTAAAGTAATCATTAAACCCAACAAAATTAATTTAGAGTAACATGTTGAGATGCACATGAAAATCCAAGTACTAGATACTCAAGACGTCCATAACCGGGGACACGGCTAATCATGATCAGTTTGTACACTCTGCAGAGGTTTGTGCCCTTTTTCAACAAGACTCGATCGCCTCCGTTTGGTTTCTCGCACTGCATGGTGTTTGAGAAACGGATGACCGAGACATAGTCTTTCAGAAGCGCTAGCACCTTAAGATCGGGCGGACCGTACCAACCTACATCCCCTACATCTGCTAGTCCACCACTGTAAGTGTTCGCACAACTTACTCATACTACGCTAGAGCCCATAGTAGCACTGTGGCTGCACACGGAAGTTTCTAGTATGAATAATCTCATGATCCCTTTGAACCTGGGTGACGGTCCAAAAGAAAAACAGGCAATCGCTGGAATACCCAGGTGCCTCAATCCACCCAGATGTGTATTAATGTTGCCACCTTAAGTTGAAGCATTAATTAACAAACTCACATCTGTCATGGATTTCACTCACCCAATCCACGTCTACGAGCATAGCATGTCCTATCAGCAAACGTAGAAGTAACTCCCAAAGGTTTGAATGTGATGCAGGTAATAGGTACTACCTCAATCTACTTCCCAGTCCCACAAGTTAATTGATCCTACTCATGCAATGTGTGAGGGTTTGACTAATGCAATGAAAACTGGGTAATTGGAAAGTATGATCAAAGTGTAGCTTGCCTTGTTGATGATCCGCAAAACCTAGAAAGTCAAAGTAGCAAGCGGCCCACTCCGGGTACTCTATCGCAATCAAACAAGCACACAATAAGTACTTAACTAATGCACGGGTAAAACACAAATAAGAGATCTAACTAGAAAGTTCAACTTAAGAACTCCGGTTTGCAAAAAGAATCAACTCAAAAGAAGCAACGAAACTCAAACTGCAAAAGAAACGAGCTCCGGTTTACTAGTTGGCCTAAAGTCAAATTTTATACTAGCCAAAACTTTGTTCAAGTTGATTAAACGTAAAGAGGGCATCGAGACGAAGATCTGGGATTTTGAATCACCTGATTCCAACTCTCGAGCGAAAAGAAAAACGAAAAACAAGATCAGGGCAGAAATCGCAATCGGAATAATCGCGGATAAATACCCCGAAAAAGAAAAACGACAAACAGGCTAACGAACGAACGTTCTCTGTCTGTGGCTAATTAACGAAAACCGTTCGTTAAAACGAACGTCCGCTAAATAACTAAACCGACGGAAAAACTAAACCGATCTATTCTAAATAAAAAAACAGATCTAGGTTTTCCTAAAACAAAACCGATCTGTTATTCGGGGAAAACCGAGAACTACCTCCAGCAACGAACTCCGGCGAAAACTCCGGCGGTCCGGCGTGGCGAGGCGGCGGTGCTCCGGCGGCGGCGGCACGGCATGCGGGCGGCGGCGGGCTGGCGACGGGGCGGCGCGGCGCGGGCGGCGACGGGTGGCGGCGGTGGCGGGCTGGCGGCAGGGCGGCGCTAGGGTTCGGGCGACTTGGGCCGGCGTGGCTGGCGCTTATAAAGCCCATTCTCCCGACCCTATACGAGACTAAGTCGGTTTCCTTTTTTTTGTAAAAGAGTCCCGGCGTAGAAAAACTAACGAAAGAAATACCAAACGGACTCCAAAATTCCCGAAATAATTTTTCACCGTCCTCTAATAATATTTAGGACAAAGTGAACATTTTTCCCGGACCTAAATGGAATTTTGAAAAACGCGTATTTTTCCCATGCAAATAAATCGGCAAATAAATCCAGAAAAATACCAAAAGTGATTTTAACATTTTTCCTCCAATATTTCAGTTATTTTGGAGAAGTCATATTATCTCCGCTCATATTTTGTTTTTGTTTCGAAATAGTTTTAGGAGAGAAAAATAATTAGAATCACACTGTCCTCGTATCGGTATTCGAGCGAACTCAAACATGAAAACGGTAAAATTCCCAACTCTCTCCGTAGGTCCTTGAGTGGCTTAGAATTTCGATGAACGCCACAAACAAAAAATACAAAAAGCATGCAATGCAAATATGATCTATGTATAACATTCCAAATTGAAAATTTGGGATGTTACAAACCTACCCCCCTTAGAATGAATCTTGCCCTCGAGATTCGACTTGGCTAGAAAATAGGTGTGGGTGGTCCTTGCGTAGATCATCTTCTCGTTCCCAGGTGGCTTCTTCCTCGGTGTGGTGACTTCGCAAAACTTGATAATCTTACTGCGGGTAACTCTGCTCGAAAATTCGAGAATCTTAACAGGCTTCTCCTCGTAGGTCAGATCACTGTCCAACTGAATTGCTTCCAGGGGTACTGTGTCTCTAAGCGGTATATCGGCCATCTCCGCGTGGCACTTCTTAAGCTGCGAAACGTGAAACACGTCGTGCACTCCTGACAATCCTTCGGGCAATTCCAACTTATAGGCAACCTCTCCCATGCGTTCCAAAACACGATAAGGTCCCACAAATCTCGGGGCTAACTTCCCTTTTACTCCGAAACGTTTAACTCCTCGCAGAGGCGATACTCTCATGTACGCTCTATCTCCGACCTCATAGGTTATCTCCTTGTGCTTCGAGTATGCATAACTCTTCTGCCTGGACTAAGCTACCTTCAGTCTATCTCGAACCAACTTCACCTTCTCCTCAGACTCTTTGATTAAGTCTGGTCCGAACAACTGTCGGTCTCCAACTTCGTCCCATGACAATGGTGTTCGGCATCTCCTTCCATATAATGCCTCGAACGGTGCCATCTTCAAACTGGCTTGGTAACTGTTGTTGTATGAGAACTCTGCGTAGGGCAAGTTGTCATCCCAACTAGATCCATAATCTAATGCACAGGCTCTTAGCATATCCTCCAAAATTTGATTGACTCTTTCAGTCTGTCCATCTGTCTGCGGGTGAAACGCGGTGCTGAACTCTAGCTTGGTACCCCAAGTTTCATGTAACTGATTCCAGAACTTTGAGGTAAACTAGGTTCCTCTATCTGATACGATGCTCCTCGGAACTCCATGCAGACATACAATTCTGGTCATGTAAATCTTAGCCAACTTTGCACTGGTATATGTGGTTTTCACAGGGATAAAGTGGTCTACCTTCGTCAATCGGTCTACTACTACCCAGATTGAATCATATCCTGCTTTGGTCCTGGGCAATCCGGTGATAAAATCCATGCCAAGCTTCTCCCACTTCCATTCGGGTATTGGCATAGGTTGTAACAATCCGGCTGGCTTCTGGTGTTCTGCCTTCACTCTCTGGCATACATCACAAACTGCTACATACTCCGCAATATCCTTCTTCATACCGGTCCACCAGAAAATATCCTTCAAATCCAAATACATCTTAGTATTTCCTGGGTGAATCGAATATGTGGAATCACGGGCCTCCTGTAAAATCAACTTCCTGATCTCCGGGTCATTGGGCACATAGATTCGATCCTCCAACCATAGGGTGTCGTGTTCATCCTCACGAAATCCTTTAGCTTTTCCTTCGCTCATCCTCTCCATTATAGAGGCAACCTCCTTGTCAGCTTTCTGAGCTTCTCTGATTTTATCCATCAGGGTAGACTGGATTTCTAATGTTGCTACATAGCCTCTTGGAACTATCTCCAAACGTAGTTCTCGCAGGTCCTCGGCTAACTCCTTTGGAAACTCCTCCATCATTAGGGTATTGACATGGCTCTTACGACTTCGCATCAGCTACTACGTTAGCCTTTCCGGGATGATAATGCAATCTCATGTCATAATCTTTAATGAGTTCCAGCCATCTCCTTTGCCTAAGATTCAACTCCTTCTGAGTGAATATATACTTCAAACTCTTGTGATCCGTATATACTTCACAATGGTTTCCAATGAGAAAATGTCTCCACGTCTTCAATGCATGCACTACGGCTGCTAACTCCAAATCGTGGGTGGCATAGTTCATCTCATGAGGTTTTAGTTGTCGTGAAGCATACGAAACAACTCTTCCTTCCTGCATAAGAACAACTCCAAGTCCTCGACGTGAAGCGTCGCAATACACCTCATAATCCTTATGTTGATCTGGCAGAATCAACACAGGGGATGAGACCAACCTTTTCTTCAATTCCTGGAAACTGGCCTCACATTCTTCTGTCCAACTGAACTTGGTTTCCTTCTTTAACAACTCCGTCATTGGCTTTACATTCTTTGAGAAATTCTCAATAAATCTCCGGTAGTATCCTGCGAGTCCAAGAAAACTCCGGATCTCTCCAACTGTTGTCGGTGCTTCCCAATTGGTCACGGTGTCCACCTTAGCGGGATCTACTGCTATTACTTCTCTAGATATAACATGTCTGAGGAATCCGACTTCCTTCTACCAAAACACACATTTGCTAAACTTGGCCTATAACTGATGTTCTCGGAGCTTCTCCAATACCAATCGCAAACGCTTTGCATCCTCCTCTTCATCCTTCGAGAAGATCAATATATCATCTATGAACACTACGACGAACTTATCCAAATACTCCATAAACACTTTGTTCATCAGGTTCATAAAGTACGCCGGTGCGTTTGTCAGACCAAACGACATACCGGTATACTCGTACAACCCATACCTAGTGGTAAAGGTCGTCTTAGGAATATCCTGCTCTTGGATCTTCAATTGATGGTACCATGATCGCAGATCGATCTTGGAAAATACCTTAGCTCCTTGCAATCTATCGAACAGATCATTGATCATTGGCAGTGGGTACTTGTTCTTGATTGTTACTTCATTCAATCCTCGGTAATCAACAACCATTCTTAACGATCCATCCTTCTTCTCCACTAGAAGTACTGGCGAACCCCAAGGCGAAAAACTTGGGCGTATAAATCCCTTATCCAGTAACTCCTTAATCTGCTTCTTAATTTCCTCCAAATCCTTTGCGG
Organism: Secale cereale; assembly: GCA_902687465.1. Lineage (NCBI taxonomy): Eukaryota > Viridiplantae > Streptophyta > Magnoliopsida > Poales > Poaceae > Secale > Secale cereale. The sequence continues at coordinate 730,397,230 of LR738714.1, forward strand.
TCATCCTATATGGTCTCTTAGAAATTGGCCCGGTGCTTGGCAAAAGTTCAATCAAAAACTCTATATCTCTATCCAGTGGCATGCTAGGTAACTCCTCTGGGAACACATCCGGATAATCCTTCACTACTGGCACTTCCTCCTGAACAACTCCTGACAAGAAATTTAATCTACTCCACTTTGACTCATGCCGGGATACATACTTGATCCTTCTTCCTTCCGGCGTAGTAAGCAAAATGGTCTTACTGGCACATTCAATATTCCCGTCATACTTAGATAACCAATCCATGACTAATATCACATCCAGTCGTTGAGATTCCAATACTATTAGGTCCGAAGGGAATATGTAATTACCAATCCTTAGGGGCAACTGATCAGACCATGACTTACTCATATACTCCGCTCCTGGTGAGGTTACTAACATGGGCGATCTAAGGGCATGGGTCGGCAGCTTATACTTATCCACGAATCCCCTTGAAATGTATGAATGCGATGCACCAGTATCGAAAAGAATGAGTGCAGTAAAGGACTTAACTAAGAACTTACCTATAACTGCATCTGGTTGCTCCTCTACCTCCTCCACAGTCACGTGGTTCACTTGTCCTCTGTTGAACGGGTTGGGCTTCTTCCCGGCGCTTCCATTGCCGTTCCCATTCTTAACTTCTAGGCATTCATTGGCATAATGTCCATTCTTCCCGCACTTGTAACAAGTGACAAGGCTAAAATCCCTCTTGGTGGGTGTGGACGGTGTAGGGCGGTTCTGGTTTCCATTGGCTCCATTCCCGTTTCCGTTACCATTCTTGGTGCCATTGTGATTGTGCGAGCTACCTCCTCCATGGGTATGCTGAAACTGTCCTACCGCTTTAGGGGTACAACGGGGCTTCTGCTGACCTCCAGAATTATACTTTCCTTGCCCATACTTCCTCTTGCGACTCTCAATCTGTTGATGCTTCCTTTCAATCATTAGGGCGCAGTCAACCAAATCCTGGTAATTATTGAAAGTTGCCACCATCAACTGTACGCTCATCTCATCATTCAGCCCTTCCATGAATCTCTCCTGCTTCTTGGCATCTGTAGCCACATCATCTGGGGCATAACGAGATAGGGTACTAAACTCATCCACGTACTAGGACACAGTACGATTCCCTTGGCGCAAATTGCGAAACTCCTGCTTCTTCATACTCATAGCTCCGGTTGAGACATGGGCGGTACAAAAAGCTTGGTGAAACTGATCCCAAGTCACATTGGCTACGGGGAATGTGGCTGTGTAGTTCTCCCACCATGCTGCGGCTGGTCCAGACAACTGGTGTGCGGCAAATCGCACCTTCTCAGCATCCGAGCAATTGGCGGTGGTCAAATCCCTTCCGATCTTGCGTAGCCAGTCATCAGCCACTATTGGTTCGGTGCTGCTAGCAAACACGGGAGGTTGCAACCTTAATAAACATGTCAGGTTGTCCACGGGTGGTGGTGGTGGAGGGTTGTTGTTGTTGTTGTTGTTCTGGTTGTTCCGGGTGTTCTGGACAAGAAGTTGCACCAGGGTGTTCTGCTGCTGGATCAACTGGGTGAGCTCAGGGGGAAACTTGAATTCACGTATTGGAGGCATCTGATGGGTGTAGAAGGAAGAGATTAGAATAGAAAAGAGTTCTAAGGGAAAATCACTACCCATATGCACATGAGACAAACACACAATCATATCACACCAATCAATTTCAAACAAGGTCTTACAAATCTAACGATCGTTACAAAGGTGCTCTAAATCTAATATATGGAGGTAAACTACTAGTCACAGGGTGGTCATCTAAAAATATTGATCGGCAGAGGATTCCATAATATCTGCTCAAGCTTCATCTTCATAGTCTTCGTCCTTGCTATCCTCAGCTTCCGAATCTGTGTCATCTATGATGATATAATCTTCCGGTGGTATCTCCTTGGGTTCTTCTTCCTCGTCTTCTTCTCCCATGAGTATCCCTAACTTCCGGGTCAAATCATCATTCTTCTCCACAAGTATCTTCATCTCCTCCTCATATCCGTCGCGTGTAGACTTGAGTTCTTCCTCTAGCTCCAAATTCCTATTCAGGGCCTTCTTCAAATCTATCATCCCTGCACACATCTGGTGCTCCTGGCGATGAATGTGGTGGTTCAACTCCTGGATGAATGCTGCAATGGACCTACCCTTCCGGGTGCTGATCATATCCCAATTCTCATCTCGGCGTCCACAAATCTGGTAGATGGTGTCCTTTAGCTCCTTCTTGTAGACTTCTCCAATCCTTCCCATAGGAATGTGGGCTGCCATACTCCTTCCTAGGCTCCATGTAGGTGCATTAAAGGATAATGCTATGAGTGAGGTGACGGGTGCGAACGTCCTTCCTGGAACTTGGGCTTGAATCAACCAACGCTCCTCCTCAGGTAGAGTGGCTTAGTAGGTTCCGGTGAAACTTGGTAATCCAATGTTGAGATATCTTGTGACTTCCTTCAGGTGTCGTCCAAATGGTGTATCATCATCCGGTTGCATGAACTTGTGCTTTGCTTCCACCATCCTAAAGAGTAGAAAAGATGAGGAGTCAGAACAGAGAAGAGTGAATTGTGCTCTAGGCTTGTCTTAGTGGTCGTGTCCTACAGTCAGCGTGTGCTCTGATACCATCTTCTAGCGACCAAACCTCAAACAGTCTGATCTTTGTGCATCAGTGTCATCCCTGGATCAGTAATGCTGACACGCACAGTACTTGAAGGATTTATAACAGAGTAGCAATCACACACTTATTACATCGATAGTCCAATGATGAATTTATTACAAATAATATGGGTGAAGGCCATCTAATACGATAACAGCGGAAGGCTTGGAAGATAAGTGAGTCCATCAACTCCAGCGGCATCACTGAGTATAGAACCATAACCTAAAAGGGGCATCTTACTCATCGTCTGAAAAGTCTGCAACATGAAACGTTGCAGCCCGAAAACGGGTCAGCACATGGAATATGCTGGCAAGGTAACACAAGAGAATGCAATGAAAGTAAGCTATACTATATGCAATATGGCTGGTGGAAAGCTCTATGGTTAAGTTTTTGCGTAAGCCAATTTTTCCCTACTTTAAAGGAAAATATTTTAATTAACTATCATGGTAGTTGAAACATCACTGAGAAGATAGACATCCTCTCAACCCCAATTAAAGTAATCATTAAACCCAACAAAATTAATTTAGAGTAACATGTTGAGATGCACATGAAAATCCAAGTACTAGATACTCAAGACGTCCATAACCGGGGACACGATCATGATCAGTTTGTACACTCTGCAGAGGTTTGTGCACTTTTCCCACAAGACTCGATCGCTTCCGTTTGGTTTCTCGCACTGCATGATGTTTGAGAAACGGATGACCGAGACATAGTCTTTCAGAAGCCCTAGCACCTTACGATCGGGCGGACCGTACCAACCTACATCCCCTACATCTGCTAGTCCACCACTGTAAGAGTTCGCACAACTTACTCATACTATGCTAGAGCCCATAGTAGCATTGTGGCTGCACACGGAAGTTTCTAGTATGAATAATCTCATGATCCCTTTGAGCCTGGGTGGCGGTCCAAAAGAAAAATAGGCAATCGCTGGAATACCCAGGTGCCTCAATCCACCCAGATGTGTATTAATGTTGCCACCTTAAGTTGAACCATTAATTAACAAACTCACATCTGTCACGGATTTCACTCACCCAATCCACGTCTACGAGCATAGCATATCCTATCAGCAAACGTAGAAGTAACTCCCAAAGGTTTGAATGTAATGCAGGTAATAGGTACTACCTCAATCTACTTCCCAGTCCCACAAGTTAATTGATCCTACTCATGCAATGTGTGAGGGTTTGACTAATGCAATGAAAACTGGGTAATTGGAAAGGATGATCAAAGTGTTACTTGCCTTGCTGATGATCCGCAAAACCTAGAGACTCAAAGTAGCAAGCGGCGCACTCTGGGTACTCTATCGCAATCAAACAAGCAAACAATAAGTACTTAACTAATGCACGGGTAAAACTCAAATAAGAGATCTAACCAGGAAGTTCAACTTAAGAACTCCGGTTTGCAAAAAGAATCAAGTCGAAAGAAGCAACGAAACTTAAACTGCAAAAGAAACGAGCTCCGGTTTACTAGTTGGCCTAAATCAAATTTTACAGTAGCCAAAACTTTGTTCAAGTTGATTAAACGTAAAGAGGGCATCGAGACGAAGATCTGGGATTTTGAATCAACTAATTCCGACTCTCGAGCGAAAAGAAAAACGAAAAACAAGATCAGGGCAGAAATCCCGATCGGAATAATTGCGGATAAATACCCCGAAAAAGAAAAACGACGAACAGGCAAACGAACGAACGTTCGCTGTCTGCGGCTAACTAACAAAAACCGTTCGTTAAAACGAACTTACGGACGAACATCCGCTAAATAACTAAACCGACGGAAAAACCGAACCGATCTATTCTAAATAAAAAAAACAGATCTAGGTTTTCCTAAAACAAAACCGATCGGTTATTCGGGGAAAACCGAGAACTACCTCAGCTACGAACTCCGGTGAAAACTCCGACGGCCCGGCGGGGCGATGCGGCGGTGCTCCGGCGGCGGGGCGGCGGTGGCGGGTGGCGGCGGCGACGGGCTGGCGGCAGGGCGGCGCTAGGGTTCGGGCGAGCGGGGCTGGCGGCCGGCGACTTGGGCCGGCGGGGCTGGCGCTTATAAAGCCCAGTCTCCTGACCCTATACGAGACTAAGTCGGTTTCCTTTTTTTTGTTTTTTTTCTAAAAGGGTCCTGGCTTAGAAAAACTAACGAAAGAAATACCAAACGGACTCCAAAATTCCCGAAATAAATTTTCACCGTCCTCTAATAATATTTAGGACAAAGTGAACATTTTTCCCGGACCTAAATGCAATTTTGAAAAACGCATATTTTTCCTATGCAAATAAATCCGCAAATAAATCCAGAAAAATACCAAAAGTGATTTTAACATTTTGCCTCCAATATTTTTGTTATTTTGGAGAAGTCATATTATCTCCGCTCATATTTTGTTTTTTTTTCGAAATATTTTTAGGAAGAAAAATAATTAGAATCACACTGTCCTCGTACCGGTATTCGAGCAAACTCAAACACGAAAACGGTAAAATTCCCAACTCTCTTCGTAGGTCCTTGAGTTGCTTAGAATTTCGAGGAACGCCACAAACAAAAAAATGCAAAAAACATGCAATGCAAATATGATCTATGTATAACATTCGAAATTGAAAATTTGGGATGTTACATACCTTCACATAGCAGCAAAAGAAAAAGTTTTTCTATGATTTGAGGCATTACTTCTGGGATGACCCACATCTTTATAAAGAAGGAGTAGATGGTATTATTAGACGTTGTGTACCTGAGCATGAACAGGAACATATCCTACGCAAGTGCCACTCCGAAGCTTATGGAGGACACCATGCTGGAGATAGAACTGCACATAAGGTATTGCAATCTGGTTTTTATTGGCCTACTCTCTTCAAGGATGCCCGTAAGTTTGTATTATCTTGTGATGAATGTCAAAGAATTGGTAATATTAGTAGACATCAAGAAATGCCTATGAATTATTCACTTGTTATTGAACCATTTGATGTTTGGGGCTTTGATTATATGGGACCGTTTCCTTCCTCTAATGGGTAGACACATATTTTAGTCGTTGTTGATTACGTTACTAAATGGGTAGAAGCTATTCCAACTAGTAGTGCTGATCACAACACCTCTATTAAGATGCTTAAAGAAGTTATTTTTCTGGGGTTTGGAGTCCCTAGATACCTAATGACTGATGCTGGTTCACACTTTATTCATGGTGCTTTCCGAAAATGTTCGCTAAGTATGATGTAAATCATAGAATTGCATCCCATTATCACCCACAGACTAGTGGTCAAGTGGAATTAAGTAACAGGGAGCTGAAGTTAATTCTGCAAAAGACAGTTAATAGGTCTAGAAAGTATTGGTCCAAGAAACTTGATGATGCATACTATGGGTATGTCCCCATATAAGATGGTTTATGGAAAATCATGTCACTTACCTATTGAGCTAGAACATAAGACATATTGGGCTATTAAAGAATTCAATTATGATTTCAAATTTGCCGATGAGAAAAGGTTACTTGACATTATCACTCTTGATGATTGGAGAACCCTCCCCTATGAGAATGCGAAGCTGTTTAAATAAAAAGGTTAAAAGATGGCATGACAAAAGGATACAAAATCGTGAGTTTAATATAGGTGATTATGTCTTGTTATACAACTCTCATTTAAGATTTTTTGCAGGAATACTTCTCTCTAAATTGGAAGGACCTTACGTTATCGAGGAGGTCTATCGTTCCGGTGCCATAAAAATCAACAACTTCGAAGGCACAAATCTGAAGTTGGTGAACGGTTAAAAAATTCAAACATTATATCTCAGGTAACCCTATAAATGTTGAAACCAATGTCCATCAACCTCTTCCAAACCTTTTTACTTCAACTGAGATTGAAGCTTTCAAGATGATTGAGTTAGCTCAAATTCAAAACAAGTATCTCACAAGTGAAAATATTTTGTTGAAGGAGCATATAGCTGCACTCAAAGGTATTATCCGCAAGTTGGAGGATCTCCTATGCTCCATGTATGATGATCCGGCGTCACTACTTTCAACTCCATCATCACCAACCCCGAAGAAGGAAATATAATCATATAGGTATGGGCACTCCCCTTGGCAACTACCAAGCTTGGGGGAGTTGCCCCGGTATCGAATCACCATCACACTCCTATCTTTACCGTTTTCCTTAGTTCGATCCTTTTGGTAGTATCTTGATCTAGTAGAATAAAGTTGGCATGACCTAGTTGTGAGCTTTTGCTTTATGATCTTTACCCTTTGTAATCGAGTCTGTTAGCTTTATAATAAAGATAAGTGTTGAGTCAAGGGCTTGATTTCCTCACTTTGGTCATGATAGAATAAAAGAAAACATAAAAAGTATCAAAGGATCATATTGATCTTATGGGAAGTAATGACTTCACATATAAAGATTATGATGAATAAAAGTTGTTGAGAGTTGACAAACATAGTTTTGGCCATCGTTGCAATTAATAGGAAGTAATAAAGAAAGAGAGGTTTCACATACAAATATACTATCTTGGACTTCTCTTATGATTGTGAGCACTCATTAAAATATGACATGCTAAAGAGTTGATGTTGGACAAGGAAGACAACATAATGGGTTATGTTTTCTTATATCTAAAATAAAGTATATTGTCACGGATCATCCAACATGTTGAGCTTGCCTTTCCCCTCATGCTAGCGAAAACTCCTCGCATAAAGTAGAGACACTACTTGTGCTTCCATACATCCTTAAACCCAGTTTTGCCATGAGAGTCCACCATACCTACCTATGGATTGAGTAAGTTCCTTCAAGTAAGTTGTCATGTTGCACACTCGCTAAAATATGTATGATTTATTAGTGTAGAGGAAATAAGCTTTATACGATCTTGTGATATGGAAGTAATAAAAGTGACGGACTGCATAATAAAGGTCCTTATCACAAGTGACAATATAAAGTGACGTTCTTTTGCGCTAAGACTTTGTGCATCCAACCATAAACGCACATGACAACCTCTGTTTCCCTCTGCGAAGGGCCTATCTTTTATCTCTGCCTTATAAGAGTCAAGGTGAAAATCACCTTTCCTTTTTACATTTTATCCTTTGGCAAGCACACTGTGTTGGAAAGATCCTGACATATATACCCAATTGGATGTAAGTTATCATGGTCTATTACTGTTGACATTACCCTTGAGGTAAGAGGTTGGGAGGCAACACCATAAGCCCCTATCTTTCTCTATGTTCGATTAAAACTCCATAACCATAAGTATTGCATGACTGTGAGCAATTGTGAAAGACTATATGATAGTTGAGCATGCAGGCTTGCAAAAAAGCTCTTATGTTTACTCTTTCCGATGTTACAATAAATTGCAATTGCTTCAATGACCGAGATCATAGTTTGTTGGTTTTCAATGAAGTTTCTGATTCATACATGACATTGTGAATGAATTGTTACTTTAGCATAAGAATCATATGACAATATATATGTGTGCTATTATAAGAATGATCATGATGCCCTCATGTCCGTATTTTATTTTTATCGACGCCTCTATCTCTAAACATGTGGACACATTTTTCGATGTTGGCTTTCGCTTGAGGACAAGCGAGGTCTAAGCTTGGGGGAGTTGATACGTCCATTTTGCATCATGCTTTTATGTTGATATTTATTGCACTATGGGTTATTATTACACGTAATGTCATAATACTTATGCCTTTTCTTTCTTATTTTACAAGGTTTACATGAAGAGGGAGAATGCCGGAAAGCTGGAATTCTGGGCTGGAAAAGAAGCAAACTCTGGAAACCTATTCTGCACAACTCAAAAAGCTCTGAAACTCCACAGGACACTGTTTCATAAAATATAAAAAAAAATAAGGCGAAAGAAGATCACCAGGGGGTCCACCACCTGTCCACGAGGGTAGGGGGCACGCCCCCCTCTCTGGGCCCGCCCCAATGCCACGTGGGCGCCCCGATGGTCCCCCGATGACCATCTTCTCCTATATGAGGTGTTTTGACCCGGAAAAAATCATAAGGAGGCTTTCGGGACTAGACACCACTGTCTCGAGGCAGAACCTTGGCGGAAACCAATCTAGGGCTCCGGCAGAGCTGTACTGTCGGGGATACTTCCCTTTGGGAGGGGGGAAACGTCACCGCCGTCATCACCAACAACTCTCCCATCTTGGGGAGGGTTATCTTCATCAACATCTTCACCAGCACCATCTCCTCTCAAACCCTATTTCATCTCTTGTATCCAATCTTTGTATCCAAACCTCAGATTAGTACCTCTGGGTTGCTAGTAGTGTTGATTACTCCTTGTAGTTGATGCTAGTTGGTTTACTTGGTGGAAGATCATATGTTCAGATCCATTATGCATATTAATACCCCTCTGATCATTAACAATATTATGTCTTGTGAGTAGTTACTTTTGTTCCTGAGGACATGGGAGAAGTCTTGCTATAAGTAGTCATGTGAATTTGGTATTCGTTCGATATTTTGATGAGATGTATGTTGTCTCTCCTCTAGTGGTGTCATGTGAACGTCGACTACATGACACTTCACCATTATTTGGGCCTAGAGGAAGGAATTGGGAAGTAATAAGTAGATGATGGGTTGCTAGAGTGACAGAAGCTTAAACCCTAGTTTATGCGTTGCTTCGTAAGGGGCTGATTTGGATCCATATGTTTCATGCTATGGTTAGGTTTACCTTAATACTTCTTTTGTAGTTGCGGATGCTTGCATTAGAGGTTAATCATAAGTGGGAGGCTTGTCCAAGTAAGGACAACACCCAAGCGCCGGTCCACCCACATACCAAATTATCAATGTGCCGAACACGAATCATATGATCGTGATGAAAACTAGCTTGATGATAATTCCCATGTGTCCTCTGGAGCGCTTTCCTGCATATAAGAGTTTGTCCAGGCTTGTCCTTTGCTACAAAAAGGATTGGGCCATCTTGCTAAACCTTATTTACTTTTACCTTTGTCACTTGCTACCAATTACCTTATCACAAAACTATATGTTACCGATAATTTCAGTGCTTGCAGAAAATACCTTACTGAAAACTGCCTATCATTTCCTTCTGCTCCTCGTTGGGTTCGACATTCTTGCTTATCGAAAGGAGTACGATAGATCCCCTACTCTTGTGGGTCATCAACGGCTGATACGTCTCCAACGTATATATAATTTTTTATTTTTCCATGCTATTATAGTATCAACCTTGGATGTTTTATACACACTTACAAGCAATTATATATAATTTTTTTGGGACTAACCTCTCAAAAGTATTAGGGGGAGCAGCAGAAGAGCCACAGGTGCCCCACAACCCTCCTGGGCGCGCACTGGTGCCTTGCGGGCCCCCTGTGACCCCTCTTTGCGTGCTTTCAACGCCAAAAGTTCGTAAATATTCAGAAACTCCCGAAAGTTAACCTACATGAGTGTTTACGCCATCGCAAGCCTCTGTTTCGAAGCTCTCCCATCTAGAATTTTGTTCTGGCACCTTGGCGGAGGGAAAATCATCACCGTGATATGGCACAATCTTGATGTACCGTGAGCTTTGTTAATATTGTTGGATCATATGGTGTTTCTCCCTCTCCGTAGTTATGATTGATGAATCCATTCATGCTGTCTAGGTTGGTGCGCTGGCGAAGCACTACGACGTGTACATCCCGGACCTGCTCTACTTCGGCGGCTCCACGTCGCCGTCTACGGACCGGTGGCCGGAGTTCCAGGCAGAGTGCGTGGCCGCCACGCTCGGGAAGCTGGGCGTGGACGAGTGTAGGGTGGTGGGGTTCAGCTATGGCAGGATGGTGGCCTTCAAGATGGCCGAGTCGCGTCCGGACCTCGTCCGGTCGCTCGTCGTGCCAGGCTCCGTGGTCGCCATGACCGACTCCATCAGCGATGCCACGCTCGAGCCCATCGGCGTCGGCTCGTTGGTGAAGCTGCTCCTGCCGGAGTCCATCAAGGGGCTCAAGGCGCTGCTCTCCATCGCCGCCCATTGGAGGATCTGGTTCCCGGAGCGCCTTCACAGGGACTTCTTCGAGGTGATGTTCACCAACCGCAAGGAAAGGGCAGAGCTGCTGGAAGGTCTGGTGGTCAGCAACAAAGACGCCACATGTGACGCTCCAAGACCGATGCTCCAGAAGACTTCCAGCTGTTCCGGGTTTCACCGTGTGTTTCTTTTTGCTTGCTTCATTTTATTTTGCGTCGCATCATGTCATCATGCCATCATGTCATTAATTTTTGCAACTCAAATAAATAAATCGTGTGGATCTTTGATCCATTTAAATCGAGGGAAATCACATATTGATTTCTCTTTACAACATATTCAAAGCCTCTCAATATTTAGAGAGCTATATTAAATTATTCCATTTGTTTGGAATTCACCATAACACACTTGCATTTTTTCCCATGCCTCTTTTGCTTCAAGTTTCCCCTCCAAACCTTGCCTATAGTTCTTTCTCCTTTTATCGAGGTTCCTCCAAAAATTCGAACATTTTTGGACACTTCAAAAACCAAGTCCTAGTTCAAACCCATTTGAATAAAATTCAAATGAGTTCAAATTTTCATCGTTCAATATTGCCTCCTTCTTTTTCTTTCTTGGGTCATGCTCATTTTTTTACGAGTCCGAAAAAAATCAACCCCATGTCCAAAAATGTTATCTAACCCTTCCTTTCTTCTCATTTATCTTCTTTGCTATTTTTCTGTAATTGAGAAATAGAAAAGGAGAGCCAGAAGGAGAGAGAGCACAGCAGCCAGGCCAGCCGCCGGCCTGCTGCTCCCCTCGGCCCGCTGGCCTCTCCTTGCCTCCCCCCTCTCCACATGTAGCTAGGCCGGCCCAATTGGCCTAGGCCCAGCTGCACCCCCTCCAACCCTAGCTGCCAGAAGCCCGTACCCCATCCTATCTCTCGTCCCTCTCCCCGTCGCTCCCTCCCTCCCAGCGCCGCACACCACCTCTCGCCCGATCCCCACTCGCTCGACCCCTCCTGCCCGATCTCCCTCGCGCAACCGAGCGGATGGATGCGCCGCCTCTGCGCCTGTCTCCTCCGCCATCCCGCTCTGTCGCTAGGGCGCCGGGCGCCCGTCCTCGCCACGCGCCAGCGCCACCCCGTCTCCGCGTGCCGTCGCGTCCGCCACCACCATCTTGCCCCTGCCTCTGCCTAGTGCCACCGGGAGCTCTGCCACGCCGCCACTTCGACGGATCCGGCAGCCTGAGCCAGTTCCCGCCGTCCTTCTTGTCGCCGCCTCCCTGTCGTGGCTGCGTGTCGCCCCTCTCCTCCTCCCGTGCTCGAGCACGCGACCCTGCACTCCTGCCTTCCCTCACCATGGAGCGGCAGTCACTGCGCCGCGCTGCTCCAGCGCCCAAGCGGCCTCCTGCCGCGGCCTCCTCTGCGCCGTGTCCGTCCTGGTCACCTCGACGCCGCTGCCCCTCACCGGCGAGCGCCAGCGGAGCTTTGCAGGACCCCGCTGATACGTCCAAAATGCATCACTATTTTATATAGTAATTCATCCTTATTCATTGATATATTTCACATTACGATGATGTTCTTATGTTGTTTTGGCCTATTTTACACAGTTTGCAACTTTCCGGTGCCGAAGCAGCAGACGCAGGATTCAGCGGTAAAAAGTGGATGCTGAGTTGCTGAAGAAGAATACCTCCAAATTACCTGAATATCGACGGAGGGTATTTTCCAGAAAGATCACGAAGATACGCAAAAGAGCAACCAGAGGGGGGCCACAGGGTGCCCAGGCGGCCACCTGGCGCGGCCCCCACCCTGGCCGCGCCGGGAGGGCGCCTGGAGCCCCTGGCCCACTCCAGGCTCCCCCTCTGGCCTATATACTCCTCGTCATCCAGAAACCCTAAAAAGGAGAGAGTTTACGGAGTTCCGCCGCCGCTCCGTGGCGGAAACCTACAGAGAAGAAAAGCCATCTCCGGCGGGCAGATTCCGCTGGGGAGATCACCTACCGGAAGGAGAGATCATCACCATCGTCATCACCATCGTCACGGGCATCATCGAGATCATCATCAACATCATCCCCAACATCAGCACCATCTCCATCATCATCCAATCTCATCTCATAATTGCAACTTGTGTTGTAATCCGTACTATCTATCCTCTCTACTCTATCGGTGTTGATTACTACTTTGTGGTGAATGCTATTGAGTTTTGTTGGAGAAATATCATTGTGTCCAGATTGTTTATCATCCATCTATCTCCACTGATCATGATCTCTTTTATGTCTTGTGAGTAGTTACTTTAGTTCTTGAGGACATGGGAGAAGTCTTGTTGTTAGTAGTCATATGATGTTGAAGTAATATGTGTTGTTTGATACTTAAGTTGTGTTGTTATTTTCCTAGTAGTGTTGTGTGAGTCGAACACTCAACACTTCGCCTTATTAAGGACCTAGGGGAATACATTGTGTACAAAGAATGCTTACGGTGGGTTGCCGGAGTGACAGAAACCTGAACCCCAGTTCGCACGCTTTTGCACAAGGGAACAATGGATCATCGATCGTATTGCTATGGTTAGGCTTTTGCCTTAAATACTATCTTGTATTTGCGGATGCTTGCAAGGTGTTTAATCATAAGAGTGCACTCATCTTAGTCTAGAGGGTGTACTAGCATAGATCCACCCACTCAACACTTATCAACACATCACATAGTACCGATACGGAATATGGCGAAAGCACATGACTACCTCTCCCGTGTGTCCTCAAGAACACTTTAGCCTTTATAAGTTCAGTTGCTAGGCCTCTCCTTTGCTCAGAAAGGATTGGGCCACTTGTTACTCTCCAGTGCCTTTTACTTTGCTCGCTTTTACTTTCCTGTTGCTTATATCAAGAAAACCCCTAAAAAGTTATCTTTCAGTGCTTGCAGTTATTCCTTGCTCAGAATCACTTATGCTCCTCGTTGGGTTCGACACTCTTACTTATCAAAAACGCTGCAATAGATCCCTTACGGTTGTGGGTCATCAAGTACCGTATCTGGCGCCGTTGCCGGGGAGTGTAGCGCTATTGGTAAGTGAAGCTGGTAAAGAAGTTTTTATATTTTTGTTTTTATTTTGCTGTTGCTGCTCTTTGTCCTTATGGACAACCTTGCTATTGGATCGTTGCTTGTGGGAAGACGCCCCACATCTGTGGTGGTTGCTCCTCCCCATACTGAAATTGTGCCCTATAAAATACCAGCTGGTATTATCGATTATGTTTTGGCTAATCGTTATGCAGGAGACAGACATCCCGGTGAACACTTGCTATATCTGTCACAACTATGTTCATTATTTAAGCTTGCAGGTGTATCAATGGAGTTTGTCATGAGGAAATTGTTCTCCGTATCGCTTATAGATAAAGCTTCAAATTGGTATAAGCTTCTCGATAACTCACACTTGCTTGATTGGCAAGAGCTTATGTCTCTCTTTTATACCAAGTTTTATCCTCTTCATTAAATTCATCGAGACAGGAACTATATCTATAACTTTAGGTCTCGTGACGGAGAAAGCATTGCTCAAGCTTGGGGGAGATTGAAGTCACTAATGCTCAAGTGTCCTATTCATGAGCTCCCCAAGAAAATTATACTTACAAATTTTTATGCCAGGCTTTCTCGTCAGGATAAGGAGATGCTGGAAGCCTCCTCTAGTGGGGTATTTCAGACGAAGAGTGTTGAAGAAAGGTGGGATCTCATTGAAAGGATCCAGAGGAATACCGAAGATTGGGAAATCGATAAAGGTATTGAACCCGCTATAAATTATGAGCATGATTATATTGAGAGCTATGTGAAAACTGATTACTTCAATACCTTTTGCTCTAAGATTGGTCTTGATTCCCATCTAATGATTGATTTCTGTAAGGATTTTGCCTCTCACGTTGATTCTTTTAAAAAGAAGAGAGATCAGCATCATGAACCTTTCAAAGAGTTACCTGTTGATATTCATGTTGCTGACCCTATTTTGCCTGCAGTTATATATGAAAAGCCTCCTTTTCCCGCAAGGATAAGGGAGCACTCTCTTGTGACAGGCATAATAAACAAAAGTGAGAGAAGAATTGATGAGCCTGAGGACTAGATCAAGGTCGATCCTCAAGTTGCATTGGTTAAAGACCTTGTTACTAATGATGTTTTGGATTCCAATGTAAATTTTTGTGCTGTTTCCACTAACCTTGTCACAGCCAAGAATAAAGGCCCAATTTCAGGTACTCCAGTAGTATCTGTTAAAATAGGAGATCACAATTATTATGGGCTATGCGATTTGGGATCGAGTGCTAGTGCTATCCCCTATTCACTTTATCAAGAGATCATCGGTGAGATTTCACCTTGTGAACTTGAAGAAGTTGATGTTACCATTCATCTTGCAAACAGAGCAACTATCTCTCCTATCGGAATTGTGAGAGACGTTGAAGTCCTATGTGGAAAGGTAAAATACCCTACCGACTTTATAGTACTTGGTTCAGTGAGGGACAATTTTTGTCCTATTATTTTTGGTAGACCTTTTCTCAGAACTTCTGGAGCTATAATAGATTGCAAGAAAGGTAAAGTTTCTGTTGAATTCAATGGTGAGCCATATGAATTTAACTTTTCTAAGTTCTCTAAGCAGCCTCGTGGTACCGATTTACCTAGTGATGATAAAATTATTGAAAGTATTGCTTCTATTGCTATTCCCCCTAATGATCCTCTGCAGCAATATATGGAGAACCACGAGAATGATTTGCATATGCAGGAAAGAAACGAACTAGATGAAATATTCTTGAGACAACCTGCTATCCTGAAGCACAACCTTCCGGTTGAACCTTTGGGAATTTTATCAAAACCAAAAGAAGACCCGGTGTTCGATCTTAAACCTCTTCCCGATACGCTCAAGTATGCTTATTTAGATGAAAAGAAAGTATATCATGTTATTATCAACTCTAACCTTTCAGGATATGAAGAAGAGCGACTATTGGAAGTACTTCGTAAACACCGAGGTGCAATTGGCTATACCCTTGATGACCTTAAGGGGATTAGTCCATCTATCTGTCAACATACTATCAACCTTGAGCCCGATGCTAAACTAGTTGTTGATCATCAACGACGGTTGAACCCGAAGATGATGGATGTTGTAAGAACTGAGATTCTCAAGCTTCTAGCCGCAGGTATTATCTACCCTATAGCTCATAGTAAGTGGGTAAGCCCGGTACATTGTGTTCCTAAGAAAGGAGGTACAAATGTGGTTCCTAATGATAAGAATGAACTAATACCTCAGAGAATTATTATTGGATATAGAATGTGTATTGATTACAGGAAGCTGAACAAGGCAACTAGGAAGGATCACTACCCGTTGCCGTTCATCGACCAAATGCTTGAAAGGTGTATGTCTGCTATCTTTCATGGTTTCTGTGCGAAGATTTCCGTGTACTAAAGGTACAAGTGGAGATCTTGGAGAAGGAAAACCAAACCCTTCGCCGTGTCATAAGAGATTTGAAGAATCAACGTCAACAAGAATGAGGAGTGAAATCTCCTTGGGTAATGGCATCCCCTTGGCTTGTTCCAAGCTTGGGGGAGTGCCTGGTATATTTATCTTTATCTTTTGTCTTTTAGAGTCAAGTAGAGTCGTATCATGTCTAGGGATGTTATTATATGAAATAGGTGTGTGCATTGAGGTCTATCACTCCTTCTGTGGAGAGATTGTATCCGTGAGTGTGGAGTCGTCTATGATGTAATATTGATGAGAAGTCTATTGGTTCCTTTGCTGCACTCGGTATTCTCTTCACGCAATCGACCTTATATGATGATTCTTATGGGGAGTATTGACCTTATATCAGGTATGGCTTTGAAAACTTTATTTAATCTTGGCAAACATAGCTTTGGTCATAACAACAAGCATGATTTTCTTAAAGTAGCGACATAGCCAAAACCTTTATGTTATTATGCTTGAAGTGTTATGCTGACAAGGAAGACAACTTGATGTGTTATGCTTATTTTAATGTTTATGCTTTATATTGCTTTGCATCTTAGTCATCATCAATTGTCTGTTCTCTCAAAGCCTTTGCTAGCCTAAACTCTGTACTAAGCGGAATTCTGCTTGTGCATCCATACCCTTAAATCAATACCTTCCATATGAGTCCACCATACCTTCCTATTCGTGGTATTCCACTACCACCTCCTAAAGTATACAATTTATGTGTTATCCTTAAATGTTCAAAATCTTCTATTTTGTGCCCCTGTTTTAGCTCATGAGGAAGTAGTAGTTAATTCATGATCTTTTTAAGTTGGACAAGTTTTACCCCGGGATTGCATGTCTAATCTGCAAACCCCTAATACGAGGAGGAACTGGCATGAGTGCGCCCGGCTCATAAAAGATAATACAACAAACAAACCCTCCTTCAAGCTTTGTTCATGAGAAATCAGAAAACTTTGGCAGTGATAAACAAAGGAGATTAAGGGGATGTGATCGTCCCCGTGCGGGAGCCGTTCCTCGAAACTTGTCCAGTTTGAGAAGTAATTGAGTTATCTATTAGCATTCGTTGACAAATCATGCACCTCTCAAAACTTGTTTTCCTTCTGTTTGATTTAAGGATAGCACATGAGTTTTCCCTACTTCCCTAGAGCAGGGCCTATCTCTTAGTTTTAGGTTGAGTCAGTTATTCCTACTTCCTTCTATTCTTAAAGAGAGCAGACATTTGATGTTGACGAGGATTTATTCATATAAAGTTGCATTAAGATTTGTCATATCATATCCTTGTTGACATTATCATTTGATAAGTAAGTTGTTTGTCAAGCCCAGCTAAAGCAAACATCTTCCTTTGTGTTAACACTTTCACTTCTTGCCTAATAACATGTTCTTTCAAAAGCTTCAATTAATCTCATCAAAACATAAAGAGAAAGAGCAAAAGTAGAAGCTATTAGTTGTTCTTTGACCAAAGGACATGTTTGCCATGATTTGATGAGTTTCCTTAGCCCTACTTTCGATTATAAGTGTTACCACTCTTTTATAAGGGCCTTATGAGTTGAAGATTGCTATTGAGGATATTTTAGTTTGGTGAAGAAACTGTGATGCTTCTTGTCTGTATTCTATTTATCGACACTTCACTCTCTAAACTTGTGGACAGGTTTACCGAGCTCAGTATTCGCTTGGGGACAAGCGAGGTCTAAGCTTGGGGGTGTTGATACGTCCAAAATGCATCACTATTTTATATCGTAATTCATCCTTATTCATTGATATATTTCACATTACGATGATGGTATTATGTTGTTTTGGCCTATTTTACACAGTTTGCAACTTTCCGGTGCCGAAGCAGCAGACGCAGGATTCAGCGGTAAAAAGTGGACGCTGAGTTGCTGAAGAAGAATACCTCCAAATTACCTGAAAATCGACGGAGGGTATTTTCCAGAAAGATCACGAAGATACGCAAAAGAGCAACCAGAGGGGGGCCACAGGGTGCCCAGGCGGCCACCTGGCGCGGCCCCCACCCTGGCCGCGCCGGGAGGGCGCCTGGAGCCCCTGGCCCACTCCAGGCTCCCCCCTCTGGCCTATATACTCCTCGTCATCCAGAAACCCTAAAAAGGAGAGAGTTTACGGAGTTCCGCCGCCGCTCCGTGGCGGAAACCTACAGAGAAGAAAAGCCATCTCCGGCGGGCAGATTCCGCTGGGGAGATCACCTACCGGAAGGAGAGATCATCACCATCGTCATCACCATCGTCACGGGCATCATCGAGATCATCATCAACATCATCCCCAACATCAGCACCATCTCCATCATCATCCAATCTCATCTCACAATTGCAACTTGTGTTGTAATCCGTACTATCTATCCTCTCTACTCTATCGGTGTTGATTACTACTTTGTGGTGAATGCTATTGAGTTTTGTTGGAGAAATATCATTGTGTCCAGATTGTTTATCATCCATCTATCTCCACTGATCATGATCTCTTTTATGTCTTGTGAGTAGTTACTTTAGTTCTTGAGGACATGGGAGAAGTCTTGTTGTTAGTAGTCATATGATGTTGAAGTAATATGTGTTGTTTGATACTTAAGTTGTGTTGTTATTTTCCTAGTAGTGTTGTGTGAGTCGAACACTCAACACTTCGCCTTATTAAGGACCTAGGGGAATACATTGTGTACAAAGAATGCTTACGGTGGGTTGCCGGAGTGACAGAAACCTGAACCCCAGTTCGCACGCTTTTGCACAAGGGAACAATGGATCATCGATCGTATTGCTATGGTTAGGCTTTTGCCTTAAATACTATCTTGTATTTGCGGATGCTTGCAAGGTGTTTAATCATAAGAGTGCACTCATCTTAGTCTAGAGGGTGTACTAGCATAGATCCACCCACTCAACACTTATCAACACATCACATAGTACCGATACGGAATATGGCGAAAGCACATGACTACCTCTCCCGTGTGTCCTCAAGAACACTTTAGCCTTTATAAGTTCAGTTGCTAGGCCTCTCCTTTGCTCAGAAAGGATTGGGCCACTTGTTACTCTCGAGTGCCTTTTACTTTGCTCGCTTTTACTTTCCTGTTGCTTATATCAAGAAAACCCCTAAAAAGTTATCTTTCAGTGCTTGCACTTATTCCTTGCTTAGAATCACTTATCAATACCTTCTGCTCCTCGTTGGGTTTGACACTCTTACTTATCGAAAACGCTGCAATAGATCCCTTACGGTTGTGGGTCATCACCCGCGCCTCGAGCGCCTTCCCGACGTCGAGCCGGCCACCCCCGCGCCAAGCTGTCGGGGGAAACTGTCCTCCCACGAGCACCTATGGGACCGGAGCCCCTTCTACGTTGCGGTAAGGGAGCGGAGGGAGCACGGAGAGCAGATCGAGGGGCACACGCGGGCAGTTTACCCAGGTTCGGGCCGCGATGACGCGTAAAACCCTACTCCTGCTTTGGTTGTATTGAGTTTTTGGGCTCGGGAGCTTGAAGATCTACAGTACCAGCTGCACCGAGCGAGGGAGTGAGTGAGTTTCTGGGATCGAACCTCCTCCACGTTGTGCATGGGCCTCCTTTTATAGCTCAAAGGGGTCACCGACAGGTGTCAACGTAGAGGAGGGTAAAAATGTAAATTTGGTGGTAGTTGCAACAGTGCATGAACAATGTATGAACAGTGGTCTTCACCTAACCTTGACGGTGGGGGACAAGGGCATTTAATGCCCGTCGCCGTCGACCCCAAAAGCGTCTGTCCATGCGTCTCCGTTCTCCACGGCGGTAGCCTCGTCACCGCGGCTCGCCAGCGTGTCCCTCAGGCTGCACAGCCATCTGCCACGTGCCCCTGGAACGGCCCCAGGGCGACGCGTGGCCGAATGAGCTGGAGCGCAGGCACATAGTGTGAGCTTCCCCCGGCAAGCACCTTGCCGGGGCCGCTATCTTGCCGGGCCCAGAAGCTTGCCGCTTCCCGGGCCCTGCCGGGGCGCACGATGCGCCGCGATGTATCTTTTGCGGTGTTATCCTTTGGCCTTCCTGGCAAGCATCCCTTGCCAGGGCCTTGTGCTGAAAAGATGTCCTTGAGCCTGGTGCGGCCTTCCCGGCAAGCTCCTCTTGCCGGGGTCTTGTCTTCTAACTTGAATACTTTGTTCTTGAATGGCTTGAAGGGGTCTGGAGCGGGCCTTGGCAAGCGCGTGGTAAGCCCTGCTGCGGGAAGCTGCTACTGCCCGTGCACAAGTTGGGGTACTAAGGTACCCCTACCTTAGTACACCGACAGGAGCCCCCGAGCCTGGGCCACACACGGTGCCGAGCGCTGTTGGGCCAGGCCCAAGACAGTGCACGGGCACATGCGGCCCACGGCGAGCCGTATCCCTCTCCGTATCCGCCGCATCCCTCCCTAACGGCACGCGTCGATTGCGGCATCGTGGGAGAGATCGTGGCCTGTTCTTTAATGGGGAAAATGCGGAATGTCCCCCACTTCCCCCTTAAAAGCAGAGGAAGCAGGGGCAGTTTCCCCCATCGTCTTCATTGCGCCTTGAGTTCTCAGAAAACCCCGCCGCTCCCTGCTTCTGCCCTTCCTCCACCGTCTTCCCCACCCGCCGTGCCGCCGTCCTCCCTCGCCGCCCCCGCCATGGCCCCGAAGAGCGACCAGGCGAAGAGCGATAAGGCGAAGAGCGACAAGGCGAAGAAGGAGAAGTCCGAGCAGGCGGCGAAGCTGGCAGCCATGCGGAGAAAGAGGGTGGTCTTCCCGCCAAGGCTCGACCCGAGGGAGCTGCGGGACAAGTACTACTTGTTCTGGGCGAGGGAGACGAAGGATCATCCCCGCACCCAAGTCCTCCCCGCCGTGGCCGTCGACATGTTTCCGGGAGGTTACTACTTCTTTGCTGCATTCTTCTATTGCGGTCTTTGCCCTCCGTTCTCGGAGTTCTTCTGCAATGTGATGAATACGTACGGCTTCCGCCTCTTAGATTTCACCCCAAATGCCGTTCTCACCTTGGCCGTTTTGGCACATCTGTGCGAAAACTACGTTGGGGTCCACCCAAATGTAGCTCTTTTCCGCCACTTCTTCACCCCTAGAGTAGAGTCCGGATCCCCCCTCTCCGGCGGCATCTCTTGGATCTTCCGGCTGAACAAGAAGGAGGCCTACTTGAAGGGGGAGCTCCGCGGCAAGTGGGAGGAGTGGAGGGCAGATTGGTGTTGGATTCTGGAAAAGGAGCCCGAGCAGTTTACCTTGCCGCGCCAGACTGCCATAGTGCGCGGCAAGGATTGGAGTGACTTGGCCCCGGAGGACGACAAGCTGCAGATCGCCCTAACTAGGATTCTTCGTCTCCGGGCTGCCAATCTGACTGTGGGTGAAGTTGGAGCTGATTTCCTCCGCCGCCGCATCGCCCCTCTGCAGGAAAGGAAGAGGCCTGCTTGGGAGTTCGGCAATGCGGCAGACCGCATGAGGCTGCGCCCCGGGTTGAACTACAACTTCACCGTCTTGGAGTTGAAGGGGATGGCCCGGGAGCTGTTCAAACACGACCCCAAGCACCCGGAGTGGTTCAAACCGTCGACCGGAGTAGTCCCTTTGTGCAACAACACTGCCCTCAGTGCCATCCGCACGGCAATGCCAGAGTGCGACTCCCACGGGGTCGTCCCCACTTGGCTGGAGCCTTCAGCGGAGACCGTGCAAGCCTTCTTCGAAAACTTGGTTGAAAAACCACGCAACGCCGATGAGAGGAAGGGGCTCACCCGGGAGACCAGCGCGCGGGATGTGGCGTACATTGCCTCCAGGATGGAGGAGGCTGCCGCGGCAGCAGCGGCAGGCGAGTTTGGATACACTGTCGATGAAGCGGAGGCGGCGGACGCGGTGAGCCAGGCCGAGGAGGAGGAAATCCTCAAGCTACTGCAGATCACGCCCGAGGAGTTTGCCGGGGAGCCTACCGGGGAGCCTGCCGGGATCGGCGAGGCTGCCGGGCAGGGTACTGAGTCCAGCGGGCCTGCCGAGGAGGAGGAGGAGGAGGCCGAGTCTGGTGATTCTGATGAAGACTCCGGTGGATCCCTGAATCTTGACGACGACACCTCCTCATCCTCGGAGAACTCTCTGCCGCCACCAAGCCCAAGTCCTCCGCCGCAATCGAAGAAGCGCCTCCGCAAGGCCGTCGAGACGGTGAGGCCGCCGGCGCCCCAACAACGACTGCAGCGCCGGGCGACGCGCGCCACCACGACGAGCAAGGTCGTCCAGGAGGCGCCCCGTGCCCGAGCGACAAGCGGAGGGGGGTCTTCCCGGAGTGACTCCGGGGTACCTTCTGCTCCTCGGTCCTCAGCGATGACCGGTGCTGGGTCTTCACAGCCCGCATCTCCGGAGCCCGCCAAGCGCCCGAGGGAGCCCTCTCCTCCAGCGCCTCGCGCTGGAGCACCCGAGGCGGGATTTGACTTCTCCGCTCTCAGCTCCGACGAAGAGGAGGAAGAGTAAGTACTTGCAATTTTCATTTCCTTTGATTTTGTCGTGATTTATCTTTCTTGGTTCTGATCTTGATCTTGTTTTGCAGGACCTTGACCCAGAGGATGGCGAAGAGGGCCAAAATCCCTGTGGTCAACATCGAGGACGACGAGCCTGCCGCGGCGACGGAGGATGCGCCGGCGGCAAACTTGCCGGACCAGTCTGCTGCTCTGGGGAGCAGCCCCCAGCGCAGCCCCTAGCGTAAGTCCTGATGTTCACTTTCCTGCTTGATGGGTGCGCTTGAGGTCGTTATCCTTGCTGATATTTTGTTGTCTTGTGCAGAAGTGGAGCCGCAACCGCAGGAGCACCAAGAGGTCGCCCCCGACGAGCTGCTTGCTCCATCCTCCCCGCCAAGGATGAGCTCCCCGGCGAGGGACAGTGCTCCGCCAAGGGCGGGTACTCCGCCAAGGGCGAGTACCCCGCCAAGGGTGAGCAGCCCGACAAGGGTGAGCACCCCGCCAAGGGAGGGCGCAAGCGGCCCTCCGCCAGCAAGGGCTACTACTCCGCCGCCAAGGGAGAATTCCCCGGCGAGGGACCCCATCGTCGAAGAAGTCCGCGAAGGTAAACCTTGTAACTTCTTCTTGGATTCGTCTTTTTGGATATTTGCTTGACGATCTTTCTTTTCTTTTTCTTCTACTAGATCCTCCCGCCCCGGAGCCGATGGAGACGGAAACCATTGTCGAGGAGGAGGCGCGCGGCGAGACCGGCGATGGCACCGCCGCGGAGGGAACGGTCGGCACCGACGAGCCAGCTGCCGAGGAGAATGCCCCAACCGCCGACGCCGCGGCTGGGAAAGGGACCGGCGACCATACCGCTGGCCCGGAGGCCGCGGGAGCGCCGAACGCTGCGCCGGCCGCCGACCCTTCCGCCTCAGCGGCTGGGTCGGGCGTTTATCTGGTGGCCGCCAACGGGGTGTTCATTCAAGTCCCGTGGGCGTCCTCATCAAGGGCACCCGCAGAGGGAGAGACGTTTGACGGAGAAGTCCTCGCCTCCGCCGGATTGAAGGTTGTTGATGCTCCCGGCAGCAGCGACGAGCCCGAAGAGGAGCGGCTCCTTCGCCGGCTCCTGGCCTTGTACCGGGCCAGGCAGGCGAAGTTGGAGTCTCGGGAGGCTCTGGCTGCCAAGGCTAGTGCTGACCTGGAGAAGCGCGCCGCGGAGCTCCGTGCCGCCAACCAGGCGGCCCTCCGAAACTTGGCGGAGGAGCGCGAAAAGCTTGCTGGGGCGCAGCAAGCATTCGTCCTCAAAAAGGCCGAGGTCGAGGAGCAGCAGTGTCTGGCCGCCGAAGAGCTGTCTCGGCGGGAAGGGGAGCTCAACCAGCGGAAGGTCGACCTCGACAGCCACGAGGACCACCTCACCGCTCGGGAGCAGGCTATTGGCGGGGCTCTGCAGGAGGCGAGGGATGCTGCCGCTGCCGCAGAGACCGCCAAGAGGGATCTGGAGGCCAGGGTGGCGCAGTTGGAGCTGTTCTTGAAGGCGAGCGAAGACAGAGTCACCGCGCTCAACGTGGAGCGGGAGAAGGATGCCCACACCAACTCGGAGCTGCAAATCTGCCACTCCGAGAAGGGTAAAGAGCTCACTGATGCCAGGGACTCCATTGCTGATTTAGAGCTGAAGGTCTCCACCCTTACTGACTCGCTTGACGCCGCCCGGGACCGCGAGACGAAGCTGAAGGATGATCTCCGCGCTGAGAGGGCCCTGTTGGAAAGCACCGCCGTCTCGCAAACCCAATTCCAGCAGACGGTGGAGCGATGAACTGAGGACCTCGTCAACTCCGCCGCCAACATAGACATGGAGATGATGGCGTTGAGGGCGGAGCATCTCGTATACTCCCCCGACGAGAACCTCCCCCACAGCGCCAAACTGAGTCTGTTCTTCAGGGCAGTGGCGCCGGCGCTTGCGCGGCTGCGGGAGAAGATCCCCGAGCAGCTGGCCGATGAGGCGCGCCGGCTCTGCATGGGCACCATGGAGCGGGTGCTGTCGAAGATTGTCTACCGCAACCCCGGGATCAACCTTGTCAACGTCCTCCGGACCCTGCCGCCCGAAGCCGACAAGGAGGCGTTGAAGGCCCAAGTTACCCACATTGTAGCCAAGGTGGGCAAGATCCAGAGGATCGACGGAGACCGGGGATGTGTGCTGCACAAAGTGTCAGATGATACATGCAAGTAAAGGAAAAAGCACGAAATGACAAATGGTGCGAAGCACAAAAGTTTTACTGATGCACGGGGTCTGCGCCCGGCTTTGTACAAAGTTTACATGCAACAGCGGCAAGACTTGTACAAAAGGTGGTTGCCGGAGCGGATCACGGCAACCGCGCCTTATGGGTGAAACTTGCGAAGATGCTCTATGTTCCAGGAGTTGCTCACCGGTAAGCCTTCTTCGGTCTCAAGGCGGACAGCGCCGGGCCTTGTGACTTGTCTCACCCGATAAGGGCCTTCCCACTTCAGCGTCAACTTGTTGGAGTTCTTGGCGGACTGAACGCGCCGAAGAACAAGGTCGCCTTCCTCGAGACTCCTGGCCTTGACCTTGCGGCTATGATAGCGACGCAAGGCTTGCTGGTATCGAGCAGCTCGTACAGCAGCCTGGAGACGTTCCTCCTCAAGGAGCAATGCATCATCTTGTCGCAGTTGCTCTTGCTCGAGCTCATCGTAAGCGAGCACTCGAGGAGACCCGTATACGAGTTCCGTGGGGAGAACTGCCTCTGCTCCATAGACAAGAGCAAAGGGTGTCTGTCCGGTGGCTCGATTTGGTGTTGTCCTGATTGACCAAAGAGCTGCCGGCAACTCCTCTATCCAGTTTCTTCCACACTTGTGGAGCCTGTCAAAGGTTCTTGTCTTCAGTCCGCGCAGCACTTCAGCGTTTGCCCTCTCCGCTTGACCGTTGCTCCTTGGGTGAGCAACAGAAGTGAAGCAGACATTGGCGCCAAGGTCTTGGACGTACTGCATGAAGGTGCGGCTTGTGAACTGTGTGCCGTTGCCGGTGATGATCCTGTTAGGGATCCCGAAACGTCAAACTATTGATCTGAAGAACCAGACTGCTGACTGTGCTGTCACCTTTCTCACTGGTTCCACTTCTGGCCACTTTGTGAACTTGTCGATTGCGACGTACAAGTACTCAAAGCCCCCGACAGCGCGGGGGAAGGGGCCGAGGATGTCGAGCCCCCAGACCGAGAAGGGCCAGGACAAAGGGATCGTCTGGAGAGCTTGAGCTGGCTGGTGAATTTTCTTGGCATGGAACTGGCACGCCTTACACTTGGTTACTTGTGTAGTTGCATCTTGGAGGGCTTCTGGCCAAAAGAAACCTTGCCGGAACGCCTTCCCGGCAAGTGCTCTTGCGTCAATGTGGTGGCCACATATGCCTCCATGTATCTCTGCCAATAGCTTCTGTCCATCCTCCCAGGAAATGCACTTCAATCTGACACCATTGAGTCTTTTTCTGTATAGTTCGTTGCCAACGAACTGGTACATACTTGACTGCCTGGTTATCTTCTCTATCTCTTCTGGTTCTTCGGGAAGTTCTCTAGTCTGAAGAAAACGGACGATTTGCTGTGCACATGCTGGAGCTTGAGGCTCAACAACAAGGACTAAAGGCATCAGGGCTGCTACGGGAACCTCAGCTTCTACGGCAAGAACCCGCGGCTCTGTCGGAGCTGAAGGTTCCCCGGCAAGCCTGCCGGGGCAAGGCTTGTCGGGAACGCCTGCTTCAACTGTACAGACCCTTGGGTCCGCAGGAGCAGACTGTTCCTCAGCATTTTGGTCGCTGATCTTGGGGACCTTGGCGGCGGCTTCGGGAAGATCCGCCGGCAAGTAGTCGCCGGAGACCAACTTCCTCTTCTTGATCTGCCCAACTGATGGTGTAACGGATGGCTGAGTTATCTTGAGCACGAAGATCCCTGGTTCCACAGGTAACTTCGTTGCAGCACACTTTGAAAGGCCATCTGCGATGTCATTCTGAGCTCTTGGAACGTGCTCCATCTGTAGGCCTCCAAAGTGTTCTTCAAGCTTCCTCACTTCATCGACATAAGCTTCCATCAGAGGGCTCTGGTAACTCTTGTTTACTTGTCGGACCACCAACTATGAGTCTCCCCGCACAATCAACCTCTTGATCCCGAGTTCGGCCGCAATTCTGAGACCGGCAATCAGACCTTCATACTCGGCAGTATTGTTTGTCGCTTGCTCCTTGGGAAAGTGCATTTGAACAACATACTTGAGGTGCTCTCCGGTGGGTGCTATGAGTAACACACCAGCGCCGGCGCCTTGCAGTGAGAAGGCACCATCGAAGTACATTATCCACTCCTTGCTTGCTTCTTGGACGGGGATGCTTGTCTCTGGAACTTCTTCATCCGGTGTTGGGGTCCATTCCGCTATGAACTCTGCCAAAGCTCTGCTCTGTATGGTTGAAGTACTCTCAAACTTGAGACCAAAGCTTGACAGCTCCAGTGCCCACTCGACGATCCTTCCTGTTGCTTCTGGATTTTGCAATATCCTCTTCAACGGAAAGCGAGTGACCACTGTTATCTCATGTGCTTGGAAGTAGTGGCGCAGCTTTCTCGAGGCCATAAGGAGCCCGCAAAGCAACTTCTGCACCCCAGAGTATCTTGACCTAGCCCCCTGCAAGAGGGAACTTACAAAATAAACTGGGCGCTGCACCATCTTCCTTCGCACTTCTTCTTGTTCCTGCACAGACTTGTCCTTGTCGGGGCCAGAGCTTGTCGGGGAAGCCCCCTGCTTGCCGTTGGATGCGATTGCTAGAGATGTGGGTTCCTCATCCGCCTCCCTCTCCGCTACTAACGCAGCACTAACCACTTGATTGGTCGCCGCTAAGTACAGCAGCAACTTCTCTTGTGGTTTAGGTGCGACAAGTATTGGAGTGGAGGATAGGTATCCTTTCAAGTCTTGCAGCGCAGCCTCTGCTTCCGGAGTCCATTTCATAGGACCTGCCTTTTTCAAGATTTTGAAGAAAGGCAGGGCGCGTTCTGCAGACTTTGAAATGAACCTGCTGAGGGCAGCCACACAACCAGCAAGTCTCCTTACGTCCTTGACGCGCTTCGGGGCTTCAATCTGCTCGATGGCTTTAATCTTGTCGGGATTGGCTTCAATCCCCCTCTGGGACACGAAGAACCCGAGAAGCTTGCCGGAGGGGACTCCGAAGACGCACTTCTCGGGGTTCAACTTGAGCTGTATCTTGCGCAGATTCTCAAAGGTTTCTTCCAAGTCTTGAATCAGGGTGTCCCTGCTCTTGCTCTTGACCACTATATCATCCATGTAGGCTTCTACATTTCTGTGTATCTGTGGCTCAAAAGCAGTGTGCACCACCCTCGCAAATGTTGAGCCTGCATTCTTCAATCCAAAGGGCATGCGTATGAAGCAATATGTGCCACATGGAGTAATAAATGCAGTCTTCTCCTCATCTTCTTCGGCCATGAATATCTGGTGGTAGCCTGAGTATGCATCGAGAAATGAAAGCAACTCACATCCAGCCGTGGAGTCAACAATCTGGTCGATGCGCGGCAAGGGAAATGGATCCTTAGGACAAGCTTTATTTACATCGGTGAAGTCTATACAAAGTCTCCACCTCCCATTAGCCTTGCGCACGACAACTGGATTGGCCAACCACGTGGGATGTAGTACACCTCTAACCAGGCCTGCTGCTTCCAACTTCTTGATTTCTTCGGCGATGAATTCTTGGCGCTCCACGGCTTGCTTCCTGACCTTCTGCTTGACGGGCCGCGCATGAGGACAAACAGCAAGCTTGTGCTCAATCACCTTCCTGGGAACGCCGGGGATGTCAGACGGTTGCCACGCAAACACGTCCACATTCGCCCGTAGGAAGGCAACGAGCGCGCTTTCCTATTTGGGGTCGAGCGTAGCACTGATGGTAAAGGTACCACCAGTGCCGTCCTCCTTGGCGGACACCTTCTTGGTTGCCGGTGGAGCTGCCATCCCTTTCTTGCACTTGTCGGTGGAGCTCGATGGTGCGTCCTCGACGGCAGCGCAGCACTCCGAAGAGGTGCGTTTGCCGGAGTGGGCTCCAGAACTCTTGCCGGACATGGTCTTGGTCTTCCCCCCGAGAGCTTCAGCGGCAATTGTTTTGCTGTCTGCCGCGGCTGCTGCATCCCGGTAGATCTTGTCGGCGCAAATAAGCTCATCTTTCTTGTCGCCGGGGACAGAGATGACGCTTATCGGCCCTGGCATCTTGAGCATGTTATATGCGTAGTGGGAAGCTGCCATAAACTTGGCGAGCGCAGGACGGCCAAGTATCCCATTGTATGGCAATGGGATATCGGCAACGTCGAACGTGATCCTCTCCGTCCTGAAGTTTAGCTCCCCTCCAAAGGTCACTGGCAGTGTAATCTTCCCCTTCGGCTTGCTCCTTCCCGGGTTGATTCCTTGGAACGTCCCGGTTTCCTCGAGCTCGCTGTCGGGGATCTGCAGTTTCTTGATCACAGCGGAGGAGATCAAGTTGAGGCCGGCCCCGCCGTCAACCAACATCTTGGTGACCTTGAGGTTGCGGATAGTTGGTGAAACCAACATCGGCAAGCACCCGACCGCGGTTGTGCGGTCAGGGTGGTCCTCAAGGTCGAAGATGATGGGCGTGCCGGACCATTTCAGCAGCCTGCGCGACTCGACGGGTGGCTCAGCTGCATTCACTTCCCGCACCCATTGCTTGAGTTGGCGATGGGAAGTGTGCAGAGAGGCACCTCCATCGACGCACAGAACTTCTATGGCCTTCTGGAACTCCTGCTCGCTGTTGTCTCCTTCATCCATATCCTCATCATCGTCCTCGTCTTCATCCTTGTCGCGGCCCCGGGGAGGTCTGTCTCCTTGCCGCTGCTTGGCCTTGCCGCGGCGTCCTCCCCGGCCATTGAACGGCCGCTTCTTGCTTGGCTCTCCTCCGCCTCCTTGGGCCTTCTCCTTATCTCGATGCTCGTATTCAGCCTTCTGCTGCTCTACGAGGTACTCTACCCTCTTGCAGTTCTGGAGATCGTGGCCCTTGGTGCGGTGGATTTTACAGTACTGCTTGTCGGAGCCGTCCTGCTTGTCGGCTGCAGCCACAGGGGCGGATTCCTTGTCGGAACCACCAGCCTGTGAGTTCTTGGCGGGAGCCTCCTTGCCGGACTGCTCGACAACCAATACCTCCTTGTTCTTCTTCTTCTTGTTGTTCCGCCGCCGGCCTCTCCTTGCCGGGGCGGCATCCTCACTATCACTTCCTCCTGCGCCGGTATCCTCTCCGGGGAGTCTTCTCCCCTCTTCAGCACGGGCACACTTGTCAGCCAGAGCGTAAAGCACGCTGACGTCCCGGATCTTGGTCATGGCCATCTCCTCCCTCATCCGGCGGTTACGCACGTTCTGGTGGAACGCGCTGATAACCGCGGCAGGGTGGACATCGGGGATGTTGTGCTGAACGCGGCTGAACCTTTGGATGTACTTGCGTAGGGACTCTCCCTCCTTCTGGGCAAGGATGTGGAGATCGCTCTCCTCGCCGTGGGGTTTGTGGCCGCCTGTAAAGGCGCCGACAAACTGGTTGCACAAATCCTCCCATGAAGAGATGGAGTTCTCCGGCAAGTGGATAAGCCAAGACCTGACGTTTGGCTAAAGCACGAGCGGGAAATAGTTGGCTAGGATCTTCTCGTCGTGTCCCCCGGCAACTTGCACTGCTATGGTGTAGATGCTGAGGAACTCCGAGGGATGGGTCTTGCCGTCGTACTTCTCGGGTACGTCGGGCTTAAAATTCTTCATGCTGGGCCACTGGATTTGCCGCAGCTCTCGCGTGAAAGCAGGGCAACCTGCCGCGTACGGCAAGTCGCCTGGTTCACCGGGCGCGTGCAAGTCGACAGCGGTCCCAGCGCGCTGATTGGACTGTCTTCGAGCTTCTCTTCGACGCTCGATGCGGGTTCGAGCGTCCTCTTGTCGCCTGTCATCGAGGACTTGGCGCTGATCGCGGCGAGCCCGCGGATCCGATGACGCCGTGGAGTCGTCGTCGACGTTGATCCAGCGGGGCAGCGTTTTCTGCTTCCGCGGCGGGGAGTGCATGGTAGTTGCACCCCCGGCGGTCTTGTCGCCATCGGCCTTCGCTTGGTCGACTTGCCACGGCCGTGAAGTTGCCGGCTGCTGCGGCGCATCATTCTTGGCGAAGGCGATGAGGCTCTGGATCGTTGCCCTCCACTCTTCGGCCTTGTCCGCCGCTGGAGGGAAGTCGAGGAGCAGCTGAGCCCTGGCCAGGGCTTCTGCTGGAGAGGAGGGAAACGGTGGCGAGGAGCGGGACACGCTCGGACTTCTAACCGCATTAGAAGGAGCATGTTCCCGTCCCAGCGACCGCGCCTTGCTCGTGCCAGGACGTTGGCCTTGAGCGTCCCATGATTCGCCGGCCTGGCCACGTCCCAGCAAGCGTATGGTACCTCCGGTACCACGTCGCTGCTGGTCTGGCACCTCTTGAGAGGGATGTGGTGCGTGTACGGACACCGAGGCCTTGGAGTTTGCCCGGTCGTCCGTCTTGTCCTTGGACTTGGTGGCGCCGTGAGTGTCCCCACCGGCGTCCACCCTTCCGCCGGCGCCTCCCCCACCAACCGTCGGCTCTGGTGGTGGTGGGATTGACGCGGACGGGCCTCCGACCTCCGAAGCCTTCTTCTTCGTAGGCATGCTTGATGTTGTTGATGAGGTTGGCGAAGCTGGAGAAGTTGATGAAGAATGCGCCCGCATGAGCGCCGGATCAGGTTCGCACAACCTCGACGCCCCCTACTTGGCGCGCCAAAGATGTCGGGGGAAACTGTACTCCCACGAGCACCTATCGGACCGGAGCCCCTTCTACGTTGCGGTAAGGGAGCGGAGGGAGCACGGAGATCAGATCGAGGGGCACACGCGGGCAGTTTACCCAGGTTCGGGCCGCGATGACACGTAAAACCCTACTCCTGCTTTGGTTGTATTGAGTTTTTGGGCTCGGGAGCTTGAAGATCTACAGTACCAGCTGCACCGAGCGAGGGAGTGAGCGAGTTTCTGGGATCGAACCTCCTCTACGTTGTGCATGGGCCTCCTTTTATAGCTCAAAGGGGTCACCGACAGGTGTCAACGTAGAGGAGGGTAAAAATGTAAATTTGGTGGTAGTTGCAACAGTGCATGAATAGTGTATGAACAGTGGTCTTCACCTAACCTTGACGGTGGGGGACATGGGCATTTAATGCCCGTCGCCGTCGACCCCAAAAGCGTCTGTCCATGCGTCTCCGTTCGCCACGGCGGTAGCCTCGTCACCGCGGCTCGCCAGCGTGTCCCTCAGGCTGCACAGCCATCTGCCACGTGCCCCTGGAAGGGCCCCAGGGCGACGCGTGGCCGAATGAGCTGGAGCGCAGGCACACAGTGTGAGCTTCCCCCGGCAAGCACCTTGCCGGGGCCGCTATCTTGCCGGGCCCGGAAGCTTGCCGCTTCCCGGGCCCTGCCGGGGCGCACGATGCGCCGCGATGTATCTTTTGTGGTGTTATCCTTTGGCCTTCCTGGCAAGCATCCCTTGCTAGGGCCTTGTGCTGAAAAGATGCCCTTGAGCCTGGTGCGGCCTTCCCGGCAAGCTCCTCTTGCCGGGGTCTTGTCTTCTAACTTGAATACTTTGTTCTTGAATGGGTTGAAGGGGTCTGGAGCGGGCCTTGGCAAGCCCGTGGTAAGCCCTGCCGCGGGAAGCTGCTACTGCCCGTGCACAAGTTGGGGTACTAAGGTACCCCTACCTTAGTACACCGACACAAGTCCAGCGCCATCCCTCGCCTTCACCAGCGCTGCAGCTTGCCGCCGCTGCGTCCCTGACCTCCATCCTCGCCCGGCACAACATCGACTGTACGCCAAGACTGAACGTTTTGGTTTCTCTGTGGGTTTTCGTCAAGTTCATCTACGATTGACGTGAACGACCCCGTCGTCGAGACGCAAGTACCCGACAATGCGCCAAGTACCTCTATACGTGGCCCGAACGTTTACGACCCGTGTACCCCTACGTCAATGACGATCCCGACAAGTCCTACTACCGTCGGCATGTACATCTACGAACGGAACGACTACTTCCCACTACGAACGTGTACATCTACTTCCCTCGACGTCTTGAACCACCCCAAAATGCACGCTTCAAAGGTATAACCCCGAGACGACGGCCGTGAACGAATGTTGCTTGTTGTATGAGTTGCACCTTATGTTTGTACCGTGCCCGAATAGTCGCTTGAGATGTTCCTTCTTGTTGCCATGCCGTTGTCCCGTGGGAACCCGGAAACCGGGATCACCCCACCTATCTCTTGCATGACACGCTCACGCTACCTTGCTTTTCCACCGGCATCTCGACGAGTGTCGGATCATCGGAACGTTGCCGTGTCATCGTATCCGTTTTCGCCGCCACGACCCTCTTTTCTTTCCGTCATGGCGACAAATACTCCTTATCATGTTCATGTTAACTTTTACAAAAAATTGCATAAAACTTGATCATGTCATCCGCATCATGATAACAACCTTTGAGTGTTAAATTCTGTTGCTTTAATAATTGCTAAATTGGTCATGAGGATTCTCCGGAATTGTTGTTGTTATCTTCGGCCTCATTTAAAATGCCTAGATAGTGTAGTTTTACTTATGCTTCACCTCTTGCCATGTTTAATAAAAAACATTTAATCTTGTCTTGTAGATAAACGAGAGTCAACTAAATAAATAAAATGGGGTGTTTCGTCAATATGCAACTCGTTGCATATTGAGCTCCACTAAACTTGTAGTATTGTTTGTGCACTTTTCCATGCCATGCATATTTAAATCGGACATGCATCATACTTGTTTGTGCATCATTCCATGTTGGAACTTGTCGTTGGAATATTACAATATCCATTATTATTATTAACACACCTATATACTTGGCAATGGGTGGAAGGCTTGGCCTTTTGATCGGTGTTTTGTTCCCCTCATGCCACCTTAGAAGCCGATAAACCGGCGTTATGTTCCTTGATTTTGCATTCCTTACACGGTTGGGTATATGGGGACCCCTTGACAGTTCGTCTTCGAATAAAACTCCTCCAGCAAGGCGCAACATTGGTTTTAATTTGCTCATAATAAAAACTTAATTAATTAATTAATTGCATAGGGAGTTAGCGCTACCCGTGGATTCTTTCTACATAGCAGGGGGGCCAGTGCTGATGGTGTTGGTCCCAAACGGGCAACCTGCGGGGCCACCATGGGGAAACCCGAGGGCTGGTTTTACTCGTAGCTTGTCCCATCCAGTTGTGGCCTGAGATGAGATATGCGCTGCTACTATCAGCGTGTCGGCACGTCGGGCGAAATGTCTTGTGCACCGCGAACTCCGAGTCTGATCGGGCCTTCCCTAAGATATGGGGTAATATTATTATTGCTTCTGCTGATCATGAGAGCTTGTGATGGCCTAAGTTGGGACACCCATGCAGGGTTATGATCTTTCTAAAGCCGTGCCCGCGGTTATGTGGCAGATTGGAATTTGTTAATGTTCGATTGTAGAAAACTTGACAGAGTATCCGAGATAAAACACACAACTGTGTGAGTAACCGTGACTGTATCTTTTCACTTTGAGAAGAGAACACGGTGGGGTTATGTTTGACCCATAGGTAGTTCAGGATCTTTAGCGATCATTACTAGTTTGCGACCGCTTGCGTAGATGCTCATCTTATTCTGGTACTCGTAAGTTAGCCACCATATTTTTGCTTATCCGCTGCTGCAACCTCACCACTACCCTTCTCCATACCCGTAAAGCTTTGCTAGTCTTGATACCCATGGTTATGGGATTGCTGAGTCCTCGTGGCTCACAGTTACTACAACACCAGATGCAGGTACAGCCGAGTACGATGCAGGAGATGGATCAGAACTTCAGTGGGAGTTCGATGAAGAACGTGGTTGTTACTACGTTTCTTTTTCCGACGATTAGTAGTGGTTCCTACTAGGGGCGATCCGGGCTTGTGCTCATTATGGTATCTTTCTCGTTTGTATTTCGTCTGTAGGCGGACCCTATGTTATTTGGATGATGTATTGTTATTGTATTCTTTGTGTGCCCTGGCGAGTGTAAGCCAACTATCTTTTCTATTTTCATCCCTGAACTTTTACATGAGATGTGCAAAGATACCATACTTGAGATCATTCCAGAATGCGCTTATATCTTTAAGTCGTGCCTCGACACGTAGGAGACATAGTCGCATCATGGGCATTACACCATTGTCCCCGTTTTACCCCAGAAAATACTCCTGCTCTGGGGGAGGTAGGGTCCGAGGCACACCACAGACGCGAGGGGTGATGCCGTCGCACAGCAAGAAGTCACCAACGCACGTGTCGTGCAGGCAATGAGGTAGGCGCTCTACATGCTAGGGTTAAACCCTGGCCAGCACGGCCTATTCCAAACCGCCGTCGCCGCGGCCAGCACCGGCTCGTCAGCGTTTCCTCGGATGGTGCTGCTCGACTCACCCCGCGCGTCGGTTTGCAACCCGATGCCAGGTTTCCACATCTACCCGCAGACCTCCCACCTCTCAAGTAAGTGCTCGCCCGATGTGAGCGTGGTCGCACCTTCCACGCCTACACCCGCACCCATCGACCTATGCGCCACCCCGGTGGCAGGTGGCTCGTCATCCAACGGTGCCAGGAAACACACGTGGTAGACGCCGCCTGATACGTCTCCAACGTCTCTATAATTTTTTATTGTTCCATGCTATTATTTATGATGTTTTGGATGTTTAATGGGCTTTGTCATAAACTTTTATATTATTTTTGGGACTAACCTTTTAACCCATAGGCCCAGTCCAGATTGCTGCTTTTTGCCTATTTCAGGGTTTTACAGAAAAGGAATATCAAACGGAGTCCAAACAGATTGAAACTCCGGGAGAGATATTTTTGGAGCAAAATACGCACGAGAGACTTGACAACCATGGAGTAGGGGTGACGTGGCGTCCACGAGGGTGGGCGGCGCCTCCCCCCCTACAGGGCGCCCCTGCCTCGTGGGCTCCACGCCTGGCCCCCGGTGCCCTCCTTCCTCCTATATATACCTACATGCCCTGAAACCATCAGACGAATAGAGAAAACCCTAGTTCCATCGCCGCAACCTTCTGTTCCCGTGAGATCCCATCTTGGGGCCTGTTCCGGATCTCCGCCGGACGGGGGATCTACCACAGAGTGCTTCTACATCATCATCATCGCCTCACCATGAGGTGTGAGTAGTTTACCACAGACCTTCGGGTCCATAGTTAGTATCTAGATGGCTTCCTCTCTCTCTTTGGATCTCAATACCAAGTTCTCCTTGGTCTTCGAGGAGATCTATTCGATTTAATCCCTTTTTGCGGTGTGTTTGTCGAGATTGGATGAATTTCTGGTTTATGATCAAGATAATCTATGAGAAATATTTGGTTATTTTCTCAACTATTTTATGTATGATTATAATATCCTTGCAAGTCTCTTTGAATTATTGGTTTGGTTCGGCCTACTAGATCTATAGTTCTTGCAAGGGGAGAAGTGCTTGGCTTTGGGTTCAATCTTGTAGTGTCCTTTCCCAGTGATAGTAGGGGCAGCAAGGCACGTATTGTATTGTTGCCATTGAGGATAAAAAGATGGGGTTTATATCAAGTTATTTGAGTTTATCCCTCTACATCATGTCATCTTGCTTAAGGCGTTACTCTGTTCTTATGAACTTAATACTCTAGATGCATGCTGGATAGCGGTCGATGTGTGGAGTAATAGTAGTAGATGTAGAATCGTTTCGGTCTACTTGTCTCGGACGTGATGCCTTGTAATGCCCCGGATGTAATATTTTCCCTTTTGGGCATATAATATATCTCCGGCTTCATCTATTTCCATTCCGGGTTCTTTGTCTTTCGGGCTTTTGTCGTTTTGTTGTGTGAGTGTGTGGCATTCATTCATATCATGTAGACATGTGCATCGCATTGCATTTGTGTTGTCGGTTGCATCCGTTTCCACGCGTTTCTTCCCGTTGTCCGTTTCGCGTTTCGGAGCTCCCTCACGTGTTCGTGGAGTCCCGTAGGCCTACTTTGTTGTTTGGGCGTGTAACGTTGCCGGTGTGCCGCGAGGTTGTTGTGTGTGTTGTTGTTTTGTTGTGTGCAACCCGCCTCTCAAATCTCGTCGCGTTTCGACTCCGTTGGCTATCCCATCAGTTATCTGTGTGGGTCCAAAGTGCCTTCACTTTGTGTCCCAGAAACACCCCTACTGCAGTCCACTACCTTCTCCTACGCCCATCTAAACTACCCCGCGATCGGATCCGTCGGATCGCGATCGGAGGGCTCCTAACACCCCTAAATCCCCAAACCCTAAATTCTGCTATATATTAGACCCTAGTCTATTTTGGGCATCTAGCTTCTTCCTCTAGATCCCTCCCCCTCATTTTCTCAGATCCACCAGCCACCCTCAGCCACTTGGCTTCTCTCCTCGATCCTGCCACCGATTTTTCTCCCTCGAAGGGATCCGCGCCGGCCTCGTTGACTCCAGTCCGCCGCCCTGGATCGATCGAGGCAGAGCCTCCAGATCCGATCGATCGGGTCAACGGGGTCTTCCCTGGGCCTGTCGCAGCGACCGCAGCGATCCGCAGCGGCCGACTACTTCGCCCGCATCGCCTGGATCCCAGGTCGGCCTCGCCTCCGGGCTGGACCACTTCGCCGCGGTGGGCCGGCGGCTCCCCACCGGGCCTCTTCGCCTCACCGCACGGGCCACTCCAGAGCGCCTCCTCGGCTGGGCCTCCCCTCTCCCGTCCGACGCCAGCCGCCTCCACCCAGCTGGGATCGGCCCGTCCCGTCGCCCGCCTCCCACGCCACCTGGGCCGCGCCTCCCTCCGCCTCCGAGCCGCTCGGGCCGAGGCCCATCCCAGCCGCCAGCGCGAGCCTCGCCTCCTGCCGGCCCGATCAGCACCGCAGCCGCCGCGCGGGCCGGATCCGCACAGTCCCGGGCCCGATCTGCCTCCTCCGGCCCATTTTCCTTCAGATCTGAGGAGGTTTACCCTAATTTCATCCAAGTCCCAGATCTTTTAGTTGCTGATGCTATTTTCAAACTGCTCTAACTTTTAGTGTGGTGCTCCGTTTTGCGCAAATAGCATGCCCAGACGTTCGTGGTGATTAGCACTACGTTTCATCTTTTAGTGTCATGAATGTTAGAGATCATTTAGGTGCTTGTTTTTCTGTTGCAATAGTGCATTGTGATATAAACTACTGTTATGTGATGTTTTTATGCCATCTTTGCCATGTGATAACTTTTAGCTCGTTTGTCCGAATGATGCAAATGACATGTCCACGTGTTTGTCTTGCCATGCTCTACCTGTTGTATGTGATAGGTTGCATGATAGATTTTTTCTTGCCATGCTTATCATCGTTGCAAAGTGTCATGTGGCTGTGATGTTGTTTCACTTGTTATGAAATGCCATCTTGTTGAACTCGTTGCTATCGTTGTGTTTATCTCCATGAAGCATGCATGTGTGTTTCGGAATCACCATCATGTGTACTTTGATGAGGTGCTTACCACTAGCCATGTTTAGTTTCGAGGTGACTTAAACTTGCTCTTTTAGATGCCATGATGAAATTGCTGTTTTAGGACTTAGTGGATTTTCACTAAGTCTGAAATATGTAACGTTCCGATGCCATGTTTGCTTGCTGCTCTAGGACAAACCATGATAGTTTTGGAGTGGATCTTGATTGTTCCTTGTAGTATATATTGTTGGCTTTCCATCCATGTCCTCGCATGCCTATTTAAGTGGCTGCAGCATGTTTATCTTTTGCTCCAAAGTTTCAATAAAATTCTGCTGCCAGAATTTTATTGTCAAGTTCAATATGTCCAAGCTCATTGCTATTGATCTGTGGCTCGTTTGGGGTTGCACCTTTGGACTAATTTGCTGTAGGATATGTCTAGTCTATGTTCATGTCCTTTGCCATGTTGTTTGAGTGCTGTAGCTTAATTATTTTGTGCTCCGAACTTGCTATGTTGCTGTAATTTTCAGCTTTCGCTCATTTCTTGTTTCGGGCATAACTTTTAGCCCGTAACTCCGATTTCAGCGAATCTTATATGAAACTTGATTGATTTTCTGTGTATATTCATAATATCATATTGTTATCATGTTTTGAGGTGTTTTTCTTGAGTGCTAATTAACGTGCTCCGTGTGCATCCTTAGTGCATCCATCATGCATCCATCATTTTCGAGTGCGCATTGCATCTTGTTGATTTGTGCTTGGTGTGATTGTTTTGTTTTGAGCCGGAAGCTGAGACCAAGGACGAGTACGAGCACGAGGTTTCCAACGAGGTTGAGCACGAGGACCCTTCTTACGATCCGAACGACTTCTCTTCAGACAAGATGACCGAACCCCGATAACATTACTATCTTTGCCTATTGCTAGTAGTTCCGCTCTATAGTTTTGCCTCGATGCCCATGTTCTTCCTGTCAGCCTCCTACTTGTAACCATTGCCATGCTTAACCACCCTACCTACGCAAACCGTTGCTTGGCTAAGTACGCTTCGCTCAGCCCTTCTTATAGCGTTGCTAGTTGCAGGTGAAGATCGAAGATGCTTGCTTCATGTTGAAGTTTTGTTGGGTTATATCACACTATATAATTGCTAAATGAAATCATCTATATATTGGCAAGGGTGGACGGCTAAGCCTTTTGCTTGGTGATTTGTTCCACTCATGCCGTTAGGAACCGTATAAACCGGTGTTATGTTCCTTGATTATGTGTTCCTAACACGGTTGGGGTGTATGGGACCCCCTCGATAAACCGCTAAGTGCTAAGTCTTTTCCAGCAAGTCCCAACATTGGTACTATTTGCCTAATAACAAATTAAACTTGCATAGGGAGTTATAAACCTTTTTTTCTTAATCAACAACCCCGGGCCAGTGCTCCACATGAGTGTTGGTCCGAAACGAGCAGACTGCGGGGCCACCTCAAGGAAACTTGAGGTCTGGTAAAAACCTTTAGGATGACTCATCCGGTCGTGTCCTGAGACTTAGATACGCGCGGCTACTATCAGGGTGTCGACACGCCGGGAGGATTTGCTGGATTAGCCTTACCTTAGTTCGGTATATCTTGAGCATGAGATTCTGAGAATACTCGGGTCTTCCCACTTTGGAGTTGCGACTCCACGGACCGTGAGCTTGTAATGGGTCAAGTTGGAACACCCCTACAGGGTTATGAACTTTCGAAAGTCGTGCCCGCGGTTATGTGGCAGATGGGAGCTTGTTAATATCTGGTTCTAGATAACTTGACACAATGTTTCTAATACACTACCAGCGTGTGTTCCGTGACCGTCAATTTCCGAATAGGGATTCGGGAGTTGAACACGGAGGGGTTATGTTTGACGTGTTGTAGCTCGGATCACTTCGTGATCACTTCTCGTCTGAGGCTTTCTCTTCTCGCTCTCACTCACGTAAGCTAGTTGCTAGTTGCTGCTGCAGACACTTACTCTTTTCTTCAGCCTTATCCTCTCCCAAGGCTTAAATAGTCTTGTTACCCGGGAACGGGATTGCTGAGTCCTCTGTGGCTCACAGTTACTTCACCACACCAGATGCAGGTCCATCTATGAGCTATCCAGGTGATGGCACCGAGCTGGATTGGGAGTTCGACGAGGAGCGTAGTCGGTACTATGTTCGTTATCTGGATGATCAGTAGTGGAGACTTCTATTAGGATTCGATCCGCCTGTGGATGTTATTTAAGTTTGGTATCTTGGCATTTGGTTTTTCCCTTAGAGGTTTGTGATATTAATAATGTATGATGATTGAGACATGTATTGTATTTGTGTGACGTGGCGAGTGTAAGCCAACTATTTATGTTTACAATCCCCTCTTTTACATGAGATGTGCAAAGATTACCAAACTTGAGATCATTCTAGGATGGACTTATGCCTTTAAGTCGTGCCTCGACACGTAGGAGGTATAACTCCATCCTGGGCATTACAAGTTGGTATTCAAAGCCTTCTCCGACCTAGGAGCCCCCACTGTTTGATCGCATCGTTGACGGTCGAGTCTAGGCACACACTGAAAACTATTTGAGTCCTATATTATATCGGAGAGTAGGATTTCTTTGCTTCTCATCTCCTTTCTCTCTGGTGAGGACTCCTGACGACTACTCTTGTCTCTCCTATCTTCAAAAGTTGCACCAATTTTTTTTTAGGAATCCCGCGAGTATTCTGGGATTGTTTTGATGTTCTTGTGACGAGGATATTGTTCTCGATGCCTCCTGACATTAGGGGTTGTGGCAGTGTCCCGGGGAGTTGAGCTTCGGGGTATTGTCGTCACAAGCATATCGCGGCAGTACTAAATACTTAAGACGGCCGACATCGAAAATCTCTCCTATACGGCCAGTGGCAAGATAACCCCGACATCACCCAGTATTGGGGAGGTAGTTCGGGAGTATTGCCATAGCTTGTTATAGTGGATGCTTTTCGAAGGTCCGAGGTACACAGTTTCCGAGAAAGACTGGTTATGTGTTGAAGGATGGATGCACCTGGATGTAGGTTTAGAGTTGATTGCGCGGTGCTTCCCGTGTATCCCCATCACCTGATTGCATAACTGGAATCTTTCGGAAATTTATAGGTGGGTTTATCCAGTAGATCGTAGGCATTCTTCCAACGAATGCAGGTTAGTGAGTTCGGGGTTCTACATTGAGTGAAGTGGTTTATGACCGATGTTACTATCAGGAGTTGCATCTTAAAGGGTCCTTGGCTATGCTGATCCGGGGATTGCAAAACCTTTTCGTAATGCGTTCATATGCTTTCAGCACAAAGATGTTAGAACGAAACTCCTCTCTTGTGTTTGTTCCCGTTTGTACCTTGTTGTTTTCTTATTTTATCCTTTTGTCCCCTATGTGGCTTCGCGTGAAGATTGATGGTATCATTTAACTGAGAATTTCATTCGTTCCTCTTGTTCGAATGATTTCATTCGTTCTTATTGTTCGAATGATAATTGTGAAGACTTGTTGCAATTCATTCCATTGATTCAGCTTATACCTTTTGTCAATCAATTGCTGATTCGTGGTCATCTCTTACAGGATAGCTCCGAAAAAGGTTCCCAACGCTAACCCAGAGGGTAAAGAGGTCCCAGATCGTCCTTCTTCCCCTCCTCCTCCGCCTGAGGCTTGGACAGCGATTATGCAGACTACAGCTCAGAACACTCAGATATTGATGCAGATGATGCAGCAGATGCAAGCTAATCAAGCTAATCAGGGTGTTCCAGGGAACCAAGGCAACTTCTTCAACCAGCAGCACCATGCTACTCTCAACCAGTTCTTGGCCAACAATCCTAAATCTTTCAGTTACTGTGTCGACCCTCTTGATGCTGAAGATTGGTTAACCGACATAAAGAAGCATTTTGAGTGCAGTAACGTGAAGAAAGATGATTATGTGAAATTTGCAGCCTTCCAACTCAAAGATCAAGCAGCTGATTGGTGGCAGCAGTACAAAGACTCCAGGCCAGGTCAAGTGATCTCTTGGGAAAATTTCTGCAAGGATTTTCGCTCGCACCACATTCCTACAAGTGTCACCGAGGGTATGCGTGAGCAATTCCGCAACCTGAAGCAGGGCTCTATGACAGTCTATCAGTATAATGTCAAGTTCCAAAACCTCGCTCGCTATGCTAAGCAAGACATTCCTGATGCCAAGAGCAAAATCTACCAGTTCCGTGGAGGTCTCAAAGATGAATTCAACTTGCTCTCACTTTGTTTGAGCCCGATGAGTTCGACAAGTTCTATAACATGGCTTTGAAACAAGAAGCAGCTCAGCTTAAGATGGAGGCTTCTAAGAAGATAATTCGAGATGCTGTTCACTCTTCCTCATCGTCTCAGTTGGCTGCGAAACAACAGAAATTCTGGCTTCCTCCTCCTCCAGTGATTCGAGCTCCTTACAACAACTCCAACAACTCCAACAACTCCAACTACAAGAACTCTAGTGGACGTGGTTTCTCCCACCCACCCAACCCGAGCAACCAGTCGAAGAAGCAGTTTCAGTCTCAAGGCTCCAAGTCCAGTGGCTCTCATTTCTGTCCTCCCTCAGAATTGACTTGCAACAAATGCACTCAGAAGGGTCACTATGCCAACAGATGTCCGAATCCGAAGCGTCTTCCACCTCCTCCACCTGTGAGTTCAGCTATTGTCAGGCATGATCCAAAGGCAGCAAGGGTCAATCTGATGAATGCAGCACAAGCGGAGAATTCTTCTGATGTCATTTTGGGTAACCTCTCAGTTAACTCTTTTGCAGCTAAAGTGTTGTTTGATTCGGGTGCTTCATGTTCTTTCTTGTCTCAACCATTCGCATCCAAGCATAATGTTGACATCCAAAGTCTGCCTCGGAGGTTGCAAGTAATTTCTCCGGGCAAGTGCATGACTTCCAACATTTTTGCTCCGAATGTTTCTATTCGCATGGGTGATTATCGCTTTCTGGCTAATCCGGTGGTTCTTGGTAATTCTGACATCGACCTCATCATCGGAATGGATTGGCTTTCTCAGCATCATGCTCACATTGATTGTGCACAAAAGGAAGTCAAGATGACTCATTCTGATGAAGATGTGATTATCTTCGCCTCCAGGGATAACACTATCAGGCTTTTCTCTCTCAATGATAAGGGCGAAATTAATGCCATATCTCAAATTCCGGTGGTGAACGAATATCAAGACGTCTTTCCTGAAGAACTTCCAGGCATGCCTCCACACCGTCAGGTGGAATTTGTCATTGAACTCGAGCCGGGTACTAAGCCAGAATGCCGGCGTCCGTACAAGCTCTCTCCGGACGAATTGAAGGAATTGAAGAAGCAGCTTGATAAACAGGAGAGTATGGGTCTCATCAGGCCTAGTACGTCTCCTTGGGGCTGTGGTGTCTTATTTGTCAAGAAGAAAGATGGCACGGAGCGTCTCTGTGTTGATTACCGGCCATTGAACAAGAAGACGATTAAGAATAAATATCCGCTCCCCAACATCAACGAACTCTTCGAGCAGCTCAAAGGAGCTAAAGTGTTCTCTAAGCTTGACCTCCGAATGGGCTATCACCAAATTCGCATTCGCGAGGAAGACATTCCCAAGACGGCCTTCAGAACGAGCTATGGTTCATACGAGTATACCGTCATGTCTTCTGGTCTCGCCAATGCTCCTCCTACCTTTTCGAGGATGATGCATTACATTTTCAACCCCTATACTGGCGAGTTTGTGCTTGTGTATCTGGATGATATTCTGGTGTTTTCCAAGAATGAAGAAGATCACGAAAAGCACTTATGTCTGGTTCTTGATCGACTCCGAGAACATAAGTTCTATGCCAAGTTCTCCAAGTGCGAGTTTTGGCTCGATAAGGTTTTGTACCTGGGCCATATCATCTCAGCTGACGGTATTGCGGTTAATCCCGAGAAAGTTGAAGCAATTGTCAACTGGGAAGCTCCTCAGAACGTCAAGCAACTCCGCAGTTTTCTGGGTCTTGCCAGCTATTGCAGAAGGTTC
This sequence comes from Secale cereale, assembly GCA_902687465.1. Lineage (NCBI taxonomy): Eukaryota > Viridiplantae > Streptophyta > Magnoliopsida > Poales > Poaceae > Secale > Secale cereale. The sequence continues at coordinate 730,441,112 of LR738714.1, forward strand.
GTTGAGAACTTCTCCAAGATTGCCAAGCCTCTTTCCAACTTGCTTCAGAAGAATGTCAAATACTTTTGGTCTCCAGAGTGTGAAGTGGCATTCAAAACTCTCAAAGAAAAGCTCGTCTCTGCTCCAGTTCTGACTCCTCCAGATGAATCCAAGCCCTATGAAGTATTCTGTGATGCTTCTCTTCAAGGTCTTGGTGGTGTGCTTATGCAAGATAAGAGAATTGTGGCATACACTTCTCGTCAGCTGAAGCCAAGTGAGAAGAACTATCCCACACATGATCTCGAGCTAGCAGCTGTGGTACATGCTTTGATTACGTGGAGACATCTGTTGTTGGGCAGAAAGGTCGACATCTTCACTGATCACAAGAGCTTGAAGTACATCTTCACACAGCCGCATCTGAACCTCCGTCAGACTCGTTGGGTTGAAATGATCCAAGAGTATAATCCCAGCATTGAATACACTCCTGGCAAGGCGAATGTGATTGCAGATGCTTTGAGCAGAAAGGCATATTGCAACAGCCTTCTTATCAAGCCGTGCCAGCCTGAGCTTTGTGAAGCATTCAGGAAACTCAACCTCCAAGTTGTTCCGCAGTGTTTTCTTGCAAATCTTCAAGGTTCTCCTACCTTGGAAGATCAGGTCCGTGAGGCCCAACTCAGTGATACCATGGTGAAGAAGGTGAAACATGCTATTGCTAAGGGCATTCCGAAATACAAGTGCTTCCGTGTTGATGAGAGAGATACCTTGTTCTTCGAGGACAGACTCGTTGTTCCCAAAGGTGATCTCAAGAAGCTCATAATGGAAGAAGCTCATGATTCTCTCCTTTCCATTCATCCTGGAAGTTCCAAGATGTATCAAGATCTCAAGCAATATTACTGGTGGACACGCATGAAAAGGGAGATTGCCCAATTCGTGAATGAATGTGATGTTTGCAGAAGAGTGAAAGCAGAACATCAACGTCCAGCCGGTCTTCTCCAACCTCTTCCTATTCCCGAGTGGAAGTTCGACCACATTGAAATGGACTTCGTCACTGGCTTTCCTAAATCCAAGCGAGGAAATGATGCTATCTTTGTGGTGATTGACAAGCTTACCAAAGTCGCTCACTTCCTGCCAGTCAAAGAATCCATCAATGCAGCTCAACTTGCAGAGCTGTACACTTCCAGAATTGTGTCCTTACATGGCATTCCTCAAGTCATATCCTCAGACCGTGGAAGTTTGTTCACATCCAGGTTCTGGGACTCCTTTCAGTCCGCCATGGGCACTAAGATCAGGTTCAGCACTGCTTTTCACCCTCAGACTAGTGGTCAAGTCGAGCGAGTGAATCAGATTCTAGAAGACATGCTCAGAGCCTGTGTCATCTCCTTTGGCATGAAATGGGAAGACTGCCTTCCATTTGCCGAGTTCTCTTACAACAACAGCTTTCAAGCAAGTGCAGGCAAAGCTCCGTTTGGAATCCTCTATGGCAGAAAGTGCCGTACCCCTCTCAACTAGTCTGAAACAGGCGAACGTCAACTTCTTGGCAATGACTTGATCTCAGAAGCCGAAGAAATGTGCAAAGTCATACGTCAGAATCTCAAGGCCGCTCAGTCGCGTCAGAAGAGTTACTATGACGGCAAGCATCGTGATTTGGCTTTCAAAATTGGGGATCATGTTTATCTCCGTGTGTCTCCGATGAAAGGCACCCAAAGATTCGGTATCAAAGGAAAGCTTGCTCCTAGATACGTCGGGCCTTTCAAGATTCTTGGCAAAAGAGGCGATCTAGCCTATCAACTTGAGCTCCCTTCAAACTTCGCCAATATTCATGATGTCTTTCATGTGTCTCAACTTCGCAAATGCTTCAAGGCACCTGAGCGCATGATTCCGTTTGAAGAGATTGATCTTCAACAAGACCTGTCCTACCGAGAGCATCCCGTTGCAATTCTCGAAGAAACCGAATGCAAGACCCGCAACAAGTCCATCAAATTTCTGAAAGTCAAGTGGTCACATCACACAGACCGAGAAGCTACGTGGGAACGAGAAGATCATCTTCGTTCCGAGTACCCTTCCTTTTTCCAGTCCTAGATCTCAGGACGAGAACTTTTTGTAGTAGAGGAGAGTTTGTAATGCCCCGGATGTAATATTTTCCCTTTTGGGCATATAGTATATCTCCGGCTTCATCTATTTCCATTCCGGGTTCTTTGTCTTTCGGGTTTTCGTCGTTTTGTTGTGTGAGTGTGTGGCATTCATTCATATCATGTAGACATGTGCATCGCATTGCATTTGTGTTGTCGGTTGCATCCGGTTCCACGCGTTTCTTCCCGTTGTCCGTTTCGCGTTCCGGAGCTCCCTCACGTGTTCGTGGCGTCCCGTAGGCCTACTTTGTTGTTTGGGCGTGTAACGTTGCCGGTGTGCCGCAAGGTTGTTGTGTGTGTGTTGTTGTTTTGTTGTGTGCAACCCGCCTCTCAAATCTCGTCGCGTTTGGACTCCGTTGGCTATCCCATCAGTTATTCGTGTGGGTCCAAAGTGCCTTCACTTTGTGTCCCAGAAACACCCCTACCGCAGTCCACTACCTTCTCCTAGGCCCATCTAAACTACCCCGCGATCGGATCCGTCGGATCGCGATCGGAGGGCTCCTAACACCCCTAAATCCCCAAACCCTAAATTCTGCTATATATTAGACCCTAGTCTATTTTGGGCATCTAGCTTCTTCCTCTAGATCCCTCCCCCTCATTTTCTCAGATCCACCAGCCACCCTCAGCCACTTGGCTTCTCTCCTCGATCCTGCCACCGATTTTTCTCCCTCGAAGGGATCCGCGTCGGCCTCGTTGACTCCAGTCCGCCGCCCTGGATCGATCGAGGCAGAGCCTCCAGATTCGATCGATCGGGTCAACGGTGTCTTCCCTGGGCCTGTCGCAGCGACCGCAGCGATCCGCAGCGGCCGACTACTTCGCCCGCATCGCCTGGATCCCAGGTCGGCCTCGCCTCCGGGCTGGACCACTTCGCCGCAGTGGGCCGGCGGCTCCCCACCGGGCCTCATCGCCTTACCGCACGGGCCACTCCAGAGCGCCTCCTCGGCTGGGCCTCCCCTCTCCCGTCCGACGCCAGCCGCCTCCACCCAGCTGGGCTCGGCCCATCCCGTCGCCCGCCTCCCGCGCCACCTGGGCCGCGCCTCCCTCCGCCTCCGAGCCGCTCGGGCCGAGGCCCATCCCAGCCGCCAGCGCGAGCCTCGCCTCCTGCCGGCCCGATCAGCACCGCAGCCGCCGCGCGGGCCAGATCCACACAGTCCCGGGCCCGATCTACCTCCTCCGGCCCATTTTCCTTCAGATCTGAGGAGGTTGACCCTAATTTCATCTAAGTCCCAGATCTTTTAGTTGCTGATGCTATTTTCAAACTGCTCTAACTTTTAGTGTGGTGCTCCGTTTTGCGCAAATAGCATGCCCAGACGTTCGTGGTGATTAGCACTACGTTTCATCTTTTAGTGTCATGCATCTTTTATGCCATCTTTGCCATGTGATAACTTTTAGCTCGTTTGTCCGAATGATGCAAATGACATGTCCACGTGTTCGTCTTGCCATGCTCTACCTGTTGTATGTGATAGGTTGCATGATAGATTTATTCTTGCCATGCTTATCATCGTTGCAAAGTGTCATGTGGCTGTGATGTTGTTTCACTTGTTATGAAATGCCATCTTGTTGATCTCGTTGCTATCGTTGTGTTTATCTCCATGAAGCATGCTTGTGTGTTTCGGAATCACCATCATGTGTACTTTGATGAGGTGCTTACCACTTGCCATGTTTAGTTTTGAGGTGACTTAAACTTGCTCTTTTAGATGCCATGATGAAATTGCTGTTTTAGGACTTAGTGGATTTTCACTAAGTCTGAAATCTGTAACGTTCCGATGCCATGTTTGCTTGCTGCTCTAGGACAAACCATGATAGTTTTGGAGTGGATCTTGATTGTTCCTTGTAGTATATACTGTTGGCTTTCCATCAATGTCCTCACATGCCTATTTAAGTGGCTGTAGCATGTTTATCTTTTTCTCCAAAGTATCAATAAAATTCTGCTGCCAGAATTTTATTGTCAAGTTCAATATGTCCAAGCTCATTGCTATTGATCTGTGGCTCCTTTGGGGTGCACCTTTGGACTAATTTGCTGTAGGATATGTCTAGTCTATGTTAATGTCCTTTGCCATGTTGTTTGACTGCTGTAGCTTAATTATTTTGTGCTCCGAAGTTGCTGTGTTGCTGTAATTTTCAGCTTTCGCTCATTTCTTGTTTCGGCATAACTTTTAGCCCGTAACTCCGATTTCAGCGAATCTTATATGAAACTTGATTGATTTTATGTGTAGATTCATAATATCATATTGTTATCATGTTTTGAGGTGTTTTGCTTGAGTGCTAATTTCCGTGCTTCGTGTGCATCCTTAGTGCATCCATCATGCATCCATCATTTTCGAGTGCTCATTGCATCTTGTTGATTTGTGCTTGGTGTGATTTTTTTGTTTAGAGCCGGAAGCTGAGACCGAGTACGAGTACGAGCACGAGGTTTCTAACGAGGTTGAGCACGAGGACCCTTCTTACGATCCGAACGACTTCTCTTCAGGCAAGATGACCGAACCCCGATAACATTACTATCTTTGCCTATTGCTAGTAGTTCCGCTCTATAGTTTTGCCTCGATGCCCATGTTCTTCCTGTCAGCCTCCTACTTGTAACCATTGCCATGCTTAACCACCCTACCTACGCAAACCGTTGCTTGGCTAAGTACGCTTCGCTCAGCCCTTCTTATAGTGTTGCTAGTTGCAGGTGAAGATCGAAGATGCTTGCTTCATGTTGAAGTTTTGTTGGGTTATATCACACTATATAATTGCTAAATGAAATCATCTATATATTGGCAAGGGTGGAAGGCTAAGCCTTTTGCTTGGTGATTTGTTCCACTCAAGCCGTTAGGAACCGTATAAACCGGTGTTATGTTCCTTGATTATGCGTTCCTAACACGGTTGGGGTGTATGGGACCCCCTCGATAAACCGCTAAGTGCTAAGTCTTTTCCAGCAAGTCCCAACATTGGTACTATTTGCCTAATAACAAATTAAACTTGCATAGGGAGTTATAAACCCTTTTTTCTTAATCAACAACCCCGGGCCAGTGCTCCACATGAGTGTTGGTCCGAAACGAGCAGACTGCGGGGCCACCTCAAGGAAACTTGAGGTCTGGTAAAAACCTTTAGGATGACTCATCCGGTCATGTCCTGAGACTTAGATACGCGTGGCTACTATCAGGGTGTCGACACGCCGGGAGGATTTGCTGGATTAGCCTTACCTTAGTTCGGTATATCTTGAGCACGGGATTCCGAGAATACTCGGGTCTTCCCACTTTGGAGTTGCGACTCCGCGGACCGTGAGCTTGTAATGGGTCAAGTTGGAACACCCCTGCAGGGTTATGAACTTTCGAAAGCCGTGCCCGCGGTTATGTGGCAGATGGGAGCTTGTTAATATCCGGTTGTAGATAACTTGACACAATGTTTCTAATACACTACCAGCGTCTGTTCCGTGACCGTCAATTTCCTAATAGGGATTCGGGACTTGAACACGGAGGGGTTATGTTTGATGTGTTGTAGCTAGGATCACTTCGTGATCACTTCTCGTCCGAGGCTTTCTCTTCTCGCTCTCACTCACGTAAGCTAGTTGCTAGTTGCTGCTGCAGACACTTACTCTTTTCTTCAGCCTTATCCTCTCCCAAGGGTTAAATAGTCTTGTTACCCGGGTACGGGATTGCTGAGTCCTCTGTGGCTCACAGTTACTTCACCACACCAGATGCAGGTCCAGCTGTGAGCTATCCAGGTGATGGCACCGAGCTGGATTGGGAGTTCGACGAGGAGCGTAGTCGGTACTATGTTCGTTATCCGGATGATCAGTAGTGGAGACTTCTACTAGGATTCGATCCGCCTGTGGATGTTATTTAAGTTTGGTATCTTGACATTTGGTTTTGCCCTTAGAGGGTTGTGATATTCTTAATGTATGATGATTGAGACATGTATTGTATTTGTGTGACGTGGCGAGTGTAAGCCAACTATTTATGTTTACAATCCCCTCTTTTACATGAGATGTGCAAAGATTACCAAACTTGAGATCATTCTAGGATGGACTTATGCCTTTAAGTCGTGCCTCGACACGTAGGAGGTATAACTCCATCCTGGGCATTACATGCCTATATATAATGATCATGCCTAGATAGTATCATAATTATTCGCTTTTCTATCAATTGCTCGACAGTAATTCATTCACCTACCGTAGAATTATGCTATCATGAGAGAAGCCACTAGTGAAACCTATGGCCCCCGGGTCTATTCTCAACATATCAATCTACCATCTACTTTACTTTGCCGTTTTTACTTTCTATTCTTATATCCAAAAATACCAAAAATATCAAACTATCCTATCTATCAGATCTCACTTTCGTAAGTTCCCGTAAAGGGATTGACAACCCCTTATCGCGTTGGCTGCGAAGTTCTTATTTTTTTGTGCAGGTGCTAGGGACTTGCGCGTGGTCTCCTACTGGATTGATACCTTGGTTCTCAAAATCTGAGGGAAATACTTACGCTACTATGCTGCATCACCCTTTCCTCTTTGAGGGAATACAACACAAGCTTGAGAAGTAGCAAGAAGAATTTCTTGCACCGTTGCCGGGGAGGCTTACGCAAAATTCATATACCAAGTACCTATCATAAACCCTTATCCTTCGCATTACATTTATTTGCCTCTCGTTTTCCTCTCACCCACTTCACCCTTGCCATTTTATTTGCCCTTCTTTTTGCCGCGTGTTTACCGTTCTCTTGCTTCGTATTTGCTTGTGTGTTGGATTGCTTGCTTGTCACTATGGCTCAGAACAATACTAAATTGTGTGACTTCTCCAATACCAACAATAATGATTTTATTAGCACTCCGATTTCTCCTATTATCGATGCTGAATCTTGTGAGATCAATGCTCCTCTGTTAAATCTCGTCATGAAAGATCAATTTTCCGGCCTTTTTAGTGAAGATGCCGCTACCCATCTAAACAACTTTGTTGACTTGTGTGTGTCGGGGGAAACTGTCCGCCACGAACACCTATGGGACCGGAGCCCCTTGTCTGTGCGGTACGAGGGCGGAGGGAGCACAAAGAGCAGATCGTGACGAGCACGCGGGCAGTTTTACCCAGGTTCGGGCCGCACGGATGCGTAAAACCCTACTCCTGCTTGGTCGTGTATTGAGTTGAGTGCCCGGGAGCTTGAAGAAGCAGCTACACCGAGCGTGAGAGTGATCTAGGTTCCCAACCCCCTCCACGTTGTGCATGGGCCTCCTTTTATAGTGCAAGGGGTCACCGACAGGTGTCAACGTAGGAGAAAGGGGTGAAAACGTAAAAGAGGTGGTAGTTGTAACAGTGCGGGAACAGTGGAGCTACAGTACAGAATAGTGGTCTATACCTACTTTAACAGTGGGGGACAAGGGCATTTAATGCCCGTCGCCGTCGACCCCAAAAGCTCCCGCCTTAGCGTCTCCGTCCGCCATGGCGACGGATCCATCACCGTGGAGCGCCACCGTGTCCCCCAGGCTGCACAGCTATCCGCCACGCGTCCCTGGATAGGCCCCAGGGCGACGCGTGGGCCGATGAGCTGGAGCGCGGGCACACAGCGCAGCCTCCCCGGCAAGCACCTTGCCGGGGCCTTGACCTTGCCGGGCCCGGGAGCTTGTCGCTCCCCGGGCCTCTTGCCGGGGCGCATATAGCGCCGAGGCGTAGTCTTCTAGTCTTCCTGGCAAGCTCCTCTTGTTAGTGCTAGCGGGATGGTCTTGAGCCTGGTACGGCCTTCCCGGCAAGCTCCTCTTGCCGGGGTCTTGGTCTTCTTCCTTTTATACTTTGTTTTTGAATGGTTTAATAAGGAGCAGGAAGGTCTCCGGCGAGCCCGCAGTAAACCTTGCCGCGGGAAGCTGCAACTGCCCGTGCACAAGTTGGGGTACTGGGGTACCCCTACCTTAGTACACCGACAGGAGCCCCCGGGCCTGGGCCACACACGGTGCCGAGCGCTGTTGGGCCAGGCCCAAAACAGTGCACGGGCACCCGCGGCCCGCGGCGCGCCGAATCCACTTCCATATCCGCCGCACCCCACGGTAACGGCACGCGTCGATCGCGGCGTCGTGGGACGGGACGTGCCCACGATCTCTTAATGGAAAGGGCGAAACGCCCCCCACTCCCCCATAAAAGCAGAGGGAGCGGGCGCGGTTCCCCTCCTTGCACCATCATTGCGTCGTCTTCCTTGTCCAAAGATTCCCTCTTGCGCTCTGCCTCCACATCTCCGCCGCCGCCGAGCTCTTCGTCCCCCTCCTTCCACCGCGTCCGCCATGGCCCCAAAGACCGACAAGGCGAAGGCGGAGAAGGCCAAGAAGGAGAAATCGGAGCAAGCGGCCAAGCTCATCGCGTACCGGAAGCGGCACGTCGTCTTTCCGCCGAAACTCGGCGTGCGGGAGCTCTGGAACAAGTATTACTTGTTCTGGTCCAAGGAGACCGACGCGCACCCCCGCACGCGAGCCTATCCGGCCGCCGCCAAGGACAGCTATCCCGGCGGGTATCATTTCTTTGCTGCCTTCTTTCATTGTGGTCTCTGTCCTCCTTTCTCAAACTTCTTCTGCGACGTCATGAACACATATGGCTTCCATTTGCTTGACTTCACCCCCAACGCCATTCTCACCATGGCTGTTTTCGCACACATGTGCGAAAACTTCATAGGAGTCCACCCCAATGTAGCCCTCTTTAGACACTTCTTCACTCCTAGAGCCGAGGCCGATGCCCCCCTCTCCGGAGGAATTTCTCGGATCTTTCGTCTGAACAAGAAAGGGGCGTACTTGCCGGGGGAGCTCCGCGGCAAGTGGGAGGAATGGCGAGCGGAGTGGTGCTGGATCGTAGAAGACCAGCCGCAAGCCTTTACCGCGCCGCGCACAACGCCCATCGTGCGCGGCAGGGACTGGAGTGAGCTGGACTCGGACGACGTCAAGCTCAACATCGCCCTCGTCCGGATTCTTCGCCTTCGGTTGGCCAATCTGTCTGTTGCTGAGGTGGGCGCAGATTTCCTCCGCCGGCGCATCGCCCCTCTCCAAGACCGGAAGAGGCCGGCCTGGGAGTACGGCGGCCCGGCAGACATCATGAGGCTGCGCCCCGGGCTCAACTTCAACTTCACCACGCTGGAGCTGCGGGGAATGGTACGGGAACTCTTCAAGCCCGACCCGACACACCCCGAGTGGTTCAGGACTCCCCGGGGAGTGGTGCCGCTCTGCAACAACGCCGTCAGGGATCGGATCCTTGCCATGATGCCTATGTGTGATTCGCACGGCGTGGACCGCACGTGGATCGCCCCGAAGCCCATCGACGTCCTCAACTTCTACGACAACCTCGAAGAGGTGGCGAGGAACAAGGAGGACCTCAAGCTGCACACACGGGACACCACTCAGCAGGAGATCGCCTACATAGCTTCCCGGGCTGAAGAGGCCGCCGCAGCCGCGGCGGCAGGAATTTTCGGGTACTCGCCGGAACAGGCGGAAGCTGCGGACGCGTCCACCCAAGCGGAGGAGGCGGAGATCCGCAGGTTGCTGAATCTTCCTCCCGACGCGCTTGCCGGGGTTCCCTCGTTGAGGCACTCCGGGATCAGCGGGATCGCAACTGAGGCCGCGGCAATGGAGGGCACCGCCGGAGGGAGCAGAGGCGCCGCGAGAGGCGGAGGCGCCAAGGGAAAGAGGGCCGCAGCGCTGGACGCTGGGCCCAGCGAGCCGGCCGGGGCAGAGGAGGAGGAGGAGGAGGAGGCCGAGGACTCCGGCGGATCCACGGAATTGTACGCCGACGACCTCTCCTCGTCGGAGAGTTCCCCGCCCCCGGCAAGCCCGAGGCAGTCCCCGGCGAAGCGCCTCCGCAAGGCGGCGACGGGGGAAAGAGCGCAGGCGCCCCGGCAACAGCCACCTCGCCGGGCAGCTCCCCGGGGGAGCCAAGCCGCGCCAAGGTCGTCCGGCGCACCGGCCGCAGCGGAGGCGGCCCGCGCGCGGACCACAACTGAGGCGCCTCGCAGGCCGGCAGCGAGCCGGCAGGGGTCTTCTCGGAGCGGAGCAGCGGCTCCGCCCGCTCCTCGGGCGCCGGCGACCACAGGGGCTGGGTCTTCGCAGCCCCCAGCCCCGGTGAACACCAAGCGCGCAAGGGAGCCTTCGTCTTCCGCTCCTCGCGCCGATGCGCCCACGGTGGAGTATGACTTCTCCGCCTTGAGCGAGGACGACGAGGAGGACCAAGAGTAAGGATTCGGGACCTCATATCTTCTTGATTTCTGTCTTGATTTTTCTGTTGATGCTGACTCTGTCTACTGTTCTGATTTCAGGACCCTGGCCCATCGCGCAGCGAAGAAGGCCAAGGCGACCGAGGCCGAGGTCGCGGAAGGCTCAGCAGCGGCGGCAACAGGGGGTGTGCCGGAGCCGAGCCTGCCGGACTCGAGCGCTGCTCCGATGAGCAGCCCCCAGCGCAGCCCGCAGCGCAGCCCCCAGCGTAAGTCTGGGGTTCTCTCTTTTCGCTTGTCGGGGAATGCCTGAGGATTTGATTTTGTCTTCACGTCTTGACATCTCTTGTCTTGTTCTGTGCAGAGGTGGAGCCCCAGCGGGAAGAGCGCCCGGAGACCACTGCTGAGGAGCCGCAGGCCCCGCCATCCCCGCCAAGGCAGAACTCTCCGGCAAGGGAGAGTGCTCCGCCCAGGGTGGGTACTCCGTCGAGGCAGAGTACCCCGCCTGGGGCGAGCAGCCCGGCGAGGGCGGCCACCCCGCCAAGGCCAAGCTCCCCGGCGAGGGTGACTACTCCGACAAGGCCGAGCTCCCCGGCGAGGGAGCCCGCCGCTGAGGACGTCCGCCAAGGTAAGCTTTGTGACTCGTCTTCTTGGCTTGTCTCTTTTTTGGATATTTGCTTGAGTCTTGAACTTCTTTTCCTTCTTCTTTTTTTTTTAGATCTTCCTCCTCCCGCGCCCATGGAGACGGAGGTTATCGACCTTGAGGAGGAGGGCGCGCAGGGCGGTGGCGGCGACGCTCCTGTCGTCGAGGAGATAGCCGAGGCCGCCGAGCCGGCCGCGCAAGAGACTGCTCCGGCTGCAGACGCAGCGGCCGGGGAGGGGGACGGTGGTCGCACCGCCGACCCGGAGGCGGCGGGAGCATCGGATGCTGCACCGGCCACCGGCCCCTCCGCCGGCGAGGAGCAGAGGTACTATCTCGAGGCCCCCAACGGCGTCTTCATCCAGATGCCGTGGGGGTCTTCATCGCGAGTTCCTGCGGAGGGCGAGGCGTTCGACGGAGAAGTCCTCGCCTCCGCAGGCTTGAAGATCGTCCAGGCGCCCGGCGGGAGTGAGGGGCCCGAGGAGGAGAGGTTGCTCCACCAACTCCTGGCCCTTTACCGGGCCAGGCAGGCAAAGCTCGCCTCCCGGGAAGCTCTTGCCGCCAAGGTCGCGGCAGAAATGGAGAAGCGTGCGGCGGAGCTCAGCGCCGCCAATCAGGCTGCCCTCCGCCAGGTGGCGGAGGAGCGTGAGCGTCTCGCCGGCGAGTACCAGGAGTGGGTGCTCGAGAAAGCTGAAGCCGACGAACAGCAGCGGCTCGCCGCGGTGGAGATGTCCCGGCGAGAGGGAGAGCTCGCGCAGCGGAAGGTCGAGCTCGACTCCCATGAGGAGGACCTTGCCGCTCGCGAGGCTGCCCTTGGCGGGGAGCTGAAAGAGGCGAAAGCCGCCGCGGTTGCCGCGGAAGACGCCAAGAAGGAGCTCGCCGCCAAGGTTGAACAGTTGGAGAAGGCGATGAAGGTGAGCGCCGAGAAGGTTGCCGCGCTCATCTTGGAGCGCGAGAAGGATGCTCACACAAATTCCGAGGTTCAGGTGAGTCTCTCCAAGAGGGGCGACGAGCTGAAGGCCGCCAAGGACTCCATTGAGGACTTGGAGCTGAAGGTCACCACTCTGAAGGAATCGCTCGACGCCGCCCGAGCTCAGGAGACCAAGTTGAAGGATGAGCTCCGCAAGGAGCGGACCTTGGTGGAGAACGTCAACAAGGCGTCCGAGCTCTTCCGGCAGACTATTGAAGTGTGGACCGAAGAGCTGGTTTCTTCTGCGTCCAATATTGACCAGGAGTTGCTGGCGTTGAAGGTCGAACATCTCATCTACTCGCCGGATCCGGATCTCCCACACAGCGCCAGGCTCAGCCTCTTCTTCAGAGGGGTCGCGCCGGCTCTTGCAAGTCTCCGGAACCGCATCCCCGCGCAGCTGGCCGAGGAGTCGCGCCGGCTCTGCGCGGGAACTCTGGAGCGGGTGCTGACGAAGATCGTGTACCGCAACCCGGGAATCAACCTCACGAACGTTCTTCGCAGCCTGCCGGCTGATGCAGACACGGAGGCCTTGAAGGAGCAGGTCGGCCACATCATCGCCAAGGTGGCAAAGCTTGGCAGGAAGGAGGGCGACCGCGTAGACTAGGGCTCCATTTATCTTTATCTTTTTGTCGCTGCACATTATGTCATGAACCTATTAGTCCATTGCGACAAGTTATCCTCTGTAAGATATTTACTCTATTTTAATCAATCAGTGCAATGTTATTTCCCTTGTTTCAATCTTTGACTTTGTATGTTTTCCACCCTACGCTCCCGGGGAGCATGCCGGCAAGGGGCCTTTGCCGCGAGCGCTGAGTGCTGGACTCTGAGCAGCCTGCTGGCCAAGGTCTTCGCCGGCAAGAAACCTTGCCGCAGCTAGTCGCAACACACTCAGCTTGCCGAGCGTACTCGGAAACGAAGCAAGGGCGCGACACTTGTCGCAGCTCACTTAAATCGTTGAGTGAACTCGAAAGCAAGATAAGGGTGCGGCAAGCTACGGGTAGGTTCCTCCGCGCACAGGTTTTCCATACAAAATGTGATCGTTCAAGGAAGACAACTAAAATTTAAAATTTGAACTGGTCAAATTCTAACGACTTATCTCTCATATGTTGCTTGCTTTCCGGTAAGACTTCTCTTTCTTGAACAGCACTTGGTTCCTCCTCCACCTCCTTCCCCCCCGGCAAACTTGTGCGCGAGGAACGTTCCTTCTGCTTAAGAGGAAAGAAAAGGGAGAGGGAAACAAGTATATGGCCTTTCGGCGTGCTAATGCTTACCGTACACTTGAGTGTTGCATCAAAACGCCAAATAGAACATGCAAATAGCAAGGAAAGGCATGCAAAAGGCGATCGATGCGAAAAACACGAAAACTTTACTGATGCACGGGGTCTGCGCCCGGCTTTGTACAAAGGGTTACATGCAACAGCGGCAAAGCTTGTACAAAAGGTGGTTGCCGGAACGGATCACGGCAACCGCGCCTTAGGGGTGAAACTTGCGAAGATGCTCTATGTTCCAGGAGTTGCTCACCCGTAAGCCTTCTTCGGTCTCGAGGCGGACAGCGCCGGGCCTCGTAACTTGTCTCACCCGATAAGGGCCTTCCCACTTCGGCGTCAACTTGTTGGAATTCTTGGCGGACTGAACACGCCGAAGAACAAGGTCGCCTTCCTCGAGACTCCTGGCCTTGACTTTGCGGCTATGATAGCGGCGCAAAGCTTGCTGGTATCGAGCAGCTCGTACAGCAGCCTGGAGACGTCCCTCCTCAAGGAGCAATGCGTCATCTTGCCGCAGCTGCTCTTGCTCGAGCTCATCGTAAGCGAGTACTCGAGGAGATCCGTATACGAGTTCCGTGGGGAGAACTGCTTCTGCTCCATAGACTAGAGCAAAAGGTGTCTGTCCGGTAGCTCGACTTGGTGTTGTTCTGATTGACCAAAGAGCCGCCGGGAGCTCCTCTATCCAATTTCTTCCGCACTTGCGCAGCCTGTCAAAGGTCCTTGTCTTGAGTCCGTGCAGCACTTCAGCGTTTGCCCTCTCCGCTTGACCGTTGCTCCTCGGGTGAGCAACAGAAGCGAAACAGACCTTGGCGCCAAGGTCTTGGACGTACTGCATGAAGGTGTGACTCGTGAATTGCGTACCGTTGTCGGTGATGATCCTGTTAGGGATCCCGAAACGGCAAACAATCGACCTGAAGAACCTGACTGCTGACTGTGCTGTCACCTTCCTCACTGGCTCTACTTCTGGCCACTTTGTGAACTTGTCGATTGCAACGTACAAGTACTCGAAGCCCCCGACAGCGCGAGGGAAAGGGCCGAGGATATCGAGCCCCCAGACCGAGAAGGGCCATGACAAAGGGATTGTTTGGAGAGCTTGAGCTGGCTGATGTATCTGCTTCGCATGGAACTGGCACGCTTCACACTTGGTTACTAGTGCAGTTGCATCTTGGAGGGCTTCTTGCCAAAAGAACCCTTGCCGGAAAGCTTTCCCGGCAAGCGCCCTTGCGCCAATGTGGTGGCCGCATATGCCTCCGTGTATTTCCGCCAACAGCTTCTGTCCATCTTCTCTGGAGATGCACTTCAACCTGACACCGTTGAGCCTTCTTCTGTACAGCTCATTATCCACGAACTGATACATACTTGACTGCCTGGTTATTTTCTCTATCTCTTGAGGGTCGTCGGGAAGCTCTCCAGTTTGCAGAAAACGGACGATCTGCTGCGCCCATGCCGGAGCCCGAGGTTCGACGGCAAGGACTAAAGGTTCGAGGGCCGCTGCGGGAACCTCAGCTTCTACGGCAAGGACCTCTGGTTCTGCCGGAGCTGACGGTCCCCCGGCAAGCTCGCCGGGGCGAGGCTTGCCGGGAACGCTTGCTTCAACTGTACAAGCCCGAGGACTTGCAGGAGCAAACTGTTCCTCAGCGTTCTGGTTGTTGATCTTGGGGACCTTGGCGGCGGTTTCAGGAAGATCCGCCGGCAAGTAGTCGCCGGAGACCAACTTTCTCTTCTTGGACTGCCCAGTTGATGGTGTAACGGATGGCTGAGTCAGCTTGAGTAAGAAGGTCCCTGGTTCCACAGGTAACTTCATCGCGGCGCGCTTTGAAAGGCCATCTGCAATTTCATTTTGAGCTCTCGGGACGTGCTCCATCTGCAAACCTTCAAAGTGCTCTTCAAGCTTTCTCACTTCATCAACATAAGCTTCCATCAAAGGGCTCTGATAGCTCTTATTAACTTGCCGGACCACCAACTGAGAATCGCCCCGCACAATCAGCTTTCTGATCCCAAGTTCGGCCGCAATCCTGAGGCCGGCGAGCAAGCCTTCATATTCTGCAGTGTTGTTTGTCGCTTGCTCCCTGGGAAAGTGCATCTGGATAACATATTTGAGGTGCTCTCCGGTGGGCGCGATGAGTACCACGCCAGCACCGGCGCCTTGCAGCGAGAAGGCACCGTCAAAATACATTACCCATTCACTTGTCGCTTCTTGTACGGGTACACTTGTTTCTTGAACTTCTTCTTCTGGTGTCGGGGTCCACTCAGCTATGAATTCTGCCAAAGCTCGGCTCTGTATGGTTGAAGTACTTTCAAACTTGAGTCCAAAGCTCGACAGCTCCAGTGCCCACTCAACGATCCTGCCTGTTGCTTCTGGATTGTGCAATATCCTCTTCAACGGAAAGCGAGTGATCACTGTTATCTCATGGGCTTGGAAGTAATGGCGCAGCTTTCTCGAGGCCATGAGGAGGCCGAAAAGCAATTTTTGCACACTAGAGTATCTTGATCTAGCCCCCTGGAGAAGGGAACTTACAAAATACACTGGGCGCTGCACCATCTTCTTCCGCACCTCTCCTTGCTCCTGCGCAGAGTCTTCCTTGTCGGGACCAGAGCTTGTCGGGACAGCCCCCTGCTTGTCGCTGGATTCGCTTGCCGGTGATGCTGACTCCTCGTCGGACTCCCTCTCCGCTACTAACGCAGCACTAACCACTTGGTTGGTTGCCGCTAAGTATAGCAACAACTTTTCCTGTGGCCTAGGTGCGACAAGTATAGGAGTGGAGGACAGGTACCGTTTCAAATCCTGCAACGCCGCCTCCGCTTCCGGAGTCCACTTCATGGGACCTGCCTTCTTCAAGATTTTGAAGAAGGGTAGGGCGCGTTCTGCAGACTTTGAAATGAACCTACTGAGGGCAGCAACACAACCTGCA
Organism: Secale cereale; assembly: GCA_902687465.1. Lineage (NCBI taxonomy): Eukaryota > Viridiplantae > Streptophyta > Magnoliopsida > Poales > Poaceae > Secale > Secale cereale. Next base: position 730,457,155 of record LR738714.1, read on the forward strand.
AGCCTTCTGACATCCTTGACGCGCTTCGGGGCCTCTATCTGCTCGATGGCTTTGATCTTGTCGGGGTTGGCTTCAATCCCCCTCTGTGATACAAAGAACCCGAGAAGCTTGCCGGAGGGGACTCCAAAGACGCACTTCTCGGGGTTCAACTTGAGCTGTATCCTGCGCAGGTTCTGAAACGTTTCTTCCAAGTCTTGAATCAGGGTTTCTTTGCTCTTGCTCTTCACCACGATGTCATCCATGTAAGCTTCTACATTTCTGTGGATCTGTGGCTCAAAAGCAGTGTACACTACCCTTGCAAAGGTTGAGCCTGCATTCTTCAATCCAAATGGCATGCGGATAAAGCAATAAGTGCCACATGGAGTGATAAACGCAGTCTTCTCTTCGTCTTCCTTAGCCATGAAAATCTGATGATAGCCTGAGTATGCATCAAGAAAACAGAGTAGCTCACATCCGGCAGTGGAGTCAACGATCTGGTCAATGCGCGGCAAAGGGAATGGATCCTTGGGACATGCTTTATTGACATCGGTGAAGTCTATACACAATCTCCACTTCCCGTTGGCCTTGCGCACGACGACTGGGTTTGCCAACCACGTCGGATGGATCACACCTCTAACTAGGCCTGCTGCTTCTAGCTTCTTGATTTCCTCGTTGATGAACTCTTGGCGCTCCACGGCTTGCTTCCTCACTTTCTGCTTGATGGGCCGCGCATGAGGACAGACAGCAAGCTTGTGCTCAATCACCTTCCTGGGAACACCGGGGATGTCAGATGGTTGCCAGGCAAACACATCGACATTCGCCCGCAGGAAGGCGACGAGCGCGCTTTCCTATTTGCTGTCAAGGGTGGCACTGATGGTGAAGGTACCACCAGTGCCGTCCTCCTTCGCGGAAACTTTCTTGGTTGCCGGAGGAGCAGCCATTCCTTTCTTACTCTTGCCGGTGGAGCTCGATGGAACGTCCTCGACGGCAGCGCAGCACTCCGAGGAGGTGCGGTTGCCGGAGTGGGTCCCAGAGCACTTGCCGGACTTGGTCTTCGTCTTCTTCCCCCCGGGAGCTTCAGCGGCAAGAGTACCCTCCTCGGCCGCAGCTGCCGCATCCCGGTAAATCTTGTCGGCGCAAATAAGTGCATCCTTCTTGTCGCTGTGGACAGTGATGACGCTTATCGGCCCCGGCATCTTCATCACGTTGTAAGCATAGTGGGAAGCTGCCATGAACTTGGCGAGGGCAGGACGGCCAAGTATTCCATTGTAGGGCAATGGAATATCGGCGACGTCAAAGGTGATGCGCTCAGTTCTGAAGTTGAGCTCCCCGCCAAAGGTCACCGGCAGAGTGATCTTTCCCTTGGGCTTGCTCCTTCCCAGGTTGATTCCTTGGAATGAACCGGTCTCTTCGAGCTCGCCATCTTGAATCTGGAGTTTCTTGATCACAGCGGAGGAGATCAAGTTCAGCCCGGCCCCGCCGTCTACCAACATTTTGGTGACCTTGAGGTTGCGGATGGTGGGAGAAACCAGCATCGGCAAGCACCCGACCGCAGTGGTGCGGTCAGGGTGATCCTCAAGATCAAAAACGATGGGCGTGCTGGACCATTTGAGGAGCCTGCGCGACTCCACGGGCGGCTCCGCTGCGTTCACCTCACGCACCCACTGTTTTAGCTGGCGGTGGGAGGTGTGCAGGGAGGCGCCACCGTCGACGCACAGGACCTCCGTGGCCTTCTGGAACTCCTGCTCGCTGTTCTCGTCGTCCTCCATGTCTTCATCGTCGTCTTCGTCGTTGTCGCGGCCCCGGGGAGGTCGATCCCCTTGCCGCTGCTTAGCCTTGCCGCGGCGTCCTCCCCGGCCGTTGAACGGCCGCTTCTTGCTGGGCTCTTCCCCGCCCCCTTGGGCCTTCTCCTTGTCGCGCCTCTCGTACTCAGCTTTTTGCTGCTCGACGAGGTACTCGACGCGCTTGCAGTTGGAGAGGTCGTGACCCTTGGTGCGGTGAATCTTACAGTATTGCTTGTCGGAGCTACCCGGCTTGTCGGCCGCCGCTGCAGGGGCAGGCTCCTTGCCGGAGCCGCCAGCCTGTGCTTGCTTGGCGGGGGCCTCCTTGCCGGACTTCTCGACGGCAAGCACCTCCTTCTTGCCCTTCTTTCTGTTGTTCCGCCGCCGGCTCTTCTTTGCCGGGGCGGTGTCGTCGCTGTCGCTTCCTCCTGCGCCAGCATCCTCCCCGGGGAGTTTCCTCCCCTCTTCTGCGCGTGCGCACTTGTCAGCAAGAGCGTAGAGCTCGCTGACGTCCCTAATCTTGGTCATCGCCATTTCCTCACGCATGCGGCGGTTACGCACGTTCTGATGGAACGCGCTGATAACCGCGGCAGGGTGAACGTCAGGGATGTTGTGCTGCACCCGGCTGAAGCGTTGGATATATTTGCGCAGGGGCTCGCCTTCCTTCTGGGCCAAAATATGGAGATCGCTCTCCTGGCCATGGGGTTTGTGGCCGCCGGTGAAGGCGCCAACAAACTGGTGGCAAAGGTCGGCCCAAGAAGAGAAGGAACCTTCCGGCAAGTGCATGAGCCACGAACGGACGTTTGGCTTTAGCACGAGCGGGAAGTAATTCGCCAAGATCTTCTCGTCGCACCCCCCGGCAGCTTGTACTGCGATGGTGTAGACGCTGAGAAACTCCGAGGGGTGCGTCTTGCCGTCGTACTTCTCCGGTACATCGGGCTTGAAATTCTTCATGCTGGGCCACTGGACGCGCCGCAGCTCGCGGGTGAACGCAGGGCAGCCTGCCGCGTACGGCAAGTCGCCTGGTTCACCGGGCGCGTGCGCGTCGACAGTGTTCCCAGCTCTCTTGTCGGATTGTCGCCGAGCTTCTCGGCGGCGCTCGATTGTGGTCCGAGCGTCTTCATCTCGCCGGTCGTCGAGGACCTGGCGCTGGTCCCGACGGGCCCGCGGGTCCGACGAGGCTGTGGAGCCGTCGTCGGGGTTGTTCCGGCGGGGCGGCGTCTTCTGTTTCTGCGGCGGGGAGTGCACGCTTGTCGCACCCCCGGCGGTCTTGTCGCCGATAGCCTTCGTCTTCTCAGCTTGCCGCGGCCGTGAGGTCGACGACTGCTGTGGAGAGTCGTTGTTGGCGAAGTCTATCAGGCTCCGGATGGTGGCCCTCCATTCTTCGGCCTTGTCGGCCGCCGGAGGAAAGTCGAGGAGCAGCTGCGCCCTTGCGAGCGCTTCTGCTGGAGTAGAGGGGAACGCGGGTGAGCGGTGCGAGGAGCGGGATACGCTCGGACTTCTAACAACGTTAGAAGGAGCGGGGTCCCGCGCCGGCGCCTTCGCTTTGCTCGTGCCCGGACGGGGGTCCGGGGCGTCCCGCGAGCCTCCGGTTTGGCCTTGCCCCAGCAAGCGGATACCACCTCCCGTGGTATGGCGCTGCGGGGTCGTCGTGTGCTGTGATGGACGCGGCGCGTCCACGGAGACCGAGGTCCGGTCGTCCGTCCTGTTCTTGGATCTGGTGGCACCGTGAGTGTCCTCACCGGCAACCACCCTTCCGACGGCGTCTCCCCCGCCCACCGTTGGCTCTGGTGGCGGCGGGTGAGACGCAGACGGGCCTCCGACCTCCGAAGGCTTCTTCTTCGGGGCCATGGAGTTGTCGCTGATGAAGTTGCTGATGAAACTGGAGAGGTTGATGAAGAACGCGCCCGCGCGAACGCCGAATCAGGTTCGCACAACCTCGACGCCCCCTACCTGGCGCGCCAAAGATGTCGGGGGAAACTGTCCGCCACGAACACCTATGGGACCGGAGCCCCTTGTCTGTGCGGTACGAGGGCGGAGGGAGCACAAAGAGCAGATCGTGACGAGCACGCGGGCAGTTTTACCCAGGTTCGGGCCGCACGGATGCGTAAAACCCTACTCCTGCTTGGTCGTGTATTGAGTTGAGTGCCCGGGAGCTTGAAGAAGCAGCTACACCGAGCGTGAGAGTGATCTAGGTTCCCAACCCCCTCCACGTTGTGCATGGGCCTCCTTTTATAGTGCAAGGGGTCACCGACAGGTGTCAACGTAGGAGAAAGGGGTGAAAACGTAAAAGAGGTGGTAGTTGTAACAGTGCGGGAACAGTGGAGCTACAGTACAGAACAGTGGTCTATACCTACTTTAACAGTGGGGGACAAGTGCATTTAATGCCCGTCGCCGTCGACCCCAAAAGCTCCCGCCTTAGCATCTCCGTCCGCCACGGCGACGGATCCATCACCGTGGAGCGCCACCGTGTCCCCCAGGCTGCACACCTATCCGCCACGCGTCCCTGGATAGGCCCCAGGGCGACGCGTGGGCCGATGAGCTGGAGCGCGGGCACACAGCGCAGCCTCCCCGGCAAGCACCTTGCCGGGGCCTTGACCTTGCCGGGCCCGGGAGCTTGTCGCTCCCCGGGCCTCTTGCCGGGGCGCATATAGCGCCGAGGCGTAGTCTTCTAGTCTTCCTGGCAAGCTCCTCTTGCCAGGGTCTTGTGATAGCGGGATGGTCTTGAGCCTGGTACGGCCTTCCCGGCAAGCTCCTCTTGCCGGGGTCTTGGTCTTCTTCCTTTTATACTTTGTTTTTGAATGGTTTAATAAGGAGCAGGAAGGTCTCCGGCGAGCCCGCAGTAAACCTTGCCGCGGGAAGCTGCAACTGCCCGTGCACAAGTTGGGGTACTGGGGTACCCCTACCTTAGTACACCGACAGTGTGATATGCAAAAGAAGAGGGATATGATACGTCTCCAACATATCTATATTTTTTTATTGCTCCATGCTATTATTTATGATGTTTTGGTTGTTTAATGGGCTTTGTCATACACTTTTATATTATTTTTGGGACTAACCTAATAACCCAAAGGCTCGGTCCAGATTGTTGTTTTTGCCTGTTTTAGGGTTTTACAGAAAAGGGATATCAAATGGAGTCCAAATGCAATGAAACCTTCGGGAGAAATATTTTTGGAGAAAATCACGCACGGGAGACTTCAGAACCACGGAGTAGGGGCCACGAGGTGCCCATGAGGGTGGGGGCGCGCCCCCCTGCGCAGGGCGCGCCCCCTGCCTCGTGGGTCCCTCGTGAGCCCCCCGGTGTCCTCCTTCCTCCTATATAAGCCTACGTACACCGAAACCATCAGAAGAAGAGACAAAAACCTAGTTCCACCGCTGTAACCTTCTGTTCCCGTGAGATCCCATCTTGGAGCCTGTTCTGGAGCTGCGCCGGAGGGGGGATCCATCACGGAGTGCTTCTACATCATCATCATCGCCCTCACCATGAGTTGTGAGTAGTTTACCATAGACCTTCGTGTCCATAGCTAGTATCTAGATGGCTTCTTTTCTCTCTCTGGATCTCAATACAAAGTTCTCCTCGATCTTCAAGTAGATCTATTCGATGTAATCTCTTTTTGCGGTGTGTTTGTCGAGATCCAATGAATTATGTGTTTATGATCAAGATTATCTATGAGAAATATTTGGTTCTATTCTGAACTCTTTATGTGTGCTCATAATATCCTTGCAAGTCTCTTCGAATTATTGGTTTGGTTTGGCCTACTAGATCTATAGTTCTTGCAATGGGAGAAGTGCTTGGCTTTGGGTTTAATCTTGCGGTGTCCTTTCCAAGTGACAGTAGGGGAAGCAAGGCATGTATTGTATTGTTGCCATCGAGGATAAAAAGATGGGGTTTATATCATATTGCTTGTGTTTATCCCTCTACATCATGTCATCTTGCTTAAGGCGTTACTCTGTTCTTAGGAACTCAATACACCAGATGCATGCTGTATAGCGGTCGATGTGTGGAGTAATAGTAGTAGATGCAGGCAGGAGTCGGTCTACATGTCTCGGACGTGATGCCATATACAATGATCATGCCTAGATAGTCTCATAATTAGTCGGTCTACTTATATCCTTTTGAGAGTCTATTAAAACAGCATGGTAATGTGTTTAAGCTATTAAACTAGTCTTCACATTATAGACATCCAATATCAATGTAGTTAAAAAAATCACACTAAGTGCATTGAATATGATGAGAAGTTGGATGCTTGATAATTGTTTTGAGATATGAGGATAGTGATATTAGAGTCATGCTAGTGGAGTTATTATGAAATTGAGAAATACTTGTGTTAAGGTTAGTGATTCCCGTAGCATGCACGTATGGTGAACCACTATGTGACGAAGTTAGAGCATGAGGTATTTGTAAAGTGCCAACCTTTGTGTGGAGGTCGGGGCGCGTGATGGTTAACTCCTACCAACCTCCTCCCTAGGAGCATGCGTTGATTGCTTTGTTTTGATGACTCGTAAATTTTTGCAATAAGTATATGAGTTCTTATGACTAATGTTGAGTCCATGGATTATACGCACTCTCACCCTTACACCGTTGCTATCCTCTCTTGTATCGCGCAACTTTCGCCGGTACCATACACCCACTATATATCCTTCCTCAAAACAGCCACCATATTATTCCTCAAAACAGCCACCATATTATTCCTCAAAACAGCCACCATACATACCTATCATGGCATTTCCATAGCCATTCCAAGATATATTGCCATGCAACATTCCACTGTTCCGTTCATATGACACGCTTCATATTGTCATATTGCCATGCATGATCATGTAGTTGACATCGTATTTGTGGCAAGGCCACTATGAATAATTTTTCATACATGTCGCTCTTGTTTCATTGCACATTCCAGTACACCGCCGGAGGCATCCATATATAGAGTCATAGTTTGTTCTAGTATCGAGTTGTAATATGGAGTTGTAATGAAAGTGTGATGATCATCATTATTAGAGCATTGTCCCATGGGAGGAAAGGCTAAATCAATAAAGCCCCTCCACAAAAAAAGAAAACAAAAAAAGGCCAAAGAAAAAAGAAAGGCCCAAAAAAAGGGACAATTGCTACTATCTTTTTCCGCACTTGTGCTTCAAAGTAGCACCATGTTCTTCATTGTAGAGAGTCTCATGCTTAGTCACTTTATATACTATTGGGAATATTCATTATAGAAGTTGGCTTGTATATTCCAATGATGGGCTTCCTCAAATGCCCTAGGTCTTCGTGAGCAAGTAAGTTGGATGCACACCCACTAGTTTCTTTTGTTGAGCTTTCATACATATTTAGCTCCAGTGCATCCATTGCATGGCAATCCCTACTCACTCACATTGATATCTATTGATGGTCATCTCCATAGCCCGTTGATACGCCTAGTTGATGTGATACTATCTCCCTCCTTTTTGTCTTCTCCACAACCACCTCTCTATTCAACCCATAGTGCTATGTCCATGGCTCACGCTCATGTATTGCGTGAAAGTTGAAAGGTTTGATAGAATAGAGTATGAAAACAAGTGCTTGGCTGAAATCGGGGTTGTGCATGATATGAATATTTGGTGTGATGAAGAGGTAGCATAGCCAGACTATATGATTTTGTAGGGATAACTTTCTTTAGCCATGGTATTTTGAGAAGACATGATTGCTTTGTTAGTATGCTTGAAGTATTATTATTTCTTATGTCAAAATAGACTTTTATCTTGAATCTTTCAGATCTGAACATTCATGCCATAATTAAGAGAATTAAATTGAAAAACTATGTTGGTTAGCATTCCACATCAAAAATTCTGTTTTTATCATTTACCTACTTGAGGACGAGCAAGAATTAAGATTGGGGATGACTGATACGTCTCCAACGTATCTATAATTTTTGATTGTTCCATGCTATTATTTATGATGTTTTGGATGTTTAATGGGCTTTGTCATACACTTTTATGTTATTTTTGGGACTAACCTACTAACCCAAAGGCCCAGTCCAGATTTTTGTTTTTTTGCCTGTTTTAGGGTTTTTACAGAAAAAGGGATATCAAACGGAGTCCAAACGGAATGAAACCTTTGGGAGAGATATTTTCGGACAAAATCACGCACGGAAGACTTGAGAACCACGGAGTAGGGGCCACGAGGCGCCCACGAGGGTGGGGAGCGCGCCCCCCTGCCCAGGGCACGCCCACCTGCCTCATGGGTCCCTCGTGAGGCCCCCGGTGTCCTCCTTCCTCCTATATAAGCCTACGTACCCCGAAACCATCAGAAGAAGAGAGAAAACCCTAGTTCCACCACCGTAACCTTCTGTTCCCGTGAGATCCCATCTAGGAGCCTGTTCCGGAGCTCCGCCCGAGGGGGGATCCATCACGGAGTGCTTCTACATCATCATCGTCGCCCTCACCATGAGTTGTGAGTAGTTTACCATAGACCTTCGGGTCCATATCTAATATCTAGATGGCTTCTTATCTCTATCTGGATCTCAATACAAAGTTCTCCTCGGTCTTCGAGGAGATCTATTCAATGTAATCTCTTTTTGCGGTGTGTTTGTCGAGATCCGATGAATTGTGAGTTTATGATCAATATTATCTATGAGGAGTATTTGGTTCTTTTCTGAACTCTTTATGTGTGCTCATAATATCCTTGCAAGTCTCTTAGAATTATTGGTTTGGTTTGGCCTACTAGATCTATAGTTCTTGCAATGGGAGAAGTGCTTGGCTTTGGGTTCAATCTTGCGGTGTCCTTTCCTAGTGACAGTAGGGGCAGCAAGGCACGTATTGTATTGTTGCCATCGAGGATAAAAAGATGGGGTTTATATCATATTGCTTGAGTTTATCCTTCTACATCATGTCATCTTGCTTAAGGCTTTACTCTGTTCTTATGAACTCAATACACTAGATGCATGCTGGATAGCGGTCGATGTGTGGAGTAATAATAGTAGATGCAGGCAGGAGTCGGTCTACTTGTCTCGTATGCGATGCCTATATACAATGATCATGCCTAGATAATCTCATAATTATTCGCTTTTCTATCAATTGCTCGACAATAATTTTTTCACCCGCCGTAGAATATCGCTATCATGAGAGAAGCCACTAGAGAACACTATGGCCCCCGGGTCTATTCTCAACATATTAATCTACATTTACTTTACTTTTTCGCTTTTACTTTCTGTTCTTATTAAACAAAAAAATAGAAAAAATATAAACAATCATCTCTATCAGATCTCACTTTCATAAGTGACCGTAAAGGAATTGACAACCCCTTATTGCGTTGGCTGCGAAGTTCTTATTTGTTTGTGCAGGTGTGAGGGACTCGCGCGTGGTCTCCTACTGGATTGATACCTTGGTTCTCAAAAACTGAGGGAAATACTTACGCTACGTTGCTGCATCTCCCTTTCCTCTTCGAGAGAATACAACGCAAGCTCGATAAGTAGCAGGATACGGATAATGATATTGTCAAATTGAAGTTATTTCCGTTTTCACTTAGAGATCGTGCTAAAACTTGGTTTTCCTCTCTGCCTACAAATAGTATTGATTCGTGGAATTAGTACAAAGATGCTTTTATCTCTAAGTATTTCCCTCCTGCTAAGATTATCTCTCTTAGAAACGATATTATGAATTTTAAGCAACTAGATCATGAGCATGTTTCACAAGCTTGGGAGAGAATGAAATTAATGATACGTAATTTCCCTACACATGGTTTGAACTTATGGATGATTATTCAAAACTTTTATGCTGGCTTGAATTTTGCTTCTAGAAATCTTTTAGATTCGGCCGCAGGAGGCACTTTCATGGAAACTACCTTAGGAGAAGCTACCAAACTCCTAGATAATATTATTTTTCATTATTCTCAATGGCACACCGAAAAATCTACTAGTAAAAAAGTACATGGCATTGAAGAGATTTGTGTTTTGAGTGGAAAGATGGATGAACTTATGAAATTATTTGCTGCTAAGAGTGCTTCTTCTGATCCTAATGATATGCCTTTATCCATGTTGATTGAAAATAATAATGAATCTTTGGATGTGAATTTTGTTGGTAGGAATAATTTTGGTAACAATGCTTATAGAGGAAACTTTAATCCTAGGCCTTTTCCTAGCAATTCCTCTAAAAATTATGGTAATTCCTACAATAACTCTTATGGAAAGATGCCTTCTGAATTTGAAACTAGTGTTAAGTATTATATGAATTCGCAAAAGAATTTCAATGCTTTGCTTGAAGAAAAATTGTTTAAGATTGATAAATTTGCTAGAAGTTTGGATAGAATTACTCTTGATGTTGATTCTTTGAAACTTAGATCTATTCCACCTAAGCATGATATCAATGAGTCTCTCAAAGCCATGAGAGTTTCCATAGATGAATGCAAAGAAAGAACCACTAGGATGCGTGCTACAAAGGAGAGTTAAATAAAAGTGTGTTCTTCTAGGTATCATGAAAATAAAGATGAAGATCTGAAAGTTATTGATGTGTCTCCTATTAGATCCTTGTTTTCTAGTATGAATCTTGATAATGATGGGATTGGAGATGAGTCTACTTTAATTAAAAGGTGTCCCAATGATTCTGAATTTTTAGATCTTGATGCTAAATTGTTAAAAGTGGGAGTGAAGAGATTAAAACTTTGCATAGTGATGAACCCACTACTTTGGATTTCAAGGGATTCAATTATGATAATTTCTCTTTGATTGATTGTATTTCCTTGTTGCAATCCGTACTAAACTCTCCGCATGCTTATAGTCAAAATAAAGCTTTTACCAAACACATAGTTGATTCTTTGATGCAATCTTATGAAGGAAAACTTGAATTAGAAGGTTCTATCCCTAGAAAGCTTTATGATGAGTGGGAACCTACTATTAAAATTAAAATTAAAGAGCATGAATGATTTTCTTTGTGTGATTTGGGTGCAAGTGTCTCCACTATCCCAAAAACTGTGTGTGATTTGTTAGGTTTCCATGAGATTGATGATTGTTCTTTAAATTTGCTTCTTGCGGATTCCACTATTAAGGAACCTATGGGAAGGATTAATGATGTTCTTATTGTTGCCAATAGGAATTATGTGCCCGTAGATTTCGTTGTTCTTGATATATAGATTGCAATCCTTCATGTCTTATTATTCTTGGTAGACCTTTCCTTAGAACGATTGGTGCAATTATTGATATGAAGGAAGGAAATATTAGATTCCAATTTCCGTTAAGGAAAGGCATGGAACACTTTCCTAGAAATAAAATTAAATTACCATATGAATCTATTATGAGAGCCACTTATGGATTGCCTTCCAAAGATGGCAATACATAGATCAATCCTTGTATCGTGCCTAGCTAGGGGCGTAAAACGATAGCGCTTGTTGGGAGGCAACCCAATTTTATATTTTTTGTTTTTGCTTCTCTTTAGGAATAAATATTGCATCTAGCTTCTGTTTAGATGTGGTTTTGTGTTTTAATTAGTGTTTGTGCCAAGTAGAACCTTTGGGAAGACTTGTGTGAAGTTTATATGATCTTGCTGTGAAAAACAGAATTGTTAGCGCTCGCTAGAATAGTCACCAGATTTTACTGGATCGTGCTATTTAGTTCATTCTTTTTTCAAATTATTAATAGACAAATTACTCACGTTTACCAATTTATTTCAATTTTTTTTGGAGTTACACAAGTATGCGAAAGTTACAGATTACTACCGACTGTTCTGTTTTTGACAGATTATGTTTTTCGTGTGTTGTTTGCTTATTTTGATGAATCTATGAGTAGTATTGGGGAGTATGAATCATAGAGAAGTTGGAATACAGTAAGTTTAACACCAATATAAACAAAGAACGAGTTCATTACAGTACCTTTGAGTGGTGGTTTGTTTTCTTATACTAACGGAGCTCACGAGATTTTTGTCTATGTTTTGTGTTGTGAAGTTTTCAAGTTTTGAGTATTGCTTTGATGGACTATGGAACAAAGAGTGGCAAGAGCCTAAACTTGGGGATGCCCCGGGAATACATCCCCTCTTTCGTCTTTATCTACCGGTAACTATACTCGGGACTATATTTTTATTCACCACATGATATGTGTTTTATTTGGAGCGTCATGTATTATTTGAGTATTTGCTTGTTAGTTTGCCACAATCATCCTTGCTGGACACACCTTTTTGAGAGAGATAAATATGGCCTAGGAATTGTAAAAACACTCTATGTGCTTCACTTATATCTTTTGTGTTGAATAGTTTTTGCTCTAGTGCTTCACTTATATCTTTTAGAGCACGGTGTTAATTTTATTTTGAAGAAATTGTTGATCTCTCATGCTTCACTTATGTCCTTTTGAGAGTCTATTAGAACAGCATGGTAATGTGCTTTGGCTATAAAACTAGCCTTCACATGATAGGCATCCAACATGATGTAGTAAAAACTTTCATACTAAGTGCATTGAATATGATGAGAAGTTGGATGCTTGATAATTGTTTTGAGATATGAGGATAGTGATATTAGGGTCATGCTAGTGGAGTTATTATGAAATTGAGAAGTACTTGTGTAAAAGTTAGTGATTCCCGTAGCATGCACGTATGGTGAACCGCTATGTGACGAAGTTAGAGCATGAGGTATTTGTAGAGTGTCATCCTTTGTGTGGAGGTCGGGGGCGCGCGATGGTTAACTCCTACCAACCTCCCCCCTAGGAGCATGCGTACGGCAGTGTACCGGGATGTGCAATGAATCAAGAGTGACATGTATGAAAACTTTCACACAATGTAAGTGTGATGATCATCATTATTAGAGCATTGTCCCATGCGAGGAAAGGCCAAACAAAATAAAAGGCCCCTCCAAAAAAAAGAAAAAAGGGACAATTGCTACTATCTTTTTCCACACTTGTGCTTCAAAGTAGCACCATGTTCTTCATGATAGAGAGTGTCATGTTTAGTCACTTTCATATGCTAGTGGCAATTTTCATTATAGAACTTGGCTTGTATATTCCAACGATGGGCTCCCTCAAATGCCCTAGGTCTTCATGAGCAAGCAAGTTGGATGCAGACCCACTTAGTTTATTTTGTTGAGCTTTCATAGATATTTAGCTCTAGTGCATCCGTTGCATGGCAATCCCTACTCACTCACATTGATATCTATTGATGGGAATCTCCATAGCCCTTTGATACGGCTAGTCGATGTGAGACTATCTCCATCCTTTTTATCTTCTCCACAACCACCACTCTATTCCACATAGTGCTATATCCATGGCTCACGCTCATGTATTGCGTGAAAGTTGAAAGGTTTGAAAGAATAGAGTATGAAAACAAGTGCTTGGCTGAAACCGGGGTTGTGCATGATATGGATATTTTGTGTGATGAAGAGGGAGCATAGACAATCTATATAATTTTGTAGGGATAACTTTCTTTAGCCATAGTATTTTGAGAAGACATGATTGCTTTGTTAGTATGCTTGAAGTGTTATTATTTCTTATGTCAATATAGACTTTTGTCTTGAATCTTTCAGATCTGAACATTCATGCCACAATTAATAGAACTACATTGAAAATTATGTTGGTTAGCATTCCACATCAAAAATTCTATTTTTATCATTTACCTACTCGAGGAGGAGCAGGAATTAAGATTGGGGATGCTTGATACGTCTCCAACGTATCTATAATTTTTGATTGTTCCATGCTATTATTTATGATGTTTTGGATATTTAATGGGCTTTTTCATACACTTTTATATTATTTTTGGGACTAACCTATTAACCCAGAGGCTCAGTCCAGATTGCTGTTTTTTTGCCTATTTCATGGTTTTACAGAAAAGGAATATCAAACGGAGTCCAAATAGAATGAAACTTCGGGAGAGATATTTTTGGAGCAAAATATGCACGGGAGACTTGAGAACCACGGAGTAGGTCAGACGTGGCGTCAACGAGGGTGGGGGCGCCCCCCTACAGGGCGCGCACCCCTGCCTCGTGGGCCCCACGTTTGGCCCCCAGTGCCCTCCTTCCTCCTATATATACCTACGTACCCCGAAACCATTAGACGATTAGAAAGAATCCTAGTTCCATCGCCGCAACATTCTGTTCCCGTGAGATCCCATCTTGGGGCCTTTTCCAGAGCTCCGCCGGAGGGGCGATCTACCACGGAGTACTTCTACATCATCATCATCGCATCACCATGAGTTGTAGTAGTTTACCACAGACCTTCGGGTCCATAGCTAGTATCTAGATGACTTCTTCTCTCTCTTTGGATCTCAATACCAAGTTCTCCTCGGTCTTCGAGGAGATCTATTCGATGTAATCTCTTTTTGCAGTGTGTTTGTCGAGATCCGATGAATTGTGGGTTTATGATGAAGATTATCTATGAGAAATATTTGGTTCTTTTCTGAACTCTTTTATGTATGATTATAATATTCTTGCAAGTCTCTTTGAATTATTGGTTTGGTTTGGCCTACTAGATCTATAGTTCTTGCAATGGGAGAAGTGCTTGGCTTTTGGTTCAATCTTGCGGTGTCCTTTCCCAGTGACAGTAGGGGCAGCAAGGCACGTATTGTATTGTTGCCATCGAGGATAAAAAGATGGGGTTTATATCATGTTATTTGAGTTTATCCCTCTACATCATGTCATCTTGCTTAAGGCGTTACTCTGTTCTTATGAACTTAATACTCTAGATGCATGCTGGATAGCGGTCGATGTGCGGAGTAATACTAGTAGATGCAGAATCGTTTCGGTCTACTTGTCTCGGACATGATGCCTATATATATTGATCATGCCTAGATAGTCTCATAATTATTCGCTTTTCTATCAATTGCTCGACAGTAATTGATTCACCCACCGTAGAATTATGCTATCATGAGAGAAGCCACTAGAGAAACCTATGGCCCCCGGGTCTATTCTCAACATATCAATCTACAATCTACTTTACTTTCCCATTTTTACATTATGTTCTTATATCCAAAAATACCAAAAATATCAAACTATCCTATCTATCAGATCTCACTTTCGTAAGTGTCTGTAAAGGGATTGACAACCCCTTATCACGTTGGCTGCAAAGTTCTTATTTGTTTGTGCAGGTGCGAGGGACTTGCGCGTGGTCTCCTACTGGATTGATACCTTGGTTCTCAAAAACTGAGGGAAATACTTACGCTATTGTGCTGTATCACCCTTTCCTCATCGAGGGAATACAACGCAAGCTCGAGAAGTAGCACCGCCAGGCGTGCTCCAGGACGCCCGCATCCTATTCGAGGGAATGGCATCCGCCGGTGACGAGGAGTACATGCAGAACCTCATCTTCCAGGGCGGTGCACCGGCCGCTGGCAACGATCCCAACGAGACACAAAGCCAGGACGGCCGCGGGGCCTTCACGCCGGTCGGCGCCTATGATACTGATCAGGCGGCCTTCATGCGTGATCAGGTCGGCATCGACTTGGACGGCTTCCCACTCGACCATGAGTTCCCGGACGACTACGGGCTAGAGGAAGAGGATGAGTGCAACATCGAAGCGGAGCCCTTGTTCGACGACGAGCTCACCAACCAAGCCGTCGGTCCTATGCCGAAGCGCGTGAGCAAGCGCACGAAGGCATACACGACGGCCGAGGACAAGCTTCTTTGCGAGTGTTGGCGAGACATTGGACAAGACCCCAAGGCAGGCGCCGAGCAAAGCATTCAACCTCTTGGATTCATGTTCACCGAGAGTTTCACGAGCGGAAGAAGTTTCTGCCTTACCAATTTGTGAGCACGCGCGGGTGGGTGTCCATTTCCAAACGATGGAGGGTTATCCAACAAGAGTGCAACAAATTTTGCGCCACTCTTGAGAGCGTCAAGGGCCGCCCCGTGAGCGGCATCGGCATGCAAGACATGGTATCCTAGCAAGCAGCCCTCTTTTGTGTCATCAAGTTCATGCTTGCTTGTTCATTTGCATGTCATTTGCCCATATGCTTGCATGTAAACATTTTGTAGGCATTTCAAGCTTTGGAGGCATTCAAGGTTCAACACAATGGTAAGTGCTTCAACCTCTCCCTTTGCTTTCGGGTCATCAAGGACGAGGAGAAGTTCAAGGCGCAATATGCCTCACTCAAGTCGCGTGGGGGAAGCAAGCCGTGGAGGATGTTGGGGAGGGCGAGCCGGCACGACTGAGGGGGAAGACCAACTCCAAGAAGGAGGACAAGCGGGATGCGGCATCCAACGCCTTGATCGCTACCGTGGAGGGCATGATGAACAAGAAGGACTCAAGGGAGGAGGAGCGCCGGATGTTCAAGGCGGAGCAATGGACGCTTTCATGGAGATTCAGAGGAGGCTTGAGATGGACGCGGCGAAGCAAGCCAAGAAGTTCGAGTTGGAGGCGGAGAAGCAAGCCAAGATGCTAGAGATCGAGGCCGCCAACGCGAAGACCAAGGCGAAAGAAGTGGCTCTCGCAAGCATGATGACCGGGGTGGAGATCATGAAGGTGGATCTCAACACCGTGTCGCCAAGGAAGAGGCCGTGGTTCGAGAAGATGCAGGTCGACATGCTCAAGTTCAACGACGAGTGATCTATGGACGCGAGCGCCATCTTTTTTGTATGCCGGCAGGTGTGCTGGCATGACCACGGGAGCCGCGATGGCGTGGTCGAACTCAAGTCCCCCATTTTTTGTGTGTTGGCATGTGTGTCGGCCGGCTGGCGAGTGCGCCAGCATGACTGTGGTGATATTTTCTGAAGCCGGTGCTGGCATTGTGCCGGCATGAGACATGGCCCGTGGCATGATCGGTCGCGGATCTTTTCTTTCAAAAAGTTAATTGCGGACATGAAATGGGTCGACGCGTTGGGCGCGCTGCCGACCCAAATAAAAAAACTGAGCGGACGCCGGACATGCGGCCGACTCAAATAAAAAACTGAGCGGACGCCGGACGTGCGGCCGACCAAAACGGACAAAAAGCGGACAAATGCGCCGTCCGTTTGGGTCGGTCCGTTGGAGTTGCTCTAAGCTCCTAAGATTTCAGATTTGAGCATAAGCTCAAGCTAGGTAGCGTATGAGCTGATATATTAACAAATTGTTTTTGATGGGGTACACAGGCAGATCGGGGAGAAGACGATGCTGCAGAGCATAGACAAGGCCGGACATCTCGTGCAACTGGAGAGGCCCTGCGTCTACAACGCGCGCCTCATGGAGTTCCTGGCATACTGTTGAAGCTTCCAAGGAGACTGCAAATTAATTAGTACTAGATCGATCGATCATTCTAGAGACTGCTTAATTAATTTGTTCACAGAGAATTGGGGTCCCATTTGTTGCAGTTTGATTGATTGTTTGCCCGTGTACAAGATATTATGAGTGTACATGATGCATAATACCATGCAGGGAGTCAGCACCGCGCAATTTGTCTACTTTTTTGCGTCTCAACATTTATATATGTACATCCACTTGAAATGCTTCAACATTGACGGTGGATTGAGGTTACAAGAGCATCTCTATCTGATGTAGGGTGGAACCCTAATCGGCAGATCTTTCACGAGATGGAGGAAATACCACAATGAACATGAAGAACACAAGGAGAACACGGAGAAAGACACGAGAGGAAACACTTAAATCAACACGAATACGGTCACACAAGTGTTAGATCCATGATACACGTCGAGATACACGATCCATAGTCAACAACGGTGATACAAAGATAGTCTTCTCCCGGAGGAGGTCTTGGATATCCCTTGGGATCTTCTCCGAGGTGGAGGTCTTGAATCCGAGGTGGATCTTCTCCGAAGAGGCCGCGGTCTCGTAGGAGAGGAACCACAAAGGTCTATGATATGAGCTAACACAAAGCTAACCCTAGAAAGTTTAGGTAGAGTGCTATATATAGGATAGGAGGGGCGAAGGGGTACATGGGCCTCGGCCCAATCATCGTGCACGCAGGCACGATCCGGATGATCCGGACGTTTGTCCGGATGATCCGGGATTCGGGGGTCGGATGATTCGGGAGGGCGTCAGGATGATCCGGACGTGTCTGAACGGCTGCAGGTGGTCCGGATGTCCGGGTCTTCGTCCGGATGTCCGGGGGTGTCCGGATGATCCGGGTCGGGATCCGGATGGTCCGGCTTCAGCGTGGAGCTTCGGGTGTCGGGGCGCACATTGTCCGGATCGTCCGGACGTTCGTCCGGATCGTCCGGGCTGTCTGAGCCTCGGTTGTCCTTCTCCTTCTTTCTTCGATTCTTCTTGATCCTTGACTTCTCCATGGTTATTCCCGATGTGCCTGAGTATGCAAAGAGTCTCCGATGAGGGTAGCAACCATGTCTCATTTGAATCAAAGGGATGTAGAGAGAGGAGCGAAGTCACCTCGGCCTCGAGAGCTCGTGCTCCAGCACGTGTCATGGGTCCACTTGATACTTGGCGAGTCGATGGTGGGTCCATGGGGACGACCTTGGGATGCTCCGCATCACTAACACTTCCCTTTATAAGTTTTAACTTCTCAAAAGATTATCCTTTATGAAGTTAATCCATATACCAACCATTTCTCCAAAACATTTAATGGACTAATTAATGACACATTTTCACTCTTGCTTTTCTTTTGTCCTCCTAAATATGTTAGTACTGAGAAAGCAGCGCCCCTCCCCTCTCCCTCTCGCGTCGCCCTGCGTGCGACTGAGTGGGAACCCTAGCCGCCGCAGGGCCTCCCTCCCTACTCTTCTCCTCCCTCGCCGCCGCCCGAGGGTACGGTCGGCGAAGCCCGGCTGTCGCCACCGGCTTCAGGGTTCTTTTGTCTGACGCACGGCGGGCGCGGTGGTGCATCGGCGCCAAGGTGCGGTGGCGGTGTG
Organism: Secale cereale; assembly: GCA_902687465.1. Taxonomy (NCBI): domain Eukaryota; kingdom Viridiplantae; phylum Streptophyta; class Magnoliopsida; order Poales; family Poaceae; genus Secale; species Secale cereale. Next base: position 730,475,647 of record LR738714.1, read on the forward strand.
GGCTGGCGGCATGACAGGCGGCGCGATGGTGGTGTGAGTGTGTGGTACGTCTCCGTTGCATCTATAATTTTTATTATTCCGTGCCAACATTATACAACTTTTACATACTTTTGGCAACAATTTATATGATTTATTGGACTAACCTATTGATCCAGTGCCCAGTGTCAGTTCCTGTTTTTTGCATGTTTTTTGTTTTGCAGAATATCCATATCAAACGAAATCCTAAGGTGATAAAAATTTACGGAGAAATATTTTGGAATATATGTGATTTTTGGGAGGTGGGATCAGCACAACGGGGCCCACAACCACCACAAGACACCTGGGCGCACCAGGCAGCCCAAGCGCGTGGTGGTGGGTTGAGCCCTCTTGTAAGTCGGTTGTAGCTCTACTTCGGGCTCAAGGAAGCTTATATCCGGAGAAAAAATCATCTTAAAATCTCAACGCAATCGGTGTTACGGATCTCGGGATATTTAAGAAACGGTTTTCGGCCAGATCTGGGGAGCGCAAAACCGAAGAGAACAGAGAGGGGGGGGGGTCCAATCCCGGAGGCGCTGCTGCCCCTCCGCCGCCTTGGAGGCCATGTACCAGAGGTGGAACTCTCCTCCCAACTAGAGGGAGGCCAAGGACGAAGAAGATGGAGGGGGGCTCTCTCCCCCTCTCTCCCGGTGGCACCAGAGTGCTGCCGGGGCAAGGATCTTGACGACGATCTACATCAACAATCTTGCTACCGTCAACACCAACTTTCTCCCGCTCTATGAAGCGGTGTAACACCTCTTCTCCCTACTATAATCTCTACTTAAACATGGTGTTCAACTCTATATATTATTTCCCAATGGTCTATGGCTATCTTCTGATGATTGAGCAGATTCGTTTTGTCCTATGGGCTAATCGTGATCTTGGTTGGTATGAGTGTATATTTTATTATGGGGTTGTCCTAGGGTGCCCTCTGTGTCGCGCAAATGTGAGGGGTTCCCGCTATAGGGTGTTGCAATACGTTCACAATTCGCCTATGGTGGGTTGCTAGAGTGACCGAAGCTTAAACCCTAGTAAGGGGGTGGTTGCGTATGGAAGTAAAGTGGACTTGATACTTAATGCTATGGTTGGGTTTTACCTTAATGATCTTTGGTAGTTGCGAATGCTTGTTAGAGTTCCAATCATAAGTGCATATGATCCAAGTAGAGAAAGTATATTAGCTCATGCCTCTCCCTCATATAAAATTGCAGGAATGATTATCGGTCTAGTTATCGATTGCCTAGGGACAAATGACTTTCTTGTGTGACAAAAAGCCATCTACTTTTATTATCTTGCATTTTATTCAAAGTTTTATTCTCGTAAAGTACTCCTAGTTTTATTCTTGTTCTAGGTAAAGCAAACGTCAAGTATGCGTAGAGTTGTATTGGTGGTCGATATAACTTTAGGGAATATTTGTTTTGCCTTTAGCTCCTCGTTGGGTCCGACACTCTTATTTATCCAAAAGGCTACAAACGATCCCCTATACTTGTGTGTTATCAGCGTGAAGGTCGGGGATGGCATGGCGGCGGCGCTCAGATCTAGTCGGCACGAGGCGCGGGGCGTGGGCGCCGTTGGCTGCGGGCGGCCGCCCTCTGCTGTGGTGGTCTGCTGGTGGGGGTGGCGGCACTGCAGTCCTAGTGCTGCAGGCCAGCGAGTGATGACAGCACGATGCTCCTCCTCCTCTCCCTTTCCTCATGTTCGTCAAGCTTGGTTGGAGGGATGGGTGGCCTCGATGCGGTCGCGTCACCTATTGCCGACACGGAGTGTGCCGGTACGGATTCTTCTGCTCCCCTTTCTCCCCCATTCCTCGACCGTGGGGCGAGTTAGCGCTGATCTACCAGTGGAGCGTTTGTGGGTCGATCCGTCGATCGAGGGCCTTTGTTTGGTCCAAACCTGGGGCCTTTGTGTAAGTCTCGAGGTTGTCTGGTTGCAAGGCAGCGGCTCTGGCGGCGGGAGGCGCGACATTTATGGGCTGTGCGTGCGTCTTAGGTGCGGGCGGGCAACCATGGCCTCACGGGTGGTGTGGTTGCGGGTGGCTGACGGAGTTAGGGTGCGATGGTGGGGTGTGAGCTCTGGGGTACACCACTTTCCCAATACTTTGATTGGCCGACGGTGGTGGCGGCCGTTGACGTCGTACCCTTCCTGAAGGCTCCGTCGTGGCGCCCACACTCATGTCGTCTTGCTCCGAGTGAAAACCTGATCTTCGCGGATCAGGCGGTGGCGACTATCCTTGATTGTACCCTTCTTGGAGGCACCGCTTTGGAGGCCCGGCTCCGGTGTTATCTGGTTCACATCTCTATGGTTGCATAAACTAAGTAGTCATTCTAGACTGATCGCATGCTTTAGGCAACCAACTAGTGGTTTGATCAATTTAAGACATAAACTTGTTTATTTGATCAAATAAGGACAAAACTGATTTGAAAGAAAAAACCGGGTACATGGCTGCCCGGTCAGCAAAGCATTGATCCCTTGCAAACTGACTAATATATCCGTAGGGATCTGTTAAAATAATGCCATGAGCCCC
>LR738714.1:730488424-730510181 GCA_902687465.1 Secale cereale
CTAACCAGCCTATACTAAGTAGTTTAGTATAAACATGTAAGGTATGAAAGCAGGTATCAACAACAGGGTATGCATCAAAATAGGATCATACAAAAAGCAGTAGCAGTTCTAATGCAAGCATAAGAGAGAATATAGTGGGCGATATCTGAATGATCAAGGGGGTTGGCTTGCCTGGTTGCTCAGACGAGAAGGAGGGGTCGTCGTCGATGCAGTCGATCATGACCAAGGTAGCATCAGTCTAGATGTCTACCGGAGAGAAGAGACGGAAGAAACAATAAATAGGAAGCACATAGATGCAACAAACATGCACAACATGTCAACACGTAGTGCTAGGGTGCTCTAATGCGTCGCTACTCGATACCGGCAAAGGGCGATAACATCCGGGAGAGTATCCCCGGTGTTTCGTGTTTTCGGACAGATGAATCGGAGGGGAAATGTTGTACATTCGCTATGCTAGGAGCATGTGGCAGACGAACGAACCACGTATTCGGATTCGTCTCGTCGCTCTGAGCAACTTTCGTAGAGTTACAGTTTATTTTCTATAAATTTTCAAAGTTTTAACAATATTCTAAAAATATTTTTAATTCGAAAATAAACAGAAATTGCTAGGTGCACCAGGTGCAGTGCACCCAGCAGCGCACCATAGCATGACGGTGGGTCTAGGGGGTCCCAGTTGACCAGTCAATGTTGACTGGTCAACAGGGGGTGGACGCCCCTTTCATTGACTCACCTAACTAATACAGATTAATTAGTAGTTTTATTAATTTAATTGATGAATTAATTCATTAATTAATATTTTTAGTATTTATTATTTACTCTTTTTTTAACTTTTTTAAAGGGGGCTGGGTCCCAACTGGCATTGTGCCAGAGGCCAAACGGGCGCTGGCTAATGGGGCTGCGGGCGCACGTGCCCGAGGCTAAACAGGCGGAGCCCCGGGGCGCACGGGCGACGGCAAGCCGTCGTAGCAGGGCGCCGGCGAGGCTCGGCCGGGCAAGACCACCGCGGACCGGCGCGGCGGGGGCCAGGCGGCCGTGGTGGAGCGGGGAAAGCGGCGCGGGGAATCAGCGCACTGGACGGCGGCGTGCCGACGGGAAGTGGAGGGAGCATGGGGCGGCTGCAACACAGGCGAGCGGCGACTGGCGGGCCGAGCGCGGGCCGGCAGGTGGTCGCGGGCTAGCCACGGCGGGCGCGACCAGCACGGCCATGGCACGCACCGTGGGTAGGGCGGCCAGCGGTGATAGTCGGAGGATAGCGTTGTAGTGGCGGCAGTAGAGAGCGGAGCGGCTGCGGCGGGCGGGCGAGATGCGGCTCGGGCGTGCGCATGCGTGTGCGGCGAGGCGTAGGGGCACGGCTAGGCCATGGCCGGGGGAGCGAGGCGCATCGGGCATGGCGTCTACACAGCGACGGGGCGGTGCGGGCTCCGGTAGCTCGGGCACGGCGATGACGGCGGCCTACGGCGCAGAGAGAAACTAAGTAGTGAGGAGAGAGGGAGAAGGGCTCACCGAGCGGCACACACGGTGGCCCTTGGTGGTTTAGTAGCTGTGGAATCGGGGCGGATCGAACGGCGGCGTAGCGGGGGCCGCGGTTGTTGAGGAAGACGCGAACGACGACGGTGCCGCTCCTCGGGCTCGATCCGGTGATGAGGAGGAAGAAGCAGTCCTCCGCGGACCTCCTGGACACCTCGGAGGGAGGAATGGGTGCTCGGCGACGACATTATTTAGTGGCGATTGATCTGGAGGGAGAGAGGAGAGGAGGAACGGGCGGAATTGGCAGGTGAGTGGGGGGTGGGTGAGGAGGCAAGTGGGGAGAGGATACGGGGAAGCCCGAGGCGTGGAGGCCTTATCCCCCCTGGGACGGCGCTGGCGAGGCGGTTCGACGGGAGCGAGCTCCTGTACGGGCGCGGTCGTGAACAGAAGAAGACGACCGGGGGAGAAGATGGGCTGGTCCTGGTCAGGTGGGCTGAGGCCCATGGGGGATGGAGGCCTCTCTCTCATCTCTTCTTTTTCCTTTTGTTTTAAAGCATCCGCTTCAAATAGTTTAGGACATTTAAACCCTTTGTAAAAATTGCTGGTTCTCCACCAATACTAACAAAGGATTATTTGTCACATGATGGTCATTTTTGTTTTCATGTTTGAGCAATTTTGAATTTCACATATAATTTGAAATTGAATTCAACTGGAATTAGAAAGAGAGGAGATACAATGATGAAGAAACACTTGTTTAGCAAAATGATTAACTTAACCCGGGGATTACTATAGCATCATTACACCGGGGTGTTACAACTCTCCTCCTCTAAAGTAAATTCTCGTCCCGAGAATTAAGAGGTAGATGAGAAAGATCGAGATATTCAGCACGGAGGTTATACTCGTGTTACCAAGTGGCTTCATCTTCAGAATGATTTGACAACTGCACCTTGAGGAACTCGGTAATCTTCTGGAGGCTTCGACATTCAGCTTCTTCAAGAAGGCGGATCAGATGCTCTTTGTATGTGAGATCATCTTGCACTTCAATCACATCCGGATCCACATCATGTTCCGTATCCTTAAAGCAACGACGAAGTTGCGACACGTGGAAGATGTCACGGACGTGAGAGAACTGAGGTGGCAACTCCAGTTGATAAGCCACCAGTCCATGTCGGGCGAGAATGCGGAAGGGTCCAATGTAGCGTGGAGCTAGCTTACCCTTGAATCCAAACCGATGAGTGCCACTCAAAGGAGTGACACGGAGATCAGCTTGTTCACCAGGTTGATAAGTTGAACCCCAGTGTTTCCGGTCATAGTTGCTCTTCTGGCGGCACTGGACAGCCTTGAGATTACCCCGGACAATACGAACCTGCTCTTCAGCTCGTTGAATAATGTCTGGACAAATGAGCGTCCGTTCCCCAATTTCTGACTAATTCAGAGGGGTTCGACACTTACGTCCATATAGCACTTTGAAGGGTGCCATCTTCAAGCTGTCTTGATAACTGTTATTATAAGAGAACTTCGCATAAGGGAGAGATTCTTCCCACTTCTTGCCGAAAGAAATAACAGAAGCCCGAAGCATGTCTTCTAGAATTTGATTGACTCGCTCGACTTGGCCTCGGGAATCGGGATGATAACAAGTGCTACAGGTAATATGTGTTCCCATTGCCTCTTGGAAACTATCCCAGAACTTCGAAGTGAAAATACTGCCGCGGTCTGAACTGATCTCCTTCGGAAAGCCGTTGTAACACCCCAGATCTAATACTCCTTATATGGCAATATAAACTTTTACCATTTGATCCGTATCCTTTCCTTGGGGTTTCTTTTCCAATTATGCCTTGTCATTGCATTGTCATGTTTTTCTTTCTTTATGCATTCATGCTTTTGCTTCATCATAATCATCGCATCATGGTCATCTTATGGCATTTCATTTGTCATTGTGCATTGCTCTTCCATTATGTCAAGTGAGTTCTTCTTGATCTTGTTCTGGTGGTTGATGCAAGGCATGCTCATTCCTAAGCCTCTCCAACCTTTCACCACTTCTCTTCCCTCTTTATCCCTTTCTTTATATGTTGCAAGTGGCACCTAGCCTATTCCTTTAATGTTCATCTTCCCCCAACTTTTCTTTCACCTTGTCTTGAACACCCATGCCAAATTTCACTTTGTTTAAAGATGATTTGGTTTGATTCCAAAATATCTGAAGTTTGAAGGTAATTCCTACTTGTTTTATTTTTCTACCTCTAAAAATGCCCAAGTCATTTTTATAAAATAGAGCATAACTCCAGGAGCTAGGAAATGTTGGTAATCAGAGCCTTCTCCGACCTACGAGCCCCCTGATTGATCGAACCGCTGACGGTTGAATGTAGGCACACAGACAAAATGTTTTGAGTCTTATATATATATATATATATATATATATATATATATATATATATATATATATATATATATATATATCAGAGAGTAGGATTTCTTTTTACTCCTCATCCCCTTCATCGCTCTGGTGAGGACTCCAGACGTTGTTTTATCTTCACTATTCTCAAAATTTCACCATTTTTTTAGGATCACACGGGTATTGTTAGGATTGTTCCGATATCTTTGTGACGAGAACATTGTTCTTGGTGCCTCCTGTCATTTAGGGGTTGTGGCAGTGTCCCGGGGAGTTGAGCTTCGAGGTGTTGTCGTCACAATGTATCGTAGCGGTTCTAGAATAACAGAGGCAGCCGACATTGAAAACTCTTCTATGCATGTCTGGTGGTGAGATAACCCCGACGTCACCCAGTACTGGGGGGATAGTTCGGGAGTATTGCCACAGCTAGTATAGAGGATGCGTTTCGAAGGTCCGAGGTAAATGGTTTCCAAAGATGACTGATTATGTGTTGACGGATGGATACAGCTGGATGTAGGTTTTGAGTTGAGTGTGCGGTGCTTCCCCTGTATCCCCAACACCAGATTGCATAACCGGAAAGCTTCGGGAATTAATAGGTGGGATTCAAGTAGCTCGTAGGTAATCTTCCAACGGGTGCATGATATGAGGTTGGGGTTCAACATCTAGTGGAGAGGCTATCATGGGCGTTGTTGCACTAGGGGGTTGCATCTTAAAGGATCCTTGGCTATGTTGATCCGGGGATGACAATGCCCTTTTTAACACGTACCATGAGGCATTCAGCAAGAACATGTGGGACGAAACCTCTATTATGTATTTGTTCCTTCTGTACCTTGTTGTTTTATTCTATCATTTTGTTCTCCCAAGTGGCTTCTCGACAAGGTGATGTACCATTATGCTATGGAATTCATTCGTTCAATTTTTGTTCGAATGTTCATTGTGAAGACTATATGTTGCAAATATCTAGACGTTGATTCAGCTTATCTATTAATTGCTTCAATGGCTAACGGCTGTCATCATCTTCAGGATGGCACCTAAAAAGTTCCCAGCCAGAACCCAGAGGGTGAAGAAGAGCGTCCTCCTTCCCCTCCTCCTCCGTGTGAGGCATGGAGAGCGATTATGCAGGAAACCAATCAGAATACTCAGATGCTCATGCAGATGATGCAGAGTTTCCAAGACAATCAAGCAAATCAAGGCAATCAAGGGAACCAAGGCCAAGGAAATATGTTCAATCAACCTCACTTTGCGACTCTGAACCAATTCCTGGCAGATCAGCCCAAGTCTTTCAGTTATTATGTGGACCCGCTAGATGCTGAAGATTGGATCACAGACATCAAAAAGCATTTCGAGTGCAGTAACGTCGGACCTGAGGATTATGTCAAGTTTGACGGCTTCCAACTCAAAGATCAAGCTGTAGATTGGTGCTCCAGAGCGGGTCGTGAGATCTCGTGGACTGACTTCTATCACGATTTCCGTTCTCATCGCATTCCTACCAGTGTCATTGAAGACATGCGTGAGCAATTCCGCAATCTGAAGCAAGGCACCATGTCTGTCTACCGATACAATGTGAAGTTCCAGAATCTTGCCCGTTATGCGAAGCAAGACATCCCCGATGCTAAGAGCAAAATCTACCAGTTCCGAGGTGGTGTGAAAGATGAACTCCAACTTGCACTCACTCTATTCGAGCCAAATGAATTTGATCAATTCTACAACAAGGCTCTCAAGCAAGAGGCAACTTAGCTCAAGTGTGAAGCTTCCAAGAAGAGGATAATTGATGCTGTTAACTCCTCCTCTTCCTCTCAAGTGGTTGCCAAGCAGCAGAAGTTCTGGCTACCGCCTCCTCTAGTGCTCCGCCCTCCAAGTAACAACAAGCACTCAAGTGGCCGTGGATTCTCCCACCCGCCCAACCCAGGCAACCGGTCCAAGTCTCAGTTCCAAGCTCCAAGAGCAAGCGGTCCTTATCATCGATCACTCTTAGAGGTTACATGCAACAAGTGTGGTCAGAAGGGTCACTACTCACTATGCAAACAAGTGTACTCAAAGACGAGGTAGAGGGAGTGGGTAGTACCTACGTGTTCCTGGTGCTCTTCCGCGTCGGTGGGTGGTGGAGTTGGACGTCGGCGAGCACCACGTCGACGGCGACCTTGTCTCCGGCGGACGGCGGTTCGGTTGGTCGTGGGTCTCGTCGGAGGGAGCTGCAGGGGTCAAATTGGAGTGGGGGTTAGTCGCCTAGGGGTGTCAGGAGACTACTGGCAAGTCTAGGGCGGTGGAGGAGCTCTCACCAGAGAGGAAGCTGCCGGAGGCCGAAGTGGATCGGGGCGGCCGGAGTTGGAGGAGAAGGGCACCTCGAGGCTCTTCCAGTGGCTGGGCGGGGTCTGGTGAGGTGGTGGAGTTGTGCGGGGTCGAGAGCGAGCTTGGGGGTGCTATTTATAGCCAGCCCGAGGCGGTTGCCGCAAACGGGATAAGTCCGGCGAGCGATTACAGTGATGCTGTGGCTGGACGGGTGGCTTAGGCGCTTGAGCATCGACTAGACGGTGTACTAGTTCCATTTCGGTGTAGAACTTACCAAGGCAGGGGAGCTTACGGCATGTCTCCAACGGAACGGCCGTGCGGGCACGTTGGCGGCAGAGAGCGTTCTCTGCGCATCTCAGGCCACGGCGACGGTGCTGGAGCGTGTGCAGGCAAGGAGACGGCCACACAGAGCTTCCTGGTGGCTTGGGCGGTGCCGAACGGCGTTGCGTTGCAGTGTGCACCCTGTCGGCCGCCACGGGTGGCTCTGCCGCAGCGGAAGATGACGGCGCATGCAGGCCACGGCGCCACCGACGCTCGCAACGAGCCAAGCGAGCGTGCGGCGCTCAGGATAAGCGCGAGGAGCAGTGCAGCAAGGAGCCAAGGCGTCACTGGTGAGATTGACGAGAGGTTCTGACGAAACTGATGAAACTACACTGTCGACTGCATTCTTCAGTTAACTTTTCTAAACTTTGACAGAAACACTGCACGCCAGGTGTTTGATGAAATGTTTTTGGCATGAGGAAAATCTTTCTGGAGCTGATATTTGGTGAGGTGGTCTCTTGATGCATCCAGAGGCTGCCTAAATTTTCATAGATTTTTAGGAAGGGACAAAATATGAATTTCACCAAAAATGGCAAATCTGGTCCAAACTTGCAGCAAGTGAAATTTGAAAATTTTGAACTGTGGACCAGTGAAACAAGATGGATCTAGGTTGTGGGTACGAAGGACTAGCCAGGGGAGTTGGTTTGGAATCAAAAACCAAAAGGAAACCAGTGGTTCCTTTGTAAATCCCCAAGGCTCAATTTGAAAGACATAAATTGTTTTTGGGATAAAATAATTAGAAGAAAAATCCCAATGAGGTTGAAACCTACTGGAATTGGTGAGAGACTTGTTTCAAGGTGGAAAATAGGTTTTGGAGAGAAAGACTGTCCTTGGGTGACATGGCAAGAGAAAAGGTTGAATGGGGAAGACAAGTCCATGGTTTTTATATGAAGATTTTTCATGAAGGGAAATTTGTCAAACAAAACCTTTTTGAAAATAACTTGTGTTGAGTTAACACAAGTAGAAAACCTCCAAGACCAGAATCAAGGTTGCGAAGGACACACAAACTTTTGTCACAAAAGTTTTTAGAAAGGGTTTTAAGAAAAGATCAAATATCCCCCTTCCAAAAGACCAAAAAGCTTGATGAAAACAAATCCAAAAATTTGGAGTGTTACAACACCTACCCCCTTAGGAAAAATCTCGTCCCCGAGATTTCAGCTGATCCTCAAATAGGTGTGGGTACTCTGTCCGAAGAAAATCCTCTCTTTCCCATGTTGCCTCATCATTGGTGTGATTGCTCCACTGAACCTTGAGAAATTTAATTGTCTTCTGACGGGTTCTTCTTTCAGACTCCTCCAATATTTTTATTGGGCGTTCTCGGTAGGTGAGGTCTGGTTGCACATCAAGGTTTTCATGCGACACATGCTTCTCCGGGTTACTTACACATTCCTTAGTTGTGAGACGTGGAACACGTTGTGGACGTCTGATAGTTCCATGGGAAGGTCCAACTGGTAGGCCACTGTGCCTCTCCGTGCAACTATACGAAAGGGTCCGATAAATCGTGGTGCTAGATTTCCTTTGACTTTCAATGGTTGCAGGCCCCTCATAGGAGATATACGTAGATACACATTTTCACTGGGTTCAAAACTGACTTCACGATGCTTTTGATCGGAATAACTCTTCTGTCGTCTATGGGCTGTCTTGAGTCGATCCCGTATTAGTCTAACTTTCTCCTCAGCTTCCTTGAGCATGTCTGGGCCGAAGATACGACTATCCCCTGTTTCTGACCAATTTAATGGGGTACGGCATCTTCGTCCGTACAATGCTTCGAGAGGTGCCATTTTCAGACTGGCTTGGTAAATATTGTTGTATGCGAACTCGGCATACAGCAAGCTCGCTTCCCAACTGGTCCCATAGGTGAGAACACATGCCCTCAGTATGTCTTCTAGAATTTGATTTACCCATTCAGTTTGTCCTCCAGTCTGGGGGTGATATGTTGTACTGAATACTAGTTGCGTTCCCAGAGCTTGCTGTAAATGATCCCAAATTTAGAGACGAACTGAGTGCCTCTGTCGGATATTATGGTCTTCGGAACTCCGTGCAGGCATACTATACGAGCGAGGTAAAGTTTGGCAAGCTTCTGGGTGGCGTGGATTGTCTTGACTGGGATGAAGTGTGCCACCTTAGTTAGTCTATCTATGATGAGCCGTATGGCATCATTTCCGTGCTGTGACCGAGGTAGACCAACAATAAAGTCCATCCCAATATCGCCCATTTCCATTCAGGTATCTTGTTTGGTTGTAACAGCCCTGCGGGTTTTTGGTGCTCGGCTTTAATACGTTGACATGAATCACAACATGCAATGTATGTGGCTATATCCCTTTTCATACCGTGCCACCAAAATCTTTCCTGAATGTCCTTGTACATTTTGGTCCCTCCTTGGTGAATTGAATATGAGGCGGTGTGGCTCTCTGCTAGAATTTGTTGTTTGAGGTCTTCGTTATTGGGTACGCAACGCCTGTCTCCGAACCATAATATTCCCTCACTGTCTATGACAAATTCTGAGGCCTTGCCCTGACTCACTTTTCTTTTTATGCCTTCAATGCTGGGGTGTCCATGCTGAGCCTCCTTAATTTGTTCTATTAGTGTAGGCCGTATTTCCATATTTGACACTTCGCCTTCGGTGACCATCATTAAGTTGAGCCTGGCGAATTCCTGCTGAAACTCAGGTCTCAAGTTTTGTAGGCTGCCGTTGTCCGAGCTGGGGTTACGGCTGAGAGCATCTGCTACTACGTTCGCCTTTCCTGGATGCTAGTGAATGCCAACGTCATAATCTTTCACTAATTCCAACCAGCGTCGTTCTCGTAAATTGAGTTCTGGTTGTGTGAAAATATATCTGAGGCTCTTATGGTCAGTATATATTTGACAACGATTCCCAAGCAAAAAGTGCCTCCACTCCTTGAGTGCATGAATGACTACAGCCAATTCTAAGTCGTGAGTACGATAATTTTCTTCATGCTTCCGTAGTTGCCGGGAAGCGTATGCGACTACCTTGCCTTCTTGCATCAGTACGCATCCGAGGCCCTTCCGGGATGCGTCGCAATATACTTCAAAACTTTTGTGTATGTCTGGTACGACCAATACTGGGGCTGTTGTTAATTTATTTTTGAGTTCCTGGAAGCTTTTCTCACAAGCTTCAGTCCATACAAATTTCTTATCCTTCTTGAGTAACTGTGTCATTGGTTTGGCTATGGTGGAAAACCCCTCAATAAACCTTTGGTAATATCCAACCATTCCGAGGAAACTTCGTACATCTGTTACATTGGCTGGTGGCTTCCAACCAAGTATGTCCTTGACTTTTTCCGGGTCCACAGCAACTCCTTCTTGTGTCAAAACGTGGCCTAGAAAACCAACATGTCTTAACCAAAATTCACATTTGCTGAATTTGAAGTAGAGTTGATGTTTCGTTAATTCCCCCAGTACAATTCGGAGATGTTCAGCATGTTCTTCTAATGTCTTTGAATATACCAGGATATCATCAATAAATACCACAACAAATTTGTCCATAAATTTCATAAACACTTTGTTCATGAGGTGGACAAAATATGCGGGGGCGTTGGTCAGTCCAAACGGCATTACTGTAAATTCATATAGTCTGTAACTCGAGGTGAATGTTGTTTTCGGGATATCTTCTGTCCGTACTTTTAATTGATGATAACCCGACCTTAAATCGATTTTTGAGAAAACCTTGGCTTGAGCGAGCTGGTCAAATAAAAGATATTTGTTCTTGATGGTCACCATGTTGAGCGCTCCGTAGTCTATACACAATATCATTGTCCCATCCTTCTTCTTGGCAAATAATACCGGCGAACCCCAAGATGAGGAGCTGGCCCGTATAAATCCCTTGTCCAGTAATTCCTTTATTTGCTTCTTTAGTTCAACCAATTCGAACGGTGCCATTTTGTATGGTTTCTTGTAAATGGGGTTGGTTACAGGTGCTAGCTCAATGATGAATTCAATTTCTCTGTCTGGTGGCATGCCTGGCAGTTCTTTGGGAAATACGTCTGAAAACTCACATACTACTGGAACCTTGCTTAACTCAGAAGTGTCTACCTTGTTCAATTTTGGTTGCCGTGATACTGGTCTTTCTTGAGCTGCGACTCTTATCGTCTTTCCGTGATGATGAGTAAGAATCACAGTTCGGTTGAAGCAGTTGATAAATCCTTTCTTGGTGGTTAGCCAGTCCATACCTAGGATAACATTCAGTCCCTTATTTTCCAACACGATGTGGTTTGCGTGAAACTTTAATTCTTCAATCTCAATAGTTACACCTTGGCAGTAATTCTAAGTGATCTTCTTACTTCCGGGGGACTTGATGGTCATTGATTTTCCCAAGGGAAGCATCGAAAAATCATGTTGCAAAGCAAAGTTCTTTGAAATGAACGAATGAGAAGCTCCAGAATCAAACAAAACCATGGCAGGTATTGTGTTGACAGGGAACGTACCGAGTACGATATCCAGGGCATCCTGTGCTTGCTCCTTGGTCACATGGTTCCGGTGGCCCTTCTTGTGGTTGTTATTGGGGTTGAAGTTGTTACGCTTGGGCGCTGAATTGTTTCCATTGCTGTTCGGCTTCGGGGTCGAGTTCCTTGGTTTTGGGCATTGTTTGGCATAGTGTCCCTCTTCTCCACAAGAGTAGCAAGTAACACCTGGGCGATACGTGAAATCCATGTCCCTTGCATGAAATTTTTTGTTCGGACGCGTGTAATTGGTTATGGATTTGTTCGTCCCATTTTTCTGAAAATTAATCTTGTTCCTGTTGTTGCGAGTGTGGGTAGTCTTATCCAGGTTTCGTTTGCGAATATCTTCCAGACTGCGGGGCTCATTTTCCAGGGTAATAGCCTTGTCCACAAGTGTCTTGAAATCTGGAAATGTGTGTACGACTAGCTGGCATTTAAGTGCTGGTGCCAGACCGTCCAAGAATTTTTCCATCTTTTTATTTTCAGTCATACGTTCTTCGTTGGCATAACGAGATAATTGGGTAAACTGGCTGTTGTATTCAGTCACTGTCATGCCTCTCTGTTTGAGGTCATCAAACTCCCTTTTCTTGATCTTCATAATGCTCCTACGGATGTGCGCCCCACGAAAACCTTCTTTAAAATCCTCCCATGTGATATCATTTTCATTGGGGTGCATATGCAGAAAATTTTCCCACCATGATGCAGCTGCTCCTGTAAGATAGTGTGGTGCATAAAGTACCTTTTCACGATCTAAACATTGTGCAATAATAAATTTCCTTTCAATGTCTCGAAGCCAATCATCGGCCTCAAGAGGTTTGTCAGTGTGAGAAAATGTTGGCGGACGTGTCTTCTGTAATTCAGACAATTTAGAATGCTGCTGGTGTGGCTCACATTGATTCCCCATATTGATAACATGGTTCATCATTTCTTGGTGCTGCTGCTGGTTTTGCTCATAAAGGCGGCATACTTGAGAAAATGCTGTTTCACTGCCCTGCTGACTTGACTGCCCTTGCGTGAAATTGTTGCTTGTTTGTGTGCCATAATTTTCCTCTGGCGGACTTGGCATGGAACGAGTCCAGGGACGAGTCATTTTTCACTCTGGGGCATTATTGCAGAACTCAAGAGAAGAACTGAGCGACAAAAAATAAACCAATGATTTTGCAACTGCAGCAAATACACAAACTCCAAAGATTTTCAAAGAAAAAAAATTGATTGCTCATGGAGAAGGACCGCTCAGTACATATCTTACATGCGAGTCGTAATTATACAATACGTCACTCAGGATGCGCGTACACATACCTGACATGTTATTTATGCTAGTGCACTTCTCCGAGTTCCTACACGATGCGCAAACAGACCACTTCTCATCAACCTATTTTACATATAAAACAAATCATACAAGCGGACAAATCGCGTCGCGTACAGGCGTACTTAGTCGGAGATGTTGAAGACTTCCTTCGGCCTGCCAAGGGTAAGACCCAGTGGCGATGGAGACTCAACCTCCTCCTCACTAATAGGCTCCAGGCGTGGAATACTGGTACGAGGAGTTGGTGCGGGCGCGACAGGTGGTGCAGCTCTGACCAGAGTAGGAGCAATGACCTGGTCAAACTCCTCAGTGGTAGGTAGGCGGCGAGCGGTGGCTAAGATGGCAGGTGCATAAGATGCTGAGGACGAGACATAAGTTAGTGGTGGTGAAGTATGGAGAAGTTCCCTCCTGTTGGCGGAACCGCTCTGAACTAAGTCCATACGAGCAGCCACCAAGTCGTCCACAAGGTTATCAAAGGCTGCCTCAAGATCCTTGAGGTACTCAACCAATGATTCGATGGCTTCATCACGTTCTCCCCTTGCGCAAGAAAACGCATAGTGGCACGTGTAAGGTACGTGGCAGGGGAGGTAGCGGTAGCGACGAGTCTTCATCGAAGGAAGAGCATCCCGGAGACGACCTATCGCCTCACGGGCAGCCATTTCCATGACATGCCTCTCCATAGGCATGGCCCTGCCCAAAAATCAGAAGCGGCGTGCTTCAGAACGCCCTCCCTTGAATTGCATCGCAGCCTGGTGCATCGATATACTGTCGCTGATCTTGTGCCGGTAGAGTGTGAACTCTGGACGAGTCGATGGCCCGATCGCGACCTTGGTGATGGCGACGAGGAGCTTGATAAACCCCTCGGGAATGTTGGCGAACAGTTGTGAATCGCTGTCGCTGCTGGCCATCTACAAAAGTAGACAAAAGTTCTGAATAGTCAAATCATAAATTTATGATGACTAACAAAAAATTGCTACAAATGTAGAAATGCTGAAATAGCACTCAATATGCTAATAACCGATTAGCGATCACACCTAGTGGCTTCCTACAGTCAGCCTGGCTCTGGCTCTGATACCTAGGTTGTCGGGACCGATTTTTCAGTAAAACATTTATTGAGAAACCGACCTTTTTATCGGACCAGTATAGAAGAATACCTCCCACTGGTAGACAAATCCTTTTTTTTTGAAGATAAACAGTAGGGTAAAACCCCACTGCAATTTTTTTATATAAATAAAGAGCATATAACAAGAAGTCATAGAGGCTTGAGATAAGCCTCCAAGGAAAGAGTAATGAAAGAAAACTAAGCTAAGCTACTAAAAGAGATAAGAAAATTACAAAAGGGTCTCAAGCCAAACAGAAAATTGCCCTCATGTTTCTTCTTCATTCTGAATCTGAGGAGTTTTAATTCTTCTAGGAAGATGAATTTCCATCCTTGGAAAGAAGGTGTAATGTGCTCAAAAACTTTATTGTTTCTGGTAATCCAGATAGCCCATGCACCAAGTATGATGATCTCCATATAGAAGGGGTAATTTATCTTGTCTTTGAGATCTTGAGAAGCTTCTAAAACTGATAGGTTTGGTGTTCTTGTTGGGCAAATAAAGTCCCTGCATTGTTGAACAAATGGAGATCCCCAGAATAGATGATGTAATGTTTCTTCTTGTAGACATCCATTGACTGCACAGTTGTATGCTTCTAGTACAAAGTTTTTTCGTCTAAGAAGATTTCTTGTGTTAACTCTGTCATGCAGTAATTGCCAGAAGAAAACCCTGTGCTTTGGTTGAAATGAACTCTACCAGATCCAGTTGAAGTGAGGAGGGGTCTGTTTATATCCAATCAAAACTTTGTATGCTTTTGTGGATGAATAAATTGCATTTCCCCAAATGTAACTCCATGTGTCCAAACAGTCTATGAATTCAGATTGTCTCCTAGAGATGCAGATGTCTTCCATTTGTAAAAAATCTTCATATACCTCTGTAGTTAGGGGGAGATAGAATAGATCTTGGAGGTATTCTGTCTGCAACACTTGTTGTAAGTTTAACTGTGAATTTTTCACAAAAGAGTATAGGTGGTGAAACTTGTGTTTGAGAACATCCTGGTGCCATAGATCATCCCAAAAAAGACACTGACTCCATCTCCCACATTACATCTGGCAATAGCTTTGTATTGTTGAATGAGGGCTAGATTTGATTTCCACCAAAAAGATCCCACCATGGTGTCTCCTGGTAGTTTTCCATCAGTGTAGTATGTTTCCCATATCAAATGTACCCATGGAATGTCATGCCTATTGAAGAATTTATGCAAGTTCTTCATTAGTAGTGTTTTGTTGTGAGTGTAGATGTCTAGTACACCTAGACCTCCCTGATGTTTTGGCCTGCACATAGTGTGCCAAGCAACTAGTGCAGGTCTTTTATCCTCCATGTCAGGGCTTCTCCCTAGGCAGTGTCTCAGATATTTAATTATCTGTTTTTTATAGTTATTGGTATATCCAGGCAGCTCATGAAGAATACTGAGAGTGATGTGAGCACCGACTTGACAAGGAGCAATTTTCCTTCTTGAGTCATTAAAATAGAAAGCCCTGCTAGTCTCTTAGCAATCCTGTTAACAAGGGGTAAACATTGCTCCACTGTTGGCTTGTATATACCCAATGGTAGTCCAAGGGTGTTTGTGAATAATTCAATTCTCTCCTCAGCAATGTTCAAAGGGACCATGAATGATTTGCCATAATTTACTTTAAGTCCTGTTGCAGAAGCAAGACTATTGAGTAAAGCCTTCAGGCAAAATAGTTGTCTAGTGTCTGCTTGCATGATCAACAGTGTGTCATCTGCATATTTTACTATTGGGAAGTGAGGACAAGAGTTGACATGGAGAGGTGCAGATAATAAGTTTAACCTCATTGCTTTGTTGAGAATGGATTGCAGCATGTCTGCAGCTAGAACAAATATTAAAGGAGATTATGGATCCCCCTGTCTCACTCCTTTTTTGATATAAATTTTATTTCCAGGTACTCCATACTGTAGAACAGAGGATGATGCAGTTGAGAAAATAGTTTTCATCCAGGAAATCCATTTGTCACCAAAGCCTTTAGCTTTAAAAATGTCAAATATTGCTTCATGCTCTATTGTGTCAAAAGCCTTTTCAAAGTCTAGCTTGATGACTAAAATTTCCTCCCTTGATTTATGGCATTGGTGAATATATTCATAAGCCCATCTAAGGCAGTCCTATATCACCCTATCTTTAAAAAAACCATATTGATTGATATGAACCAGTTGTAGTATGACCCTTTGTAGTCTGTTAGCCAGAAGCTTTGTAATGATCTTCAGAACTCCATTCAGTAGAGAAATTGGTCTAAAATCATTTGGAGATAGAGGCACTACTTTTTTAGGAATTAGGGTAATGTAGGAAGAATTGATACTCTCAAGGTTCACTGTCCCTGCATGAAATCCTTGAATAAGATCATAGACATCAGCTTTGATTATATCCCAACAATTTTTGAGAAATTCATTATTAAAACCATGTGGGCCAGGTGATTATCTGCTGGCAGGTTCTTAACCACCTCATCAATTTCATCCTGGATAAAAGGCTTTTCCAGATCAATGAAAATATGTGGATCCACTGTATTTTCATATGAATCCACTAGGTCAAAATGCATAGAATGGCCATTTGATTGCCCTAGTCTGGTTTTAAATGCTTCCCATAAAATAGCTGCCTTTCCTTCATGGTCAGTGACCTCAACCTGATCTTTCTTTACCAACATAGCAATTTTTTTATGTCTGTGGTTAATAGAGGCCTTTGTATGAAAAAGAAATTGTGTTTTCATCTCCAAACTTTACACCTTTAATTTCCCCCCTTTGTTTCCAATATATTTTCTGGTTGTTGAGCACAGTTAATAGAAATTCCTTTAGCATGCTTCTGCAATTAGCTTCAAATACTGAAAGATCCATGTACTCTTCAATGAAGTCCCAGAAGAAGAGAATATAATTTCGTTCTGCAATCTGCTTCTTATTGCAGGATAAACCCTTTGCCCATATCTTGAGTGCTCTTCTTGTATTTTTGAACTTTGCATTAATCATCTTAGCACAACCAGTGTGGCCTACTGGGATGTGCCATGCAGCCTGAACCACTTTCTTGAATGAAATATGATTCAACCTGTAATTTTCAAACCTGAACACTTTTGATTTTGGAATATTTGTGCCTATTTCGATCATGCAAGGAAGGTGATCAGAAATAGGTTTGGCCATAGGAAGGCCAGTGGAATCTAGGTAACTGGTCATCCAAGCTGCAGATGTGAAAAACCAGTCAAGCTTCTCAAGTAGGGGACTGTCCTGCATGTTACTCCAACAGAATTGTCTTCCCTTTAGAGGTAACTCAATCAAGCCAAGTTCACTAATAGCTTCAATAAACATTAGCATTTCATTGACATCACCCCCAGATTTATTTCTGTCTTCAGATTTTCTAATGAAATTAAAATACCCCATGACAATCCAGTCCACCTCACTAGGCATCTGGATATTGCCAAACCAATCAATGAACTCTATCTTATCTTGATGATTGCAAGGACCATAGATATTTGTATGGATCCAAGTTCAGTGAGAAGTGTTGCAAGTGAACTGAATAGAAAGTGAGTATTTGTTCTGAAACATTAGCTCTCCTGAGAATAGTGTTCCATTCCATGCAGTGAGGATGCCACCAGATGCTCCAATGGAAGGTAGATATTCAAATTTATTAAATCTCCGTGGGCAAACTTTGTGTATATATGCTAGGTCAAAGATCTCTCTTTTGGTTTCCTGTAAGCAAACAATTCCAGTAGCACTTTCCTCCACTTTTTGTCTTATTGCCAGCCATTTATCTAAAGAGTTAATTCCCCTGACATTCTAGTTTAGTATATTCCATGTTCTATTGTTATTCATTGTGAACAAGAGATATATGTCTTTTAACCCCAAGGTCCATCCCTTGGTGTTTTTCCCAGCATTTGAAACTTTTTTGAGGCCAATAAGAACATATCTAATACAAGAATACATTTCAGATGGAAATTGCAATAGAGCTCTTTTAATCCAAAGCCAAGGTAATATATGATATCAAATTGAAGCCCTGGCAGAACAAGTCTCAACATAATTAACCCCCATGAGAATGTAGCACAAGTCACATTCCAATCCATTACAATCAACTAACAAAAGTTTCCTCTCATGGTAATCATACATAGTAAAACAGTTTGTGATAGTAGGATTCCTTGCGGTCATATAGCCAGGACACTTCAGAAGAGAATAGTGAGAAACTCTGCAACTCCATATCTTCTGTTGTGATCTTCTCATCTTCAAGCTGTGTGAGGGTTGCCTTCCTCTTCAGTGGCCTTAGACATCTTGGCCAGCTCCTCCTGTCCCTTCTTTTTAGGCTTCTTGGACAACTTATCTTGCAATTCTTGCTCAGCAACCTTACAAAAAGATTTAGTGAGGTTTTTCACAACAGAATTCTGGATAACTGGTGGGATAGCATTGCATGGCAGACATGAATGAACATTACAAGATTTTATTCTATAGCCTTTATTATCGTTCTTAATCCTATGACTTCTTCTTACCTCAGTTTCCACCATGGGTTCCTTCTCCCTTCTTTTCCTTGAGATGGCCTCCCCTAGTGGCAGTATTTTGTTAGGTGAAACTTGTTGAAGGGGACTGCCTACACCACTGGAGGAGTGTGCTGCAGGGCTAACACCTTCATTCTCCTTGCCCTGTCCCAGCATGAGATCTTTACATATTGGTTCCTGGGAGGTAGAACATCCTTCAGGTATATGGAAAAGCATAGATTCCTCCTGTTCACAATTAGCAGTGAGAATTTTCCAAACATCAGACTTTAATAAGTGCATTGTCCATCCAAATTTATCAGGTGTCAAAAGTAGGTGGATTATGAAGTTGAACCAACTTACTGGAATTTCAATTTTGAAAGTGCTTGCTGCTCCTTGGGTTGCTGGTGCAAAATGTTTAATCCATAGCCCAAAACCTTCATCAGAAATCAAATGAGAACCTTCAATAATCTAAAAAGCATGGCTTTGAGCTAAATCTTGTAATTCACACATAGAAGGGGTACTTGGCAGAGAAAAGGGGCCAAAGTTACCTTTATTGTTGGGGTCTGAAGAAGTGCCCACATCTGGGCTAGGAACATCTTCTTTGCCTTTCTCATCTTGCAGTACAGTCTATGGAGTAGAGATAGCATTCCATGTGTTGGCAGCAGCAAAAACACCTCCACTTGAGGAGCCTTTCAAAAACTCATGCTGTCTATCAGTGAGCTCTTCATTAGCAGAATTGACAGAGCTTTCCTTGACTCCAGCTATCTGAAGCTCAGGCTGAGGCTCTGCATTAGGGATAACATGAACATGTTCAGGTTGTTGTTGAGCAATGGCCATATTATTTTGAGGCTCCTCCTCTTCCTCAATTGTGTCATAGGATTGTGCAATGTTATACAGTCCTTGTCCAAATTGAAGAGCTGGACCTCCTTGGTTTACTTCTTCACTGGCAGAGTGAGTAATAGATTGCAGACCTTCAGAGAAAGACACAGTGGTGGTGATGCTACTGTTAGGAGCTCCCTCTTCAGGCAGAGCTGGAATTTCAACTTGCTGTTGCTGGGGAGGAACTTGTACAGGCTGTGGAAAAACCCAATGCTGCTCCTGCTCTGCTTGCTCTTCTCATGCGTCCCAGTCATCATTTGGGGCATGGATACTATGGTTTGGCAAAGGCTGGAATCCTGGGAAGTCATTTGCATTCTGTGGAATAGGGTGTGGATCCACACCATCAGGTGGGATGGGGTCCTCATCTGCAGGCCCCCCACCCAACAGTTCCTCTAGCAACACTTCAACAGAGCAGGTCCAAGAATCTTCCTCAAACTGTTCTTCCTCGGACCATCTGATGCTTTTTGGAATATCCACTAATTCTATTACTATAGCTTTAACCAGGATTTTGCCTTTGAGCGCATCCTCTTTCTCCCAGCTAATGAGTTTGCCCCATTTGGAAATAGCCGAGGCAATATCTTCAGTGTTGCAGAAGTCAAAAGGGACTCCCACAAAAAGCAGCCAACATGTCATGTTGAAATGAACCCTGCGCCAATTCCGACCTTCATTGTGTTTGGAGAAGGAAATGAAAACATCTCCGAAAGCATGTGGGCCTTGTCTAATAAGCCTGTCTCTATCCCTCACATGTCTGAATTGCACATACGCCTCTCCAAACGGACATGGCTGAATTTCTCTGAAGCCTACTTGAACTGCTTCCTGAAAAAACTCTTCCAAAACTTCACGAACATTAGGAAAGAATACATCATCGGGGTGCGGATGGATATTGGCAATCGCCCAATCTTCATGTCTTCTCGCACGACGGGTACTATGACACGAGAAACCCCCGTTCTGCCTTCAATCGCCTGAACCTGGAATCCATGCGGTACAAAAGGCTGCGGGTCAATGGGGATGTTGTCCATCGAAGACAACTCCGGCAGGGAGACGACCAGAGCTCTTTCCGTCGATAATGGCAGTGATGGCGAGTTTGCCGAGGATGGCGCAGAGGTGGAGGCAGAAACAGAGGTGGAGGTGGAGGCAGAGTAGGCAAGTGAAGTGGAATGCGAGGAGGCAGGTGACGGTCTCGGCAAAAAATCCTTGACCAGTTCCTTAAATGATTTCACCTGCCTAATCTACACCGCCGGCCCAAGACAGCGAAACTAGGACTCAACCTCTCCGTCGGCCCACGCATTCCTGGGTAGGCTGGGGAAAGAGCTAATCGGAATGAAAGGCCATAGCCCAGGTAAGCAAATTTTGGTGCAAAAACGAGCGTAGTGACCGTTGGCCCCGCATGCATGGCAAACCACGTGATTACGTGCAACGAAATGCTATGATTCATTACGCGCCAATTGGGGCCTGACCGGGGCAGTATTAACCTGCGATGAATTGCGGTTAATGCCTTGACTAATGCCATCATGATTGTAACCCGATAATCGCTCGAAGACTGATCTACCATCTCTGACCACCGTGGAATAGCTCCGGCGATCGTCGGAGTGAGGAGCAACGGCCTTGCCTGCCCTGCCCATGAGAGTCCATTCTTTTTCGAGCTCAGCATAGAAGAGAGCTTCTTCCCGACGCCAGTTTGGCCCTCCAAAGTTCCAAAGACTAAAAACCAATTCAAAATCCTTCTCAATAATTCTGCCCGCATTGTAAATCTCGAACCCAACTGACTTAGAGGCTGCCGAGAATTTATAAGATCTGTCCCGAAGGTGACGAACTCGAAAACCTTGAGCATAACCGCCAAACATGGCAAGAAGGGAATTACTAACCGTATGAACAACAAGCTTGAAAGTTGCTCTACAGAATGAGACTACCATGTCGAATTCTTTCTGGCGAAAACCCGGAGAGAAAACCACCGGATGACCAAACTTTGTCCTCATCTCCGCTTGAAACTTCCTCCCAGGGTCGAAGTTGAGATCATACGGCCCCATCTTGCGTGAAGGGTGGCTACCAAGGCCGGAGTGGCCACTGGTAGGATCTAGGTGGTCGTCGGGGCCGGAGTGGCCACCGGCGCTAGAGGGGAGGAGCGCTAGTAACCGTGTCCCTTGGCCTCTAGGAAAGTGTTGGTAGACAAATCCTTGATACAAAATTCCAGAGTTCTGAATATTATACAAGGTTGTGCTGAGGTTGCTCAACAATTTATTACAAGTGCGCCGATATAATACATAAGGGCGTATATGACACAAGGGTAGGGTGTCATAACTACTGACTCGTAATAAAGGTGGTGGCGGATATGTCACAGTGTAGAGGTTGACATGACTCCATTATTTTACAGTTCATCGAGTGTCGGAGTGAGACCCGATGAATTTATTTGGTGGTTGGCGGAAGCGGTTATAAAACAGTGATAAACTCCAGGATCGAGAGACTGACTGGGACTCCACTAGACGTCGGACTCGCTATCGAACTCTTCATCCATGAGATCGCCTTTGTCAGCATCTGGCCAAATCAACAAGCCAGGTGAGTACTTTGAATGTAGTCGCAAGACAGTTTGGACATAAGATATAACAAATGCAAACATGATGCATATGAGCAAACTAGCAATGTGTACTCGATTAATATGATTTGCGCTGCAAAGTAAAAATGGAAGTCGGGCGGTAGTCCTCCCGAAATCCCAAAGAGAAATAAGAGAATACCAATCGAGTGTCTGAGCGACGCCTCGTGAGGAAAAATGAGTTAAAACATGCCACAGTCGGACGTCAGTGCGACATCACATAAAGGGCTTATAACAAAAATTAAACATGAGAATGCCACAGTCGGACATTTGAGGGACATCACATGAAGGGCTTATATTCAAAAGTAAATAACAAGAATGCCACAATCGGACGTCTGAGCGACATCACATAAAGGGCTTATATTCAAAAGTAAATAACAAGAATGCCATAGTCGGACGTATGAGCAACATCACTTAAAGGGCTTATATTCGAAAGTAAATAACAAGAATGCCACAGTCGGACGTCTGAGCGACATCACATAAAGGGCTTATATTCGAAAGTAAA
>LR738714.1:730510241-730559821 GCA_902687465.1 Secale cereale
ACAGTCTTACGTCTGAGCGACATCACATAAAGGGCTTATATTTCGAAAGTAAATAACAAGAATGCCACAGTCGGACGTCTGAGCGACATCACATAAAGGGCTTATATTCGAAAGTAAATAACAAGAATGCCACAGTCGGACGTCTGAGCGACATCACATAAAGGGCTTATATTTCGAAAGTAAATAACAAGAATGCCATAGTCGGACGTCTAAGCGACATCACATAAAGGGCTTATATAATCTTTGGTATAGCGGTAAATTATTTCAAGAGATTAATCAGTGCAGAAATAACTGGTTAGTTCATCTACCAAAATGACTCTTGACTAGATCACCATTCTTATCATTATCATAAATTAACCGAGACGGTCACTGGGGTTGACACGAAGATTGAAACTTGGCCATAGACATGGCTACTCGGGTGATTTTTGACTCTGCAGAGTTTGTACTCTTAAATCACAGCCAACGGATTTCACTAGCCACAACGACTAGTTCCGTCTACATTGTTTTAGCATAAACACAACTAACCAGTACACACCCATTTCACATCCTGCTGCCCGGAATCACCGGAGACAACACTCACGAAAAACTTTAAGACGAGGAGGCTACAACCTCGAATATCATGGGATCAAATTTATATCGCGCGCTCTAAGGGGTGCCCCCTCTCGGTCCCAACCGGAAATACCCATGCCCCCTGACTGGATGACGGGCTTTAATCCAGGGCCATGGAACCCTCATCCCGGCCCTCTATTTGGTGTGTACACGGAAAGAGGTTTGCAACTGACTAAACCGTAATCTTTGCAGAAGGCATGTGACAGTACCAAAAGGAGATGAACGGGATCATGACTTGATCCAGGTTGATACTAGAGTTAACAGTTCACTGGCATGCTCCAACAATACCAGCTCACAACCCCTCATGTCACCACATGATCAGGTTGGTTCATCATCATCTTTTGGGGCTCACCCGAAGCTTGCTTGCATGAAGTATAACATCCACAAATGCTTATATAACCATGCTATGAAGAAGAACTACTCAAGCAAACATGCAACACACTCATCATATCAAAGGTTCAAACATGCTTGCCTGGTTCGGAGTAGTCGGAGTCTAACTCGGTGAAGTTCGCGGCTCCATCACTTCCTTCGGTATCTACGTATACAAATAAAACGGGTACTAACCGCGTGTATAAAAGTTGTCCCAAATATTTTTCAAATAAATGTGATAAAAAACTAGACAGAAAACTAAAGAGGACAGAAAAAGAATCAACTCAAAATCATCTTTTGTTTAAAAGTTATTAAAGCTTCTCTCCAGGGACTTGTTTGTAATGAAACAGAAAGTTTCCAGCGGCTAGAATATAAAAAACAGAAAACGATTCGGTAAGCAGTACGCTAGCCGAATAGGGAAAACGTACTTTGCCCGAAGGCGTTTTCCATTAAAACGATTTGAATGAGATTGAGAGACTGACGAGGGGGTCCCACTTGTCAGGTTGAAAATAAAAACATAAAATAGAGTCGCGTCAGCGCCAGAGAGCTGCGGTGGTCGCCGGCGACGATCCACGGCGAGGTAGAGGGAGTGGGTGGTACCTACGTGTTCCTGGTGCTCTTCCGCGTCGGTGGGTGGTGGAGTTGGACGTCGGCGAGCACCACGTCGACGACGACCTTGTCTCCGGCGGACGGCGGTTCGGGTGGTCATGGGTCTCGTCGAAGAGAGCTGCTGGGGTCTAATTGGAGTGGGGGTTAGTTGCCTAGGGGTGTCAGGAGACTACTGGCAAGTCTAGGGCGGTGGAGGAGCTCTCACCAGAGAGGAAGCTGCCGGAGCCCGAAGCGGATCGGGGCGGCCGGAGTTGGAGGAGATGGGCCCCTCGAGGCTCTTCCTGTTGCTGGGCGGGGTCTGGTGAGGTGGTGGAGTTGTACGGGGTCGAGAGCGAGCTTGGGGGTGCTAATTATTGCCGGCCCGAGGCGGTTGCCGCAAACGGGATAAGTCCGGCGAGCGATTACGGCGATGTTGTGGCTGGACGGGTGGCTTAGGCGCTTGAGCATCGACTAGACGGTGTACTGGTTCTATTCCGGTGCAGAACTTAGCAAGGCACGGGAGCTTACGACATGTCCCCAACGGAATGGCCGTGCGGGCACGTCGGCGGCAGAGAGCGTGCTCTGCGCATCTCAGGCCACGGCAATGGTGCTCCAGCGTGTGCAGGCAAGGAGAAGGCCACGCGGAGCTTCCAGGTGGCTTGGGCGGTGCCAAATGGCGTTGCGTTGCAGTGTGCACCCTGTCGGCCGCCACGAGTGGCTCTGCCGCCGCGGAAGACGATGGCGCAGGCAGGCCACGGCGCCACCGACGCTCGCAACGAGCCAAGCGAGCGTGTGGCGCTCAGGATAAGCGCGAGGACCAGTGCAGCAAGGACCCAAGGCGTCACTGGTGAGATTGATGAGAGTTTCTGACGAAACTGACGAAACTGCACTGTCGACTGCATTCTTCAGTTAACTTTTCTGAACTTTGACAGAAACAGTGCACGCCAGGTGTTTGATGAAATGTTTTTGGCATGAGGAAAATCTTTCTGGAGCTGATATTTGGTGAGTTGGTCTCTTGATGCATCCAAGAGGCTGCCTAAATTTTCATAGATTTTTAGGAAGAGAGAAAATATGAATTTCACCAAAAATGGCAAATCTGGTCCAAACTTGCACCAAGTGAAATTTAAAAAATTTGAACTGTGGACCAGTGAAACAAGATAGATCTAGGTTGTGGGTACTAAGGACTAGCCAGGGGAGTTGGTTTGGAATCAAAAACCAAAAGGAAACCAGTGGTTCCTTTGTAAATACCCAAGGCTCAATTTGAAAGACAGAAATTGTTTTTGGGATAAAATAATTAGAAGAAAAATCCCAATGAGGTTGAAAACTACTGGAATTGGTGAGAGACTTGTTTCAAGGTGGAAAAGAGGTTTTGGAGAGAAAGACTTTCATTGGGTAAAATGGCAAGGGAAAAAGTTGAATGGGAAGAAAGGTCCATGGTTTTTATATGAAGATTTTTCATGAAGGGAAATTTGTCAAACGAAACCTTTTTGAAAATAACTTGTGTTGAGTTAACCCAAGTAGAAAACCTCCAAGACCAGAATCAAGGTTGAGAAGGACACACAAACTTTTGTCACAAAAGTTTTTAGAAAGGGTTTTAAGAAAAGATCAAATATCCCCTTTCCAAAACACCAAAAAGCTTGATGAAAACAAATCCAAAAATTTGGAGTGTTACAAGGTGCAAGAAGTAGACCCTGAGGACGGCTCCGGTGACCCAATGCCGGTGCAAGAAAGAGACCGTGATGACGGCACCGGTGACCGAACCGAGTCCGGACAGGTATATATATTAGTTAAGCCTGTGCTGACTAGTTAATTGATGCACTCATTGTTTTGGTATGTACACATATTAATTAACTCTCGTCTTTGTTCTTTTTTCTAGCCCTCCCGATCGAGCACAACATTGGTAAGGAGACGAGGCCCGAAGAAAAAGTTGAGCTCGGATGAAAAGTTTGAGATCATAGAAATCACGTGCACCGGCCAACCGATTGAAACCATCCGGACAAAGAACGCATTTGTTGCTCAGTGCGGGGTTCTGGTTAGGGACAAGATCCCGATCAGCATCTAGCAATGGTAAAAGCCGGCTACAGAAGACCCTGAGGTGTCTTATGTCACTGATATGCAGAAAGATGACCTTTGGACTGAGCTGAAGTCAAATTTCACCCTACCGCCAGAGGATGATCCGGCGAAGCCAGTTAAAGAGCAATTAATCAAGTCTTTTGCTCTTACAAAGATGGCAGACCTATTCAGGAGGTGGAAGAAATACCTGAATAGGTTTGTCAGCAAAAAAGAGACACCAGGATTTAAGGGCATATATGAGAAGATCAGAGATGACTGGCCCACATTTGTGGCCTACAAGACATCGGAAAAGAGTAAGAAGATCTCGGCGACAAACAAGAAAAATGTTGCGAAGAAGAAGCATCACCATCGCACAGGGTCAGGTGGCTACCTCAGAGCCCGGCCTAAGTGGGCCAAGGCTGAGAATGATCTGCTTGATAAAGGGATTGAACCAGAGATAATGAACTGGCCAGACCGTTGCCGGACTTGGTTCTTCGAGGCTGGCGGAACCTTGGACCCTGTATCAGGGAGGTGCATTTGGACGGACAAGCAATTGGAAATACCAGTCAAGAAGCTTCAGCACTATATCAAAGCAGCGCAGCAAGGGATGTTCGTTCCCGACAGAGAGAACGACGAGCTCACAATGGCCCTCGGGAATCCTGAGCACCCTGGACGGACACGAGGCACGCCAGGCTCCGTTTCGTGGAGTGCTGGGTTTTCAGACGCAGGCAGTTACAAATGCGACGAGAGGAGGAAGAAAGTGCAGCAGACCGAACTGCAGGCGCTGCACGCTAGGGTACAAGCGATAGAGAAACGAGAAGCAAATCGTGGCAAAAGAACTGCCGAAGCTTCCCCCGAAGCTACCCCACCATCTCAGCGGAGAATCAGCGTGGCTTCCACCGAGCTGCTTCAGCCGGAGCATGTCTTGACGGCTCCTGCTAGCTATCCCGTGGATGCTATCACGGAGTCTCAAAATTGCCACCTTATGACGCAATGGATTAATATGAAGGTCAAGGCGACTGCTGGCTTCGTTTTCCTACTGAACCCGGCACAACTTTTCACTGCCGGCCGATTCCAGAAGGATATGCTAGGGTGATGGTGGATGAAATAAGGGAGGGATTTGAGGACCTCCAACTTGACCACCCTACCCGTGAAGGGGAGACTCGGTAGGGTTCTTCTCTGAAGACTCCATGCCTATGGCGGAGTGACGATCAGGGCACTCGGCCGGCTCCTTCTCCGGCGCGTGGCGGCACTCCGCCTCCTTCTCCGCCTGCGCCGGCATGCCCGAGCAGCCAGCCTCCTCCTTCTCCGCCTCGTCAGCAAGGGTGGAAGAGACCCGCCGCCGCTCCGGCTGCTCCGGCGCGTCGTAGTCCTTCTCATCCGCCGCGTAAGCAAGGAAAGAAGACAGCCGCTCCGTCTGGTTTGTCGGCGTCTGATACGTCCAAAACGTATCTACAATTTCTGCTTGCTCCATGCCACTTTTGTGTGATATTGCTATGATATTTATTCACTTCCATACACTTTTGATCATATTTGGACTAACCTATTAACTCAGTGCACCCTAGTGCCAGTTTATGTTTTCTGCTGTTTTTGTATTTCAGGTTTTCCCATTACTTAAATTGCAAGAAAAATTCCGGGAAAAATATATAAAAAATCAGCGCTCCAGAAGCTTCCACGCGCCAGAAGTGGGGCTAGAGGGGAGCCAGGGGCAGCCCAGGCGGCCTGCCCACGCGGCCCCCCTCCTGGCCGCGCCGGGGGGGCGCCTGGGCCCCCCTTACCTCCTCTGGTGACCCCCTTTGGCATATATTTACCTCGCGTCCCGAAACTCTCGAGGACGGAACCCTTTTTCGCGATCTCATCTCTGTTCCGCCGCCGCCGCGCTTCCAAGATCGGGAGCACCAGGAGAACTCTTCCCGGCACCCTGCCGGAGGGGAGAACCACCACCGGGAGCTTCTCCACCACCATGGACGCTTCCCGGATGAGTTGTGAGTAGTCCCCCTTGGACCATGGGTCCATGACCAGTAGCAATGTGATGTTCTCCTCCCCTCTTTGTTCTTCGTCGATTAGACTTCGTGAGCTGCCCTACATGATCGAGGCACATATGTAATCTTTATGCTGTTGCTATGCTGACTTTGTTGGGATCCGATGGATTATGAGATTACGTTCAGATTGTGTGTGAGTAATATATTTGATTCACCTCTTTTATATTTATGTTCTTGAGTAATTCTTGCATGTTCTCCGTTTCCATTTATTGCTTTGGCCGAGTAGTAGGTAGTAACTCCAAGAGGGAACGTTATGCTTGATTGTGGGTTCATGCCCCTCGATGACTAGCTTGAGTGACAGAAACATGAGTCTAGGGGATGTGCTGTTGCCACAAGGGGGAAAACAACGGTGCTTGTACTTGCGGGTGCAAGGATTGTTTACTTTACGCAAAGTTCTTTTAATGCAGTTGTCTGTTGCTTTGAGTTTACACTATGGGTGGGACTCGCAACTTAATACCAGCGAGATGTTCTGGATAGATATCTCAAGGTGGATGATTAGTAGTAGATGCAGATGGATTTCGGTCTACTTGCCTTGTCGTACCGCCCATGCTTTTGAGCCTCTACCTTTCTTTGCAGCATAGTTAGCATTGGTTTGCGCACATAATCCTGTCAATTGCCCAGCTGTAATTCGTTTACCTTGCTGAGCTGTTTTATTGTCTTTTGGGAGAGAGACATCACTAGTGAACATCATGGGACCCCGGTCCATATTACCATCACTGATCACACCCGCTATTTACTTCCTGTTCTTATTTCCTAGTTCCAGTCATACCTATCACTATTATCTCTTGCGTTTGATCCTTTGTAAACGACAAGGCCGGAGGGATTGACAACCTCTCTGTACTCGTTGGGAGCAAAGTTATTTGTATCTGTGTGCAGGTCCTGTCAAGCAAAAGTCTTTGGCGCTATTGACACCTTCTTGTCGACCCTCGGAGTCTCACGGGATTCGATCCTTGGTATCTTTGCCAAGGGAAAACTGCCGCTACGCTACATCTCAACCTTCCACTTGGGGTAACCAACGAGGGGCGAGAAGCCATCAAGCAAACTTTTCTGGCGCCGTTGCCGGGGACTCCACTCTTTATGATAGGGGAGTTGCACGCTATCTTTTATCTTTGCTTTTTAGTCTTGTTAGTTTACCTTTCAGTTTTCTTTATTTCTTTTCACTAGTTTTGCTTAATGGAAAACAACAAAAATATGAGAGAGCTTTATAAGCTCTACCTTGCTTTGGGACATGATGTGTTTGAAGAGAAAATTAAAAAACCTATGGAACTTTATTATTTGCATAACAATCATGATGGTGGTGATGTTATTAGTATGCTTTCTTTTAATATCAATATTGCTAATGACATGGAAAGCTCTAAGCTTGGGGATGACACGTTTGATGATATGCTGTCGGGGGAAACTGTCCGCCACGAACACCTATGGGACCGGAGCCCCTTGTCTGTGTGGTAAGAGGGCGGAGGGAGCACGAAGAGCAGATCGTAGCGAACACGCAGGCAGTTTACCCAGGTTCTGGCCGCGATGGACGCGTAAAACCCTACTCCTGCTTGGTTTGTATTGAGTTGGAGAGCTCGGGAGCTTGAAGAACGAGCTAGACCGAGCGTGTAAGCGATCTAGGTTCCGAACCCCCTCTACGTTGTGCATGGGCCTCCTTTTATAGTGCAAGGGGTCACCGACAGGTGTCAACGTAAGAGAAAGGGGTAAAAATGTAAAAGAGGTGGTAGTTGTAACAGTGCGGGAATAGTGGAGCTACAGTGCGCGAACAGTGGTCGCTACCTACTTTGACAGTGGGGGACAAGGGCATTTAATGCCCGTCGCCGTCAACCCCAAAAGCTCCCGCCCTTGCGTTTCCGTTCGCCACGGCGATGGCTTCACCTCCGTGGAGTGCCACCGTGTCCCCCAGGCTGCACAGCCATCCGCCACGCGTCCCTGGAATGGCCCCAGGGCGACGCGTGGGCCGATGAGCTGGAGCGCGGGCACACAGCGCAACTCTCCCGGCAAGCACCTTGCCGGGGTCTTGACCTTGCCGGGCCCGGGAGCTTGCCGGGCTCTGAAGCTTGTCGCTCCCCGGGCCCTCGCCGGGACGCATATAGCGCCGAGGCGTGTCTTCTATGATGTAATCTTCTAGTCTTCCTGGCAAGCTCCTCTTGCCAGGGCCTTGCGTGAGTGAGGTAACCTTGAGCCTGGAACGGCCTTCCCGGCAAGCTCCGCTTGCCGGGGTCTCGATCTTCTGTCTTGTATACTTTGTTTTTGAATGGTTTGACATGGAGCAGGAAGGTCTCCGGCGAGCACGTGGTAAACCCTGCCGCGGGAAGCTGCAACTGCCCGTGCACAAGTTGGGGTACTGAGGTACCCCTACCTTAGTACACCGACAGGAGCCCCCGGGCCTGGGCCACACACGGTGCCGAGCGCTGTTCGGCCAGGCCCAAAACAGTGCACGGGCACACGCGGCCCACGGCGCGCCGAATCCACTTCTGCATCTGCCGCGTCCCCCCGTAACGGCACGCGTCGATTGCGGCATCGTGGGATGGGACGTGCCCATGTTATTTTAATGGAAAGAGCGAAACGCCCCCCACTTCCCCATAAAAGCAGAGGAAGCAGGAGCGGTTCCCCTCCTACGCTTTCATTGCATCCTCTTCCATCTCCAGATATCCCCTTTGCGCTCCGCCTCCACACCTCCGCCGCCGCCGTCTGCATCTCCGGCGCCGCCGGGCTCTTCGTCCCCCTTCCTCCGCCGCCTCCGCCTTGGCCCCGAAGACCGAGAAGGCGAAGGCGGAGAAAGCCAAGAAGGAGAAGTCGGAGCAAGCGGCGAGGCTCACAGCGTATCGGAAGCGGAACCTCGTCTTCCCGCCGAGGCTCAGTGCGCGGGAGCTCTGGAACAAGTATTACTTGTTCTGGTCCAAGGGAACCAAGGCGCACCCCCGCACTCGAGCTTATCCGGCCGCCGCCAAGGACAACTACCCCGGCGGGTACTATTTCTTTGCAGCCTTCTTCCACTGCGGTCTTTGTCCTCCTTTTTCTGAATTCTTCTGTGACATAATGCACACCTACGGCCTCCATCTTCTTGACTTCACCCCCAACGCCATCCTCACAATGGCGGTTTTCGCACACATGTGCGAAAACTATATAGGAATACACCCAAACGTAGCGCTGTTTAGGCACTTCTTCACCCCTAGAGCAGAGGCCGGCGCCCCCCTCTCCGGAGGAATATCTTGGGTTTTTCGTCTGAACAAGAAGGAGTCCTACTTGCCGGGGGAACTCCACGGCAAGTGGGAGGAGTGGCGTGCGGAATGGTGTTGGATCGTCGAGGACGAGCCGCAGCCCTTCACCGCGCCGCGCACAACGCCCATCGTGCGCGGCAGGGACTGGAGCGAGCTGGATTCGGACGACGGCAAGCTCGACGTCGCCCTCATTAGGATTCTCCGCCTCCGGGTAGCAAGGTTGTCTGTCGCAGAAGTAGGCACAGACTTCCTCCGCCGCCGCATCGCCCCTCTCCAAGACAGGAAAAGGCCGGCCTGGGAGTACGGCAACTCGGCGGATATCATGAGGTTGCGACCCGGGCTCAACTTTAACTTCACGTCGCTGGAGCTGAAGGGGATGGTCCGGGAGCTGTTTAAGCACGACCCGGCCCACCCGGAATGGTTCAGGGGGCCCCGAGGAGTGGTGCCCCTTTGCAACAGCACGGCCTGTGATCCTCTTCGCGCCATGATGCCCGCGTGTGATTCGCACGGCGTGGACCGCACATGGATTCCGCCCAAGCCATCAGACATCCTCAGCTTCTTCGACAACCTTGTGGAGGTGGCGAAGAACAAGAACGAGACCCGGGAGCTGACACGGGACACCACCGACCAGGAGATAGCGTACATCGCATCTCGGGTTGAAGAGGCCGCCGCAGCCGCAGCGGCAGGAGAGTTCGGCTACACGCCCGAGGAGGCAGATGCCGCGGAAGCGTCCTCCCAAGCGGAGGAGGCGGAGATCCGCAGGCTACTGAAGCTGCCTCCCGACGAGCTCGCCG
The DNA here is from genome assembly GCA_902687465.1 of Secale cereale. NCBI lineage: Eukaryota > Viridiplantae > Streptophyta > Magnoliopsida > Poales > Poaceae > Secale > Secale cereale. The sequence goes on from LR738714.1 coordinate 730,519,914, forward strand.
GAGTCCCATCCTTGAGGCACTCCGGGATCATCGGAATCCAGACGGAGGCCGCGGCGAGAGGCAACGCCGCCGGATGGAACAGGGGCGCCGCAGGGAGCGGAGGCGCCGGAGAGAAGGAGGCCGCGGCGCAGGGCGCCGGGCCCAGCAAGCCTGCCGGGGAGGAGGAGGAGGAGGACGCCGAGGCCGCCGAGGACTCCGGCGGGTCTACGGAGCTCTACGCCGACGACATCTCCTCGTCGTCGGAGACCTCCCCGCCCCGGGCAAGCCCTAGGCGGTCTCCACTGAAGCGTCTCCGCAAGACGGCGACGGGGGCGAGGGCGCAGGCGCCCCGGCAACAACCAGCTCGCCGGGCAGCGCGAGCTCCCCGGGGGAGCCAAGCTGCGCCGGGGGCGACCGGCGCACCAGCCACGGCGGAGGCGGCCCGCACCCAGGTCACGGCAGAGGCGCCTCGCAAGTCGGCGCCGAGCGGACAGGAGTCTTCACGGAGCGGAGCGGCGGCTCCGCCCGCTCCCCGGGCCCCGGCTACCACAGGGGCTGGGTCTTCGCAGCCCCCAGCCCCAGGGACCGCCAAGCGCCCGAGGGAGTCTTCGCCTCCCGCTCCTCGCGCAGACGCGCCCCAGGTGGAGTTTGACTTCTCCGCCTTGAGCGACGACGACGAGGAGGAACAGGAGTAAGAACTCGGGATCTTACATCTTCTCAAGTTTCGTCTTGATTATTGTTGATGCTAATTTTGTGTCTTGCTTTGATTTCAGGACCGTGGCAGAGCGAGTGGCAAAGAAAGCCAAGGTGCCCGTGGTCGAGGTCGCGGACGACTCGCCCGCCGCGGCGACTGGGGACGTGCCGGAGCCAAGCTTGCCGGAACCGAGCGCTGCTCCGAGGAGCAGCCCCCAGCGCAGCCCCCAGCGTAAGTCTGGGTTCTGTACTTCCATTTGTCGGGTGCGCTTGAGCATCTGTCCTTGTGCTAATATCCTGATTATTTTTGTCTTGTTTTGATTGTCTTGTGCAGAGGTGGAGCCGCAAGCTCAGGAGCGTCCGGAGGTCGCTCCCGAGGAGCCGCGGGCCCCGCCGTCCCCGCCAAGGCCGAACTCCCCGGCAAGGGAGAGCGCTCCGCCAAGGGCGGGTACTCCGCCAAGGGCGAGTACCCCGCCAAGGGCGAGCAGCCCGGCGAGGGTTGCCACTCCGCCAAGGCAGAGCTCCCCGGCGAGGGAGCCCGCCGCTGATGACGTCCGCTAAGGTGAGTTCCGTGACTTCGTCTTCCTGGATTCGTCTCTTTTTGGATATTTGCTTGAACTCTTTTGCTTTTTCTTCTTCTTCTAGATCCTCCTCCCCCCGAGCAGATGGAAACTGAAGTCATCATCATCGAGGAGGAGGGCGCGCAGGGCGGCGGCGGCGACGCCCCTGTCGCCGAGGACACAGCGGGAGCCGCCGAGCCGGCTGCGCAAGAGACCGCTCCGGCTGCGGACGCAGCGGCCGCGGAGGGGGACGGCGACCGCACTGCCGGCCCGGAGGCGGCAGGAGCATCAAGTGCTGCACCGGCCGCCGACCCCTCCGCCGGAAAGGAGCAGGCCGGCTACTATCTCGAGGCCCCCAACGGCGTATTCATCCAAGTGCCGTGGGGTTCTTCATCGCGAGCCCCCGTGGAGGGCGAGGCCTTTGACGGAGAGGTCCTCGCCTCTGCGGGCTTGAAGATCGTCGAGGCGCCCGGCGGAAGCGACGGGCCCGAGGAGGAGAAGCTGCTTCACCAGCTCCTGGCCCTTTACCGGGCCAGGCAGGCGAAGCTTGCTTCTCGGGAGGCCCTTGCCGCCAAGGCCGCCGTCGAGATGGAGAATCGCGCGGCGGAGCTCCGCGCCGCCAACCAGGCTGCCCTCCGCGAGGTGGCGGAGGAGCGCGAGAGAATCGCCGGGGAGTATCAAGAGTGGTTGCTGGAGAAGGCCGAGGCCGAAGAGCAGCAGCGGCTCGCCGGGGTGGAGCTGTCCCGGCGAGAAGGAGAGCTTGCCCAGCGGAAGGTCAACCTCGACTCCCACGAGGAAGACCTTGCCGCTCAGGAGCAGGCCCTTGGCGGGGAGCTGAAGGAGGCGAAAGCCGCCGCGGCTGCCGCGGAGACCGCCAAGGAGGAGCTTGCCGCCAAGGTCGCGCAGCTGGAGGAGTCGCTGAAGGCGAGCGTGGAGAGGGTCGCCGCGCTCAACATAGAGCGCGAGAAGGACGCCCACACCAACTCAGAACTCCAGGTGCGTCTTTCTGAGAAGGGCGACGAGCTGAAGGCCGCCAAGGACTCCATCGAGGATCTGGAGCTGAAGGTCTCCACGCTGAAGGACTCGCTTGACGCCGTCCGGGATCGGGAGACCAAGCTGAAGGAGGAGCTCCGCAAGGAGCGAACCTTGGTGGACAGCGCCAACAAAGCGGCCGAGAACTTCCGCTGTACCGTTGAGGTATGGACCGAGGACTTGGTATCTTCCGCGTCCAACATCGACCAGGAGCTGCTGGCGCTGAAAGTTGAGCATCTCATCTACTCTCCGGATCCGAACCTCCCTCACAGGGCCAAACTCAGCCTCTTATTCAGAGGGATTGCGCCGGCCCTCGCAGGTCTTCGGAAGAAGATTCCCGCGCAGCTGGCCGAGGAGTCGCGTCTGCTCTGCACGGGGACCTTGGAGCGTGTGCTGACGAAGATTGTATACCGCAATCCCGGCATAAACCTCACCAACGTTCTCCGCAGCTTGCCGGCCGACGCGAACATGGAGGTGCTGAAGGAGCAGGTCGCCCACATCATCGCCAAGGTGAAAAAGATCTCCAGGATTGAGGGCGACCGCGTAGACTAGGCCTCCTTTATCTTTATCTCTTTTTGTTGCTGCATAGGGTGTTATGAACTCATTAATCCATTGTGACAAGTTATCCTTTGTAAGATACTTATCTTATTTCGATCAATCAGTGCAATGTTATCTTCCTTGTCTTGGTCACCCACTTTGTATGCTTTTCACCCTACGCTCCCGGGAAGCTTGCCGGCGAGGGGCCTTTGCGGCGAGCGCTGAGTGCTGGACTCTGAGCAGCCTGCTGGCCAAGGCCTCACCGGCAAGCAACCTTGCCGCAGCCAGTCGCAACGCACTTAGCTTGCTGAATGAACTCGAAAACGAAACAAGGGCGCGACACTTGTCGCAGCTCACTTAAGTCGTTGAGCGTACTCGAAAACAAGACAAGGGTGCGGCTAGCTACGGGTAGGTTCCTCCGCGCACAGGTTTTCCATACGAAGTGTGATTGCTCAAGGAAGACAACTAAAATTTAAAAATTTGAACTGGTCCAATTCTAATAACTTAGCTTTCATATATTGCTTGCTTCTTGGTAAGGCTTCTCTTTCTTGAACAGCACTTGGTTCCTCTTCCATCTCCTTCCCCCCCGGCAAACTTGTGCGCGAGGAACGTTCCTTCTGCTTGAGAGGCAAAGGAAAAGAAGAGGGAAACAAGTACATGGCCTTTCGGCGTTCTAATGCTTACCGGATGTGTATGTTGCACAAGATGCCAAATAACACATGTAAACAACGGGGAAAAACATGCAAAAGGCAAATAGCGCAAAACACAAAATCTTTACTGATGCACGGGGTCTGCGCCCGGCTTTGTACAAAGGGTTACATGCAACAGCGGCAAAGCTTGTACAAAAGGTGGTTGCCGGAGCGGATCACGGCAACCGCGCCTTATGGGTGAAATTTGCGAAGATGCTCTATGTTCCAGGAGTTGCTCACCGGTAAGCCTTCTTCGGTCTCAAGGCGGACATCGCCGGGCCTTGTGACTTGTCTCACCCGATAAGGGCCTTCCCACTTCGGCGTCAACTTGTTGGAATTCTTGGCGGACTGAACACGCCGAAGAACAAGGTCGCCTTCCTCGAGACTCCTGGCCTTGACCTTGCGGCTATGGTAGCGACGCAAGGCTTGCTGGTATCGAGCAGCTCGTACAGCAGCCTGGAGACGTCCCTCCTCGAGGAGCAATGCATCATCTTGCCGCAGTTGCTCTTGCTCGAGCTCATCATAAGCGAGCACTCGAGGAGATCCGTATACGAGTTCCGTGGGGAGAACTGCCTCTGCTCCATAGACCAGAGCAAAGGGTGTCTGTCCGGTGGCTCGATTTGGCGTCGTTCTGATTGACCAAAGAGCCGCCGGTAGCTCCTTTATCCAATTTCTTCCGCACTTGCGCAGCCTGTCAAAGGTCCTTGTCTTGAGCCCGCGCAGCACTTCAGCGTTAGCCCTCTCCGCTTGACCGTTGCTCTTCGGGTGAGCAACAGAAGCGAAACAGACCTTGGCGCCAAGGTCTTGGACGTACTGCATGAAGGTGCGACTAGTAAATTGTGTACCGTTGTCGGTGATGATCCTGTTAGGGATTCCGAAACGGCAAACAATCGACCTGAAGAACCTGACCTCCGACTGTGTTGTCACCTTTCTCACTGGCTCCACTTCTGGCCACTTTGTGAACTTGTCGATTGCAACGTACAAGTACTCAAAGCCCCCGACGGATCGGGGGAAGGGGCCGAGGATATCGAGCCCCCAGACCGAGAAGGGCCAGGACAAAGGAATTGTTTGGAGAGCTTGAGCTGGCTGATGAATCTGTTTTGCATGGAACTGGCACGCTTCACACTTGGTTACTAGTGCAGTTGCATCTTGGAGGGCTTCTTGCCAAAAGAACCCTTGCCGGAAAGCTTTCCCGGCAAGCGCCCTTGCGCCAATGTGGTGGCCGCATATGCCTCCGTGTATTTCTGCCAACAGCTTCTGTCCATCTTCCCTGGAGATGCACTTCAGTCTGACACCATTGAGCCTTCTTCTGTACAGCTCGTTATCCACGAACTGGTACATACTTGACTGCCTGGTTATCTTCTCTATTTCTTCTGGGTCGTCGGGAAGTTCTCCAGTCTGCATAAAACGGACGATCTGCTGCGCCGATGCCGGAGCTTGGGGCTCAACGGCAAGGAATAAAGGCATGAGGGCCACTGCGGGGACCTCGGCTTCTACGGCCAGAACCTCTGGCTCTGCCGGAGCTGAAGGTCCCCCGGCAAGCTCGCCGGGGCGAGGCTTGTCGGGAACACTTGCTTCAACTGTACAGATCCTTGGATCTGCAGGAGCAGACTGTTCCTCAGCGCTCTGGTTGTTGATCTTGGGGACCTTGACGGCGGTTTCAGGAAGATCCGCCGGCAAGTAGTCGCCGGAGACCAACTTTCTCTTCTTGGACTGCCCAATTGATGGTGTAACAGATGGTTGAGTCAGCTTGAGCAAGAAGGTCCCTGGTTCCACAGGTAACTTCATCGAAGCACACTTTGAAAGGCCATCTGCTATTTCATTCTGAGCTCTCGGGACATGCTCCATTTGCAGACCTTCAAAGTGCTCCTCAAGCTTCCTCACTTCATCTACATAAGCTTCCATCAAAGGGCTCTGATAACTCTTGTTGACTTGCCGGACCACCAACTGAGAATCTCCTCGTACAATCAGCTTCCTGATCCCAAGTTCGGCCGCACTCCTGAGGCCGGCAAGCAAGCCTTCATATTCAGCAGTGTTGTTTGTCGCTTGCTCCCTGGGAAAGTGCATCTGGATAACATATTTGAGGTGCTCTCCGGTGGGCGCGATGAGTACCACGCCAGCACCGGCGCCTTGCAGCGAGAAGGCACCATCAAAATACATTACCCATTCACTTGTCGCTTCTTGTACGGGTGCACTTGTTTCTTGGACTTCTTCATCGGGCGTTGGGGTCCACTCAGCTATGAATTCTGCCAAAGCTCGGCTCTGTATGGTTGAAGTACTTTCAAACTTGAGTCCAAAGCTCGACAGCTCCAGTGCCCACTCAACGATCCTGCCTGTTGCTTCCGGGTTGTGCAATATCCTCTTCAGCGGAAAGCGAGTGACCACTGTTATCTCATGTGCTTGGAAGTAATGGCGCAGCTTTCTCGAGGCCATGAGGAGGCCGAAAAGCAACTTTTGCACACCAGAGTATCTTGATCTAGCTCCCTGTAGAAGGGAACTTACAAAATACACTGGGCGCTGCACCATCTTCTTCCGCACTTCTTCCTGTTCCTGCGCAGAGTTGTCCTTGTCGGGGCCAGAACTCGCCGGAGCAGCCCCCCGCTTGTCGCTGGATTCGCTTGCCGGTGGTGTAGATTCCTCGTCGGGCTCCCTCTCCGCTACTAACGCAGCACTAACCACCTGGTTGGTTGCCGCTAGGTATAGCAACAACTTTTCCTGTGGTCTAGGTGCGACAAGTATTGGAGTGGAGGATAGGTACCGTTTCAAATCTTGCAGCGGTGCCTCCGCTTCCGGAGTCCACTTCATGGGACCTGCCTTCTTCAAGATTTTGAAGAAAGGCAGGGCGCGTGCTGCAGATTTCGAAATGAACCTACTGAGGGCAGCCACACAACCTGCAAGCCTTCTGACATCCTTGACGCGCTTCGGGGCCTCGATCTGCTCGATGGCTTTAATCTTGTCGGGGTTGGCTTCAATCCCCCTCTGTGACACAAAGAACCCGAGAAGCTTGCCGGAGGGGACTCCAAAGACGCACTTCTTGGGGTTCAACTTGAGCTGTATTCTGCGCAGGTTCTGAAATGTTTCTTCCAAATCTTGGACCAGGGTTTCTTTGCTCTTACTCTTCACCACGATGTCATCCATGTAAGCCTCTACATTTCTGTGGATCTGTGGCTCGAAAGCAGTGTGCACTACCCTTGCAAATGTTGATCCTGCATTCTTCAGTCCAAATGGCATGCGTATGAAGCAATAAGTGCCACATGGAGTAATAAATGCAGTCTTTTCCTCATCCTCTTTGGCCATAAAGATCTGGTGGTAGCCTGAATATGCATCAAGAAAAGAGAGTAGCTCACATCCGGCAGTGGAGTCAACGATCTGGTCAATGCACGGCAAGGGGAATGGATCCTTGGGACATGCTTTATTCACATCGGTGAAGTCTATACACAGTCTCCACTTCCCGTTGGCCTTGCGCACGACGACTGGGTTTGCTAACCACGTTGGATGGATCACACCTCTCACTAGGCCTGCTGCCTCTAGCTTCTTGATCTCTTCGTTGATAAATTCTTGGCGCTCCACGGCTTGCTTCCTCACTTTCTGCTTGATGGGCCGCGCATGAGGACAAACAGCAAGCTTGTGCTCAATTACCTTCCTGGGAACCCCGGGGATGTCAGATGGTTGCCAGGCAAACACATCGACATTCGCCCGCAGGAAGGCAACGAGCGCGCTTTCCTATTTGCTGTCAAGTGTGGCACTGATGGTGAAGGTACCACCAGTGCCGTCCTCCTTGGCGGACACCTTTTTGGTTGCCGGAGGAGCGGCCATCCCCTTCTTACACTTGCCGGTGGAGCTCGATGGAACGTCCTCAACGGCAGCGCAGCACTCCGAAGAGGTGCGGTTGCCGGAGTGGGCCCCAGAGCACTTGCCGGACTTGGTCTTCGTCTTCTTCCCCCCGGGAGCTTCAGCGGCAAGTGTATCCTTCTCTGCCGCAGCTGCCGCATCCCGGTAGATCTTGTCGGCGTAGATAAGCGCATCTTTCTTGTCGCCGTGGACAGTGATGACGCTTATCGGCCCCGGCATCTTGAGCACGTTGTAGGCATAGTGGGAAGCTGCCATGAACTTGGCGAGGGCAGGACGGCCGAGTATTCCATTGTATGGCAATGGAATATCAGCGACGTCGAATGTGATGCGCTCAGTTCTGAAGTTGAGCTCCCCGCCAAAGGTCACCGGCAGAGTTATCTTCCCCTTGGGCTTGCTCCTCCCCGGGTTGATTTCTTGGAAAGAACCGGTCTCTTCGAGCTCGCCATCTGGGATTTGGAGTTTCTTGATCACAGCAGAGGAGACCAAGTTCAGCCCGGCCCCGCCGTCAACCAACATTTTGGTGACCTTGAGGTTGCGGATGGTGGGTGAGACCAGCATCGGCAAGCACCCGACCGCCGTGGTGCGGTCAGGGTGATCCTCAAGATCGAAAATGATGGGCGTGCTGGACCATTTGAGGAGCCTGCGCGATTCCACGGGAGGCTCTGCTGCATTCACCTCGCGCACCCACTAATTGAGCTGGCGGTGGGAGGTGTGCAGAGAGGCACCACCGTCGACGCACAGGACCTCCGTGGCCTTCTGGAACTCCTGCTCGCTGTTATCCTCGTCCTCCATGTCTTCGTCGTCGTCCTCTTCATCCTTGTCGCGGCCCCGGGGAGGTCGATCACCTTGCCGCTGCTTGGCCTTGCCGCGGCGTCCTCCCCGGCCATTGAATGGCCGCTTCTTGCTCGGTTCTCCCCCGCCACCTTGGGCCTTCTCCTTGTCGCGCCTCTCGTACTCAGCTTTCTGCTGCTCGACGAGGTACTCGACGCGCTTGCAGTTGGAGAGGTCGTGGCCTTTGGTGCGGTGGATCTTGCAGTACTGCTTGTCGGAGCCGTCCTGCTTGTCGGCTGCCGCTACAGGGGCAGGCTCCTTGCCGGAGCTGCCAGCCTGTGTTTGCTTGGCGGGAGCCTCCTTGCCGGACTTCTCGACGGCAAGCACTTCCTTCTTGTTTTTCCTTCTGTTGTTCCGCCGCCGGCCCTTCTTTGCCGGGGCGGCGTCGTCGCTGTCGCTTCCTCCCGCGCCAGCATCCTCCCCGGGGAGTCTCCTCCCCTCTTCAGCGCGTGCGCACTTATCAGCTAGAGCATAGAGCTCGCTGACATCCCGAATCTTGGTCATCGCCATTTCTTCACTCATGCGGCGGTTACGCACGTTCTGGTGGAACGCGCTGATAACCGCGGCAGGGTGGACATCAGGGATGTTGTGCTGCACACGGCTGAAGCGTTGGATGTACTTGCGCAGGGACTCTCCTTCCTTCTGGGCCAAAATGTGGAGATCGCTCTCCTGGCCGTGGGGTTTGTGGCCGCCGGTGAAGGCGCCAACAAACTGATGGCAAAGGTCTGCCCAAGAAGAAATGGAGCCTTCCGGCAAGTGCATAAGCCAGGAACGAACGTTCGGCTTAAGCACGAGCGGGAAGTAGTTTGCCAAGATCTTCTCATCGCGCCCCCCGGCAGCTTGCACCGCGATGGTGTAAACGCTGAGGAATTCCGAGGGGTGCGTTTTGCCGTCGTACTTCTCCGTTACGTCGGGCTTGGAATTCTTCATGCTGGGCCACTGGACGTGCCGCAGCTCACGGGTAAACGCAGGGCAGCCTGCCGCGTAGGGCAAGTCGCCTGGTTCACCGGGCGCGCGCGCGTCGACAGCGTTCCCAGCCCTCTGGTCTGATTGTCGCCGAGCTTCTCGGCGGCGCTCGATCGTTGTTCGAGCGTCTTCTTGTCGCCGGGCGTCGAGGACCTAGCGCTGGTCCCGACGAGCCCGCGGATCCGACGATGCCGTGGAGCCGTCGTCGGCGTTGTTCCGGCGGGGCCGCGTCCTCTGCTTCCGCGGCGGGGAGTGCACGGTTGTCGCACCCCCGGCGGTCTTGTCGCCGTCGGCCTTCGTCTTCTCAGCTTCCCGCAGCTGCGAGGTCGCCGGCTGCTGGGGAGAGTCATTGTTGGCGAAGGCGATCAGGCTCTGGATGGCGGCCCTCCAGTCTTCGGCCTTGTCTGCCGCTGGAGGGAAGTCGAGGAGCAGTTGCGCCCTTGCGAGCGCTTCTGCTGGAGTGGAGGGGAACGGGGGCGAGCGGTGCGAGGAGCGGGATATGCTCGGACTCCTAACAGCGTTAGAAGGAGCAGGGTCCCGCCCCGGCGCCTTCGCTTTGCTTGTGCCCGGACGGTGGTCCGGGGCGTCCCGCGAGCCTCCGGTTTGTCCTTGCCCAAGCAAGCGGATACCACCTCCTGTGGTATTGCGCTGCTGGGTTGTCGTGTGCTGAGATGGACGCGGCGCGTCCACGGAGACCGAGGCTCGGTCGTCCGTCCTGTCCTTGGATTTGGTGGCGCCGCGAGTGTCCTCGCCGGCGACCACCCTTCCGACGGCGCCTCCCCCGCCCACTGTTGGCTCTGGTGGCGGTGGGTGAGACGCAGATGGGCCTCCGACCTCCGAAGCCTTCTTCTTCGGGGCCATGGTGCTGTTGCTGATGAAGTCGCTGATGAAACTGGAGAGGTTGATGAAGAATGCGCCCGCGTGAACGCCGGATCAGATTCGCACAACCTCGACGCCCCCTACCTGGCGCGCCAAAGATGTCGGGGGAAACTGTCCGCCACGAACACCTATGGGACCGGAGCCCCTTGTCTGTGCGGTAAGAGGGCGGAGGGAGCACGAAGAGCAGATCGTAGCGAACACGCGGGCAGTTTACCCAGGTTCGGGCCGCGATGGACGCGTAAAACCCTACTCCTGCTTGGTTTGTATTGAGTTGGAGAGCTCGGGAACTTGAAGAACGAGCTATACCGAGCGTGTAAGCGATCTAGGTTCTGAACCCCCTCTACGTTGTGCATGGGCCTCCTTTTATAGTGCAAGGGGTCACCGACAGGTGTCAACGTAAGAGAAAGGGGTAAAAATGTAAAAGAGGTGGTAGTTGTAACAGTGCGGGAATAGTGGAGCTACAGTGCGCGAACAGTGGTCGCTACCTACTTTGACAGTGGGGGACAAGGGCATTTAATGCCCGTCGCCGTCAACCCCAAAAGCTCCCGCCCTTGCGTTTCCGTTCGCCACGGCGATGGCTTCACCTCCGTGGAGTGCCACCGTGTCCCCCAGGCTGCACAGCCATCCGCCACGCGTCCCTGGAATGGCCCCAGGGCGACGCGTGGGCCGATGAGCTGGAGCGTGGGCACACAGCGCAACTCTCCCGGCAAGCACCTTGCCGGTGTCTTGACCTTGCCGGGCCCGGGAGCTTGCCGGGCTCTGAAGCTTGTCGCTCCCCGGGCCCTCGCCGGGACGCATATAGCGCCGAGGCGTGTCTTCTGTGATGTAATCTTCTAGTCTTCCTGGCAAGCTCCTCTTGCCAGGGCCTTGCGTGAGTGAGGTAACCTTGAGCCTGGAACGGCCTTCCCGGCAAGCTCCGCTTGCCGGGGTCTCGATCTTCTGTCTTGTATACTTTGTTTTTGAATGGTTTGACATGGAGCAGGAAGGTCTCCGGCGAGCACGTGGTAAACCCTGCCGCGGGAAGCTGCAACTGCCCGTGCACAAGCTGGGGTACTGAGGTACCCCTACCTTAGTACACCGACATATGCCTCCTAAATACGATGATTACCATGATGGTTATGATAGTCTTACTCTCACTATTCCTAATAAGAAAGATTTTGCTTATATGAAGAGTAATGACACTTTTATGCTTTTGGATCATGGAAATAATGCCTTATGTGATAATTATATTGTTGAGTTCATCCATGATGCCACTTAAATTTATAATGAGAGAGGGAGACTTGGTTCTAAATATCTTAATAATAAGAAGTTTCCTCTCTTTATGGTGAATATTTTGAAGTTATGCTTGTTTTGCCTTCCTATGCTAGTTGCTTTGTGCTTCAATGAATTATTCTATTGCAACATTCTTATGCATAGGAAGCATGTTAGGCTTAAATGTGTTTGGTATTTGCTCCTTGATGCTCTCTTTTGTTCTTCAACTCTTATTCCTACGAGAGCATCATTAAAGTCTTAAGCCTATCTTTATGGCTATAAAGAAAGCACTTTTGGGAGGCAGCCCACAACGAATTAGATTTTATTTTGCTTTTGTTGTGTCTTGATGTTTTTTACTACAGTAGCATCATCATTGTATATTTTCTTTTCAGCTTTGTGCCAAGTTTAGCCTCTGATTGCAAGAAAGTTCAAAAGTTGTGACATGCTGTCCAGGAAACAGATTCTGTCCTTGGACAGAAAAATTCGTATAAAATCACCAGTTCATCTTTTTGGTCTGAATTTTTTCGACAGCGTGCTCTATACAATTGGCTTTCGGGCTTCTGTTCTGAGTTTTTTAATTTGAGTTGCAGAAGTGCCCCGAAAAAATTATTTACTACCTGCTGGTCTGTTTTTCACAGATTCTGTCCTGTTTTGCCTTTTCTTCGTTTTGCAAACCTTGATCTTGCTTTTTCTTTGCAAAAACCTTTTGGCAATCTTGAGAAACAGTAGCTCTTCAAGATTATCTTTATTTCCAGCAAGGAAAAATTATTTTATTAGGGGTACTAACCTCGCTAATCAGATTATGATGAGTTATGTATGAAGGGAGTTTTCAAGTGTGCGAGGGAAGATGATAAAAAGATTCAGGAGGGTCAAACGCTCAAGCTTGGGGATGCCCCCGTGCACCCCCAAGAAATATTCAAGAAGACTCAAGCGTCTAAGCTTGGGGATGCCCCCGTGCATCCCCTTCTCCATCAACAATTATCAATTCGTCTTTCGTTCCACTATATTTTAATCACTTCATGCGTTATGTGCTATGGTTGGAGCGTCTTGCTTTTAGTTTCCTTTTTAGTTTTCTTTAGCTTTGCTTGCTGTTCATAACAAGTTAGAACCCAACTTTCTTTGTGTTGGAGAGAAACACGCTCCACTTCAACCTAGAACACAACATAGGATTTTCATGCGTATCTTTGCTGTGTATGTTCTTTGTCTTTCAATAAGCTACTGTCATCTTTAGCTCTTAGTTTTCATGCTTTTCTTTTTAAAGAGCTTTTGTTTAGTTGGTTGTTGAACTCTCTTGAGTTTTCATGTTTATCTTGTTAAGAGAGTTTGTCTGTTGCACTGAGTTGTGTGTCTTAACTTAAAGTAGGTAATTGAGGTTGGTATTTAATTTTAGTAGTAATTTGCAACAGTTTTGAGGTATTGCCATGAGTAATGTCTGAACTTTTGGTGTCAAGAGCTTTAGCCTATTAGTGATAGATGTCGTATTTTGGGCAATCTGTGTTTATTTTCGAAAACCTACAAAATAGTTGAGAACTTTAGCTACTAAATGGATCACTAATCTTTGGAGGGATCGAATATTAGAGTACACTCACGTACCATGGGTCGAGGATGAGCAAGGGTAACCAAACCCCCATACACACCTCCTCTGGGTACTTGTCTCTTTGTGAACCTCCTAATTAGATTGATAGTTACCGATAATAAGTGCATGAGTTCTTCGGACTAATGTGAGTATTCGAAGGTTGACACTTCCACCTATCCATATTTTTCTAGCCTCTTCGGTACCGTGCATTGCCCTTTCTCACCTCGAGAGTTGGCGCATACTTCGCCGATGCATCCAAATCCTTGGCACGATACGCTCTGTCATCATAAGCCTCATTATATCCTTCCTCAAAACAGCCACCATACCTACCTATTAAGGCACTTCCATAGCCTTTCCGAGATACATTGCCATGCAACATCCATCCTCTCATGACTTGATCTTCATGTCATACATGCTTTTTGCTTGATCGATGAGCCGCATGCTAGTTGGGCCTTGCCCTAATCATTGCTACATGACGCGCTAGTATCATTGCATATCCTGCTACGCTGGCAGAGGCATACATTTGCATACATCATGATAGTTTCATTTTCTTTATGTTGAGTACTTTTGTAAAGTGTGAAAGATCTTCTATACTTCTTGTAATACATAGATTGTTGCCCCTAAAGTGAGGAAAAGATCCCAAAGAGGACAAATCAAAAGATCCCAAAGAGGACAAAATCAAAAGATCCCAAAGAGGACAAATGAGAGATAAATAGAAAGAGCCATTGAGGCCACAAAAAAATAAAAATAAAAAGAAAGAAAAAGAAATAAAAAGAGAGAAGGGGGCACACTACTATTTCTTTTGAGAGATCCACACTCGTACTCCATCTTATACCTTGTACTACATAGAGATTATCATTTATGCATATAGCTATGTGGGGACCTTTACACTATAGAACTTGGCTTGTATATTCCAATGATGAGCCTCCTCAAAAGAGCTCTAGGTCTTCTTGATCAAGCAAGTTGGATGCACCCCCACTAGTTCCATTGGAGAGCTTACCTTAGCTCATATGTGCATCCGTTGCATGGCAATCCCTAGTCCTCGCATCATATCTATCATTTGGCTTTCTCTCGCCGATGATTGTCCTCATTGATGTGAGCCTTTCACACCTTTTTTGTCTCCCCCCTCTATCATTTCTCTCTTTGCCATCCTAAGTGTCGACTTTCTTGCTTACGCTCATCCATTGCATGAGTGCTCAAAATATCGAAAGGGAGTGGATCATTTTTACTTGTACCTGGCTGACGGTCTGGGGATGAGTCAAGATAAGATTCCAAAGAAGACCAAGTGTGAAACTTTAGTAGATTAAGTACTCAACAATACAAAAACTATGTTTTACTCTCTCATATATCCCTATCCCCTTTCTTGCACGCAAACACCATTTGGAGACATTCGAGTCACGGACAGCGAGAGATCTTGCACCTTTATGTTCTTATGTTACTTGTTACAATTCTAATATAGACTCTTGCTTGTTATGACTTGAATTGGATTACATGTCTTGATTGCTTTACTTAAAAGTTCTTATATGGTTGATAGCATGTCACCACAGAAATTATTCTTGTTATCATTTACCTACTCGAGGACGAGCAGGAATTAAGCTTGGGGATGTTGATACGTCCAAAACGTATCTATAATTTCTGCTTGCTCCATGCCTCTTTTGTGTGATATTGCTATGATATTTATGCACTTCCATACACTTTTGATCATATTTGGACTAACCTATTAACTCAGTGCACCCCAGTGACAGTTCATGTTTTCTATTGTTTTTGTATTTCAGGTTTTCCCATTACTTAAATTGCCAGAAAAATTCCGGGAAAAATATATAAAAAATAAGCACTCCAGAAGCTTCCACGCGCCAGAAGTGGGGGCCAGAGGGGAGCCAGGGGCAGCCCAGGCGGCCTGCCCACGCGGCCCCCCTCCTGGCCGCGCCGGGGGGGCGCCTGGGCCCCCCTTACCTCCTCTGGTGACCCCCTTTGGCATATATTTACCTCGCGTCCCGAAACCCTCGAGGACGGAACCCTTTTTCGCGATCTCATCTCTGTTCCGCCGCCGCCGCGCTTCCAAGATCGGGAGCACCAGGAGAACTCTTCCCGGCACCCTGCCGGAGGGGAGAACCACCACCGGGAGCTTCTCCACCACCATGGACGCTTCCTGGATGAGTTGTGAGTAGTCCCCCATGGACCATGGGTCCATGACAAGTAGCTATGTGATGTTCTCCTCCCCTCTTTGTTCTTCATCGATTAGACCTCGTGAGCTGCCCTACATGATCGAGGCACATATGTAATCTTTATGCTGTTGCTATGCTGACTTTGCTGGGATCCGATGGATTATGAGATTATGTTCAGATTGTGTGTGAGTATTATATTTGATTCACCTCTTTTATATTTATGTTCTTGAGTAATTCTTGCATGTTCTCCGTTGCTATTTATTGCTTTGGCCGAGTATTAGGTAGTAACTCCAAGAGGGAATGTTATGCTTGATTGTGGGTTCATGCCCCTCGATGACTAGCTTGAGTGACAGAAACATGAGTCTAGGGGATTTGCTGTTTCCACAAGGGGGAAAACAACGGTGCTTGTACTTGCGGGTCCAAGGATTGTTTACTTTACGCAAAGTTCTTTTAATGCAGTTGTCTGTTGCTTTGAGTTTATACTATGGGTGGGACTCGCAACTTAATACCAGCGAGATGTTCTGGATAGATATCTCAAGGTGGATGATTAGTAGTAGATGCAGATGGATTTCGGTCTACTTGCCTTGGCGTACCGCCCATGCTTTTGAGCCTCTACCTTTCTTTGCAGCATAGTTAGCATTGGTTTGCGCACATAATCCTGTCAATTGCCCAGCTGTAATTCGTTAACCTCGCTTAGCTGTTTTATCGTCTTTTGGGAGAGAGACATCACTAGTGAACATCATGGGACCCTGGTCCATATTAACATCACTAATCACACCCGCTATTTACTTCCTATTCTTATTTCCTAGTTGCAGTGATACCTATCACTATTATCTCTTGCGTTTGATCCTTTGTAAACGACAAGGCCGGAGGGATTGACAACCTCTCTGTACTCGTTGGGAGCAAAGTTATTTGTATCTGTGTGCAAGTCCTGTCAAGCAAAAGTCTTTGGCGCTATTGACACCTTCTTGTCGACCCTCGGAGTCTCACGGGATTCGATCCTTGGTATCTTTGCCAAGGGAAAACTGCCGCTACGCTACATCTCAACCTTCCACTTGGGGTAACCAACGAGGGGCGAGAAGCCATCAGCGTCTAGCAGTACAGCCAGAGGCGGGAGGCAATACAGATTCGGTCCTTCTCTCACGCCTCTAGAGAAGTTACCATACGAGAGGTCCGACGAGGAAAACGCGAAGATCGCTAAAGCCGAAGTGAAGGACTGGCTTCAAGGGTTGAAAGCACAGAGACAACCACCTCCGGAGGAGAAGATAGATTCGGTGAAAGCACTCTGGCTGCCCTGAAGAAACCAGCGAAGTCTTCGCCGAAAGACAACTATGACCGCATTATTGAAAAGTCATTTCACGAAGCGAAGCGGTCGGTAAGTACTAGAAGTGATCAAAGGTTAGCGGAAGGACGACCTGGGAAACAAATTGCCCAGCTCGGCGAACAAGCGGACCAAGCGTGCCCCCCGCTCAAGGTGTCTAGCGACGTCGACATCGTCGCTAATGATCCGAGGATGGTGTACGGTTATAGCAATGTTGGAGATTACCTGCCCGAGGATGTACATTATGATTTCTGGGAGGTGCAGATACAAAGATACGAGTACGGGAAGCCTCTCATCAAAGATGAAAGATATCTATCAACGATGATGCGAAGATGGCATGATTGGTACTTGAAAATCTGCAGAGAGTCTGGGCGAGGGATACTTTGTATGTGGAAGTTAAAAAGGAGAATGACCTTGTTGGAATTGAACTGTTGCCTATGCCATTTGAGGAGTTCTTTCAGTTTTTCAATCAATTGGCCCTCGATAAAGCAACGGTCACCTGCTACTATCTGTAAGTAGTACTACTTCTGTCATTAAGTCTCTCTATATAGCTCAGCTCTTTCATTGCATGTATTTATAATTATCCTCACTATATTATGCAGATTGAAGATCGTCGAATTGAAGAAAAGACAAGTCGGTGTTATTGGGTTCATTAACATTTATCTCATAGATGCAACAGAGGTTAAATTTCATGCCGCAGATACCGAGGCCCACTTGCTACGATCGTTGGTAATAAATGAAAACAAAGATATAATACTCTTTCCTTACAACTTCAAGTGAGTGTTACTGTCTTGTGCATATTCGGTTTCCCTTATATATTAGTCAAGGTTATAGTAATGTAATTGATGAGTTAATGCATGCGTGCGCAGTTTCCACTATATTCTCCTAGAGATTGAGCTTGAGTAGGGAGTAGTAACTGTCTTGGACTCTAAACGAAAAGATCCCAAGGAGTATGCGGACATGACTCAAATGATCGAGAAGTAAGTTAAATCGATCATTATCCACCATGCATATCAGCAACTTTGTTCATTTCTGATATCAAGTAATTGTTTTCTTTGTGTGGCAGGGTTTGGAGAAAATTCACCAAAAAAGCTCCGGGACTGCCGAAGCAGCTGGAATTTAGACACCCGAAAGTAAGTACTATATAGTAGCATGTTCCGCGCATCTCCTATTGATTCAAGTACTAGTTTCATCAATACCATTTGGCATTCTTGCTTATCAGTTTGATTGACCTCTATTTCTTGTAAAGTTGTTGTGGTAGGAACAAGGGAATGATTTCTTTGGATACTACGTTTGCGAGTCCATCCGCCACACGACCTGTAAGCGGGGCTACTCTGACGAAAAATTTAAAGTGCGTAAGCAATAATATTAACAATTTTATTTCATTACCATCATTTGTGTTGAGTTTCATATATTCATATATATATATATGTATTGACCCCTTCTTCAAATTAGATCTTTCGGATGCGGGATGAACTCCTACCACCAAATCGTCTGCGGGCAATTCAACGGGAATTGGTGGCATTCTTCCTTGACCACGTGATCGCTGAAGATGGAGAATACTATGTGGACCATGCGTCCGTATGATAGGAGATTATATTTGTAAGAGATAATTATTGTATATATGTACCCGGTAGTGTCGGATAGATATACGAGAACTTGTTGTACGACCAATCTCTCGGAGAAGGAGAGGTGGTCAATATCACTTCTCTCAGTATGCATATATATGTTGATGACGATCTTCTGTTTCCTTCGTTTGCTTACTAGCTAGCTAGCGTGTCTAGTCCTCTGTATACGTATGTATAGTACGTAGCGTCGACCATGCACGGACATAAGAGAGGACACTTCTCTCTATTAATTATCTAGCTAACACAATATATGAAACACCTAAATTAACCACCCAAAAACCCCAAACCACCACCATTAAAAAAACAAAAACCCAACCCACAGAAATGCTGACGCGTGGATGCCTATTGGTCCCGGTTGGTGCCACCAACCGGGACCAAAGGCCCTCCTACCTGGGCTCCGCGCACATGCCACATGGAGGCCCATCTGTCCCGATTCTTGTTTGAACCGGGACTAAAGGGCTAGGGCATTAGTACCGACCCTTTAGTCCCAGTTCAAGAACCGGGACAAAAGGCCCTTACGAACCGGGACAATAGGCCCGTTTTCTACTAGTGTTGACATCGAGGATAAAAAGATGGGGTTTATATCATATTGCTTGAGTTTATCCCTCTACATCAGGTCATCTTGCTTAAGGCGTTACTCTGTTCTTATGAACTCAATACACTAGATGCATGCTGGATAGCGGTCGATGTGTGGAGTAATAGTAGTAGTGCAGGCAGGAGTCGGTCTACTTGTCTCGGATGTGATGCCTATATAAAATGATCATGCCTAGATAGTCTCATAATTATTCGCTTTTCTATCAATTGCTCGACAGTAATTTGTTTACCCGCTGTAGAATATCGCTATCATGAGAGAAGCCACTAGAGAACACGATGGCCCCCGGGTCTATTCTCAACATATCAACCTACATCTACTTTACTATTATCGCTTTTATTTGCTGTTCTTATAAACCAAAAATACCAAAAATATAAACTATCATCTCTATCAGATCTCACTTTCGTAAGTGACCGTAAAGGGATTGACAACCCCTTATCGCGTTGGATGCGAAGTTCTTATTTGTTTGTGCAGGTGCGAGGGACTGGCACGTGGTCTCCTACTGGATTGATACCTTGGTTCTCAAAAACTGAGGAAAATACTTACGCTACTGTGTTGCATCTCCCTTTCCTCTTCGAGGGAATACAACGCAAGCTCGAGAAGTAGCAGCCCCCCACCGTCGTGGGCAGCCCGTTGGTCCTCTCGTCCCCCTCTGGCACTCTGTGGGCTTCTTCTGGTCCAAAAATGATCTCCGTTGATTTTCAGGTCAATTGGGCTCCGTTTGATATTCCTTTTCTACGAAACACTAAAACAGGAGAAAAACAGAAACTGGCACTAGGATCTGGATTAATAGGTTAGTCCCAAAAATAATATAGAAGTGTATAATAAAGCCCATAAAACATCCTAGAAGGATTATATAATAGCTTGGAACAATCAAAAATTATAGATACGTTGGAGACGTATCACCCAGCAACCGGCACAGCAGCCCAGCTAGCCAACCCGGGACATCCCTCTCCCCTTTTCTCACCTATGCACACACTCGCCCCCTCTGTGTCGCATCCACGTGGACGAGTCGGGCCCGCATGTCAGCGACTGCGAGTGCATCCGCACCCACCTATTTTCCAGCTCGCGCGCTCGCCATGGGGACTGCGAGCACGAGCACGACGCCGGCCCACCCCGTCGCCCGTGCCCTCCTCTTAAGCCGTCCCGCTGTCCACCAACCCCTTAGAGTTCCTCTCTTCCTCTCCCTGCCGCCAGGTGCGCTCTAGGCCACCAGATCTCCCACCTGCAACGTGACCCGCATGCATCTGAGAACGTGACCTCACAGCCGGCATGTTCTCCGGCCTCCTCTGTCTCACCAACAGTGTCTGTCTTCTTCCTCGACGTCGACTACGTCCACGACGTGCACTACACGGAGCCAAACGCCTCTCCTGCGACTTCTTCTTCCTCGTCTTCAACTCCGGCCGCCGTGGGTGTTCGATCGAGCTCGTCGTCGACTCCGACCTCCTCCCGGCCAGCCGAGCACATCATCGTGTTCGTGCTGAGCCTCTAGTCCTTCCCATGCCTCTTTCCCCTTCTTTTGTGCACTCTAGTTCACAGTTCACCGAGCACCCGAGCTCGCCGCTGTCGGACCTCGTCTCCGACGAGTGCCCCAACCTCCTCTCGCCCCGTTTAGGTGCCCAGTAGCTTCGCCGTGCTCGTCTTAGTCGAATCCCCATGAGTAGTTGCTAGTAGAGCCCCTGGCCTCACCGCGTTCATCTCCGCCGTGTCGCTTTTGTCGTAGCTCGCCGGCGTCGACTCCTTCGTCGTCTGGTGCATATAGCGGCACCCAGAGACGCGGGATTCCTTCGCGGATCCATCGCGTACCGCCGCCATTCCATTTGGTCGCCCAAGCAGCCGCAACACCTCGCCATCACCTCTGCTTCGCCGGAGTGCGGTGGCTCGTCTCTCTGCTCTGAATATAATTCAGAGGCATCACCTCTTCTCTATCAGTTACACCACACGTAGCCCAGTGGCTTGAGCCTCTCGCTTGCAACCCACAGACGCGGGTTCGAATCCCTGCCGGGCAGTGGAATGCGTCCATATTTTTTGCCTCTTGTCTCGCTAACAGATGGGCCGCACTTGCCATACTATGTGCGCACGTACCCACTTCCACACACAAAGCCGCCACATCAGCACCCCTGGACCCACTAGTCATTGGATATGGCTAGTCCAGGCCAGGTCTGTATAGTTTTCTTTTCTTTTCTGTTTTTGATTTAAATGCAGTTTATACATTTCTTTTGCATATTCCATATCATTTCAAATATGCATCTGTTCAAAGTACTTTATATATGAAAACTACTTAGTTTTTAGTGTAGATCCAAATTTGAGAAATTTTATATGTATTTGGAGTGGAAAATGTGTAGATTAAGATGGTGTTGTTACTTTACATGTTTAACAACTCTCAAATATGGTTGTCATAGATCTGTCCTATATTGTTTTTTATGTACATGGGAGTTCCCGGAATTGTTGTTTGTTCCTTCCGGCCCATTTAAAATGCTTGCATGATGTTGTTGTTCTTAGTTGCACCCCTTGCCATGCTAAGCAACTTTTAAAACTTGTTGGGTGCTTGGTTAGTTCAACTACATAACCACTCATGTCACTATGCTTGTTCTTGATTTCTTTTGCATGATGTGTCTCCTACATGCTTTGTGTTCTTGCATATTGCCATGCCACTTGTGCACTCATCTTGTTCCTTGGAGATGCATCATATCCTGCCCATGCTCATATGCATCGTATCTTGCATCATGTGTTTGAGCATTGCATGGTGATTGATTGTTGTTCCGGTGTTTGTATTGTTGTGTTGGTTACGGCCCGGTGACAATTCGGAGTTTGAGGTTCCTTTCGATACTGAGTTTGAGGAGCTAGGTTACGATCCCTCCGTGGACTTAATAGGCAAGATGAACATTCCCTGATATCACCTCTATATTTGCCTATGCTAGTTGTCTCGCTCTTTATCTATGACTCGATGCCTATTCATGTTTGCCAGCCTCCTATTGTTGCCATGAAACACTCTAACGCCCTCCTAGCAAACCATTGATTGGCTAAGTACGCTTTTGCTCAGCCCCTCTTATAGCGTTGTTAGTTGCAGGTGATGTTTCTCGAAGATTGCTCCACGTTCGGACTTGTTATTGGGATAACACAATATATATCTTAATTAAACTAATGCATATATATATATATATATTGGTAAAGGGTGGAAGGCTTGGCCTTCTTCTTGGTGTTTTGTTCCACCCATGACACCTTAGGACCCGATAAACCGGTGTTATGTTCCTTGATTTTGCGTTCCTAACACGATTGGGGTTTATGGGCCCCCCTTGATAATTCGCTCTGCTTAAAGCTTTTCCAGCAAGGCCCAACATTGGTTTTACTTTTGCCTAACAACTAAAACTTGCAGAGGGAGTTGCAAACCCGAGTTCTTAATCAACAACCCGGGCCAGTGCTCCTCATGAGTGTTGGTCCAAACTGGGGGTTATGCGGGGCTACCTTCGGTAAACCCGTGGCATGGTATTACCTGCAGGATCACCCATCAGGTCGTGGCCTGAGACGAGATACGCACGGCTACTATCAGGGTGTCGGCACGCTGGGAGGTCTTGCTGGATTAGTTTTACCTTTGTCGAAATATCTTGAGCACGGGATTCCGAGAATACTCGGGTCTTCCCAATTTGGAGTTGCGACTCCGCAGATCGTGAGCTTGTGATAGGCTAAGTTGGGACACCCCTGCAGGGTTTGAACTTTCGAAAGACGTGCCCGCGGTTTTGTGGCAAATGGGAATTTGTTAATATCCGGTTGTAGATAACTTGACACCATATCCTTAAGAATACACTACCTGTGTGAGTAACTGTGATGGTCTCTTTTCTAATGGCTTTGGGAAGTGAACACGATGGGGTTATGCATGAACGTGAGTAGCTAGGATCAATTCTTGATCAACTTGGTGACCGTTGGCACATAATCTCATCTCACTCTGAACTCGTAAGCTAGTTGCTTAGTGCTTGCTACAACACTTTATTACCCTTCCACACCTAAGGCTTTGTTAGTTTTGATACCCGGGAATGGGATTGCTGAGTCCTTGTGGCTCACGGATTACTACACACACCAGGTGCAGGTACCACCGAGAATGTTGCAGGAGATGGATCATAACTTCACTGGGAGTTCGACGAAGAGCGTGGTCGTTTCTATGTTATGTATCCCGACGATCAGTAGTGGTTCCTACTAGGAGCGATCCGGTCTTGCGTTCATGGTATCTTTTCTCGTTTGGATTTCGTCCGTAGTCGGACCCTGTGTTATTTGGATGAATGTATGTTATTGTATTCATTGTGTGACGTGGCGAGTGTAAGCCAACTATTTTACTCTTTCATCCCTGAACTTTTACATGAGTTGTGCAAAGATACCACGCTTGCGATCATTCTAGAATGTGCTTATGTCTCTAAATCGTGCCTCGACACGTAAGAGATATAGTCGCATCCTGGGCATTACAGCCGTGAAGTGACACAATTCTGGAGATATACAAGTTTGCTAATTGACTAGCAGTGATTGTCTCCTTGACTGGCAGAAAGTGAGAAACCTTCGAGAATTGGTCGATGACGACAAACATAGCATCATTACCTTTCTGAGACTTGGGAAGGCCACTGACAAAGTCCATCTGAATCTTATCCCACTTCCATTCAGGAATCGGAAGCGGTTGTAGAAGTCCAATCTGTTTCTGATGTTCTGCTTTGACGCGACGACAAACGTCACATTCTTCGATATACCGAGCAATGCCTAACTTCATCTTAGACCACTAGTACTTCCGACGGATGTCTAGATATATCTTAGTACTTCCCGGATGAATAGAGAGAGGGGTGTCATGCACTTATTTCATCACCTTCTCAGTCATAAGCTCTAAGCGGGGTACCACTTTGCGATATTTGTAGTGCAAGGTGCCATCTTCAGCAAGTGAGGAATCTCTGGATTCCTCTAATGCAAGATCATTTTTCATTAGATCAACGTGAGCATCTTTCGCTTGAGCAGACTTAATTGCTTTCAATAGAGTTGGGTCCAGGACAAGGTTATTTAGAGAACCCCGTGGAGCAAGTTGAAGGTTCAGCTTGCAATGTTCTTCATGAAGGCGGGGTTGGGCTTTATGAACGATGAGGTTATTGCAATAAGACTTGCGGCTTAGGGCATCGGTCATGACATTAGTCTTGCATGTGGTATATGAAATACCCATGTTATAATCTTCTATAGCGTCCATCCATCTTTGCTGACGGAGGTTCAGATCTGGCTGAGTAAACAGATACATCAGACTTTGATGATCGGTGAAGATCTTGCAACGATTACAGAGAAGGTAATGTCGCCACAGGTTCAGTGCATAGATAACTGCTGCTAGATCGAGGTCATGAACTGGGTAGTTTTCTTCGTGAGAACGCACTTGACGATAGGCATAAGCAATCACCGTGCGCTATTTCATTAGGACACAGCCTAATCCTTGCATGAAGCAACGCAATATATGATGAAATCCTTCTGATAACCTGGAGAAGCAAGCACTGGGGCAAATTTCAGCTTGTCCTTGAGAGCCTGGGAACTTTCCTGACATTTGTCTGCCATTCAAACTTAACGTCTTTGTGTAGCATATTGGTTAGTGGCTTGGCAATCTTGGAGAAGTTATCAATGAAACGACGGCAGTGGCTGGCGAATCCGAGAAAGCTTCTGACTTGCTTGACATTCTCGGGAGGGGTCTAGTCAAGGATAGCCTGAACTCGCTGTGGGTTGACGGCAATACCATCCTTGGAGATCACATGACCAAGGTAGGTTACTTCGGGAGAATTCACACTTAGAATACTTGGCATCTAGTTGATGCTCTCGAAACTTTTCCAGAACAAGGTGAAGATGTTCAGCATGTTCTTCTTTATTCTTCAAAACCAGGATATCATCCAGATAAACCACGACGAACTTGTCAAGGTAATCCATGAATATATAGTTCATCAGATGAGAGAATGTCACTGGAGCATTGGTCAAATCGAAGCACATGACGGTGTACTCGTAAGAACCATAACGAGTGACGAATGCGGTCTTTGGAATATCCTCTTTACGAGCATGTATCTGGTGATAACCGAACCTCAAGTCGAGTTTAGAGAAAACTGATGAACCAGCGAGTTGATCATACAGATCGTTGATCCGAGGAAGCAGATATTTTTCTGAATTGTAGCTTGGTTGATAGGATGATAGTCCTGGACTAAACGGTTCATGCCATCCTTATTCTTCACAAAGAGAGAAGGTGCTCCCCAAGCAGAGGAACTTGGTCGAATAAAACCCTTGTGAAGAGATTTGTCGATTTCCTCCTTAAGTTCAAGGAGCTCATGAGGTGGCATCTTGTAGGGCCGTTTGGCAATAGGAACGGTGCCTCGTTTCATGTCGATGACAAATTCGACAGCCCGTGTAGGAGGTATTCGTGGGAGTTCTTCTGGAAAGACATCTTGGAAATCGTGAATGAGTTGAATCTTCTGAATGCCCTCAAGAGGTGCTGCGTTCAACGCATTCAAGGCATAAAGTCGTGCCTTGGCATTTTGAACAATCTAAGCAATGTAGCTTATCTCATTTGATGGATGTAGGACATTGATACATCTCCGTCGTATCTATAATTTTTGATTGTTCCATGCCAATATTCTACAACTTTCATATACTTTTGGTAACTTTTTATACTATTTTTTGGGACTAACATACTGATCCAATGCCCAGTGCCAGTTCCTGTTTGTTGCATGTTTTTTGTTTCGCAGAATATCCATATCAAACGGAGTCCAAATGTAATAAGAACGGACGA
The DNA here is from genome assembly GCA_902687465.1 of Secale cereale. Taxonomy (NCBI): domain Eukaryota; kingdom Viridiplantae; phylum Streptophyta; class Magnoliopsida; order Poales; family Poaceae; genus Secale; species Secale cereale. The sequence goes on from LR738714.1 coordinate 730,545,243, forward strand.
AGATTTTTTTTGGAATATATGTGAATTTTGGGAAGCGGAACCAACATGAGACGATCGAGTGGGCCACGAGGCAGGGGGCGCGCCCACCAGGGGCAGGCGCGCCCTGGGCCCTTGTGGCCACTCCGTACGGTGGTTGATGCCCTTCTTTAGTCGCGAGAAAGCTAATATCCGGATAAAAATCGTGTCGAAAAATCAGCCAAATCGGAGTTACGGATCTCCGGGAATATATGAAACGATGAAGGGACAGAATCTGGGAACACAGAAACAAAGAGAGACAGAGAGACATATCCAATCTCAGAGGGGCTCTCGCCCCTCCCATGCCATGGATACCTTAGACCAGAGGGGAAACCCTTCTCCCACCTATGGAGAAGGTAAAGGAAGAATAAAAAGGAGTGGGGCTCTCTCCCCCTCGCTTCCGGTGGCACCGGAGTGCCACCGGGGCCATCATCGTGTGACGGCGATCTACACCAACACCTCTGTCATCTTCACCAACATCTCCATCACCTTTCCCCATCTATCTACAATGGTCCACTCTCCCGCAACCCGCTGTACCCTCTACTTGAACATGGCGCTTTATGCTTCATATTATTATCCAATGATGTGTTGCCATCCTATGATGTCTGAGTAGATAATCGTTGTCGTATCGGTGATTGGTGAATTGCTATGACTGATTTAAATTGCTTGTGGTTATGTTGCTATCCTTTGGTGCCCATCATATGAGCGCGCACGTGGATCACACCATAGGGTTAGTTGTATGTTGATAGGACTACGTATTGGAGGGCAAGAGTAACAGAAGCTTCAACCTAGCGTAGAAATTGATGCATACGGGATTGAAGTGGGACCAATATATCTTAATGCTATGGTTGGGTTTTACCTTAATGAACGTTAGAAGTTGCGGATGCTTGCTAATAGTTCCAATCATAAGTGCATAGAATTTCAAGTAAGGGATGACATGCTATCAGTGGCCTCTCCCACATAAAATTTGCTATCTGTCTAGTAACGTAGTCAATTGCTTAGGGGCAATTTGACAACTCCTACCACCACTTTTTCACACTCGCTATATTAACTTTATTGCTTTTTTATCTTAACAGACCCTAGTTTATATTTACGTGCTCTTTATATTATTGCAAACCTATCCCACAAAAAACACAAAGTACTTCTTGTTTCATACTTGTTCTAGGTAAAGTAAACGTCAAGCGTGCGTAGAGTTGTATCGGTGGTCGATAGAACTTGAGGGAATATTTGTTCTACCTTTGGCTCCTCGTTGTGTTCGACACTCTTACTTATCGAAAGACGCTACAACTGATCCCCTACACTTGTGGGTTATCAAGACCTTTTTCTGGCGCCATTGCCGGGGAGCAATAGCGTGGGGTGAATATTCTCGTGTGTGCTTGTTTGCTTTATCACTAAGTAGATTTTTATTTGCTGTCCTAGGTTGTTATCTTTAGTTATGGGTAGGAAACGCAAAAATACAAAAAAATTAGTGGTACCAACTATACAAATGGTTGAAGAACCTCTCAAAATCTATCACACTACTGAAGCTTATTACTTGGATCATCTTCGATCCCTTTGTGCTCGGGCTAAAACCCCAACTAGTTTAGTTGAGGGAAAATCTTTAGATAAGCATGCTTGTTATGTGCGACACCGCATATCTGAAAAAGGGAAACTTTTACGGGATCAAATTCATCGTTTGCAATGCTATGCTTGGAATTTATGTGAAATTTATGATTTTACTTGTTGTTCTGAAGACCCTACGGAACACCTTCCCTACCAATGTGAGTTTAGTGATAATGGAATCGTATCTTCGTATGCTAAGGGTGTTTATAGTTACTATGATGTTCAACAAATTGAAGAATTTGTTGCTTTGAAGGGCACTTATGAAATTGCTTCTTTGATTGAAAAGTATGATGCTACTCTTTATAAATCTGAAATTTTTGCCATATTTAAATATTGTTATGAAAATTATGCTTCTAATGCCTCTGTTAAACCATATATTGAGGACTCCTCCGCTGTCCTAGAAGAGACTAATATTTTGCAGGAGTCTATGGAAGAAGAAATTAATGACATTGTGAGCTCATTGGATGAAAAAGATGACCAGGAGAGCGAAGAACAAAAGGAGGAAGAGCGGATTAGCTACCCGTGCCCACCTACTAATGAGAATAACTCTTCAACTTATATAATGTTTAATTTCCCTTCATGCTTACCGAAGGATGAATGCTATGATGATTGCTATGATCTCGTTGATTCTTTTGAAATATCCCTTTTTGATGATGCTTGCTATGCTTGTGGCCAAGATGCCAATATGAATTATGCTTATGGAGATGAACTTTCTATAGTTCCTTATGTTAAACATGAGATTGTTGCTATTGCACCCACGCATGATAGTCCTTTTATCGTTTTGAGTTCTCCAAACTACACTCTATAAGAGAAGTTTGCACTTATTAAGGATTATATTGATGGGTTGCCTCTTTCCGTTACACAAGATGATTTTGATGAATATAATATGCATGTGCTTACTGCTCCTACTTGCAACTATTATGAGAGAGGAACTACATCTCCGCCTCTTTATGTTTCCAACATGATAAAATTGCAAGAAACTTCTTATACTATGCATTGGCCTTTACTCGATGTGCATGAATTGTTCTTGTATGACATGCTTATGCATAGGAAGAGAGTTAGACTTCGTTTTTTCATGACACATATCACTTTGTGATCACTACTAAATGCCAAATCATTGCTATTTAAAATAGGCTTTGATATACCTTGCGATCCGGGTGGATCCATTACTTGAGCACTATATGCCTAGCTTACTGGCTTTAAAGAAAGCGCTGCCATGGAGACAACCCGGAAGTTTTAGAGAGTCATTTATTTCTGTTGTGTGCTTTTATAAAGTTTAAAAACAAAAAAAATAAAGAGGGGAACCTAAAACTTTTTCAAAAAGAAAAGTGAAAGTAAGAAGGACGAGCACCATTGAAATGGGGGAGCTCCTTGAACTTTGTTCATGCCCATGGAAACTTTGCAAATCTTGAAATATAGAAAATTTTCATTAAAAATAATTATCCCATTGTACAATTCCAATGTATCATAAAAATAATGTGCCAAGAGTTGACTTTAGGATAATTAAACTGCTTGTTGGTTTGTGCGGTGCAAAAACAGAAAGTTTGGCTGTAGCGCGCGATTTTACATTTTTTTTACTGGAACGTCGAAAGGATGTGAAACTTTTTGCAAATTATTTCTGTACAAATTGTTGATTTTTCCTAATTTTGCATTAATTTTTAGAGTTACAGAAGTATGGTTAATGTACAGATTACTACAGACTGTCCTGTTATCACATATTGCTGTTATAGCTTCATTATTTGCATATGTTTGAATTCTTGTTGATGTCTCCTTGACTTGGGGCCATAGAATTATGATAGCATACAGTGGGTAATGTTTGTTTATAATTATAAAATATTGTTAGAGCAGTACATGATGGGGTTTTATTGATCATATGCACTAACCCCGCCACTAAAAGTTTGGTTAAGTTTTGTGTGGATGAAGTGTTCGAAAACCGAGGATGTCTCAATGTGAGAAGAAGGAGGAGAGGAAAGAGCTCAAGCTTGGGGATTCCCAAGGCACCTCAAGTTAATATTCAAGGAGACTCAAGCGTCTAAGCTTGGGGATGCCCTGGAAGGCATCCCATCTTTCTTCAACAAGTATCGGTATGTTTTCGGATTCGTTTCGTTCACATGATATGCGTAAACTCTTGGAGCATCGTGTGCTTTTTCTTTTTCTATTAATAAATGCATCATGCTGGTATGCGATAGTCCTTGGTTGATTTATATAATGCTCTTTGCACTTCACTTATATCTTTTGAGTATGGCTTTATAGAATGCTTCATGTGCTTCACTTATATTATTTGAAGTTTGGATTGCCTGTTTCTCTTCAAATTGAAAACCGCCATTTGTACAATGCTCTTTTGCTTCACTTATAATTTTTAGAGCGTGGGCATAACTTTTGTAGAAAGAATTAAAACTCTCTTGCTTAACTTATATCTATTTAGAGAGATGACAGGAATTGGTCATTCACATGGTTAGTCATAAAATCCTACATAAACTTTTAGATCGCGGAATATGATATGTTTGATTCCTTGCAATAGTTTTGCGATATAGAGATTCTAATAGGTGGGAGGTACTAGTGAATGATTGTGGTCTAGTAAAAATATTGTTGTTAAGGTTTCTGATTCCCGAAGCATGCACGTATGGTCTCCTAACTATGTAACCAAATTGGCGCGCATTGTATTTTGATTGTTTATCTTTGCGTGAAGGTTTGGGGCGCGCGATGGTTAACTCCTACGAACCTCCCCCCCTAGGAGCATGTGTCGTAGTATTTTTGCTTCAAGGGCTAATAGATTTTTCACAATAAGTATGTGAGTTCTTTATGACTAATGTTGAGTCCATGGATTATACGCACTCTCACCCTTCCACCTTGCTAGCCACTCTAGTACCACGCAATTTTCGCCGGTGCATCAAACCACCTTATATCCTGCCTCAAAACAGCCACCATACCTTCCTATTATGGCATTTCCATAGCCATTCCGAGATATATTGCCATGTAACTCCACCGTTCCGTTTATTATGACACGCACCATCATTGTCATATTGCCTTGCATGATCGTAAGATAGCGAGCTTGATGGTTCCATGGCTTGTCTGTTTTTATGCCATTGCTATGCTAGATCATTGCACATCTCGGTACACGGCCAGAGGCATTCATATAGAGTCATATTTGGTTCTAGTATCGAGTTGTAATATCAAGTTATAAGTAAATAGAAGTGTGATGATCATCCTTATTAGAGCATTGTCCCTTGAGAAAAAAAAGGCCAAAAGAAAATAAATAAACACAAAAAAAAGGCGAAATAAAAAAGGAAGGCCCAAAAAAAAAGGGAAAAAGAAAATAAAGGGACAATGCTACTATCGTTTTTCCACACTTGTGCTTCATCATAGCACCATGTTCTTCATGATAAAGTGTCTCCTATGTTGTCACTTCCATATACTAGTGGAAATTTTCATTATAGAACTTGCTTGTATATTCCAACGATGGGCTTCCTCAAATGCCCTAGGTCTTCATGAGCAAGCAAGTTGATGCACACCCACTAGTTTTCTTTTGAGCTTGCATACACTTATAGCTCTAGTGCATCCGATAGAGCATCTCCAGCCATTGGCACCCCCAAGAACATCACCGAACCAAAAAAGTTGGTGTCTTGGGGGTCATCCGGCGGAATTCGGCAAAATAAAGAGGGCATCTTCCCAGTCACAGCCGACCCCAAGCAAAAGTTTGTGACGAGAAAGGTCAAGTGGGCCAAGAAAGAGGACATGTGGTGAGACGCGATTCGCCGAAACTTTCGCCGGCATCTCCAAGAGACCCCCAGCGCACTGGGTTTCGCCTGGGTTTGCCGGCGCAATTTTGATATCCTGGAGGGCGATGGGGGTGTGGCTGGGCTGCTTTCAGCGAAAAGCGTCGTCCGAGCCTAAAACCGAGCCTAAAAAGGTATCCTGGGGGCGAGTGGAGATGCTCTTACATGGCAATCCCTACTAGCTCACATTGATATCTATTGATGGGCATCTCCATAGCCCATTGACATGCCTAGTTGATGTGAGACTTTCTCCCTCCTTTTGTCTACTACCACCTTCTATTCCACCCATAGTGTTATGTCCATGGCTCACGCTAATGTATTGCGTGAAGAGTTGAAAAAGTTCGGATTATGTAAAATGATAGACTATTGCTTTGAATCACTCGTGTCTTAATATTCATGCCATGATTAGATTACATGATCAAGATTATGCTAGGTAGCATTCCACATAAAAAATTATCTTTTTTATCATTTACCTACTCGAGGACGAGCATGAATTAAGCTTGGGGATGCTGATACGTCTTCGACGTATCTATAATTTTATTTGTTCCATGCCAATATTCTACAATTTTATACTATTTTTTGGGACAAACATATTGATCCAATGCCCAGCGCTAGTTCCTGTTTGTTGTATGTTTTTGTTTCGCAGAATATCCATATCAAACGGAGTCCAAACGGAATAAAAATGGACGGAGATTTTTTTGGAATATATGTGAATTCTTGGAAGCGGAACCAACATGAGACGATGCCCGAGTGGGCCACGAGGCAGGGGGCGCGCCCACCAGGGGCAGGCGCACCCTGGGCCTTCGTGGCCACTCCGTAAGGTGGTTAATGCCCTTCTTTCGCCACAATAAAGCTAATATCCGGATAAAAATCGTGTCGAAAAATCAGCCCAATCGAAGTTACGGATCTCCGGGGATATAAGAAACGGTGAAGGGACATAATGTGGGAACGTAGAAACAGAGAGAGACAGAGAGAAAGATCCAATCTCGGAGGGGCTCTCGCCCCTCCCACGCCATGGAGACCATGGAATAGAGGGGAAATCCTTCTCCCACCTAGGGAGAAGTTCAAGGAAGAAGAAGGAGGAGGGGGGCTCTCGCCCCCTCGCTTCCAGTGGCACCGGAGTGTCACTGGGGCCATCATCGTGTGACGGCGATCTACACCAACACCTCCGTCATCTTCACCAATATCTCCATCACCTTCCCCCATCAATCTACAGCGGTCCACTCTCCCAAAACCCGATGTACCCTCTACTTGAACATGGTGCTTTATGCTTTATATTATTATCCAATGATGTGTTTCCATCCTATGATGTCTGAGTAGATTATCATTGTCCTATCGGTGATTGGTGAATTGCTATGATTGATTTAAATTGCTTGCGGTTATGTTCCTGTCCTTTGGTGCCCATCATATGAGCGCGCGCGTGGATCACACCATAGGGTTAGTTGTATGTTGATAGGACTATGTATTGGAGGGCAAGAGTGACAGAAGCTTCGACCTAGCGTAGAAATTGATGCATACAGGTTTGAAGGGGGACCAATATATCTTAATTCTATGGTTGGGTTTTTCCTTAATGAACGTTACTAGTTGCGGATGCTTGCTAATAGTTCCAATCATAAGTGTATAGAATTCCAAGTAAGGGATGACATGCTAGCAATGGCCTTTCCCACATAAAACTTGCTATCTGTCTAGTAACGTAGTCAATTGCTTAGGGGCAATTTCACAACTCCTACCACCACTTTTCCACACTCGCTATATGAACTTTATTGCTTCTTTATCTTAACAGCCCCTAGTTTATATTTACGTGCTCTTTATATTCTTGCAAACCTATCCCACAAAAACCACAAAGTACTTCTAGTTTCATACTTGTCATAGGTAAGGTAAACGTCAAGCGTGCATAGAGTTGTACCGGTGGTCGATAGAACTTGAGGTAATATTTGTTCTACCTTAAGCTCCTCGTTGGGTTCGACACTCTAACTTATCGAAAGAGGCTACAACTGATCCCCTACAGTTGTGGGTTATCAGAGATGAACGACTTTGGTGGTGCAAACGAAAGAGGCTGTATGCGCTTTCAACCATTCCATTGCCAAAATGAGATCAATATTGGAAGACTCCAATATAATGGGGGAAACATGGAATACCAACCCTTCGATTTCAATGGGGACGTCGCGACCAATCATGGCAGTTTGACATTGGCCCGCAGGGTTGCGTACCACTATCGTAGTGTTCATGGGCTCGCATCTAATGTCGTGTGCTATGCAAAATTTTCTGTCATGAATGAATGTGATGCTCCTGAATCGAATAACACAAAAGCCGATACTGAGTTCACGAGAAGAGTACACATCACAGTAGCGGGCTAGTCTTTAGCTTCATTTAGATCAACGTGGTTAGCCTGACCACGACCATAAGGTCTGGCATTGTTGTTGCGGGGCTGATTGTTACCACGACCAGTAGGAGGAAGAACAAGTTGATTCTGATTCTGAGGACAGTTCCTAGAACGGTGACCCGAAAGTCCACACTTGAAGCATAGACCATCCTTGGGGTTGGAAGCAGGCGCTCGGGGTGGTGCAGTCTAAAGAGGCTGCCTCGATGGTGGAGAAGGCGGACGAGGTGAAGCATAGGAGTGTCTTGGTGCAGGTGCAGCTGGACGATACATGCTGTGGGGAATCCATATTCAACACTTCTGCGCTGACGGGCCCAAAGACGGGCCAGCGTCACGGCTGCGCCTGAGGGATCCATGGTGTTCCTGAAGACCAGTTTCAACCTGAATAGCCTTGTTCAGCAAGGTGGCGAAGTCAACAAAGTCATGAACGAGAAGTGCTAGCTTGATATCAGGGTGAAGTCCATCACGAAACTTTTCTTGCCTACGAGCATCAGTTGCAACGTCTTCTTTAGCATAATGTGACAAGTCTAGAAATTCTCGCTGACAAGCATCTACACTCTTGTTGCCTTGGGTGAGGTGGCGGAACTCTCGTTTCTTCTGTCCATGATTCCCTAAGGAATGAAGCGGGCACGGAAGGCAGCATGGAAATCCAGCCAAGTGATGACCGTTCCAGCAGGTAGGGTATGCCTGTGGCTATCCCACCATTGAGCAGCAGGGCCCCTCAGATGGTATGCCGCGAAGGTGACATAGTTGGCAGGGGCTACATCTGCAGACCCTAGCTCAAAGGTGATGTCTCGGAGCCAGTCATCAGCATTTAGTGGCTGAGTTGAGCTGTGGTAGACGACAGGGTTGAGGCACGCAAAGTCTTGCAGGGTTACTAGGGCTGGTTGTTGATTCATATTTGGGCGAGGAAACTGAGCCATCACCCCTTCCATGAACTAGCGATTCAGCTCAAACTGCTGCATCATTCCTGCCACGAGTTCGGGCGGTGGTGGAGCGTTGCCACCACGGCCATGACCACCTGGTCTAACCATCCGGCTAACATGTAACAACGGTAGTTCAGCATTGAGCATTTTCAAAGACAAAGAGTTATTTACTATCTAACATGTAGAACGAACGAGGTGCGACGGGTACCACATAGTAGCGAGCAAGACAGAGTGTGTACCATCAAAATACTATTCTAAGGAATAACTATGGCTTATCAAACTTTGGGGTGAATGCGGTCACGGAATCCTAATGTTGGAGTTAGTAAATTCGTTTAACCCGAATAGAAGAGAGTTCAGATTCCCAGAGTATAGACGAGGAGTAAAAGATCCTAATACCACCCAATGGCGACATGGGCCCGTAAGCCACACATCCATGTTAGTAAAACGGTTTTTTAAAAGACTAGACTCAACTTCGTCCAAGGAGTTGGAAAGGGGGCTACCTACAGGCAGTCGGCTCTGATACCAACTTGTGACGCCCCCGATTTGACCGTACACTAATCATGCACGCAAACGTGTATGACCAAGAACTTGGTCTTACTCGAAGATATCACAACACAACTCTAGACACAAATAAAATAATACAAGATTTAAATTACAAGCCAGGGGCCTCGAGGGCTCGAATACATAAGCTCGAATACACAAGAGTTAGCGGAAGGAACAATATCTGAGTACAGACATAAGTTAAACAAGTTTGCCTTAAGAAGGCTAGCTCTATCCATCAAGGATCGAAAAGGAAAGGCTTCATGCCTGGGACCTCCTAACTGCTCCTGGTTATCAGCTATCTCCATGAAGTAGTAGGCTTTCTCGGGGTAGTAGCAGTCGTCAAGGGTGGCATCTGGCTCCTAGACTCCACCATCTGGTTGCAACAACCAGAAAGAAGAAAGAAGGGGGAAAAGGTGTAGCAAAGCAACTGTGAGTACTCATCCAAAGTACTCGCAAGCAAGGATCTACACTACATATGCATCAGTATCAATGAAATGGGGCAGTATCTGTGGACTAAGCTGCAGAATGCTAGAATAAGAGGGGGAGAAGCTAGTCGTATCGAAGACTAGCATCTTCTGGAAACCACCGTCTTGCAGCAAGAGGAGGGAGTAGAGTAGTATAACATAAGTCATATTTATGTTGTTGTAACAACGCTCCGAGATCCTTTCTCGACTCCTGGAGAAACATATCCAAATCATGCCTCAGCATCCTGTTCTAGTTGTATCGATAGGACAGGCTATCGATAGATGTTTTCTTCCCTGCAGGGGTGCACGAACTTACCCACCACGCTCGCTTAACTCCGGCCGGACACACCATCAGGTCATGCCCGACCTCGGCCAAACAATATGCTGCAACCCGGTCAGCACGCCAGACTAAACCTATGCTCCCAGGGGTCTTGGGCCAATCGTCCTGGGGACTCCTGCACGTTGCGTACGCTGCCGTTGAGCAGACCTAGCTACCTCCTAAAAAAGGCAGGTGCTTACGCAGTCCAACCCAGCGCGCGCCGCTCAGTCGCATGACGTCTAATAAGGTTCGGCTGATACATACGACGTAGAATGCCCATACCATGCCCACGTGATGGTTAGTGCTAGCAGGCTAGAGGCCCCTCGGATCAAATATCCAAACCGTTTAGTGTCTTGGGAACGCGCGGCAACGAGCAGAGACTCACGATCATGTGTCCCCATTGCCTCGTCTCGAGGACTTGTGGCAAGGGCTAAGAATTCTTGGCCACGCCTAGTAATTATCTCGTGGGCACCTTCCAGGTCAACCCGACTACACATCACTCGCAACTAAGCTCGCGCGGGTACCCCTCAGGGCAGAACTGTCTTTAGTAACATGGTTCAGTATAAAGTCATAGTAACCATAGTAACCGTGTGTATAACACCAAAAGAAACCTTGAGGAATCACCCTCGATGGAATTCCACATGATGTTATCGTCAAGGTGAACAAAGGAGGAGTCACCCTCGAGGTCCACTCTTGAGGAGTTGCACGACAGTATCGTTATCGGGAGTGGAGAAGGAGGAATCACCCTCGATGACCATAACCGATGAACTAACCTACAAGGTTAACATCAGAAGTGCTGATGAGGTATCACCCTCGGCACTCTATAGTAACCGAGTAGTGTCGAGCAACTAAGGGGAAAGTGATGTGTGGCGCCGGGGCGTAGTCTTCGATCCCGTTGATCGGGTCTTCTGATAATCTAGTGGGGCAGTCAGGACAAAGTGCGGTTGGGGGCTCTCTCATGGATCTCTAACCAGCCTATACTAAGCATTTTAGTATAAACATGTAAGGTATAAAAGCATGTATCAACAACAGGCTATGCATCAGCATAGGATCGTACAAAAAGCAGTAGTAGTTCTAACGCAAGAATAAGAGAGAAGAGAGTGGGCGATATCGGAATGATCAAGGGGGGTTGGCTTGCCTGGTTGCTCAGATGAGAAGGAGGGGTCGTCGTCGATGCAGTCGATCATCGAGGTAGCATCACTCTCGAGGTCTACCGGGGAGAAGAGAAGGAAGAAACAACAAATACAAAGCACACAGATGCAACAAACAAGCATGACTTGTCAACACGTAGCCCTAGGGTGCTCTAACGCGGTGCTACACGATACCGGCGAAGGTGGATAACATCCGTAAAGTGTCCCTGGTGTTCCGTGTTTTTGGACAGATTAATCGGAGGGGGGATGTTGTACGTTCTCTATGCTAGGAGCATGTGGCAGACGAACGGATCACGTATTCGGATTCCTCTCGCCGTTCTGAGCAACTTTCATATATAAAACTTTTCCAACCGAGTTATGGTTTATTTTCTATAAATTTTCAAAGTTTAAACAATATTATAAAAATATTTTTAATTCGAAAATAAACAGAAATTGCTAGGTGCACCCGGTGCAGTGCACCTAGCAGTGCACCATAAGATCATAGTGGGTCCAGGGGGGGTCCCAGTTGACCAGTCAATGTTGACTAGTAAACAGGGGTGGGCCCCCTTTCATTGACTCACCTAACTAATACAGATTAATTAGCAGTTTAATGAAGTTAATTAATCTTTTAATTAATTAATTAATTAATATTTTTATTATTTATTATTTACTCTTTTTAAACTTCTTTTTTTAAAGGGGGCTAGGGCCCACCTAGCGTTGGGCCAGAGGCCAAACGGGCGCGGGTTAATGGGGTTGCGGTCGGCCGTGCCCGAGGCTAAATGGGCAGAGCCCACGGGCGTGCGGGCGACGGCCAGCCGCCGTGGCAGGGCGCCGGCGAGGCTCGTCCGGGCGCGACCAGGGCGGACTGGCGCGTCGGAGGCCAGGCAGCCGTGGTGGAGCGGGGAAAGTAGCACGGGGAATCGGCACGCTGGACGGCGGCGTGCGGACTGGAAGCTGAAGGAGCACGGGACGGCTGCGACACAGGCGGGCGGCGGCGGTCGGGGCGAGCGCGGGCTGGCAGGTGGTCGCGGGCGAGCCGCGGCGGGCGCGACCAGCAAGGCCATGGCGCGCCACGCGGGTAGGGGCGGCCAGCAGTGACGGCCGGATGCGAGCTCTGTTGTGCCGGCAGCAGAGAGCGGCACGGGTGCGGCGGGTGGGCGAGATGCGGCGGGGCGGTGAGCGCGGGCTCCGGTAGCTCGGGCGCGGTGATGACGGCGGCCTACAGCGCGGAGAGAATCGGGGTAGTGAGGGGAAAGGGAGAGGGGCTCACCGAGCAGCACACATGGTGGAGAGGCGGTTTGACGGGAGTGAGCTCCCGTACGGGCGCGGTCTTGAACAGAAGAAGACGACCGGGGGAGAAGATGGGTTGGGCCTGGTCAGGTGGGCTGAGGCCCATGGGGGCAGGGTGCCTCTATCTCATCTCTTCTTTTTTCCTTTTGTTTTAAAGCATCTGTTTCAAATAGTTTAGGACATTTAAACACATTGCAAAAATTGCTGGTTCACCACCAATGCTAAAAAAGGATTATTTTTCACATGATGGACATTTTAGTTTTCATGTTGAGCAATTTTGAATTTCACACATAATTTTAAATTGAATTCAACTGGAATTAGAAAGAGAGGAGAGACAATGTTGAAGAAACACTTGTTTAGAAAAATGATTAACTTAACCGGGGGATTACTGTAGCATCATTACACCACGGTGTTACATCTAGCGTCCTAGAAGTATCAACCTTGCCCGGTCTAGCTGCCGCCGACGCCACCACGACGCCAGGCAGCGTCACCCTCCAGTGCGAGTCCATCTCCGCTCATCACGCGCCGAGTCTCCAATGCGCCACGCCACCGAGATCCGCCATCATCAATGGACCAGATGACTCATCGCACCTCCTCTTGTCCCCTCCAACCAGCACTTTCTCCAAAACGATGACCCGGGAGGGAGAACGATACCGAAGGAACCGTCATCGTCCGTTCCGGTAAACCCAGATCTAGGGTTTCCTCGGAAGATTCCAGATCAGGTTGACATGACCAGGAACGACGATGCCTCCAGAAGGGAACGACATCTGAGACGCCGCCATCGTACGCCAAGACCGCAGTCAGGCGCGATTTTCACCAGAAGCCACGTCTTCCCGACCTTGCGGCTGGCTGGAACCGAGCGGAACCTCGAAGACGTATGCCGCCGTCGGTACTTGCTACTTCTCGAGCTTGCGTTGTATTCCCTCGATGAGGAAAGGGAGATGCAGCATAGTAGCGTAAATATTTCCCTCAGTTTTTGAGAACCAAGGTATCAATCTAGTAGGAGACCACGAGCGAGTCCCTCACACCTGCACAAATAAATAAGAACTCCGGAGACAACGCGATAAGGGGTTGTCAATCCCTTTACGGTCACTTACGAAAGTGAGATCTGATAGAGATAATAGTTTGGTATTTTTGGATATACGAACAAAAAGTAAAAGCGGAAAAGTAAAGTAGATTGTAGATTGATATGTTGAGAATAGACCCGGGGGCCATAGTGTTCTCTAGTGGCTTCTCTCATGATAGCGATATTCTACGGCGGGTAAACAAATTACTATCGAGCAATTGATAGAAAAGCGAATAATTATGAGATTATCTAGGCATGATCATTATATATAGGCATCATGTCCGAGACAAGTATACCGAAACGACTCAGCATCTACTACTATTACTCCACACATCGACCGCTATCCAGCATGCATCTAGTGTATTGACTTCATAAGAACAGAGTAACGCCTTAAGAAAGATGACATGATGTAGAGGGATAAACTCAAACTTAGTGATATAAACCCCATCTTTTTATCCTCAATGGCAACCATACAATACGTGCCTTGCTGCCCCTACTGTCACTGGGAAAGGACACCGTAAGGTTGAACCCAAAGCCAAGCACTTCACCCATTGCAAGAACAATAGATCTAGTAGGCCAAACCAAACCAATAATTCGAAGAGACTTGCAAGGATAGTATAATCATACATAAAGAGTTCAGAGAAGAACCAAATATTTCTCATTGATAATCTTGATCATAAACCCACAATTCATCGGATCTCGACAAACACACCGCAAAAAGAGATTACATCGAATAGATCTCCTCGAAGACCGAGGAGAACTTTGTATTGAGATCCAAAGAGAGAGAAGAATCCATCTAGATACTAGCTATCGACCCAAAGGTCTTTGGGAAACTACTCACAACTCATGGTGAGTCATGATGATGATGTAGAAGCACTCCGTGGAAGATCCCCCCTCCGGCGGAGCTCCTGAATAGGCCACAAGATGGGATCTCATGGGAACAGAAGGTTACGGCGATGGAACTAGGGTTTTCTCTGTTGTTTTGATAGTTTCGGGGTACGTAGGTATATATAGGAGGAAGGAGGGCACCGTGGGCCAAACGTGGGGCCCACGAGGTAGGGGGCGCCC
>LR738714.1:730569364-730581526 GCA_902687465.1 Secale cereale
GGGGGGCGCCTGGGCCCCCCGAGGCTCCGCTGATGCCCCCCTTTGGCATATATTTAAAGCGTCTCCCGAAACCCTCGAGACGGGAACTCTTTTTCGCGATCTCATCTCTGTTCCGCCGCCGCCGCTTCCAAGATCGGGAGCACCAGGAGAACTCTTCCCGGCACCCTGCCGGAGGGGAGGATCACCACCGGGAGCTTCTCCACCACCATGGACGCCTCCCGGATGAGTTGTGAGTAGTCTCCCTTGGACCATGAGTCCATGACCAGTAGCTATGTGATGTTCTCCTCCCGTTCTTGTGCTTGACTAATTAGTCCTCGTGAGCTGCCCTACATGATCGAGGCACCTATGTAATCCTTATGCTGTTGCTATGATGAGTTTGTTGGGATCCGATGGATTATGAGATTATGTTCAGATTGTGTTTGAGTAATATATTTGATTCACCTCTTTTATATTTATGTTCGTAAGTAATTCTTGCATGTTCTCCGTTGTTATTTATTGCTTTGGCCAAGTAATAGGTAGTGACTCCAAGAGGGAACGTTATGCTTGATTGTGGGTTCATGCCCCTCGATGACTAGCTTGAGTGACAGAAACATGAGTCTAGGGGATGTGCTGTTGCCACAAGGGGGGCTCACCGAGCAGCACACATGGTGGAGAGGCGGTTTGACGGGAGTGAGCTCCCGTACGGGCGCGGTCTTGAACAGAAGAAGACGACCGGGGGAGAAGATGGGTTGGGCCTGGTCAGGTGGGCTGAGGCCCATGGGGGCAGGGTGCCTCTCTCTCATCTCTTCTTTTTTTCCTTTTGTTTTAAAGCATCTGTTTCAAATAGTTTAGGACATTTAAACACTTTGCAAAAATTGCTGGTTCACCACCAATGCTAAAAAAGGATTATTTTTCACATGATGGACATTTTAGTTTTCATGTTGAGCAATTTTGAATTTCACACATAATTTTAAATTGAATTCAACTGGAATTAGAAAGAGAGGAGAGACAATGTTGAAGAAACACTTGTTTAGAAAAATGATTAACTTAACCGGGGGATTACTGTAGCATCATTACACCACGATGAAACATCTAGCGTCCTAAAAGTATCAACCTTGCCCGGTCTAGCTGCCGCCGACGCCACCACGACGCCAGGCAGCGTCACCCTCCTGTGCGAGTCCATCTCCGCTCATCACGCGCCGAGTCTCCAATGCGCCACGCCACCGAGACCGCCGTCATCAATGGACCAGATGACTCATCGCTCCTCCTCTTGTCCCCTCTAACCAGCACTTTCTCCAAAACGATGACCCGGGGAGGGAGAACGATACCGAAGGAACCGTCATCGTCCGTTCCGGTAGACCCAGATCTAGGGTTTCCCCCGGAGATTCCAGATCAGGTTGACATGACCAGGAACGACGATGCCTTAAGAAGGGAATGACATCTGAGACGCCGCCATCGTCCGCCAAGACCGCAGTCAGGCGCGATTTTCACCAGAAGCCACGTCTTCCCGACCTTGCGGCTGGCTGGAACCGAGCGGAACCTCGAAGACGTATGCCGCCGTCGGTACTTGCTACTTCTCGAGCTTGCGTTGTATTCCCTCGATGAGGAAAGGGAGATGCAACACAGTAGTGTAAGTATTTCCCTCAGTTTTTGAGAACCAAGGTATCAATCTAGTAGGAGACCACGAGCGAGTCCCTCACACCTGCACAAACAAATAAGAACTCCGGAGACAACGCGATAAGGGGTTGTCAATCCCTTTACGGTCACTTACGAAAGTGAGATCTGATAGAGATAATAGTTTGATATTTTTGGTATTTTTGGATATACGAACAAAAAGTAAAAGCGGAAAAGTAAAGTAGATTGTAGATTGATATGTTGAGAATAGACCCGGGGGCCATAGTGTTCTCTAGTGGCTTCTCTCATGATAGAGATATCCTACGGCGGGTAAACAAATTACTGTCGAGCAATTGATAGAAAAGCGAATAATTATGAGATTATCTAGGCATGATCATTATATATAGGCATCATGTCCGAGACAAGTATACCGAAACGACTCAGCATCTACTACTATTACTCCACACATCGACCGCTATCCAGCATGCATCTAGTGTATTGACTTCATAAGAACAGAGTAACGCCTTAAGCAAGATGACATGATGTAGAGGGATAAACTCAAACTTAGTGATATAAACCCCATCTTTTTATCCTCCATGGCAACCATACAATACGTGCCTTGCTGCCCCTACTGTCACTGGAAAAGGACACCGTAAGGTTGAACCCAAAGCCAAGAACTTCACCCATTGCAAGAACAATAGATCTAGTAGGCCAAACCAAACCAATAATTCGAAGAGACTTGCAAGGATAGTATAATCATACATAAAGAGTTCAGAGAAGAACCAAATATTTCTCATAGATAATCTTGATAATAAACCCACAATTCATCGGATCTCGACAAACACACCGCAAAAAGAGATTACATCGAATAGATCTCCTCGAAGACCGAGGAGAACTTTGTATTGAGATCCAAAGAGAGAGAAGAATCCATCTAGATACTAGCTATCTACCCAAAGGTCTTTGGGAAACTACTCACAACTCATGGTGAGTCATGATGATGATGTAGAAGCACTCCGTGGAAGATCCCCCCTCCGGCGGAGCTCCGGAATAGGCCACAAGATGGGATCTCATGGGAACAGAAGGTTACGGCGATGGAACTAGGGTTTTCTCTGTTGTTTTGATAGTTTCGGGGTACGTAGGTATATATAGGAGGAAGGAGGGCACCGTGGGCCAAACGTGGGGCCCACGAGGTAGGGGGCGCGCGCCCCGACCCTCATGGGCTCCACGTGTGCCCTACTCTGTGGTTCTCAAGTCTCCCGTGCGTGATTTTCTCCAAAAATATATCTCCCGAAGGTTTCATTCCGTTTGGACTCCGTTTGATATTCCTTTTTTGTAAAAACCCCGAAATAGGGAAAAAACAGCAATCTGGACTTAGCCCTTTGGTTAGTAGTTTTGTCCCAAAAATAATATAAAAGTGGATAACAAAGCCCATTAAACATCCAGAACATCATAAATAATATCATGGAACAATAAAAAAATATAGATACAATGGAGACGTATCAAGCATCCCCAAGCTTAATTCATGCTCGTCCTCGAGTAGGTAAATGATAAAAACAGAATTTTTGACGTGGAATGCTAACCAACATATTTTTTCAACGTAATTCTCTTAATTGTGGCATGAATGTTCAGATCTGAAAGATTCAAGACAAAAGTCTATATTGACATAAGGAATAATAATACTTCAAGCATACTAACAAAGCAATCATGTCTTCTCAAAATACTATGGCTAATAAAAGTTATCCCTACAAAATCATATAGTCTGGCTATGCTCCCTCTTCATCACACAAAATATTCATATCATGCACAACCCCGATTTCAGCCAAGCACATGTTTTCATACTCTATTCTTTCAAACCTATCAACTTTCACGCAATACATGAGCGTGAGCCATGGACATAGCACTATGGGTGGAATGGAGAGGTGGTTGTGGAGAAGACAAAAAGGAGGGAGATAGTCTCACATCGACTCGGCGTATCAACGGGCTATGGAGATGCCCATCAATAGATATCAATGTGAGTGAGTAGGGATTGCCATGCAACGGATGCACTAGAGCTAAATATGTATGAAAGCTCAACAAAAGAAACTAGTCGGTGTGCATCCAACTTGCTTGCTCACGAAGACCTAGGGCATTTGAGGAAGCCCATTGTTGGAATATACAAGACAAGTTCTATAATGAAAAAATCCCACTAGTATATGAAAAGTGACTAAAACGTGAGACTCTCTATCATGAAGAACACGGTGCTACTTTGAAGCACAAGTGTGGAAAAAGATAGTAGCAATTGTCCCTTTTTTCGTTTTTTGGCCATTCTTTTTTCTTTGGCCTTTCTTTTTTTTTTCTTTTTTTTTGAGGGGCTTTCTTTATTTAGCCTTTCCTCACATTGGACAATGCTCTAATAATGATGATCATCACACTTTCATTGAATTACAACTCGATATTACAACTCGATACTAGAACAAGTATGACCTATATGAATGCCTCCGGCGGTGTACCGGGATGTGCAATGAATCAAGAGTGACATGTATGAAAAATTATGCATGGTGGCTTAGCCACAAATACGATGTGAACTACATGATCATGCATCGCAATATGACAAAATGATGCGAGTCATATGAACGGAACGGTGGAAAGTTGCATGGCAATATATCTCGGAATGGCAATGGAAATGCCATGATAGGTAGGTATGGTGGTTGTTTTGAGGAATATATATGGTGGCTGTTTTGAGGAATGATAAATAGTGGGTGTATGGTACTGGCGAAAGTTGCGTGGTACAAGAGAGGCTAGCAATGGTGGAAGGGTGAGAGTGCGTATAATCCATGGACTCAACATTAGTCATAAGAACTCATATACTTATTGCAAAAATCTACGAGTCATCAAAACAAAGCAATCAACGCATGCTCCTAGGGGGGAGGTTGGTAGGAGTTAACCATCGCGCGCCCCCGACCTCCACACAAAGGTTGACACTTTACAAATACCTCATGATCTAACTTCGTCACATAGCGGTTCACCATACATTCATGCTACGGGAATCACTAACCTTAACACAAGCATTTCTCAATTTCGTAATAACTCCACTAGCATGACTCTAATATTACTATCCTCATATCTCAAAACAATTATCAAGCATCCAACTTCTCATCATATTCAATGCACTTAGTGTGAAAGTTTTTACTACATTGATATTGGATGTCTATCATGTGAAGACTAGTTTTATAGCCTAAGCACATTACCATGCTGTTTTAATAGACTCTCAAATGGATATAACTGAAGCATGAGAGTTCAACAATTTCTTCAAAATATTATCACCACCGTGCTCTAAAAGATATAAGTGAAGCACTAGAGCTAAAACTATTCAACTAAAAAGATATAAGTGAAGCACATAGAGTGTTCTATCAATTCCTAGGCCATATTTAACTCTCTCAAATAGTTGTGTACAGCAAGGATAATTGTGGAAAACTAACAAGCAAAGTCTCAAATTATACAAGACACTCCAAGTAAAACACATATCATGTGGTTAATAAAAATATAGCTCCGAGTATAGTTACCGATGGATGAAGACGAAAGAGGGGATGCCTTCCCGGGGCATCCCCAAGCTTAGGATTTTGGTTGTCCTTGAATTTTACCTTGGGGTGCCATGGTCATCCCCAAGCTTAGGCTATTGCCACTCTTTGTTCCATAGTCCATCAAAGCAATACTCAAAACTTGAAAACTTCACAACACAAAACATAGACAAAAATCTCGTGAGCTCCGTTAGTATAAGAAAGCAAACCACTACTCAAATGTACTGAAATGAATTAATTATTTGTTTATATTGGTGTTAAACCTACTGTATTCCAACTTCTCTATGGTTCATACTTCCCAATACTACTCATAGATGCATTGAAATAAGCAAACAACACACGAAAAACCGAATATGTCAAAAACAGAACAGTCAATAGTAATCTGCAGGTTTCGCATATTTCTGTAACTCCAAAAAAATCAAACTAAATTGGTAAACGTGAGGAATTTGTCTATTAATCATCTGCAGAAAGAATCAACTAAATAGAACGCTCCAGTAAAATCTGGTGACCATTCTAGCGAGCGCTAATGATTCTGTTTTTCACAGCAAGATCATATAAACTTCACTCAAGTCTTCCCAAAGGTTCTACTTGGCACAAACACTAATTAGAACACAAAACTGATGACGCACAAGTGTAGGGGATCTATCGTAGTCCTTTCGATAAGTAAGAATGTCGAACCCAACGAGGAGCAGAAGGAAATGATAGGCAGTTTTTAGTAAGGTATTTTCTGCAAGCACTTAAATTTAGGTAACAAATGATTTTGTGATAGGATAATTGGTAGCAAGTAATAAAAAGGTAAAAATAAATAGGGTGCAGCAAGGTGGCCCAATACTTTTTGTAGCAAAGGACAAGCTTGGACAAACTCTTATGCATGGTAAAGTGCTCCCGGCGACATATGGTAATTATCGTCAAGCTAGTTTCATCACGGTCATCTGATTCGCGTTCGGTACTTTGATAATTTGGTATGTGGGTGGACCGGTGCTTGGGTTCTGCCCTAACTTGGACAAGACTCCCACTTATTATTAATCTCTAATTCAAGCATCCGCAACTACAAAAGAAGTATTAAGGCAAACCTAAACATAGCGTGAAACATATGGATCCAAATCAGCCCCTTACGAAGCAACGCATAAACTAGGGTTTAAGCTTCTGTCACTCTAGCAACCCATCATCTAGGCATGGTGAAGTGTCATGTAGTCGACATTCACATGACACCACTAGAGGAGAGACAACATACATCTCATCAAAATATCGAACGACGACCAAACTCACATGACTACTAATACCAAGACTTCTCCCATGTACTCGGGAACAAAAGTAAATACTCACAAGGCATAATATTGTTCATGACCAGAGGGATATTAATATGCATAACAGATCTGAACATATGATCTTCCACCAAATAAACCAACTAGCATCAACTACAAGGAGTAATCAACACTACTAGCAACCCAGAGCTACCAATCTGAGGTTTGGGTACAAAGATTGGATACAAGAGATGAACTAGGGTTTGAGAGGAGATGGTGCTGGTGAATATGTTGATGAAGATAGCTCTCCCCAAGATGGGAGAGTTGTTGGTGATGACGGCGGTGAACATTTCCCCCTCCCGGAGGGAAGTATCCCCAGCAGAACAGCTCTGCCGGAGCCCTGGATTGGCTTCCGCCTCGGTTCTGCCTCGAGACTGCGGCGTCTGGTCCCGAAAGCCTCCTCCCAATTCTTCTCCAGGTTAAAACGCTTCATATAGGAGAAGATGGACACCGGGGGCCCACCGGCTGGCCCTCGAGGCAGGGAGGCGCGCCCTGGGAAACCTCGAGGCCAACCAGTGGCCCCTGTCGTGGGTTTCTTCCGCCAGATATTTTTTATATTTTTTGAAAAAATGTCCCGTGGAGTTTCAGGGCTTTTGTAGTTGTGCATAATAGGTTTCCAGAGTTTGCTCCTTTTCCAGCCAAGAATTCCAGCTGTCGGCATTATCCCTCTTCGTGCAAACCTTGTAAAATAAGAGAGAAAAGCCATAAGTATTGTGACAAAACATGTATGAACAGCCTATAATGCAATAAATATCAACTTGTAAGCATGATGCAAAATGCACTTATCAAAAACCACATCTACACTGAAGCTAG
Organism: Secale cereale; assembly: GCA_902687465.1. Taxonomy (NCBI): domain Eukaryota; kingdom Viridiplantae; phylum Streptophyta; class Magnoliopsida; order Poales; family Poaceae; genus Secale; species Secale cereale. The sequence goes on from LR738714.1 coordinate 730,576,632, forward strand.
ATGCAATATTTATTCCTAAACAGAAGCAAAAACAAGAAAAATGTAAAATTGGGTTGCCTCCTGATACGTCCAAAACGTATCTATAATTTCTGCTTGCTCCATGCCTCTTTTGGGTGATATTGCTATGTTATTTATACACTTCCATACACTTTTGATCATATTTGGACTAACCTATTAACCCAGTGCACCCCAGTGCCAGTTTCTATTTTCGGCTATTTTTGTATTTCAGGTTTTCACATTACGAGAACTGCCAGGAAAAATCCAGAAAAATTATATAAAAAATCAGCGTTCCAGAAGCTACCTTGCGCCCGAAGTACAGTCGGGGGGGGGGGGCACCAGGGCTCCAGGCGCCCTGGCGGCGCGCCCCCCCTGGGCCACGCCGGGGGGGGGCGCCTGGGCCCCCCGAGGCTCCGCTGATGCCCCCCTTTGGCATAAATTTAAAGCGTCTCCCGAAACCCTCGAGACGGGAACTCTTTTTCGTGATCTCATCTCTGTTCCACCGCCGCCGCCGCTTCCAAGATCGGGAGCACCAGGAGAACTCTTCCCGGCAACATGCCGGAGGGGAGGATCACCACCGGGAGCTTCTCCACCACCATGGACGCCTCCCGGATGAGTTGTGAGTAGTCTCCCTTGGACCATGAGTCCATGACCAGTAGCCATGTGATGTTCTCCTCCCGTTCTTGTGCTTCACTAATTAGTCCTCGTGAGCTGCCCTACATGATCGAGGCACCTATGTAATCCTTATGCTGTTGCTATGATGAGTTTGCTGGGATCCGATGGATTATGAGATTATGTTCAGATTGTGTTTGAGTAATATATTTGATTCACCTCTTTTATATTTATGTTCGTAAGTAATTTTTGCATGTTCTCTGTTGTTATTTATTGCTTTGGCCAAGTAATATGTAGTGACTCCAGGAGGGAACGTTATGCTTGATTGTGGGTTCATGCCCCTCGATGACTAGCTGGAGTGACAGAAACATGAGTCTAGGGGATGTGCTGTTGCCACAAGGGGGAAAACAACGGTGCTTGTGCCCGCGGGTGCAAGGATTGTTTACTTTACGCAAAGTTCTTTTAATGCAGTTGTCTGTTGCTTTGAGTTTACACTATGGGTGGGACTCGCAACTTAATACCAGCAGATGTTCGGGATAGATATCTCAAGGTGGATGATTAGTAGTAGATATTGATGGATTTCGGTCTACTTACCTTGGCGTACCGCCCATGCTTTGAACCTCAACCTTTCTTGCAATGTAGTCAGCATTAGTTTGCGTTCATGGTTCTGTCAATTGCCCAGCTGTAATTCGTTTACCTCACATAGCTGTTTTATCGTCTTTTGGGAGAGAGACATCACTAGTGAACATCATGAGGCTCCGGTCCATATTACCATCATTGATCACATCCGCTATTTACTTTACGCTTTTACTTACTATTGCAGCATTATCTATCACTACTATCACTTGTGTTTGATCCTTTGTAAACTACAAGGCCGGAGGGATTGACAACCTCTCTGTACTCATTGGGAGCAAAGTTATTTGTATCTGTGTGCAGGTCCACGTTGATTGCTAATATCTGGCGCCGTTAGCAGTTGACACCTTCTTGTTGAAACTTGGAGTCTCAGGGGAAATCGATCCTTGGTATCTTTGCCAAGGGAAAACTTCCGCTACACCGCATCTCTAACCTTCCACTTGGGGTAACCAACGAGTGGCGAGAAGCCATCAAGCAAAGTTTTCTGGCGCCGTTGCCGGGGACTCCACTCTTCAGGATAGGGGAGTTGCACGCTATCTTTTACCTTTGCTTTTTAGTCTTATTAGTTTACCTTTCATTTTTTCTTTAGTATCTTTTATCGAAAATCACAAAAATAGTTATCTTGCTTGCTTGCTACTATGGGTTCCACCGAGAACACCAAGTTGTGTGACTTCACTAGTCACAACAACGATGACTTTATCAGCACACCTATCACTACACCTGCCACTTCAGCACCTTCATATGAAATTAAACCTGCTTTACTGAACTTAGTCATGAAAGAGGGGAATATAAAATTTCAGTTTCCTCTCAAGAAAGGGATGGAACACTTCCCTCGAAAGAATATTAAGTTACCTTTTGAGTCCGTTGTACGGGCTAGTTATTCTTTTACTCTTGATAAAACTTGATCTCTTTGCATTATGCCTAGCTTAAAGGCATAAAAGAAAGCGCTTTTGGGAGGCAGCCCAATGAATAAATTTATTTTGCTTTTGTTGTGTCTTGATGTTGTTTACTATAGTAGCATCATCATTGTATCTTTCCTTTTCAATTTTGTGCCAAGTATAGCCTCTGATTGATAGAAAGTTCAAAAGTTGTGAGGTGCTGTCCAGGAAACAGATTCTGTCCTTGGATAGAAAAATTCGTATAAAATCACCAGATCATCTTTTTGGTCTGAATTTTTTCTACAGCGTGATCTATATAATTGTCTTTCGTGCGTCTGTTTTGAGTTTTTTTATTAGAGTTGCAGAAGTGCCCCAAACAAATCATTTACTACCTGCTGTTCCGTTTTTCACAGATTCTGTCCTGTTTTGCCTTTCCTTCATTTTGCGAACCTAGAGCTTGCTTTTTCTTTGCAAAAACCTTTTGGCAATCTTGAGAAACAGTAGATCTTCAATAATATCCTTATTCCCAGCAAGGAACAATTATTTTATTATGGGTACTAACCTCGCTAATCAGATTATGATGAGTTATGTATGAAGGGAGTTTTCAAGTGTGCGAGGGAAGATGATAAAAAGATTCAGGAGTGTCAAGCGCTCAAGCTTGGGGATGCCCCCGTGCACCCCCAAGAAATATTCAAGGAGACTCAAGCGTCTAAGCTTGGGGATGCCCCCGTGCATCCCCTTCTCCATCAACATTATCAGTTCGTCTTTCGTTCCACTATATTTTTATCACTTCATGTGTTATGTGCTATGCTTGGAGCGTCTTGCTTTTAGTTTTCCTTTTTAGTTTTCTTTAGATTTTCATAACGAGTACGAACTCAGCATTCTTTATGTGGGAGAGAAACACGCTCCACTTCTACCTAGAACATAACATAGAATTTTCATGTCTATCTTTGCTGTGTGTGTTCTTTGTCTTTTAATAGCTACTATCATGCTTAGCTCTTTACTTTCATGCTTATCTTTCTAAAGAGCTTCGTTTAGTTGGTTGCTTGAACTCTCTTTAATTACCATGCTCACCTTATTAAGAGAGTTTGCTTCCGTTGCATTGGTTGATATGTCTATGATAAAGATGCTACGTGCATAATGGCGCTTAGTAGTTCATGTTTTCTTATGGTTAGTCTCAAATAGCTGGGGGGTTCCCAATGTGTTATTGGAGTACCAACATGATTTGTTTGCCTATGATGTGGTATGGTTTAGTAATATCTTCCTTCGAGAATTTATTTTTATTGATTTGGCGTATGCTCACGCATATTTAAGACTGTAAAGAAAGTATGTCAAGCCTTGATGATCTTTTGTTTCTGAGTAGCGATATAACTTCCATGCCTGATTCAATGTTGCTTTGTCGCTCTGCATGATTATGACCGTCATTGCTCTCTTAGTTGGTCGCTCCCAGTCTTTTGCTAACCTTCGCATGTACTAAGCGGACTGACTGCTTGTGCATCCAAATTCCTTTATACCAGTTATGCCATATGAGTCCACCATACCTTCCTACATGGTATTTACCTGCCATTCCTAACGAAGACTTGCATGTACCATCTCGAAATTATTCAAAAAGAAAAAAGCATCCTTATTTTGTGCCTCTGTTGTAAGTTCATGAGGAAGTAGTAGTTAATTCATGATCTTTTTAAGTTGGACAAGCTTCACCCCGGGATTGCATGTATAATGTGCAAACCCATAATACGAGAAGGAACTGGCATTGAGTGCGCCCGGCTCAGAAAGATAATATAACAAACAAACCCTCCTTCACGCTTTGTTCATGAGAAATCAGAAAACTTTGGCAGTGATAAACAAAGGAGATTAAGAGGATGTGATCGTCCTCATTCGGGAGCCGTTCCTCAAAACTTGTCCATCTCTAGAAGTGATTGAGTTGTCTGCTAGCATTCGTTGACGAAACATGCATAATCTAAAATAATAATTATTACCTCTGTTTTTAAAACCAAGAGCTCTGGTACATGTTTTGTCTTTGTTTCCGACTACGGGTTTTCAACCTTGCCAACAAAAGCCACGGTTCGGGAGTCTCCACCTTATTTTAAAGCACCAACTACTGAGAGCATGATTGTCATTCTGAGTGTAATGTGCATTGTCCCAAAGTAGCATTGTATTTTGCATGATTGTGATATCGTTTATTTTGAAATCATTGTATCTAGTCATCACTTAAACCTTGGAGGTGCCCCTGCATTTATGTTTTGCTTCACTAAAGGGGGCAAGCTAGATATCACTTTATCATATTTGCACACCATGTTCATTACAAATCTATTTGATGTTTCAGTATCATATTGTAAAACTTTCAGTCCTTTGTGATTTTCTCATGGGGCAACTTAATTACTATAGATTCATTGTCTCGGTAAGCTTTTGTCATATGACTATGAAAAAGTCCTATATGGTTAATAGCATGTCACCACAGAAATTATTCTTGTTATCATTTACCTACTCGAGGACGAGCAGGAATTAAGCTTGGGGATGTTGATACGTCCAAAACGTATCTATAATTTCTGCTTGCTCCATGCTTCTTTTGTGTGATATTGCTATGTTATTTATACACTTCCATACACTTTTGATCATATTTGGACTAACCTATTAACCCAGTGCACCCCAGTGCAAGTTTCTGTTTTCGTCTATTTTTGTATTTCAGGTTTTCACATTACGAGAACTGCCAGGAAAAATCCAGAAAAATTATATAAAAAATCAGCGTTCCAGAAGCTACCTTGCGCCCGAAGT
>LR738714.1:730581631-730635884 GCA_902687465.1 Secale cereale
GGGGGGGGGGCCTGGGCCGCCCGAGGCTCCGCTGATGCCCCCCTTTGGCATATATTTAAAGTGTCTACCGAAAACCTCGAGACGGGAACTCTTTTTCGCGATCTCATCTCTGTTCCGCCGCCGCCGCTTCCAAGATCGGGAGCACCAGGAGAACTCTTCCCGGCACCCTGCCGGAGGGGAGGATCACCACCGGGAGCTTCTCCACCACCATGGACGCCTCCCGGATGAGTTGTGAGTAGTCTCCCTTGGACCATGAGTCCATGACCAGTAGCTATGTGATGTTCTCCTCCCGTTCTTGTGCTTCACTAATTAGTCCTCGTGAGCTGCCCTACATGATCGAGGCACCTATGTAATCCTTATGCTGTTGCTATGATGAGTTTGTTGGGATCCGATGATTTATGAGATTATGTTCAGATTGTGTTTGAGTAATATATTTGATTCACCTCTTTTATATTTATGTTCGTAAGTAATTCTTGCATGTTCTCCGTTGTTATTTATTGCTTTGGCCAAGTAATAGGTAGTGACTCCAAGAGGGAACGTTATGCTTGATTGTGGGTTCATGCCCCTCGATGACTAGCTTGAGTGACAGAAACATGAGTCTAGGGGATGTGATGTTGCCACAAGGGGGGAAACAACGGTGCTTGTGCCCGCGGGTGCAAGGATTGTTTACTTTACGCAAAGTTCTTTTAATGCAGTTGTCTGGTGCTTTGAGTTTACACTATGGGTGGGACTCGCAACTTAATACCAGCGAGATGTTCTGGATAGATATCTCAAGGTGGATGATTAGTAGTAGATATTGATGGACTTCGGTCTACTTACCTTGGCGTACCACCCATGCTTTGAACCTCAACCTTTCTTGCAATGTAGTCAGCATTAGTTTGCGTTCATAGTTCTGTCAATTGCCCAGCTATAATTCGTTTACCTCACATAGCTGTTTTATCGTCTTTTGGGAGAGAGACATCACTAGTGAACATCATGAGGCTCCGGTCCATATTACCATCATTGATCACATCCGCTATTTACTTTACGCTTTTACTTACTATTGCAGCAATATCTATCACTACTATCACTTGTGTTTGATCCTTTGTAAACAACAAGGCCGGAGGGATTGACAACCTCTCTGTACTCGTTGGGAGCAAAGTTATTTGTATCTGTGTGCAGGTCCACGTTGATTGCTAATATCTGGCGCCGTTAGCAGTTGACACCTTCTTGTTGAAACTGGGAGTCTCGGGGGAAATCGATCCTTGGTATCTTTGCCAAGGGAAAACTTCCGCTACACTGCATCTCTAACCTTCCACTTGGGGTAACCAACGAGGGGCAAGAAGCCATCACCTCCCAACAAGCGCTATCGTTTTACGCCCCTAGCTAGGAACGATACATGGATAGATCTAGGTATTGCCATCTTTGATCTTCACCCTTTTAATGGGGTCAACCTCGAATCCGGGAGGTTCTTTACGTTTCCCTTCATATTCAGAAATCTTTAGATCTAAAGAATCCAACCGCTTATTACAAAGTGTAATCAACATATTCATGCGGTGGAGATTGCCACTAACACTATTGAGAGGTTCAAGAGACTTTTGTAGTATTTTTGTTACTTCGCAAATTTTCTCAAAAACATGCGTCCCTTCCTGGGTTGGATGTGACCCATTTTGAGGAGGTAGCGTTCCCGCTATTCCCTCTATAATTTCATGCACAATACTAGGATCAGTTTCGATAAAATTCCCTTTGGCAACGCAATCCAAGAGTTGTCTATGAGACATATTCAAACCAACGTAAAAATTGCGAAGCAAGATTCTAAAATTCACCTCTAAGGTGCACTTACGATAAGATTCCATCATCCTAAACCAATCATCTTTTAAATTTTCTCCTTGATTTTGCTTGTAGTGAAGAACTTCAAACTCGGGAGACAAAGGAGCGGATAAGGGGCTAGCCATGACGACAAGCAATCAAGCAACACACAAGCAAACGATAAACACACGGCAGAAGAAGGGCAAATAAAACGGCAAGGGTGAAGTGGTGGAGAGGAAAACGAGAGGCAAAAAAATGTAATGCGAAGGATAAGGGTTTCTGATAGGTACTTGGTATATGACTTTTGCGTAAGCCTCCCTGGCAACGTCGCCAGAAATTCTTCTTGCTACTTATCGAGCTTGCGTTGTATTCCCTCGAAGAGTAAAGGGAGATGCAGCACAGTAGCGTAAGTATTTCCCTCTGTTTTTAAGAACCAAGGTATCAATCCAGTAGGAGACCACGCGCGAGTCCCTCGCACCTGCACAAACAGATAAGAACTTTGCAGCCAACGCGATAAGGGGTTGTCAATCCCTTTAAGGTCACTTAAAAAAGTGAGATCTGATAGAGATGATAGTTTGATATTTTTGGTATTTTTGGATATAAGAACATAAAGTAAAAGCGGAAAACTAAAGTAGCTTGTAGATTGATATGTTGAGAATAGACCCGGGGGCCATAGTGTTCTCTAGTGGCTTCTCTCATGATAGCGATATTCTACGGCGGGTAAACAAATTACTGTCGAGCAACTGATAGAAAAGCGAATAATTATGAGACTATCTAGGCATGATCATTATATATAGGCATCACGTCTGAGGCAAGTAGACCGAAACGATTCTGCATCTAGTACTATTACTCCACACATCGACCTCTATCCAGCATGCATCTAGTGTATTGAGTTCATAAGAACAGAGTAACGCCTTAAGCAAGATGACATGATGTAGAGGGAAAAACTAAAACTTAGTGATATAAACCCCATCTTTTTATCCTCGATGGAAACAATACAATACGTGCCTTGCTGCCCCTACTGTTACTGGGAAAGGACATCGCAAGATTGAACCCAAAGCCAAGCACTTCTCCCATTGCAAGAACTATAGATCGAGTAGGCCAAACCAAACCAATAATTCGAAGAGACATGCAAGGATATTATAATCATACATAAAGAGTTCAGAGAAGAACCAAATATTTCTCATAGATAATCTTGATCATAAACCCATAATTCATCGGATCTCGACAAATACACGGCAAAAAGAGATTACATCGAATAGATCTCCTCGTAGACCAAGGAGAACTTTGTATTGAGATCCAAAGAGAGAGATGAAGCCATCCAGATACTAGCTATGGACCCAAAGGTCTGTGGTAAACTACTCACAACTCATGGTGAGGCGATGATGATGATGTAGAAGCACTCCGTGGAAAATCCCCCCTCCGGCAGAGCTCCGAAACAGGCACCAAGATGGGATCTCACGGGAACAGAAGGTTACGGCGGTGGAACTAGGGTTTTCTCTTTTGTTCTGATAGTTTCTGGGTACGTAGGTATATATAGGAGGAAGGACGACACCGGGGGCCAAACGTGGGGCCCACGAGGTAGGGGGCACGCCATATGGGGGGGCACGCCATATGGGGGGGCACGCCATATGTGGGGGCGCGCCCCCACCCTCGTGGGCGCCACGTGTGCCCTACTCCGTGGTTCTCAAGTCTCCCGTGCGTGATTTTCTCCAAAACTATCTCTCCCGAAGGATTCATTCCGTTTGGACTTCGTTTGATATTCCTTTTCTGTAAAACCCTTAAATAGACAAAAAACAGCAATCTGGACTGGGCCTTTTGGTTAGTAGGTTAGTCCCAAAAATAATATAAAAGTGGATAAGAAAGCCCATTAAACATCCAAAACATCATAAATTATAGCATGGAACAATAAAAAATTATAGATACATTGGAGACGTATCAGTACTCCAGCAGAGATCCGGCATCTCCTCACTTCTGAGTAAATAGGCAATTTTTCGATTAATTTAATCCAGGAATAAACCACTAGCATGTCATTGACAGAAACAATCGCATACTGATATTCAATCATGCAAGCACATAGTACGCTAATTGTAGACAGATCTACGTATAATGCTAGCATGACAAAAATAAAAAATAGTAGGAGCGGGATAAACGAGTTATACCCTCCAGTAGGCCATGCAGCGGCCGCGGCGGCGGTGACGGCAGCAGCGTCCTCGGCTGCCTTCTTGTCGGCTTCGAGCTTGTCGGCGGCAGCACGTTCTGCGTCGGTGGACAAGTTGATGACGAGGGCGACGCGGACGTAGAGGAAGTAGACGAACGACGAGCAATCATGTAGTCGCTTCCCAAAATCCTATTCGCCCCTCTCCCGTACAGGATCCGGAGAGGCGGGGTTTCGGAGACCTGCTCTCCCGTCGACCGTGTACGTGGCGGACGGGATGGACTCACCGACGGCAGCAGCAGCAGAGGAACGACGGTGGGCGTGGAGGAAGATGCATTCTGTTGTGGCGGCTAGGGTTAGGATACACCTCGCACTTATATAGGTGCTGCCGCGTGGAGAGACGTGGGCTCGACCCACGTCCGACTCCGTGACAGCCCACGATCCGACGTCTCAGATCGTGGCCCCGCTGTCAGAAACTCTCCGTTAGTGACTGACAAAAATAAGCGCATAGGTGTGAGCTCGGCTCAATCCTGCAACCCGCGGCGCATCGTGGCGAGGCGGGCGGCGGAGGAGGAGTGCGCGAGGGCCTCTTCTCTTTTCAAGCTCCAATAGCATGCAGAAGAGAATCCCTTATAAGGAGGTCCAACTCCTCTTCCACTTCCAGGGTGGGACTAAACTTCCCACTACACCTAGTGCCAATAAACCTACATGGGCCGTTAGAGATTTTTCAGAAATTGCTATATGGGCCTAAAGCCCATCCCAAATTTGAGCACTCACCGGTCCCTCCACGCGCCGCCGGTTGGCGGAAGGCCTCCCCGCGATGGATCGAAACGGGGCGTTGGATCCGCAGTGACCGCCGTCACCATCACGACCAGAACAGCCCACCCTGCCGGATGGGGCGCTGCCACCACCGCCGTCCAATCAGGTCCGCCGCTCCGCCGGCTATGGTGCTCCGGCCCCCGCCGCACAGCCTGGAGTCACCGTCCCAGCCGCTGATATTGCATCGCAAGAGAGGAGCCGCCCCTGCTTCCTCAGATGGGATCCGCCGCATCCACCCGCCCAGATTCCTTCGGCACCATGCCCGCCGCCATCGCGGTCCATGCCGGCGGCAGGAGGAGGTGGCTAGAAGGTGCTGGCGGCGCTAGGGTTTCGGGGCCCCTGGCGTCGCCCAGGGGGAGGCGACGCGAGGGTTGTTACTGTTCTTTCAATTTTCACTCATTTAATCTTTGGAATTTGGAGAAGCATGAGATATTTAGTTGCCAAATTTTATCTTTCAGTTGTTGCAAAAGGATACAATTGCCAATTGAACAGTGGCCACAAAAAAAATAGTTGCTACACATGAGTCTCTTCATGCAAAGATCTTGTTGGTTCCTACTATTGCTTACTGCTCTTATAATTAACCTCGGATCTAACTGAGAGCTGACCATTCTCGAGGATGCGCTTGGACCAAGGACTACACGTTGTGACTGGCACAGCTGGACTTTCTCTTGCTTACCGAAAAATGGAGCTCAAAAATGTAATAAGCATGCTCACCGACGCACCATTAGATTTTTATTGCATCATTAGTAAATTTTCATTAGCGGGAGAGACAATTGCATACTGCTTAGCCTATTTGTTAGAGAGGATTGTAGCGTCTGGCTTGGACAAGCGATAATGTACATCTGCCCAGTAGTGGTATCTCATGCTTGACTTCCTTGATATCTGAAATGTCCGGAACTGCTCAAATTAATAGGCCGGCATCCTAAATTTTCTTTCTCAGATATATTGCTTCTTTATTACGAGTTAATTTTGTGGTGTTGACAGAGTTTGTTGAATATGTAGATTCTTAGAGCATCTCTAGCCGCGCCCCCAAGACGTCCCCTAGGCTGTTTTTTTAGCGTCGGCGTCGAAAAAATGGCTCAGTCGTGCCCCCAAAACGTTGAAATCCACCAGCTCGGCCCGTTTTCTGACCCGACGCGCCCAGGCCGAACTCGGCGCACCGGGGGGCGCTCGGGGGCACCGGCGGAAGGCAAAATCGCCCGGGTCCCCACTGTCAGGCGTAATGTCACACTGATTCGCCCCCGTTTTCCCCTCTCCTTCGCCGACACCTTGCCGATCCCGGCGTCGCCAACCACCTCTCCGCCGCCACCGCCACTATCTCGCCATTCCTCGCTGGGAAACAAAGAAAGGTCCCCACGACGCCACATTCCCCGAGTTTCCCTCGCCGCTCCGGCGCCTGTGCCGGCGACTCTGCGCCCACCACGTCCGCTAGGTGTTCGGCGCTTTGCCTGCCCCGGCCGCGATGGACTCCGATGACGAGGAGGCGCTCGCGGTGTTGCTCGAGGAGGAAGCCGACGCCGCCACCCAGGACGAAGAGCACCTCATGGTCCTCGCCGCACTGGCCGGCTTTCTTGCCGGCGATTCAAAGCCGAGGCGAGGGGGCTCGGCCCCGGGGTGATGGAAAGAAAAGAACCGACATCGGCTCGAAGGCTATTGCATGCTCTACTCTGACTACTTCGCCAGTGCTCGCCTGCACGGCGACAAAGTTTTTCGGCGCCGTTATCGGATGGGCCGAAAGTTTTTCCTTAGGATTGTCAATGAACTCAGAGAGTACGATAACTACTTCAGGTGCAAGAAGGATTGCACCGACACACTTGGATTCACCTCAATCCAGAAGTGCACGACAGCTATGAGAATGCTTGCATATGGGGCTCCAGGTGATTCATTCGACAACTATGGGCGCATGGCCAAGTCCACGATCATTGAGTGCACCTACAAGTTCTACAGGGCTGTGGTGGCAGTGTTTGGACCGAGGTACTTGCGATCACCCAATGATGAAGACACTGCTCGGATCCTGGCACATAATGAAGCAAGAGTATTTACTGGTATGCTAGGAAGCATCGACTGCATGCATTGGGCATGGAAGAACTACCCGTTTCCTTGGCAGGGGATGTCCAAAGGTGCCAAAGGAGCTTGCAGTGTGATACTTCAGGCAGTGGCCACACAGGACCTCTGGATTTGGCACGCTTTCTTTGGTATGCCAGGAACTCACAATGACATCAACGTGCTGCAGTGCTCTCCTGTTTTATCCAAGCTCGTTGAGGGCCATTCTCCTCTGGTGAACTTCGAGATCAATGGGCACCAATATAACAAGGGATACTACCTAGCAGATGCCATTTATCCGAGATGGTCAACATTTGTGAAGACCATCTCAAGCCCTGTGCCAGGAGGCAAGAACTCCCACTTTTCGAAGGTTCGGGAGGCTTGCAGGAAGGATGTCGAGCAAGCATTTGGCGTGCTCCAATCTCGATTTGCTGTTGTCCGGTACACTGGTAAGACATGATCGAAAGATCAAATGTGGGAGATCATGACTTGTTGTGTCATTTTGCACAACATGATCATTGAGAGCGAGCAGGAAGAGCCAGTGTTTGACACTGAACCATATTACAGGCAGGGTCCTCTAGCCGAAGTGGATCACGACCTCCCTGCAACATGGACGGCCATCCTCAACATGCGTCAGGAGATCCGAGACCCACAGGTGCATCATCAGCTGTCGCAGGATCTAGTGGAGGCTCAAGGGCAACGCCTGCACTACAACAAAAACGGCTTGTATGGTCGCTTTTTCTGAGACGCTATTTGTCTTGGTCTCTAAACCCATGAACACTAGCAAGCTAAAGACGCTTCTTAAGACGTTTATAGGGTGTCACAAACTTTTGCTTATAATTGGCCCTTTAGAAAATTGGTATATAATCTTAATTAACTTAGAGACGATTTGTGAGACGTTTTATATGCGACTATAATCCTTCAGCATGTGGGTAAGCTCATTGCCGGTCATTTCTCTTTTTAGGAGTGGACTACCAAAGAGTTTTGTGCAAAAAAAAAAATTCCTCAAAAAATACTACATATATTATAAGGTAATATAAAGAGTCACTAGGCCCTTGGCCCATGAGCCCAAACACACCCAGGCAGCCATGCTCGGTACCAGACACGAGCGACGTTTGCCTCAAGAGGAAAGACACGAGCGACGTGGTGTCTGGTCAGGCGCGCGAGTAGCCGACCGCCTGAGCACGTCGTTTCCCTTCCTCGATTCCAACCTTTTCCGCAACCTAGCGCTAGCTGATGGCTCCGGCGGCGGCGGCCAGCCCTCTCCTGCCTCTCCCTCGGTCCCTCCCCTCCCCTACATCCGGCCATCTCACTCCACTGCCTCGGCCTCCGGCGCCCAGCCCTCTCCTCCGCGGTTCCGCCAGGCGCTAGGCCACCAGTCCGCCTCCGGCCTCCCGAGCGCGGCGACAGCCGGCAGCGCCCTCCAGGCTCCAGCCACCGTCCTCGGGCCTCCCCAGCGCCACGGCAGCACCATCCAGCAGTCCGGCCTCAGTTCCTCAACAGCCACAATGTACTGCATCTATTCTTTCCCTCCGTTTCTATTTTTTAAACAAATCTGAAGATTATTTTGCGATTGCTTGTAAACTTAAATTGAACTTGATTCATTTGCTGCGTATGATCATAAATGATTGCTGCTTACTAATTACTATGTGATTCATTTGTTGCTCACTATGGAAATTGAAATGTTTGTGCAATGTACATCAGACCCTAACGCCGGTTGGTGTTGAGTCAAACTTGGTCTAGTAAGGCTGCATGTCCGTAGTAGTAACCTAGCTACGAAGTGAAACAACTAGCAGCTGTGTAGGTCGGCAAGTCGGTAACACTTGCGTGGCTCGTTAGCTAAGTTAGTAGTATAGGTCAGCAGTGACGAGGTGTCTTGGAATTACGTAAGAGCTTAGCTCAACATTGAAACAGTAGGACGGTTCAAACTGCTATATAAGAAGCAGCTTACCACCGGTTGTAATCATTCCACTCCATTCAGCTTGAATACAAGGCAACAGGCCACTCAGCTACATATATAAAGCTACTACGAGCAGCTTCTGCTAGCTTACACTAGCTGTAGTATAGGTTGTCACTCCACTGCTTGGTTGATCCTCAGACAACTAGCTACTCGTTAGTAGTTCTAGGCTAACAATTCGTATCAGAGCCCCAGGTTATGCCGAAGCATATGTCGAAAGAAGGTGTCGCCGGCGACAGCTCCAAGACCGCCGGGCGGAGCTCGGCTGAGGAGACCCGTGCGGCGGACGCGCTCGCGCTGCGAGGAAGGCCGGGAGGCGAGCTGGGTGCCCCACGCTCCGTGCGAGATGTGGGCATGTCCAGTACCTCCTTCCCTCTCCTCACGCGGACCAACTACCCTAGTTGGTCGCTCCTGACGAAAGTCATCATGGAGGCGCGGCATATGTGGAAAGCCGTGGATACTGGCGATGTCGAGTATGAGGAGGACCGGTTGGCGATGGAGGCAATCTTGCGCTCCGTCCCACCGGAGATGGTGCTCACCCTTGGCGCCAAGAAGACGGCCAAGGAAGCATGGGACAACATTAAGACTCTGTGCATCGGCGTGGAGCGCGTACAGGAGTCGAACGCCCAGACCTTGCGCCTCCAGTACAACGAGATCCAGTTCAAGTCCGGTGAACAAGTTGACGACTTCGCCTTGTGGCTGCAAGGTCTCGTCAACGAGCTCGCAACGCTCGAAGATCCCATCGACCACAAGCTGGTGATTCTCAAGTTCCTCCGCGTCGTCCCCAGGCAGTATAAGCAACAGGCCTGGTCCATCGAGAGCTTGGTGGATCTCTCCACCATGACGATCGAGGAGTTGGTAGGGCGGCTCAAGGTCGTCGAGGAGTGTGGCGACGAAGCCGACAACCGTGCTGGCGGCGAACTACTGCTTACCAAGGAGCAGTGGGACGCACAGCTACAGCAGTGCAGCCGCGACGGCTCTTCCGGCAGTGGGGGAGGAGCCCCCACGGGAAGCAGAGGTCGCGGCAGAGGCGGAGGCCGCGCCCAGAGCGGCGGCGGCAACCGCGGTCGCAAGCCAAACCAGGCTGGGCGAGGCGCGAGCAACGGTGACAAGTGCTGCTACTACGACATGCCGGGTCACTGGATCCGGGATTGCCACAAGAGGAAAGCTGATGAGGCATCCACGGCAACGACAAACCTCGTCTAGGCTGACGTGGACGGAGGGCCGGCAATGTTGCTGGCAAGAGTCGAGCCCATGCAGGAGAGCCCAACGTCCACGGGAACCATCACTCCAGTGACATGCCACACCTCGACAATGATGTTCTCGTTGCCTGTTGACTGCGTGGTGATGAAGGCCCGGGTGTGGTGGAGCCACAACCCGGCGACGGCGTCCACGAGAAGCTCGGGACCCGGCGAGGTCGCACAAGTCGGCACTGCAACGACGCATATGGCGGACCATGCTCCGACCATGATGCTGGCGACCATCTATTCCGTGCAGGAGCGGACGGAGACTCGGGTTAGGCACACCACGACAACAAAGTGTTCGGGGTTCACCATGTTGATGGGAGATGGCTCCGCAACAACGGCATGTGCGTGCGGTTTGATCTTCCTAAACGAGGAGAGAGCCGTGACCACACCCACGCTTGCAGGAGGCAAGCAAAGTGAGGGTTGGTTCCTCGACACCGGTGCCACAAACCACATGACTGGTTTGGTTGACGCATTCGCGGAGCTGAACCGCTCAATCACCGAGAAGGTGCGGTTCGCAGACGGATCCATGGTGGAGATCCACGGGCGTGGGACGCCAACAAAGGAGGTGATCACAGGGCGTTTACGGACGTCTATTTCATCCCGGCGCTCAAGAGCAGCGTCGTGAGTGTCGGACAGCTCGACAGGGCTGGTTCGACATCGGCATCCGGCACGGTGTTCTCTCCGTGCGCGACCAGCACAAGAGGCTGCTCGTCGAGGTAACCCGCTCGCCAAACCGCCTCTACAAATTCTTCTTTCGACCCGTGCATCCTGTGTGCCTTGCCGTGGGTCATGTCTCCGACGCATGGCGTTGGCATGCCCGGTTAGGACACCAGCACTTCGACGGGTTGTGGAAGATGGCACGAGGCAATCTCGTTCGGGTGCTTCCTCACATCGAGCACGCCGACGAGCTGTCTGATTCGTGTCTTGCCGCGAAGCAGCGGCGTCTGCCCTTTCCTGAGAAGGCACTCTATCGGGAGCCGAAACCCCTGGAGCTTGTTCACGGGGACCTCTGCGGCCCAATCACGCCAGCAATGCCAGGAGGGCGTAGCTACATCTTGCTGCTAGTCGACAACTACAGCAGGTTCATGTGGGTGTTGCTCCTCGCCTCCAAGGACGAGGCGGAGCAGGCCATCGTCAAGCAGCAAGCGGCAGTAGAGGTCGAGTGCGGCCATAAGTTGCACGTGCTGTGCACGGATCGTGGCGGCAAGTTCACGTCGGCCACGTTCTACAAGTACTCCGATGAGAAAGGGGTGCAACGTCACCTCACAGCCCCTTACTCGCGGCAGCTGAATGACGTCGTCGAGCGGAGGAACTAGACGGTGCTCGGGATGGCACGCTGCATGCTCAAGGCAAAGCAGGTGCCGAGCACGTATTAGGGGGAGGCCGTGCTCACAGCCGTCTTCATCCTCAACCACTCCTTCACAAGTAGCGTCGACGGCAAGATGCCTTATTAGGCGTGGTATGGGAGGAAGCCCGACGTACGCTTCCTCCGCACCTTTGGCTATGTCGGGCATGTC
Source organism: Secale cereale (assembly GCA_902687465.1). Classification (NCBI taxonomy): domain Eukaryota; kingdom Viridiplantae; phylum Streptophyta; class Magnoliopsida; order Poales; family Poaceae; genus Secale; species Secale cereale. The sequence continues at coordinate 730,593,161 of LR738714.1, forward strand.
AAGATGGCGCGCCCACAACTGAAGAAGCTCGACGACAGGTGCACCCCAATGGTGTTCATGGGCTACGAGACGGGCTCTAAGGCATATAAGATGTACGACCCCGTCTCAAAGCGCATCCATGTCTCGCGCGACGTCGTACCCTTCTCGATGCAGTCACGTATGAAGTGATAGCGGAGATCGATATGCTTGCTACGGTCGTGAAGCACTGGATTCTTGCAGAGGGAAATCACTGACTTCTTGTCAACGAAGATGAGCGCAGGGACGGTGTCCTGATTCAGCATCTCGCCAAGAAGGCGAGCAAGCCAAATGCCTTGACAGGACGCTATAGCTGCCATGATGTACTCTGCCTCGCATGAAGATACGGCGACGCCTTCTTTCGGCATAAGCTTCAGCATAACCTGGGGCTCTGATACCAATTGTTATCCCAAAGCTAGTACGAGCAGCTCCATCTCAGTGTATGTGTGTGTGTTCTGCTAGCTTACACTAGCTGTAGTTTAGGTTGTCACTCCACTGCTTGGTTGATCCTCGGACAACTAGCAACTCGTCAGTAGTTCTAGGCTAACAATTGGTATCAGAGCCCCAGGTTATGCCGAAGCATATGCCGAAAGAAGGCGTTGCCGGCGATGGCTCCAAGACCGCCGGGCAGTGCTCGGCTGAGGAGACCCGTGCGGCGGACGCGCTCGCACTGCGAGGAAGGCCGGGAGGCGAGCTGGGTGCGCCACGCTCCGTGCGAGATGTGGGGATGTCCAGTACCTCCTTCCCTCTCCTCACGCGGACCAACTACCCTAGTTGGTTGCTCTTGATGAAAGTCATCATGGAGGCACGGCATATGTGGAAAGCCGTGGATACTGGCGATGTCGAGTATGAGGAGGACCAGTTGGCGATGGAGGCAATCTTGCGCTCCGTCCCACCGGAGATGGTGCTCACCCTTGGCGCCAAGAAGACGGCCAAGGAAGCATGGGACACCATTAAGACTCTGTGCATCAGCATGGAGCGCGTACGAGAGTCGAAGGCCCAGACCTTGCGCCTCCAGTACGAGAAGATCCGGTTCAAGTCCGGTGAACAAGTTGACGACTTCGCCTTGCGGCTGCAAGGTCTCGTCAACGAGCTCGCAACGCTCGGAGATCCCATCGACAACAAGATGGTGATTCTCAAGTTCCTCCGCGTTGTCCCCAAGCAGTAAAAGCAACAGGCCTGGTCCATCGAGAGCTTAGTGGATCTCTCCACCATGACGATCGAAGAGTTAGTAGGGCGGCTCAAGGTCGTCGAGGAGCGCGGCGACGAAGCCGACAACCGTGCAGGCGACGAACTACTGCTCACTAAGGAGCAGTGGGACGCACAGCTACAGAAGCGCAGCCGCGTCGGCTCTTCCGGTAGTGGGGGAGGCGCTCCCACAGGAAGCAGAGGTCGTGGCAGAGGCGTAGGCCGCGCCCAGAGCGGCGGCGGCATCCGCGGTCGCAAGCCAAACCGGTCTGGGCGAGGCGCGGGCAACGGTGGCAAGTGCTGCTACTGCGACATGCCGGGTCACTGGATCCCGGATTGCCACAAGAGGAAAGCTGATGAGACAGCCGCGGCAACGGCAAACCTCGTCCAGGCTGACGTGGACGGCAGGCCGGCAATGATGCTGGCTAGAGTCGAGCCCATCCAGGAGAGCCCAGCGTCCACGGGAACCATCACTCCAGTGACAGGCAACACCTCGACAATGACATTCTCGGGGCCTGTTGACTAGGAGGCGATGAAGGCCCGGGTGTGGGGGAGAAACACCCCGGCGATGGCGTCCACGACAAGCTCGGGACCCGGTGAGGTCGCACAAGTCCGCGCGGCAACGACGCATATGGCGGACCATGCTCCGACCATGATGCTGGCGACCATCGACTCCGTGCAGGAGCGCACGGAGACTCGGGTTAGGTGCACCCCGACAACAAAGTTTTCGAGGTTCACCATGTTGATGGGAGATGGCTCCCCAACAACGGCATGTGCGTGCGACTTCATCTTCCTCAACGAGGAGAGAGCCGTGACCACACCCACGCTTGCAGGCGGCAAGCAAAGTGAGGGTTGGTTCCTCGACACCGGTGCCACGAACCACATGACTGGTTCCGTTGACGCGTTCGTGGAGCTGGACCGCTCAATCACCGGGAAGGTGCGGTTCGCAGACGTATCCGTGGTTGAGATCCACAGGAGCGAGACCGTCGTCTTCGCCGACAAAGGGGGTGATCATAGGGCGTTTACGGACGTCTATTTGATCCCGGTGCTCAAGAGCAGCGTCGTGAGTGTCAGACAGCTCGACGAGGGCTGGTTCGACATCGGCATCCGGCGCGGTGTTCTCACCGTGCACGACCAGCACAGGAGGCTGCTCATCGAGGTAAATAGCTCACCAAACCGCCTCTACAAATTCTCCTTTCGACCCGTGCATCCTGTGTGCCTTGCCGTGGGTAATGTCTCCGACGCATGGCGTTGGCATGCCCGGTTAGGGCACCAGCACTTCGACGGGTTGCGAAAGATGGCACGAGGCAATCTCGTTCGGGGGCTTCCTCACATCGAGCACGCCGACGAGCTGTGCGATGCGTGTCTTGTCGGGAAGCAGCGGCGCCTGCCCTTTCCCGAGAAGGCATGCTATTAGTCGCGGAAACCCCTGGAGCTTGTTCATGGGGACGTCTGCGGCCCAATCACGCCAGCAACGCCAGGAGGGCGTCGCTACATCCTGCTGCTCGTCGACGACTACAGCAGGTTCATGTGGGTGCTGCTCCTCGCCTCCAAGGACGAGACGGAGCAGGCCATTGTCAAGCAGCAAGTGGCAGCAGAGGTCGAGTGCGGCCATAAGTTGCGCGTGCTGCGCACGGATCGTGGCAGCGAGTTCATGGCGGCCACGTTCTACAAGTACTGCGACGAGAAAGGGGTGCAACGTCATCTCACAGCCCCTTACTCGCCGCAGTAGAACGGCGTCGTCGAGCGGAGGAACCAGACAGTGCTCGGGATGGCACGCTTCATGCTCAAAGCAAAGCAGGTGCCGAGCACGTATTGGTCGGAGGCCATGCTCACGGCCGTCTTCATCCTCAACCGCTGATTCACAAGGAGCATCAACGGCAAGACGCCTTATGAGGCGTGGTATGGGAGGAAGCCCGACGTACGCTTCCTCCGCACCTTTGGCTGCGTCGGGCATGTCAAGACGGCGCGCCCACAGCTGAAGAAGCTCAACGACAGGAGCACCCCAATGGTGTTCATGGGCTATGAGATGGGCTCTAAGGCGTATAAGATGTACAACCCCGTCTCAAAGCTCGTCCATGTCTCGCGCGACGTCATCTTCGACGAAGACGCGCGATGGACTTGGGAGGTGTCCGGGGAGGACCCGGCGAGCAGCTCCTTCACCGTGGACCACCCGGTATACTCTACAACCCCGGGATGTGCCACACCGGGAAGCCCGGGAGGTGTGGATCTGGTTACCGCAATCCCGAGAACACCGTTCCCGGGTACAGTGTCTCCGGACACCCCGACATCAAGCACGGTGGTTCCCAAGAGGCTGTTCGTGACCCCACCAATAGCAAGGTCGGAGCTGTTCGATGTCGACGATAGCGTTGGGCCCCGCATAGGTTTCTGTGCATGGGGATCTCCTCGGCGAGGCTGCGGCAACACCGCAACAGCCCGAGGACGAGGACGTTGATGATGATGAGGTCCTGCATCTGATGGCCGGCGAGGAGCCGACCATGTTCGCGGAGGCCGAGCAAGAGGATTGCTGGCGCCACGCGATGCTGGAGGAGCTGGTGTCGATCAACGACAACGCCACTTGGACACTCACCACACTGCCTACTGGGCATCGAGCCATCGGGCTCAAGTGGATGTTCAAGGTGAAGAAGGACGAGCACGGCGCCATGATACGTCCAAAATGCATCACTATTTTATATAGTAAATTATCCTTATTCATTGATATATTTCACATTACGATGATGTTCTTATGTTGTTTTGGACTATTTTACACAGTTTGCAACTTTCCGGTGCCGAAGCAGCAGACGCAGGATTCAGCGGTAAAGAGTGGACGCTGAGTTGCTGAAGAAGAATACCTCCAAATTACCTGAAAATCGACGGAGGGTATTTTCCAGACGGATCACGGAGGCATGCAAAAGGGCAACCAGAGGGGGGCCACAGGGCGTCCAGGCACCCTGGGGGGCAGCCCCACCCCTTGCCGCGCCGGGGGAGCGCCTGGAGCCCCTGGCCCACCTCCGGCTGCCCCCTTTCGCCTATATACTCATCGTTATCCGAAAACCGTAAAAATCAGAGTTTTGACGGAGTTCCGCCGCCGCTCCGTGGCGGAAACCTACAGAGAAGAAAAAGCCATCTCCGGCGGGCAGATTTCGCTGGGGAGATCACCTCCCGGAAGGGGAGATCATCGCCATCGTCACCACCATCGTCACGGGCATCATCGAGATCATCATCAACATCATCCCCAACATCAGCACCATCTCCATCTTTATCCAAATCTCATCTCACAATTGCAACTTGTGTTGTAACCCGTACTATCTATCCTCTCCACTCCATCGGTCTTGATTACTACTTTGTGGTGAATGCTATTGAGTTTTGTTGGAGAAATATCATTATGTCCAGATTGTTTATCATCCATTTATCTCCACTGATCATGATCTCTTTTATGTCTTGTGAGTAGTTACCTTAGTTCTTGAGGACATGGGAAAAGTCTTGTTGTTAGTAGTCATATGCTGTTGAAGTAATATGTGTTGTTCGATACTTAAGTTGTGTTGTTATTCTACTAGTGGTGTTGTGTGAGTCGAACACTCAACACTTCGCCTTACTAAGGACCTAGGGGAATACATTGTGTACAAAGAATGCTTACGGTGGGTTGCCGGAGTGACAGAAACCTGAACCCCAGTTCGCATGCTTTTGCACAAGGGAACGATGGATCATCGATCGTATTGCTATGGTTAGGCTTTTGCCTTAAATACTATCTTGTATTTGCGGATGCTTGCAAGGTGTTTAATCATAAGAGTGCACTCATCTTAGTCTAGAGAGTGTACTAGCATAGATCCACCCAGTCAACACTTATCAACACATAACATAGTACCGATACACATCTTAGTCTAGAGAGTGTACTACCTCTCCCGTGTGTCCTCAAGAACGCTTTAGCCTTTATAAGTTCAGTTGCTAGGCCTCTCCTTTGCTCAGAAAGGATTGGGCCACTTGTTACTCTTCAGTGCCTTTTACTTTGTTCGCTTTTACTTTCCTGTTGCTTATATCAAGAAAACCCCTAAAAAGTTATCTTTCAGCGCTTGCAGTAATTCCTTGCTCAGAATCGCTTATCAATACCTTCTGCTCCTCGTTGGGTTCGACACTCTTACTTATCGAAAACGCTGCAATAGATCCCTTATGGTTGTGGGTCATCAAGTACAGTTTTCTGGCGCCGTTGCCAGGGAGTGTAGCGCTATTGGTAAAGTGAAACTGGTAAGGAAGTTTTTATATTTTTGTTTTTTATTTTATTTTATTTTTGCTGTTGCTGCTCTTTGTCCTTATGGACAACCTTGCTATTGGATCGTTGCTTGTGGGAAGACACCCCACACCTGTGGTGGTTGCTCCTCCCCCTACTGAAATTGTGCCCTATAAAATACCAGCTGGTATTATCGATTATGTTTTGGCTAATCGTTATGCAGGAGACAGACATCCCGGTGAACACTTGCTATATTTGTCACAACTATGTTCATTATTTAAGCTTGCAGGTGTATCAATGGAGTTTGTCATGAGGAAATTGTTCGCCGTATCGCTTATAGATAAAGCTTCAGATTGGTATAAGCTTCTCGATAACTCGCACTTGCTTGATTGGCAAGAGCTTATGTCTCTCTTTTATACTAAGTTTTATCCTCTTCATTAAAACTCATCGAGACAGGAACTATATCTATAACTTTAGGTCTCGTGATGGAGAAAGCATTGCTCAAGCTTGGGGGAGATTGAAGTCCCTAATGCTCAAATGTCCTATTCATGAGCTCCCCAAGGAAATTATACTTACAAATTTTTATGCCAGGCTTTCTTGTCAGGATAAGGAGATGCTGGATGCCTCCTCTAGTGGGGTATTTCAGACAAAGAGTGTTGAAGAAAGGTGGGATCTCATTGAAAGGATCCAGAGGAATACCGAAGATTGGGAAATCGATAAAGGTATTGAACCCGCTATAAATTATGAGCATGATTATATTGAGAGCTATGTGAAAACTGATTACTTCAATACTTTTTGCTGTAAGATTGGTCTTAATTCCCATCTAATGATTGATTTCTGTAAGGATTTTGCCTCTCACGTTGATTCTTTTAAAAAGAAGAGAGACCAGCATCATGAACCTTTCAAAGAGCTACCTGTTGATATTCATGTTGCTGACCCCATTTTGCCTGCAGTTATATATGAAAAGCCTCCTTTTCTCGCAAGGATAAGGGAGCACTCTCTTGTGACAGGCGTAATAAATAAAAGTGAGAGAAGAATTGATGAGCCTGAGGACCAGATTAAGGTCGATCCTCAAGTTGCATTGGTTAAAGACCTTGTTACTAATGATGTTTTGGATTCCAATGTAAATTTTTGTGCTGTTTCCACTAACTTTGTCACAACCAAGAATAAAGGCCCAATTTCAGATACTCCAGTAGTATCTGTTAAAATAGGAGATCACAATTATTATGGGCTATGCGATTTGGGATCGAGTGCTAGTGCTATCCCCTATTCACTTTATGAAGAGATCATCGGTGAGATTTCCCCTTGTGAACTTGAAGGAGTTGATGCTACCATTCATCTTGCAAAAAGAACAACTATCTCTCCTATCGGAATTGTATGGGACGTTGAAGTCCTATGTGGAAAGGTAAAATACCCTACCGACTTCCTAGTACTTGGTTCAGAGAGGGACAATTTTTGTCCTATTATTTTTGGTAGACCTTTTCAAAGAACTTGGGGAGCTATAATAGATTGCAAGAAAGGTAAAGTTTATGTTGAATTCAACGGTGAGCCATATGAATTTAATTTTTCTAAGTTCTCTAAGCAGCCTCGTGGTACCGATTTACCTAGTGATGATAAAATTATTGAAAGTATTGCTTCTATTGCTATTCCCCCTAATGATCCTTTGCAGCAATATATGGAGGACCACGAGAATGATTTGCATATGCAGGAAAGAAATGAACTAGATGAAATATTCTTGAGGCAACCTCAATCCTGAACAACAACCTTCCGGTTGAACCTTTGGGAATTTTATCAAAACCAAAAGAAGACCCGGTGTTCGATCTTAAACCTCTTCCCGATACGCTCAAGTATGCTTATTTAGATGGAAAGAAAGTATATCCTGTTATTATCAACTCTAACCTTTCAGGATATGAAGAAGAGCGACTATTGGAAGTACTTCGTAAACATCGAGGTGCAATTGGCTATACCCTTGATGACCTTAAGGGGATTAGTCCATCTATCTGTCAACATACTATCAACCTTGAGCCTGATGCTAAACCAGTTGTTGATCATCAACGACGGTTGAACCCGAAGATGATGGATGTTGTAAGAACTGAGATTCTCAAGCTTCTAGCCGCAGGTATTATCTACCCTATAGATGATAGTAAGTGGGTAAGCCCTGTACATTGTGTTCCTAAGAAAGGAGGTACAACTGTGGTTCCTAATGATAAGAATGAACTAATACCTCAGAGAATTATTAATGGATATAGAATGTGTATTGATTACAGGAAGCTGAACAAGGCAACCAGGAAGGATCACTACCCGCTGCCGTTCATCGACCAAATGCTTGAAAGGTTATCCAAAAATACCCACTTTTGTTACCACGATGGCTATTCTGGCTTCTCTCAAATTCATGTTAACACCGCTGATCAAGAGAAGACCACTTTTACTTGTCCCTTTGGTACTTATGCTTACAGGCGTCTGCTATCTTTCATGGTTTCTGTGAGGAGATTATGGAAGTCTTCATGGACGATTTCTCCGTCTATGGAACTTCCTTTGACTATTGTCTCCACAACCTTAATAAAGTTCTGCAGAGATGTGAGGAAACAAATCTGGTACTGAACTGGGAGAAGTGCCACTTCATGGTTAACGAAGGAATTGTTCTTGGTCACAAGATTTCCGAAAGGGGAATTGAAGTGGACAAGGCCAAGATCGAAGCAATTGAGAGGATGCCCTATCCAAGGGACATCAAAGGTATTCGCAGTTTTCTTGGTCATGCTGGTTTCTATAGAAGATTTATTAAAAACTTTTCTAAGACTTCGAGGCCCCTCACTAATCTTCTCCAGAAGGACGTTCCTTTTGTATTTGATGAGGATTGTAAGGAAGCTTTTGAAGTTCTTAAGAAAGCTTTAATAACCGCTCCTATAGTACAACCACCTGACTGGAATTTACCTTTTGAGATTATGTGTGATGCTAGTGATTTTTCTGTTGGAGCTGTTTTAGGACAAAGAGTTGATAAGAAATTGAATGTTATACATTATGCTAGTAAAACCCTTGATAGTACTCAAAGGAATTATGCTACTACTGAGAAGGAATTCTTAGCTGTAGTATTTGCTTGTGATAAGTTTAGGCAGTATATTGTTGATTCCAAAGTTATTATTCATACTGATCATGCTTCCATTAAGTACCTTATGACAAAGAAGGATGCCAAGCCAAGGCTTATCAGATGGGTACTCCTTCTTCAAGAATTTGATTTGCAGATTGTTGATAGGAAAGGAGAAGACAATCCGGTGGCGAACAATCTTTCAAGGATCGAAGATATTCCGCATGATCCCATCCCAGTCAACGACAATTTTCCAGACGAGCAACTTGCCGTTATAAAAGTACAATCTCTTTCCGATCCTTGGTTTGCAGATTATGCTAATTTCATCGTTGCAAAGTATGTGCCTCCAGGTTTAACATTTCAGCAAAGGAAGAAGTTCTTTCATGATTTGAGGCACTACTTTTGGGATGACCCACATCTTTTCAAAGAAGGCCCCGACGGGATCGTGAGAAGATGCATACCGGAACATGAGCAGAAGGACATTCTCAGACAGTGTCATGATAGTCCCTATGGAGGACATCATGCCGGTGAGAGGACTGCACATAAGGTTCTTCAATCAGGTTTTTATTGGCCTACTCTCTTTAAGGATGCTAGAAATTATGTTTTAGCATGTGATAAATGTCAGAGAGTTGGTAACATTAGTAGAAGGAATGAGATGCCTATGAATTACTCACTAGTGATTGAGCCTTTTGATTGCTAGGGTTTTGATTTTATGGGTCCGTTTCCTTCTTCGCACAAGTACACTCACATTTTAGTAGCTGTTGATTATGTGACCAAATGGGTTGAAGCAATCCCCACTGAAAGTGCTGATCACAAGACATCTTTGAAAATGCTCAAAGATGTGATTTTTCCTAGGTTTGGTGTACCTAGGTATCTCATGACTGATGGAGGATCACACTTCACACATGGAGCTTTTAGAAAAGCTTTAGCCAAATACGATGTTAATCATAGAATTGCTTCACCGTACCATCCTCAAACTAGTGGGCAAGTTGAGCTCACCAATAGAGAGATTAAGTTGATCTTGCAGAAGACAGTAAACAGAAATAGAAAGGACTGGTCAAATAAGTTAGGAGATGCTTTGAGGGCGTATAGAACTGCTTACAAAAACCCCATGGGCATGTCCCCCTATAAGATGGTGTATGGCAAGGCTTGCCATTTGCCATTAGAGTTAGAGCACAAAGCTTTCTGGGCTGTTAGAGAGCTTAATGCTGACCCAAAGTTAGCTGGTGAGAAGCGTCTCATGAACTTGACTTCTCTAGATGAGTGGAGAAGTTAAGCTTACGAGAGCGCTAAAATGTTCAAGGAAAAGGTAAAGAAGTGACATGATAGGAGGATTCTGAAACGTGAATTTAATGTTGGTGATAAAGTTTTGTTGTTTAGATCCCATTTCAGGTTTTCTCCGGGCAAACTACTTTCCAGGTGGGAAGGGCCATTTCATATTGAAGAAGTCTATCGGTCTGGTGCAATTAAGATTAACAATTTTGAAGGAACCAAACCTCATGTTGTGAATGGGCAAAGACTTAAGCATTACATAGCAGGAGACCCTGTCAATGTTGATGTGAATATGATATACACAACAACTCACGAAGAACATGTTGCAGCCCTGTTTCAGACGCCAGCAGAAGCAGAATAAAGAAAAGATATGTATTACGGTAAGGAAACATCGCGAACCGCCATAAAAGTTCCATATTATGAGTTTTTGCAAAATTAGTAAAATTCTAAGCCTAAGTGGAGCCGGAGACAAGCTCCAGGGGGCCCAGGCGCCCCCCTGGCGCGCCCTACCTCCTGGCCGCGCCGGGAGGCCGCCTGGGCACCCGGGAGTCAGTCTCCGACCCCGCTTTAGCCTGTTACCTTCCTTTCTGTGCATAAATTTTTGCTATATATTTGTGTTGTTCCGGCAACGTATCTTGCGATTTCGTGTGTTTTCTTTTCGATTTGTTTCTGCCAGGGAATCTTTCAGCTGAATCTAGGTGCCATGGCTTCTCCAAGTTCCCCCAAGGACAAGTTCGTCGTCAACGTCATCAACCCTTACCTCGCTGAGGTGAAGAAGCACCCTCAGGTTGTTCGGATGGAGGACGGTGTCCTCCATCAAGAAGATTTGAAGGGACCTATCAAGGAGGGGAGCATCCAGGCCAGGCTAGAAGAAGTGGAGCAAGAAGTCTTCAAGTACAAGAAGATGATCGAGCGTGGTGTTGAAGCTAACTTTGACATCATCAACGAGCTGAAGACCTACTTCTTGAAAGAGATGAAGGAGATGTGGAAAAGCATCACCGCATCTGAAGAAAGAATTAAAGAGCTCCAAGGGAAAATTTATGATCTACATCACCAGAACTGTGAGTATGAACTAAGGTTTATGCGCATGGGTATGGGTGCTGCATGCAGGATTCAGGAGACAAACTTCTCATATGAGACTGGAGAACCCCTGCCATGGAAGCGCTTCGCCGAGGACTACGTGATCATCGTCAACAAGAATGAGGAGTGAAATCTCCTTGGGTAACGGCATTCCCTTGGCTTGTTCCAAGCTTGGGGGAGTGCCCGGTATCTTTATCTTTATCTTTTGTCTTTTAGAGTGAAGTAGAGTCGTATCATGTCTAGGGAGGTTATTATATGAAATAGGTGTGTGCATTGAGGTCTATCACTCCTTCGGTGGAGAGATTGTATCCGTGAGTGTGGAGTCGTCTATGATGGAATATTAATGAGAAGTCTATTGGTTCCTTTGCTGCACTCGGTGTTCTCTTCACGCAATCGACCTTATATGATGATTCTTATGGGGAGTATTGACCTTATATCAGGTATGGCTGTGAAAACTTTATTTAATCTTGGCAAACATAGCTTTTGTCATAACAACAAGCATGATTTTCTTAAAGTATCGACATAGCCAAAACCTTTATGTTATTATGCTTGATGTGTTATGCTGACAAGGAAGACAACTTGATGTGTTATGCTTATTTCAATGTTTATGCTTTATATTGCTTTGCATCTTAGTCATCATCAATTCTCTGTTCTCTCAAAACCTTTGCTAGCCTAACTCTGTACTAAGCGGAATTCTGCTTGTGCATCCATACCCTTAAACCAATACCTTCCATATGAGTCCACCATACATTCCTATTCGTGGTATTCCACTACCACCTCCTAAAGTATAGAATTTATGTGTTATCCTTAAATGTACAAAATCTTGTATTTTGTGCCTCTGTTTTTGCTCATGAGGAAGTAATAGTTAATTCATGATATTTTTGAGTTGGACAAGTTTCACCCCGGGATTGCATGTCTAATCTGCAAACCCCTAATAAGAGAAGGAACTGGCAAAGAGTGCGCCCGGCTCATTAAAAAAATATACAACAAACAAACCCTCCTTCACTCTTTGTTCATGAGAAATCAGAAAACTTTGGCAGTGATAAACAAAGGAGATTAAGGGGATGTGATCGTCCCCGTACGAGAAGTAATTGAGTTATCTATTAGCATTCGTTGACAAATCATGCACCTCTCAAAACTTGTTTTCATTCTGTTTGATTTAAGGATAGCACATGAGTTTTCCCTACTTCCCTAGACCAGGGCCTCTCTCTTAGTTTTAGGTGGAGTCAGTTATTCCTACTTCCTTCTATTCTTAAAGGGAGCAGACATTTGATGTTGACGAGGATTCATTCATATAAAGTTGCATTAAGATTTGTCATATCATATCCTTGTTGACATTATCGTTTGATAAGTAAGTTGTTTGTCAAGCCCAGCTAAGGCAAACATCTTCCTCTGTGTTAACACTTTCACTTCTTGCCTAATAACATGTTCTTTCAAAAGCTTCAATTAATCTCATCAAAACATAAAAGAGAAAGAGCAAAAGTAAAAGCTAGTAGTTGTTCTTTGACCAAAGGACATGTTTGCCATGATTTGATGAGTTTCCTTAGCCCTACTTCCGAATATAAGTGTTACCACTCTTTTATAAGGGCCTTATGAGTTGAAGATTGCTGTTGAGGATATTTGAGTTGGTGAAGAAACTATGATGCTTCTTGTCCGTATTCTATTTATCGACACTTCACTCTCTAAACTTGTGGACAGGTTTACCGAGCTCAGTATTCGCTTGGGGACAAGCGAAGTCTAAGCTTGGGTGTGTTGATACGTCCAAAATGCATCACTATTTTATATCGTAAATTATCCTTATTCATTGATATATTTCACATTACGACGATGTTCTTATGTTGTTTTGGCCTATTTTACACAGTTTGCAACTTTCCGGTGCCGAAGCAGCAGACGCATGATTCAGCGGTAAAAAGTGGACGTTGAGTTGCTGAAGAAGAATACCTCCAAATTACCTGAAAATCGACGGAGAGTATTTTCTAGATGGATCACGAAGGCACGCAAAAGGGCAACCAGAGGGGGGCCACAGGGCGTCCAGGCGCCTTGGGGGGGCGGCCCCACCCCTGGCCGCGCCGGGGGGGCGCCTGGAGCCCCTGGCCCACCTCCGGCTGCCCCCTTTCGCCTATATACTCCTCGTTATCCGAAAACCATAAAAAACAGAGTTTTGACGGAGTTCCGCCGCCGCTCCGTGGCGGAAACCTACAGAGAAGAAAAAGCCATCTCCGGCGGGCAGATTTCACCGGGGAGATCACCTCCCGGAAGAGGAGATCATCGCCATCGTCACCACCATCATCACGGGCATCATCGAGATCATCATCAACATCATCCCCAACATCAGCACCATCTCCATCTTTATCCTAATCTCATCTCACAATTGCAACTTGTGTTGTAACCCGTACTATCTATCCTCTCTACTCCATCGGTGTTGATTACTACTTTGTGGTGAATGCTATTGAGTTTTGTTGAAGAAATATCATTATGTCCAGATTGTTTATCATCCATTTATCTCCACTGATCATGATCTCTTTTATGTCTTGTGAGTAGTTACCTTAGTTCTTGAGGACATGGGAAAAGTCTTGTTGTTAGTAGTCATATGCTGTTGAAGTAATATGTGTTGTTTGATACTTAAGTTGTGTTGTTATTTTACTAGTGGTGTTGTGTGAGTCGAACACTCAACACTTCGCCTTACTAAGGACCTAGGGGAATACATTGTGTACAAAGAATGCTTACGGTGGGTTGCCGGAGTGACAGAAACCTGAACCCCAGTTCGCACGCTTTTGCACAAGGGAACGATGGATCATCGATCGTATTGCTATGGTTAGGCTTTTTCCTTAAATACTATCTTGTATTTGCGGATGCTTGCAAGGTTTTTAATCATAAGAGTGCACTCATCTTCGTCTAGAGAGTGTACTAGCATAGATCCACCCACTCAACACTTATCAACACATAACATAGTACCGATACAGAATATGGCGAAAGCACATGACTACCTCTCCCGTGTGTCCTCAAGAACGCTTTAGCCTTTATAAGTTCAGTTGCTAGGCCTCTCCTTTGCTCAGAAAGGATTGGGCCACTTGTTACTCTTCAGTGCCTTTTACTTTTTTCGCTTTTACTTTCCTGTTGCTTATATCAAGAAAACCCCTAAAAAGTTATCTTTCAGCGCTTGCAGTAATTCCTTGCTCAGAATCGCTTATCAATACCTTCTGCTCCTCGTTGGGTTCGACACTCTTACTTATCGAAAACGCTGCAATAGATCCCTTACGGTTGTGGGTCATCACGCCATTGTCAAGCACAAGGCGCGCCTCGTCGTAAAGGGGTACGTGCAGCGTGAGGGAGTGGACTATTGGGGAACAAAACAGAATTCAAAAAAATTCTACGCCTTCACCAAGATCCAACTAAGGAGACATCTAGCAACGAGCAAATAAGAGTGCATCTACATACCGTTATGTAGATCGCGAGCGGAATCTTTCGAAGAAGCGTGGATGAAGTAGTCGTACTCTTCGCGTTCTTCGTCACCGATGATCTAGCGCCGAACGGACGGCACCTCCGCGTTCAACACAAGTCCGGTACAACAACGTCACCTCCTTCTTGATCCAGCAAGGGGGGAGGAGAGGTCGTCGGAGATCCAGCAGCACGACGGCGTGATGATGGATGCAGTGGAGAATCCTGCAGGGCTTCGCCGGTGCCCTGCGTTAAGGAGATGGAGGTGTGACGGGAGGGGGAGAGGCGCCAGGGGCAAGGGTTCGGCTGCCCTCTCTCACCCACATATATATAGTTGGCCAGGGGGGTGCGCTGGCCCTGCAGATGCCATCTGGAGGTTGGGGCGGTGGCCAGGGGGAATCCTTGCCCCCCAAGGCAAGGGGGCGCCCCCTCCCCCCCTAGGGTTTCAACCCTAGGCGAATTGGGGAGGAGGGGCCATATGGTGCGCCAGCCCACTAGGCCTGGCCACATCATGCTTGCGGCCTAGGGGCCCCACCGGGATGGGTGGCCCCACCCGGTGGACCCCCGGGACCCCTCCGGTGGTCCCAGGACACTCCTGGTGACCCCCGGAGATCACCCGATGGCCGAAACTGGACTTCCTATATATCATTCTTTACCTCCGGACCATTCCGAAACTCGTCGTGATGTCCGGGATCTCATTCGAGACTCCGAACAACTTTCGGGTTTCCACGTGCATGTATCTCTACGACCCTAGCGTTACCGAACCTTAAGTGTGTAGACCCTACGGGTTCGGGAGACACGTAGACATGACCGAGACCACTCTCCGGTCAATAACCAACAGCGGGATCTGGATACCCAGGTTGGTTCCCACGTGTTCCTCGATGATCTTCATCGGATGAACCACCGTGTCAAGGATTCACTCAATCCCGTATGTTATTCCCTTTGTCCATCGGTACAGTACTTGCCCGAGATTCGATCGTCGGTATTCCGTAATCCGTAATCCATCATCCCGTGACTAACTCCTTAGTCACTTTGAGCTCATTATGATGATGTCTTACCGAGTGGGCCCAGAGGTACCTCTCCGTCATACGGAGTGACAATATCCCAGTCTCGGTTCGTACCAACTCAACAGACACTTTCGGTGATATCCGATGCTGATGGGCCTCGAACCCCTCGTTGGTTACCCCAAGTGGAAGGTGTAAGATGCAGTAAGTAGAAGTGTTTTCCCCTAGCAAAGATGCCAAGGATCGAATCCCCAGAGACTCCTAGGTTCAACATGTAGGTGTCAATTGCTAACGGCGCAATTAACAATCAACGTGGACCTGCACACAGATACAAATAACTTTGCTCCCAACGAGTACAGAGAGGTTGTCAATCTCTCCAGCCTTGTAGTTCACAAAGGGTTAAAAGCAATATGATAGTAGTGATAGATAGTGTTTTGCAATAGTAAGTAATAACGGGAAAGTAAATGGTGTATGTGATCAATGATGGTAATATGGACCGGAGTCTCATGATGTTCACTAGTGATGTCTCTCTCTCAAAAGACGATAAAACAGCTATGTGAGGTAAACGAATTACAGCTGGGCAATTGACAGGACCACGAACGCAAACCAATGCTGATTACATTGCAAGAAAGGTTGAGGTTCAAAGCATGGGCGGTACGCCAAAGTAAGTAGACCGAAATCCATCAATATCTACTACTAATCATCCACCTTGAGATATCTATCCAGAACATCTCGGTGGTATTAAGTTGCGAGTCCCACCCATAGTGTAAACTCGATGCAACAGACAACTGCATTAAAAGAACTTTGCGTAAAGTACACAATCCTTGCACCCGCGGGCACAAGCACCGTTGTTTTCCCCCTTGTGGCGACACCACATCCCCTAGAGTCATGTTTCTGTCACTCAAGCTAGTCATCGAGGGGCATGAACCCACAATCGAGCATAACGTTCCCTCTTGGACTCACTACCTATTGCTCGGCCAAAGCAATAAATAACAACGGAGAACATGCAAGAATTACTTATGAACTAAAATATAAAAGAGGTGAATCAAATATATTACTCAAGATCAATCTGAACATAATCTCATAATCCATCGGATCCCAGCAAACTCAACATAGCAACAACATAAGGATTACATAGGTGCCTCGATCATGTAGGGCAGCTCTCGAGGACTAATTAGTGAAGCACAAGAACGGGAGGAGAACATCACATAGCTACTGGTCATGGACTCATGGTCCAAGGGAGACTACTCACGAGTCATCCGGGAGGCGTCCATGGTGGTGGAGAAGCTCCCGGTGGTGATCCTCCCCTCCGGCAGGGTGCCGGGAAGAGTTCTCCTGGTGCTCCCGATCTTGGAAGCGGCGGCGGCGGCGGAACAGAGATGGGATCGCGAAAAGAAGTCATGTTCTGAGGGTTACGGGGAACCCTTTAAATATATGCCAAAGTAGGGCACCGGGGGAGCCTCGGGGGGCCCAGGCGCCCCCCCGACGCGGCCCAGGGGGGGCGCCCACAGGGCGCCTGGAGCCCCTGTGCCCCCCCCCCCCAGGCTGCCCTTTGGACGCAGTGTTGTTTCCGGTTCGCTGATTTTTTATATATTTTTTCTGGATTTTTCTGGGCAGTTCTCGAAACGTGAAAACCTGAAATACAAAAACAGCCGAAAACAGAAACTGGCACTGGGGTGCACTGGATTAGTAATTTAGTCCAAATATGATCAAAAGTGTATGGAAGTGTATGAATATCATAGCAATATCACTCAAAAGTGGCATGGAGCAAGCAGAAATTATAGATACGTTTTGGACGTATCAACATCCCCAAGCTTAATTCCTGCTCGTCCTCGAGTAGGTAAATGATAACAAGAATAATTTCTGTGGTGACATGCTATTAACCATATAGGACTTTCTCATAGCCATATGACAAAAGCTTACTAAGACAATGATTCTAAAGTAATTAAGTTGTCTCAAGAGAAAATCACAAATGACTGAAAGTTTTACAACATGAAACTGAAACATCAAAAAGATTTGCAATGAATATGATGTGCAAATATGATCGAGTGATATCTAGCTTGCCCCCTTTAGTGATGCAAAACATAAATGCAAGGGCACCTTCAAGGTTTAAGTGATGACTAGATACAATCATTTCAGAATAAACGATATCACAATCATGCAAAAGACAATGCTACTTTGGGACAATGCACATTACACTCAGAATGACAATCATGCTCTCAGTAGTTGGTGCTTCAATCATAAAGGTAAAATAAAGGTTAAGTACTAGAAGCAATTGTGTCAACGGTAGTAGTACTTCATATGTGTCATGCATAAAACATCTTATAAGTTGCAAGCCTCATGCATCGAATACCAATAGTGCTCGCTCCTTGTCCTAATTAGCTCGGATCCCCATGGGTTATCATTGCATTGCATATGTTTTAACCAAGTGTCACAAAGGGGTACCTCTATGCCACCTGTACAAAGGTCCAAGGAGATAGATCGCATTTGATTTCTCGTTTTTGATAGATCTCAACTTGAGGACATCCATACCGGGACAACATAGAAAATAGATGATGGACTCCTCTTTAATGCATAAGCATATTCTCATGAGAGATTGAGGATTAAGGTCCAAGCTAAAACTTCCACCATGATGCATGGCTTTGGTTGGCGGCCCGATGTTCTTCTCTAACAATATGCATATTAATTCAACCCACGGTAAATCACCCTTACTTCAGACAAGACGAACATGCATAGCAACTCACATGATATTCAACAAGAATGTGACAGTTGATGGCGTCCCCAGAAACATGGTTACCGCTCAGCAAGCAACTCATAAGAGATAAGATACATAGGCAACATATTCTTTACCATAATAGTTTTAAGGCTACTTTCCCATGAGCTATGTATTGCATGGTTAATTTGCTTAGTGCAGGTGGAGGTTGGCAAAAGACTGGGAGCGACCAACTAAGAGAGCAATGACAGTCATAATCATGCATAGCGACAAAGCAATATTGAATCAGGCATGGTAGTTATATCGTTACTTAGAAACAAAAGATCATCAAGGCTTGACAGACTTTCTTTACAGTCTTGAATATGCGTGAGCATACGCCAAGTCAATCAAAATAAATTCTCGAAGGAAGATAATACTAAGCCATACCACATCATAGGCAAACAAACCAAGTTGGTATTCCAATAACACATTGGGAACCCCGCAGCTATTTGAGATTAACCATAAGAAAAAACTGAACTACTAAGCACCATCATGAAAGTAGCATCTTTATCATAGACACATTAACCCATGCAACGGAAGCAAACTCTCTTAATAAGGTGAGCATGGTAAATAAAGAGAGTTCAAGCAACCAACTAAATAAAAGCTCTTGAAAAGATAAGCATGAATACTAAGAGCAGAGTATGATATTAGTTATGTAAAGGACAAAGAACACACACATCATAGATAGACATGAAAATTCTATGTAATGTTCTAGGTAGAGGTGGAGCGTGTTTCTCTCCCACATAAAGGAATGCTGGGTTCCGACTCGTTATGAAAAACTAAAAAGAAAACTAAAAGCAAGACGCTCCAAGCATAGCACATAACATATGAAGTGATAAAAATATAGCGGAACGAAAGACGAACTGATAATGTTGATGGAGAAGGGGATGCACGGGGGCATCCCCAAGCTTAGACGCTTGAGTCTCCTTGAATATTTCTTGGGGGTGCATGGGGGCATCCCCAAGCTTGAGCGCTTGACACTCCTGAATCTTTTTATCATCTTCCCTCGCACACTTGAAAACTCCCTTCATACACAACTCATCATAATCTGATTAGCGAGGTTAGTACCCTTAATAAAATAATTATACCTTGCTGGAAATAAGGATATTCTTGAAGTTCTACTGTTTCTCCAGATTGCCAAAAGGTTTTTGCAAAGAAAAAGCAAGTTCTTAATTTGCAAAGTGAAGGTAAGGCAAAACAGGATAGAATCTGTGAAAAACAGAACAGCAGGCAGTAATTGACCTGTTCGGGATACTTGTGCAACTCAAATCAAAAAACTCAAAACTGAGCATGAAAGAAAATTATATAGAGAACGCTGTCGAAATAATTCAGACCAACAAGATGATCTGGTGATTTTATACGAATTTTTCTATCCAAGGACAGAATCTGTTTCCTGGACAGCACCTCACAACTTTTGAACTTTCTAGCAATCAGAGGCTATACTTGGCACAAATATGAAAAGCAAAGATACAATGATGATGCTACAGCAGTAAACAACATCAACACACAACAAAAGCAAAAAATTTATTCATGTGGGCTGCCTCCCAAAAGCGCTTTCTTTTATGCCTTTAAGCTAGGCATAATGCATAGATCAAGTTTTATCAAGAGTAAAAGAATAGCTAGCCCGTACAACGGACTCAAAAGGTAACTTGACCTTCTTACGAGGGAAGTGTTACATCCCTTTCTTGAGAGGAAACTGAAATTTTATATTACCCTCTTTCATGTCAATGACAGCACCAACGGTACGCAAAAAGGGACGTCCCAAAATAATTGGACATGAAGGATCACATTCAATATCCATAATAGTGAAATCAACGGGTACATAATTATCATTGACAACAATATGAACATCATCGATCCTCCCCAAAGGTTTCTTTATGGAAGAATCAACGAGACGAACACCAAAAGAACAAGAATCATAAGGTTTCAATTTAAGCATATCATATATTCTTTTGGGCATAACAGAAGTACTAGCACCAACATCACATAATGCATAACAAGAGAAGTCATTCAAATAAATTTTTATCATAGGATCCCAACCATCTTCTAGCTTTCTAGGTATGGAGGCTTCTACTCTAAGTTTCTCCTCCCTAGCTTTGATGAGAGCATTAGTGATATGCTCCGTGAAGGCAAGGTTAAGCGTGCTAGTGCGGGGATCTCTAGACATCTTGTGATGGAAATCAATAACTTCGGTAAGAGTGCAATTATCAAAATCAAGGTCACGAGCATCAAGTAAAGTAGTAGTGGTGTCCTTAAGGTTCACCTGTTTGGTAGTTTCTATAGCATCACCATTAATAGGTCCATTGGGACCAGGAGTACATTGGGTGCAAAGAGTGTGAACATCCTCAATAACTTGGATAGTAGCAACAGTGTGTTGGGTAGGAAGGCTCTTAATTCTTTCCTCTTCCACCCTTAGGGATGCAACCACTTCGGGTTTAGCTGCCATTTGGTTTATCAAAGTTGCCTGTGTATGGGACATATTGGAAACTTGGGTTTCAGTGATAGTGAGTCTAGTCTAGAGGTTAGAGATCTCAATATTTATGTTCTCTAACCATCTACTAATGTCTTGCAAGATAGCAGTATGCTCATCTGATTGCCTCGAGAATGTTTTGTTTTGTTCATATTGGTTGTGCATGTAGTTCTTAGTGGCCTCCTCTATTTCTACCAGTTTCTCATAGCCAGACAAGTCTCTATTTTTTTGGAAGGAGTTCTTGATGTTAGGATAAGCATTGTTGTTCCCATAAGAGTTAGAGGGGAACGGTCTAGAATTGTTACCAAAGTTACTCCTATAAGCATTGTTGTTGAAATTATTTCTAGAGATAAAGTTAACATCTACTTGTTCTTGAGCAATCAAAGAATTTAAAGGAACATCACGAGGATCAACAGTAGATTGCTTCGAAAGAAGAGACATGATCAAGTCAACTTTTTCATTAAGGGAGGAAATCTCCTCGACAGAGTTTACCTTCCTACCTGTTGGAGCGCGTTCGGTGTGCCATTGGGAATAGTTGGTCATCATCTCATCGAGAAGCTTTGTGGCAGCACCAAGTGTAGTTGACATAAAAGTTCCTCCCGCGGCCAAATCTAACAAGTTCCACAAGGTAAAGTTCAAGCCTGCATAAAAGGTTTGGATAACCATCCAAGTAGTCAAACCGTGAGTAGGGCAGTTTTTGATAAGAGACTTCATACGTTCCCAAGCTTGGGCAACGTGTTCATTATCTAATTGTTTAAAATTCATGATGTTACTTCTAAGTTGGATAATTTTAGCAGGTGGATAGTATTTTCCGATAAAAGCATCTTTGCACTTGTCCCATGAATCTATGCTATTTCTAGGCAAAGACTGAAACCAAATTTTTGCTCCTCCTCTCAAGGAGAAAGGAAAAAGCTTAAGCTTAACAATATTACCATCTATTTCTTGGTACTTTTGCATGTCACAAAGTTCAACAAAGTTGTTCAAGTGTAAAGCAGCATCATCTCCAGCACCGGATAATTGTTATCTCATGACTAAGTTCAGTAAAGCAGGTTTAATTTCATATGAAGGTGCTGAAGTGGCAGGTGTAGTGATAGGTGTGCTGATAAAGTCATCGTTGTTGTGACTAGTGAAATCACACAACTTGGTTTTCTCGGTGGAACCCATAGTAGCAAGCAAGCAAGATAACTATTTTTGTGATTTTCGGTAAAAAGGAACTTAATGCAAAATGATAGTTAAACTAACAAGACTAAAAAGCAAAGGTAAAAGATAGCATGCAACTCCCCTATCCTGAAGAGTGGAGTCCCCGGCAACGGCGCCAGAAAATACTCCTTGATGGGCCTCGAACCCCTCGTTGGTTACCCCAAGTGGAAGGTGTAAGATGCAGTAAGTAGAAGTGTTTTCCCCTAGCAAAGATGCCAAGGATCGAATCCCCAGAGACTCCTAGGTTCAACATGTAGGTGTCAATTGCTAATGGCGCAATTAGCAATCAACGTGGACCTGCACACATATACAAATAACTTTGCTCCCAACGAGTACAGAGAGGTTGTCAATCTCTCCAGCCTTGTAGTTCACAAAGGGTTAAAAGCAATATGATAGTAGTGATAGATAGTGTTTTGCAATAGTAAGTAATAACGGGAAAGTAAATGGTGTATGTGATCAATGATGGTAATATGGACCGGAGTCTCATGATGTTCACTAGTGATGTCTCTCTCTCAAAAGACGATAAAACAGCTATGTGAGGTAAACGAATTACAGCTGGGCAATTGACAGGACCACGAACGCAAACCAATGCTGATTACATTGCAAGAAATGTTGAGGTTCAAAGCATGGGCGGTACGCCAAAGTAAGTAGACCGAAATCCATCAATATCTACTACTAATCATCCACCTTGAGATATCTATCCAGAACATCTCGGTGGTATTAAGTTGCGAGTCCCACCCATAGTGTAAACTCGATGCAACAGACAACTGCATTAAAAGAACTTTGCGTAAAGTAAACAATCCTTGCACCCGCGGGCACAAGCACCGTTGTTTTCCCCCTTGTGGCAACAACACATCCCCTAGAGTCATGTTTCTGTCACTCAAGCTAGTCATCGAGGGGCATGAACCCACAATCGAGCATAACGTTCCCTCTTGGAGTCACTACCTATTGCTCGGCCAAAGCAATAAATAACAACGGAGAACATGCAAGAATTACTTATGAACTAAAATATAAAAGAGGTGAATCAAATATATTACTCAAGATCAATCTGAACATGATCTCATAATCCATCGGATCCCAGCAAACTCAACATAGCAACAGCATAAGGATTACATAGGTTCCTCGATCATGTAGGGCAGCTCACGAGGACTAATTAGTGAAGCACAAGAATGGGAGGAGACCATCACATAGCTACTGGTCATGGACTCATGGTCCAAGGGATACTACTCACGAGTCATCCGGGAGGCGTCCATGGTGGTGGAGAAGCTCCCGGTGGTGATCCTCCCCTCCGGCAGGGTGCCGGGAAGAGTTCTCCTGGTGCTCCCGATCTTGGAAGCGGCGGCGGCGGTGGAACAGAGATGGGATCGCGAAAAGAAGTCCTGTTCCGAGGGTTACTGGGAACCCTTTAAATATATGCCAAAGTAGGGCACCGGGGGAGCCTCGGGGGGCCCAGGCGCCCCCCCCCCCCGACGCGGCCCAGGGGGGGGCGCCCACAGGGCGCCTAGAGCCCCTGTGCCCCCCCCCAGGCTGCCCTTCGGACGCAGTGTTGTTTCCGGTTCGCTGATTTTTTATATATTTTTTCTGGATTTTTCTGGGTAGTTCTCGAAACGTGAAAACCTGAAATACAAAAACAGCCGAAAACAGAAACTGGCACTGGGGTGCACTGGATTAGTAAGTTAGTCCAAATATGATCAAAAGTGTATGGAAGTGTATGAATATCATAGCAATATCACCCAAAAGTGGCATGAAGCAAGCAGAAATTATAGATACGTTTTGGACGTATCAGATGTGTACCTTTATAGCCACCCAGTTACGTTGTGACGTTTGGCACACCCAAAGTATTCCTACGGCATCCGGGAGTTGTACAACCTCATGGTTTAAGGAATAAATACTTGACACCGAAAAACTTATGCATTACGATCTATACGATCTCGTGCTATGCTTAGGATTGGGTCTTGTCCATCACATCATTCTCCTAATGATGTGATCCCGTTATCACCGACATCACATGTCCATGATCAGGAAACCGTGATCATCTGTTGATTAACGAGCTGGTAACTAAAGGCTCGCCAGGGACTCATTGTGGTCTATATATTCACACATGTATCGCTGTTTCCGTACAATACAATTCATGCATGAATAACAGACGATTATCATGAACAAGGAAATATAATAATAATACATTTATTATTGCCTCCAGGGCATATTTCCCACAGTCTCCCACTTGCACTAGAGTCAATAATCTAGTTACATTGTGATGAATCGAACACCCATAGAGTTCTGGTGTTGATCATGTTTTGCCCGTGGAAGAGGTTTAGTCAACGGGTCTGCGACATTCAGATCCGTATGCACTTTACAAATATCTATATCTCCATCTTGAACATAATTCCGGATGGAGTTGAAATGGCGCTTGATGTGCTTGGTCTTCTTGTGAAACCTGGGCTCCTTGGTAATATCAATAGCACCAGTGTTGTCACAGAAGAGAGTAATCGGGCTTGACGCGCTTGTAATGACTCCTTCCTGTGCTGCTTCGGAAGCAGCTATGTACTCCGCTTCACATGTAGATGCTGCCACGACGCTTTGCTTGCAACTGCACCAGCTGACTGCCCCTCCATTCAAAATATTCATGTCTCCGGTTTGAGACTTAGAGTCATCCAGATCTGTGTCGAAGCTAGCATCGACGTAACCCTTTACGACGAGCTCTTTGTCACCTCCATAAACGAGAAACATATCCTTAGTTCTTTTCAGGTACTTCAGGATGTTCTTGACCGCTGTCCAGTGTTCCGTACTGGGATCACATTGGTACCTCCCTACCAAACTTATGGCAAGGTTCACATCAGGTCTGGTACACAGCATGGCATACATGATAGAACCTATGGCCGAGGCATAGGGAATGACACTCATCTTTTCTCTATCTTCTGCCGTGGTCGGCGACTGAGCCTTGCTCAATCTCATACCTTGCAAAACAGGCAAGAATCCTTTCTTTGACTGATCCATATTGAACTTCTTCAATATTTTGTCAAGGTATGTACTTTGTGAAAGACCAATGAGGCGTCTTGATCTATCTCTATAGATTTTGATGCCTAATACGTAAGCAGCTTCTCCAAGGTCCTTCATTGAAAAACTATTATTCAAGTAGGCCTTTACATTTTCCAAGAATTCTATATCATTTCCCATCAGCAATATGTCATCCACATATAATATGAGAAATGCCACAGAGCTCCCACTCACTTTCTTGTAGATACAGGCTTCTCCAAGTCTGTATAAAGCCAAACGCTTTGATCACATCATTAAAGCGAATATTCCAACTCCGAGATGCTTGCCCCAGCCCGTAAATCGAGCGTTGGAGCTTGCATACCTTGTTAGCATTCTCTGGATCGACAAAACCTTCCGGTTGCATCGTATACAACTCTTCCTTGAGGAAGCCATTAAGGAATGTTGTTTTGACGTCCATTTGCCATATTTCATAATCATAGAATGCGGCAATAGCTAACATGATTCTGACTGACTTCAGCATCGCTACGGGAGAGAAAGTCTCGTCGTAGTCAATACCTTGAACTAGTCGATAACCCTTAGCGACAAGCCGAGCCTTATAGATGGTCACATTACCATCCGCGTCTGTCTTCTTCTTAAATATCCATTTATTCTCTATGGCGTGCCTATCATCAGGCAAGTCCACCAAAGTCCATACTTTGTTTTCGTACATGGATTCTATCTCGGATTTCATGGCTCAAAGCCATTTATTGGAATCCGGGCCCGCCATCGCTTCTTCATAGTTCGAAGGTTCACTGTTGTCTAACAACATGATTTCTAGGACAGGGTTGCCGTACCACTCTGGTGCGGAACGTGCCCTTGTGGACCTTCGAAGTTCAGTAGTAACTTGATCTGTTTCTTCATGATCATTATCATTAGCTTCCTCCCTTGTCGGTGCAGGCACCTCAGGAACAATTTCCTGCGCTGCGCTACTTTCCGGTTCAGGAGGGATGACTGTCACCTCATCCAGTTCTACTTTCCTCCCACTCACTTCTTTCGAGAGAAACTCTTTCTCCAGAAAGCATCCATTCTTGGCAACAAATACTTTGCCTTCGGATCTATGATAGAAAGTGTACCCAATCGTTTCCTTTGGGTATCCTATGAAGACGCATTTTTCCGATTTGGGTTCGAGCTTTTCAGGTTGATGTTTCTTGACATAAGCATCGCAACCCCAAACTTTTAGAAATGACAGCTTCGGTTTCTTGCCAAACCAAAGTTCATACGGAGTCGTCTCAACGGATTTCGACGGAGCCCTATTTAAAGTGAATGCGGCAGTCTCTAAAGCATAACCCCAAAAAGATAGCGGTAAATCGGTGAGGGACATCATAGATCGCACCATGTCCAACAGAGTACGATTTCGACGTTCGGACACACCGTTTCGTTGAGGTGTTCCGGGCGGTGTCAATTGTGAAACGATTCAACAGTTCCTAAGGTGCGTGCCAAATTCATGACTTAAATATTCACCCCCATGATCTGATCGTAAGAACTTAATTTTTCTGTCACGTTGATTCTCAACCGCATTCTGAAATTCCTTGAACTTTTCAAAGGTCTCAGACTTGTGTTTCATAAAATACATATACCCGTATCTACTTAAGTCATCTATGAGGGTGAGAACATAACGATAGCCTCCGCGAGCCTCAACTCTCATTGGACCACCCACATCGGTATGTATGATTTCCAATAAGTTGGTTGCTCGCTCCATTGTTCCGGAGAACGGAGTCTTGGTCATCTTGCCCAAAAGGCATGGTTCGCACGTGTCAAATGATTCATAATCAAGAGACTCTAGAAGTCCATCTGAATGGAGCTTCTTCATACGTTTGACACCAATATGACCAAGGCGGCAATGCCACAAGTATGTGGGACTATCATTTTCAACTTTACATCTTTTGGCATCTACACTATGAATATGTGTATCATCACGTTCGAGATTCATCAAAAATAAACCATTGACCAGCGGGGCATGACCATAAAACATATATCTCAAATAAATAGAACAACCATTATTCTCCGATTTGAAAGAGTAGCCATCTCGCATAAGACGAGATCCAGATACAATGTTCATGCTCAAAGCTGGTACTAAATAACAATTATTGAGGTTTAAAACTAATCCCGAGGGTAGATGTAGAGGCAGCGTGCCGACAGCGATCACATCGACCTTGGAACCATTCCCGACGCGCATCGTCACCTCATCCTTCGCCAGTCTCCGCTTATTCCACAGCTCCTGTTTTGAGTTACAAACGTGAGCAACTGCACCGGTATCAAATACCCAGGAGCTACTACGAGTGCTGGTGAGGTACACATCAATAACATGTATATCATATATACCTTTGACGTTGCCGGCCTTCTTGTCTGCTAAGTATTTGGGGCAGTTCCGCTTCCAGTGACCCGTTCCCTTGCAATAAAAACACTCTGTCTCAGGCTTGGGTCCATACTTTGGCTTCTTCCCGGCAATAGGCTTACCGGGCGCGGCAACTCCCTTGCCGTCCTTCTTGAAGTTCTTCTTACCCTTGCCTTTCTGGAACTTAGTGGTTTTATTGACCATCAACACTTGATGTTCTTTCTTGATGTCCACCTCCGCTGATTTCAGCATCGAATACACCTCGGGAATGGACTTCTCCATCCCCTGCATATTGAAGTTTAACAATAAGCTCTTGAAGCTTGGTGGGAGCGACTGGAGGATTCTGTCAACGATCGCTTCATCTGGGAGATTCATTCCCACCTGAGACAAGCGGATGTGCAATCCAGAAATCTTGAGGATGTGCTCACTGACAGAACTATTTTCCTCCATCTTATAGCTGTAGAATGCGTCGGAGACATCATATCTCTCGACTCGGGCATGAGCTTGGAAAACCATTTTCAGCTCTTCGAACATCTCATATGCTCCGTGGTGCTCAAAACGTTTTTGGAGCCCCGACTCTAAGCTGTAAAGCATGCCGCACTGAACCAGGTAGTGCTTCAAGGACATATGATCTCTTGGCAGCTATGAGGATAATCCTGGTTACGGACCCAATCCGTATAGTTGCTACCATCGTCTTTCAGCTTGGTTTTCTCTAGGAACACGTTGAAGTTGAGGGAAACTTGAGCGTGGGCCATTTGATCTACAAGAGATATTGTAAATAATTTAGACTAAGTTCATGATAATTAAGTTCATCTTAATCAAATTTTAATGAACTCCCACTCAGAATGACATCTCTCTAGTCATCTAAGTGATACACGATCCGAATCGACTAGCCCGTGTCCGATCATCACGTGAGACGGACTAGTCATCAACCATGAACATCTTCATGTTGATCGTATCTTCTATACGACTCGTGTTCGACCTTGCGGTCTTCCGTGTTCCGAGGCCATGTCTGTACATGCTAGGCTCGTCAAGTGAACCCTAAGTGTATTGCGTATGTAAATCTGGCTTACACCCGTTGTATGCGAACGTTAGAACCTATCACACACGATCATCACATGGTGCTTCGGAACAACGAACTTTAGCAACGGTGCACAGTTAGCGGGAACACAATTCTTGAAATTTTAGTGAGAGATCATCTTATTTACTACCGTCGTTCTAAGTAAACAAGATGCATAAATATGATAAACATCACATGCAATCAATTAAAGTGACATGATATGGCCAATATCATCTTGCTCCTTGGATCTCCATCTTCGGGGCATCATGATCATCTTGTCACCGGCTCGACACCATGATCTTCATCATCATGATCTCCATCATCGTGTCTTGAAGAAGTCGTCACACCAACTATTACTTCTACTACTATGGCTAACGTTTAGCAATAAAGTAAAGCAATTACATAGCGTTTATTCACTGACACGCAGGTCATACAATAATTAAGACAACTCCTATGGCTCCTGCCGGTTGTCAAGTTCATCGACATGCAAGTCGTGATTCCCTATTACAAGAACATGATCAATCTCATACATCACATATATCATTCATCACATCTTCTTTTGGCCGTACCACGTCACATAGCACGTGCTGCAAAAACAAGTTAGACGTCTCTAATTGTTGTTGCAAGTTTTTACGTGGCTTCTATAGGTTTTCTAGCAAGAATGTTTCTTACCTACACCAAAACCACAACGTGATTTGTCAATTTCTATTTACCCTTCATAAGGACCCTGTTCATCGAATCCGATCCGACTAAAGTAGGAGAGACAGACACCCGCCAGCCACCTTATGCATCTAGTGCATGTCTGTCGGTGGAACCAGGCTCACGTAAGCGTACGTGTAAAGTCGGTCTGGGCCGCTTCATCCCACAATACCGCCTAAACAAGATTGACTAGTAACGGTAAGAAAGTTCAACAAACTCAAACGCCCACAACTGTTTTGTGTTCTACTCGTGCAAGATGCTACGCATAAGACCTAGCTTTGATACCACTGTTGGGGAACGTAGCAGAATTCAAAAAATTTCTACGCCTTCACCAAGATCCAACTAAGGAGACATCTAGCAACGAGCAAATAAGAGTGCATCTACATATCGTTATGTAGATCACGAGCGGAAGCTTTCGAAGAAGTGTGGATGAAATAGTCGTACTCTTCGCGTTCTTCGTCACCGATGATCTAGCGCCCAACGGACGGCACCTCCGCGTTCAACACACGTCCAGTACAGCAACGTCACCTCCTTCTTGATCCAGCAAGGGGGGAGGAGAGGTCGTCGGAGATCCAGCAGCATGACGGCAGTGGAGAATACTGCAGGGCCTTGTCGGTGCCCTGCGTTAAGGAGATGGAGGTGTGACGGGAGGGGGAGAGGCGCCAGGGGCAAGGGTGCGGCTGCCCTCTCCCCCCCACATATATATAGGGGGCCAGGGGGTGCGCCGGCCCTGTAGATGCCATCTGCAGGGTGGGGCGGCGGCCAGGGGGGAATCCTTGCCCCCCAAGGCAAGGTGGCGCCCCCTCCCCCCTATGGTTTCAACCCTAGGCGCACGGGGAGGAGGGCCCATATGGTGCGCCAGCCCACTAGGGCTGGCCACTTCCCCCTTGCGGCCTAGGGGCCCCACCGGGATGGGTGGCCCCACCCGGTGGACCCCCGGGACCCCTCTGGTGGTCCCGAGACATTCCCGGTGACCCCCGGAGATCACCCGATGGCCGAAACTGGACTTCCTATATATCATTCTTTACCTCCGGACCATTCCGAAACTCCTCGTGACGTCCGGAATCTCATCTGGGACTCTGAACAACTTTCGGGTTTCCACGTGCATGTATCTCTACGACCCTAGCGTTACCGAACCTTAAGTGTGTAGACCCTACGGGTTCGGGAGACACGTAGACATGACCGAGACCACTCTCCGGTCAATAACCAACAGCGGGATCTGGATACCCATGTTGGTTCCCACGTGCTCCTCGATGATCTTCATCGGATGAACCACCGTGTCAAGGATTCACTCAATCCCATATGTTATTCCCTTTGTCCATCGGTACGGTACTTGCCCGAGATTCGATCGTCGGTATTCCCGATACCTTGTTCAATCTCGTCATGGCAAGTCTCTTTACTCGATCCGTAATCCATCATCCTATGACTAACTCCGTAGTCACTTTGAGCTCATTATGATGATGTCTTACCAAGTGGGCCCAGAGGTACCTCTCCGTCATACGGAGTGACAATATCCCAGTCTCAGTTCGTACCAACTCAATAGACACTTTCGGTGATACCCGATGCGTACCTTTATAGCCACCCAGTTACGTTGTGAAGTTTGGCACACCCAAAGTATTCCTACGGCATCTGGGAGTTGTACAACCTCATGGTCTAAGGAATAAATACTTGACACCGAAAAGCTTATGCATTACGAACTATACGATCTCGTGCTATGCTTAGGATTGGGTCTTGTCCATCACATCATTCTCCTAATGATGTGATCCCGTTATCACTGACATCACATGTCCATGATCAGGAAACCGTGATCATCTGTTGATTAACGAGCTGGTAACTAGAGGCTCACCAGGGACTCATTGTGGTCTATATATTCACACATGTATCGCTGTTTCCGTACAATACAATTCATGCATGAATAACAGACGATTATCATGAACAAGGAAATATAATAATAATACTTTTATTATTGCCTCTAGAGCATATTTCCAACATGGACTTCGAGGAAGTCTTCGCTCCGGTGGCAAGGCTGCAGTCTGTGCGGCTCATCCTTGCCGTAGCTGCTCACCGCGGGTGGGAGGTACACCACATGGACGTCAAGTCGGTGTTTCTCAATGGAGACCTTAATGAGGAGGTGTACATCTCGCGGCCACCTGGGTTCGTTGCCAAGGGCCACGAGCAGGACGTGTGTCGACTACACAAGGCCTTCTATGTCCTTCGGCAAGCCCCAAGGGAGTGGAACGCCAAGCTCGATTCAAGCCTTGCATCCCTTGGGTTCTCACGCAGCGCTTCTGAGCATGGTGTGTACTCGCGTGGCACCGCGAACACGCTGCTCATCGTCGGCATCTACGTCGACGACCTAGTCATCGCCGGGGCACAGCCTGAAGAGGTTCAATGTTTCAAGGGAGAGATGCATCGTCTCTTCAGCATGAGCGACCTTGGGCTGCTCCAGTACTACCTCGGGCTGGAGGTGAACTAGGAGGGTGGTCGCATCACGATCATGCAGACGGCATACGCCACCAAGATGCTCGAGCGAGCAGGCATGAAGGTCTGCCATGCCGTGCACGCTCCAATGGAAGCACGACTGAATCTCAGCAAGGATAGCTCTGAGAAGGCGGTGGATGCTACGCTCTACCGCATCATCATCGGGAGCCTCAGGTACCTCGTACACACCCGATCGGACATCACGTTCGTTGTTGGGTACCTGAGTAAGGTCATGGAAGCCCCGGCAAGCGATCACCTCGCTGCCGTCAAGCACCTGCTCCGGTACATCGCGGGTATGATACGTCCAAAACGTATCTATAATTTCTGCTTGGTCCATGCTTCTTTTGTGTGATATTGCTATGATATTTATGCACTTCCATACACTTTTGATCATATTTGGACTAACCTATTAAATCAGTGCACCACAGTGCCAGTTCCTGTTTTCTGCTGTTTTTCTATTTCAGATTTCCCCCATATTAAAAGTGCTCCAAAAATTCCGGGAAAAATACTAAAAAAATCAGCGTACAGGAAGCTTCGAGAAAAACCAAAGTGGGGCCAGAGGGGAGCCAGGGGCGGCCCAGGCGGCCACCTGAGGCGGCCCCACCACTGGCCGCCCAGGGGGGGCGCCTGGGGCCCCCTCTCCGCCTCTGGTGATCCCCCTTCGCATATATTTATCTCCCGTCGCGAAAACCCTGATTCCAGAACCCTTTTCTCCAGAAGCAATTCCGATCTCCGCCGCCATCGCCATCAAGTTTCGGGGGACCAGAATTCCTGTGCCGGCATCCTGCCGGGACGGGGAAGTGCCCCCGGATTCATCTCCATCGGCGTTGCTTCCTCCCTCCATGATGCGGGAGTAGTTCCTCCTCGGGGCTGAGGTTTCTACCAATAGCTATGTGGTCAATTCTCTCTCCCATGATGTGATCTTCGTTGTGATCATAGGCTATGATAATCTAGGGTGATCCCATGATATTTCCCCTTCCTCTATGTATTGGATTGATGTACTCACTTGTCTTTATCTAGTATAATCCCCGAGACCAAGGTGACAGCGGTCTATTGGACATGGATTAGAAGAATATTTTCATGAGTGATTTCCTCTTTTGTGTGTTGATTGAAGATTGAGAGTCTCTTGGTGTTTGTCTTTGACTATCCTTGAGATATGTTGTGGTGATTGTGGTACTCTCTTTGGACGGCCGCGGTGACATTGGGAAATCCATAGATTGAGAACTACGAACTTTGAGGTGTGCTTTTGTAGCCCTACATAATTCTCGTCCTCTCTTGACCACAAAGGAATGACCTCCGGGTGCGTCTCCATTGCATGTTTTATGGGAAATATCATGTATGTTAATGTTGTTGGGAGTTGCCACTAGTGAAAGTATGAAGCCTAGGCCTTGTTTCCACCATTGCAATACCATTTGTGCTCATGTTTACCACTTGTTTGCTTGCTGCACTTTTTTATTACAGATTAATATTACTTTGCTTTGCCACTCCTATCATCCATATTTTACCATCTCTTCGCCGAACTAGTGCACCTATACAACTTCTAGTTGTATTAGGTGTGTTGGGGACACAAGAGACTTCTTGTATCTTAGTTGCAGGCTTGCTTGAGAGAGACCATCTTCGACCTCTACTTCCCTGAGTTCGATAAACCTTAGGTCATCCACTTGAGGGAAATTGTTGCTGTCCTACAAACCTTTGCGCTTGGAGGCCCAACATAGTCTACAAGTATAGAAGCGTGTGTAGACATCAAGCTATTTCTGGCGCCGTTGCCAGGGAAGTAAGTGTTTGAAGGTATATCTTTAGATCTTGCAATTAAATCTTTTCGTTTCTTGTTTTTAGTTTCACTAGTTATGTTTATGGAAAACCACACTCTTAGTTCGCTGCTTGGGGAAGGCCGCTTTACCACACCCGTGGTAGAGAAGTCTCCTCCACCTACTGGATGTATCCCGTTCCAAATACCACTTGGGATAATTAAAATAATTAGGAATGATTGTTATGATGGGACAGTCAATCCTAGTATTCATTTGTTGAAACTTACAGAACTTTGTGAGTTGTTTAAGATTTCAGGTTTGACAAGAGATGGAGTCATGAGGA
Source organism: Secale cereale (assembly GCA_902687465.1). Classification (NCBI taxonomy): domain Eukaryota; kingdom Viridiplantae; phylum Streptophyta; class Magnoliopsida; order Poales; family Poaceae; genus Secale; species Secale cereale. The sequence goes on from LR738714.1 coordinate 730,626,589, forward strand.
AATTATTTGCCTTGTCACTGAAAGGAAAAGCATTGGAATGGTATAGGCTACTAGATGACTCTCACCTGCTGGATTGGGAAGAGATCCAGTCTCTCTTTTACTCCAAGTTTTATCCTCTTCCTGAAGTCCATGAGAATAGGAATTATGTTTATAATTTCTATCCTCATGACGGAGAGAGCATAGCTCAAGCTTGGGGGAGACTGAAAACGTTAATGCTAAAATGTCCTAACCATGGGCTCCCCAAAGATATGATTATTACTAATTTCTATGCGAGGCTCTCTCGACAGGATAAAGATTTGCTCGATGCTTCCTCTATGGGTTCTTTCACAGACGAAAAGATTGATGCTAAATGGGAACTCCTTGAAAGAATTCAACGCAACAATGAAGATTGGGTGATCGACAAAGGTAAAGAGTCAGGTATAATTTATGAGTATGATTGCATTAAGTCCTTTGTTGAAACTACAAGTTTTAATAAGTTTAGTGCTAAGTTTGGGCTTGATTCTCAACTCCTTGTTAATTTCCTCAAATCTTTTGCTTCACATCTTAATATGCCTAAGGAGGATTGGATCAAACATCATGAACCTTTTAAAGAGATTTGCAAAGAAAATGAAATTGTTCATGATGATTGCAACATGCATGATCCAATTCCTAAAAATGAAGTTTTATATAAGCATGTTAATTTTTGTGGACTGGATAGACCTTGTGAAAGGCCAATGATTGAAGAAGAGAAGTATTGTAAGCAACATAAGCATGAAAGAACAATCACTTGGGTCAAAGATTTAAATGAAATTGCTAGAGAATTGTGTGACCTTTATCCTTTTAGTTGTGAACTTTGTTGTATAGAGGGTCACTTTAATTTTCAATGCATGCACTTTCAAAACATAACTGTTAACCAGTTGTGTGATAACATGATCACCCCTGATCTTTATGATGAGCTTATGTTATTTTTGATGTGTGAAGAGTTATCAGAAAAGACTTCTTGGCTAGATGTTAAAGCCATAGGAATAAAAACACTTTGCAAAATTGCCATCTCTATTGTGTTGTTAATTGCCATAAAAATGATTACATAAGTAAGATTAGAAAGGAGGGAACTTTACCAAAGTATAAAAATGTCTCTTATATTTCTGCTAATAAAAAGGAGAGTTTCTCCCAAGTTTCCCCTATTGTTTCTAATGATAAACCTAGATATGTGGAGAAGCTTCATCTCCAACCACTCCCTCCTAAGGTGAAGAAGAAGAAAAAGAAGAGTAGGAGGAAGAGGAGCAAGAAGGAAGAAGAATGGGTATCAACCTGGCCGGAGCATATTCCTCCCATCAACTTTTATCCTAACGGAAGTAAGTTTAAAGAAGAAGGTGAAGTTTATTTCCTTAATTATCATCTTGATGATACGTCCGTAGGTACTATTGAAGATGATTTTGATTATGATATGCATGTTACTTATTGTGATTGGGAAAATGATGATAATGCTACTTATGATCTTGAAAATCTTTTTGGTACCAACTCTGAAAGTGATGATATGGAAAGCTCTAAGCTTGGGGGATGATAGGATTGCAAATCCTTTACCCACTAGTGATGTGATAATTGATAATTCTTTTGCTAGTAAGAATAAAGACAACATGTTTACAAATATAGTTGCTAGCAATGATAATGCTCTTCTCTACTATGATGATGTTATAACTCCAATCTATAGTGATTATAAAGGTACCACTAGTAGATAAAGGGTCATCAGACCCGGTTCATTTGGGCCTTTAGCCCCGGTTCCAGAACCGGGACAAGAGGGTCGGTACTAATGCTCTGACCCTTTAGTCCCGGTTTAATCCAGAACCGGACCAGAAGGGTGTCCACGTGGCCTGTGCACCGAGGCCAGGCAGGAGGGGCTTTAGTCCCGGTTGGTGGTACCAACCGGGACCAAAAGGCATCCATGCGTCAGCATTTCTGTGGCTGTGGTTTTTGTTTTTTTTTTGAAAGGGGAGGGGGGTTTTAGGTTTTGGGGGGTTAATTTAGGTGTTTCATATATTGTGTTAGCTAGCTAATTAATAGAGAGAAGTGTCCTCTCTTATGTCCGTGCTTCGTCGACGCTACATACTACACATACGTATATAGAGAGGACTAGAGTCACGCTAGCTAGCTAGCTAGCTGCTAGCTACTAAGCAAACGAAGGAAACAGAAGATCGTATAATCAACATATATATATATATGCATACAGAGAGAAGTAATATCGACCACCTCTCCTTCTCCGAGAGATTGGTCGAACAACAAGTTCTCGTATATCTATCCGACACTACCGGGCACATATATACAATAATTATCTCTTACAAAAATAATCTCCTAACATATGGATGCATGGTCCACATAGTATTCTCCATCTTCAGTGATCACGTGTTCAAGGAAGAATGCCGCCAATTCCTCTTGAATTGCTTGCAGACGATCTGGTGTTAGGAGTTCATCCCGCATCCGAAACATCTAATTTGAAGTAGGGGGTCAATACATGAAATGATGCTATAAATTTGTGAATATTATTGATTGCTTACGCACTTCAAATTGTTCATCAGTGTAGCCCCGCTCACAGGTCGTGTGGCGGATGGACTCGCAAATGTAGAATCCACAATAATCATTCCCGGGTTCCTGCCACAACCACTTTACAAGAAATAGAGGTCAATCAAACTGATAAGCAAGAATGCCAAATCGGCAGTCCCGGAGCTTTTTTGGTGAATTTTTTCCAAGTCCTGCTAGACAAAGAAAACAATTAGTTGATATCAGAAATGAAGTTGCTGATATATATGCATGGTGGATAATATTGATCGATTTAACTTACCTGGCTAGCATTTGAGTCATGTCCGCATACTCCTCGGGATCTTTACGTTTAGAGTCGAAGACAGTTACTACTCCCTTCTCAAGCTTAATCTCTTAGAGAATATAGTGGAAGCTGCGCACAAATGCATGAGATCATCAATTACATCACTATAACCTTGACTGATATATAAGGGAAACCAAATATGCACAAGACATTAACACTCACTTGAAGTTGTAAGGAAAGAGTATTATATCTTTGTTTTCATTTACCACCAACGATCGTAGCAAGTTGGTCTCGGTATCGTCGGGACGCAATTTAACCTCGGTTGCATCTATGAGGTATGTGTTAATAAACCCAATATCACCTACTTGTCTTTTCTTCAATTCGACGATCTTCAATCTGCATAATATAGTGAGGATAATTATAAATACATGCAATGAAGATCAGCTATATAGAGAGACTTAATGACAGAAGTAGTACTACTTACAGACAGTAGCAGGTGACCGTTGTTTTATCGAGGGCCAATTGATTGAAAAACTGATAGAACTCCTCAAATGGAACAGGCAACAGGTCAATTCCAACGAGGTCATGCTCCGGTTTAACTCTCAAATACAAGTTATTCCTCCCCCCAGACTCTCTGCAGATTTTCAAGTACCAATCATGCAATCTTCGCATATTCGTTGATAGAGATCTTTCATTTTTGACGAGAGGCTTTTTGTACTCGTATCTTTCTATCTGCACTTCCAAGAAATCATAGTGTACATCGTCGGACGCGTAATCTGCAAGATTGGTATAACCGGGCACCATCCTCGGATCATTAGCGACCATGTCGCTACACACCTTGAGCGGGGGGCACGATTGGTCCGCTTGTTCGCCGAGCTGGGCAATTTGTTTCCCAGCTCGCCCTTCTGCTAACCTCTGATCACTTTTAGTACTTCTCGACCCCTTCGCTGCTTGATATGACTTTTGGATCATGCGGTCATAGTTGTCCTGCGGCTTACTTTGCGCTGGTTGCTTCAGGGCAGCAAGAGTGCGCTTTGCTTTCACCGCATCTATCTTCTCCTCCGGAGGTGGATGTCTCTGTGCTTTCAACCCTTCAAAAAAGTCCTTCACTTGGCCTTGAGCGATCTTCGTGTTTTCCTCGTCGGACCTCTCGTACGGTAACTTCTCTAGAGGCGTGAGAGAAGGACCGAATCTGCATCGCCTCCCGCCTCTGGCACTGGTAGACGTCGCCGGACCAGACGAAGCGGCTGTATTTTTTACTTGCTTACGCGCCGGAGGAGGAGCAGCCGGAGCGGCGGCAGGTCTCTTCCGCCCTTGCTGATTAGGCGGAGAAGGAGGAGCAGGCTGGCTGCTCGGGCGCGCCGGCGGCGAAGGAGGCGGAGTGCCGCCACGCGCCGGCAGCGAAGGAGGCGGAGTGCCGCCACGCGCCGGAGAAGGAGCCGGAGTGCCCTGATGGTCACTCGCCGGAGGAGGAGGCGGTGGAGGAGGCAGAGTGCCCTGACTCGCCGGAGGAGGAGGAGGAGGCGGAGGCGTCCAGTTGAGAATGTTGATTAGGTCCTTCCGCCATAGGCATGGAGTCTTCAGTGAAGAACCCAGCCGAGTCTCCCCTTCACCGGTAGGGTGGTCAAGCTGGAGCTCCTCAAATCCCTCCGTTATTTCGTCGACCATCACCCTAGCATATCCTTCTGGAATCGGCCGGCAGTGAAAAGTGTCGTCGGGTCCAGAAGGATAAACAGAGCCAGCAGCCGCCTTGACCTTCAGATTCATCCACTGTGCCATAAGGTGGCAATTTTGTGCCTGCGTGATAGCATCCACAGGATTCCTGGCAGTAGCCGTCAAGGCAGGCTCTGGCTGAAGCAGCTCGGTGGAAGCCACGCTGCTTCTCCGCTGAGATGGCGGGGTAGCTTCGGGGGAAGCTTCGGCAATTCTTTTCTCCCGATTTGCTTCCCTTTCCTCTATCGCTTGTATTCTGGCCCGCAGCGCCTGGATTTCGGTCTGCTCCATTTTCTTCCTCCTGTCGTGGCATTTGTAGCCTCCTGCGTCTGGAAACCCAGCACGCCACGGAAGGGAGCCTAGCGTGCCTCGTGTCCGTCTAGGGTGCTCAGGATTCCCGAGGGCCATTGTCAGCTCGTCGTTCTCTCTGTCGGGGATGAACGTCCCTTCATGCGCTGCTTTGATATACTGTCGCATCTTCCTGAGTGGTGTTTCCAATTGCTTGTCCGTCCAAATGCACCACCCTGTTACAGGGTCCAAGGTTCCGCCAGCCCCGAAGAACCAAGTCCGGCAACGTTCTGGCCAGTGCATTGTCTCTGGTTCGATCCCTTTCTGAAGCAGATCATTGTCAGCCTTGGCCCACTTAGGCCGGGATACGAGGTAGCCGCCCGACCCCGTGCGATGGTGATGCATCTTCTTCGCAGCATTTATCCGGTTTGTCTCCGACATCTTCTGACTCTTTTCCGACTTCTTATGGGCCACAAATGCGGGCCAGTCATCTTTGATCTTCTCATATATGCCCACGAATTCTGGAGTCTTTTTATCTTTGACAAACTTATTCAGTTTTTTCTTCCATGCCCTGAATTGGTCTGCCATCTTCGAAAGTGCAGCAGACTTGATTAACTCCTCTTTAACTGGGTTCGCCGGATCAACCTCTCGTGGTAGGACGAAATTTGACTTCAGCTCAGTCCAAAGATCTTCTTTCTGCATATCAGTGACATAAGTCACCTGAGCGTCGTTTGCAGCCGGCTTTTACCATTGATGGATGCTGATCGGGATCTTGTCCCTAACCAGAACCCCGCACTGATTAACAAATGCGTTCTTTGTCCGGATGGGTGCAATCGGCTCGCCGGAGCGCGAGATTTCTGAGATCTCAAACTTTTCATCCGGCCTCAACTTTTTCATCGCTCCTCGTCTCTTTACCGAAGATTTGCTCGATCCGGAGGGCTAGAAAAAGGAACAAAGACGAGAGTTAATGAATGAATAAATTAACTAGTCAGCACATGCTTAACTAACATATATACCTCCTGGCCGGACTCGGTTCGTTCACCGGAGCCAGCATCACGGTCTCCTTCTTGCACCGGCATTGGGTCACCGGAGCCGTCCTCACGGTCTACTTCTTCCATGTGCATTGGGTCACCGGATTCATCAATATCATAGCCTAGATCTTCCAGCTGCAGCTCTTGTTCGACCTGCTCATCGGTGTCGTTGAGAAACGATAAGACGGCATTTTGTCCGTGTGCGATTATGTCCATCAACATCGCTTCTTGTGCTAGGTCTCGGGTGTTGTCGTCCATTGTTTCTACAAATATTTACAACATGCCAATTATTATTCAAACATGACAGATCACTACTAGAAATCCCCATATTTCCGACAGTGAAATATAATAGCCGACGGACCGTCGGGTATTACCGTAATAGCCGACGGTAGTTATAACGGCCGACGGTTAGTGTCAACTCACGAGTATTACTACTAATACCCGACGGTATACTAGAATGCCCGACAGTGAAAATCCACCCCTCGGTTATCCAACTTAATGCCCGACGGTTGATCGTAAAGCCCGACGGTTTTTCCTACACCCACGGGGATTGCATGTAATGCCCGACAGGTTTCCCTACACCCACGGGGATTACATGTAATGCCCGACGGTTAATTGTAATGCCCGACGTTTTTTGGTACACCCTCGGGGATTACATGTAATGCCCGACAGTTTTTGCCACACCCACGGGGATTACATGTAATGCCCGACGGTGAAATTTAATAGCCGAAGGTGAAAACAAAACTCTCACCTATGAGAGGACATGGCCGATGTAGATATGTGCCTCTCGGTTATTTGAGAAAATACCCGACGGTGTATAGTGATAACCGGCGGTTGACTTTCCCTCTCGATGATATGTTTCAATGGACAACATATGTAGAATGACCGATGTTATATTCCAGATAATTCAGTATAAGAAGATTCCATGAACTAACATCTAGCATTGCTATTGTAAGCGAGTGCATTATTTTCTTTTTCACAATTAATATATAGGATGCTTAAAAAATTGGTACAGGATAATACAAATATGATGTTTAAAAAAATTGCACTTACAAAAGTACTAATTTGATAATTTCTTAGTCTTGTACTTCTGTAACTTGGCTTGTACGTATCTTTAGTTTTTCTAATAAATGCAACTTTGCCTAGAAGGACCCTGACCTTCACGTAAATTAATTATTAAATGCAAATGTGTCGTGAAGTATTAATTACATCTTGAATTATAACGAGGATGAGTGTTGTTTTTTTTAATTAAGAAAGAGGAATGCTATGCATACGATCCTATATGTACATATGATCCTTTTTGTCCGAAGCAGTGCAACCATTCTCTTTCCTCCTAACCAAGAAAGTAAAAGGGGGGCATCACCCTTTCTACAAAGAGTTTGCCACATGGAGCCACAGAGGCCTTACCGTTTCAAAGTGATGTCGTCCCCTGCATCGGTGAGGCCACGTTCGTACAATATGAACCTGTTCGTATTTTTCATCACCATTTTAGGTCCTTAGTAAACACGTACGGATGGTCATGAAGTACTAGTACTATTGTGACTTATAACAAGCCCGAGTTCTGTATTTCTAAACTAAAAAAGAGTCATTATATACATATGATTCTTTACGTACAATCCTTATCAGACACCACAAACACAACAAATCGACTATTAAGCGGTGGTCATTCTTTCTTCCTCGGGAAGAAAGAGGGCGATCTCGCCAGCGTCTCTCCCAAGGAGAGTTCCTTCGCCGCCGTCCTTCGGTGGCTCCCCTACACTGACGACCTCGGTCGTCGGTGCTAGGGAGATCGCGGGATCCGTGTGTGTGTGTGTGTGTGTGTGGGTGTGTGTGTGTGGATAGTTTTAGGCTAAAGTAGCTTCGTTCTTAGGTTTCTCATCGTCTTGGCTTCGGCGGCGGCGATGGCGGCGCTGAATAAAGATTCTTCAAATCCTTCCCCAACAAGTCGATCGGCCCTATGGTTGGGGTGATTTTGAAAACCAGCCCGTTCAAGCAAGGATGGTGTGCCGGTGACATCCTCGTGGTGGACATGTGTCCTCGGGCTCCACCGTTGCGACGATGTCTGCCCCAACATTAGCGCGAAGCTTGGGAGGTAGTCCAGGAGCGGATGTAGATTGTGGACTGCATCGACGACATCTGAAAGATGGAACGTGTGCTGGGTTCGTGGTTGACGGATGCCAATTGTGGTTTCCTCCTTCGGCGTCTTAGTCATGCCGGGGTGCTAGATCTTGAGTTTGATAGTGTGTTCGGGGTGTTGCCTAGATCTGATTCGTCCAACAACAATGACTCTAGTTTTGGTAAGCCACCTTGGAGGTCCACAAATCTGCATATCAGCGATTGAGCCGCGTCGAGCTTGGATGAGGAGGTGATATGTCGTTCTTTTCTTCAGTGGCTGCTGTGGTCGTGGTGACGACGGGGAGCCTTCGGATCGTTTCAGGTTTTGTAGTCGTCGCTAGATGGTCTATAGATCTGCATGCAAATTTTGTCATTTCTGATATACGTTGTACTATCATGATTGATGATGAATAGGTTGGAAGTTTCTAAAAAAAATACATAGTAAGATGAGATATTAACCCAATTGATGATGGAATCTAGGCAAATTGAGACTAGGGGTGATAGTAGACCAACTATAAAAATATTCCAATTCATTAATGATATGTGAAATAGGTAGATAATCTATTCGGATTAATTTTTTTCAATTTACGTAGGAAGAATAAAAGTATGTTTAGCAATGAAGGTGGACTCAACCAAGTATCACATTTATTCGTGTGAGCGAAGGTAGCTCCTATTATTAGGTATGTCGAGCATATACGCCCGACTCACAAGTCTCGCGTCGCCCCTCGCGCGGGCGACATGAGAGGACCCAAAATTCCTAGCTGCTGGAACCACCTCCTCCCCTCCCTTCTGCCGTCGCCAATGGTTGGCACTAGGCAAAACCCGTGCATGCAACGGCGGTGGCGCAGGTACTGCTCTTCCTCTAGCGGTCTCCGAGGGGAACAGGATACCCTGAATCGTGGGGGTGTTGCTCCTAATTCGATCAATGGGTGAGGCGGCGGATCTCAGCGACGATGTGGGTGCTGCCGGTCGGGACCAACGACTGGAGGAGGGCGGTGCGACTGGGCGTGGTCGGTGGCGGCGGCGGCAGCCGGTGAGGCCCAGATCGTCCTCGGCTACAGACTTATTGATGTATTAATTTATAAGATTTTGATGAATAACTAATAAAGTGGTTGGGTGCATGCACAGGCCAGTGTTAATCCTCCTTTTGAGAAAAAAAGAGTGCACTTTGTCAGTCCCCATCCACACATTATTGAGTTTAAAATTCTGCAACGCATATTTCAATGTGTATAAATTCGTAAGTGTTTTTAGGGATACAGTACATTTTTAAGTGTGGTCAACATGCGCGGTATGAAAGTTTCAACCGACACGTGAGATGATTTTCGAAAAAAGAAAACCAATTGAAAAAAAAA
>LR738714.1:730642452-730775537 GCA_902687465.1 Secale cereale
ACCGGGACTAAAGGGGGGTATTAGTCCCGGTTTCAGCCACCAACCGGGACTAATGCCACCCTTTAGTCCCGGTTGGTGCCACCAACCGGGACCAAAGGCCTTGCCGCTGTGCAGTGGGAAGTTTAGTCCCACCTCGCTAGTTGAGAGAGAGCAGCACCAGTTTATAAGCCCCGCTGCCTCTCTCCTCTCGAACTCCTCTAAACTGCAGGCCTAAGGGCCTAAACTGACACTGCTTTGCCTGTGGGCTTGCTGGGCTTTCTACGGGCCTGAATCCTGGCCCATAGTTGGGTTTCTAGTCGTATTCAAGCCGTGTGGGCCCAGCAGGTGGCATATTTTTTATTTTTTTTCTTTGTTGCTTTATTTTTTAGTTTTGTTTCTACTTTCAACAAAATACTTACTGTTGCTATTTTTATTTATTTGTTTTCTTTGTTGCTTTATTTATTTGATTTTGTTTCTACTTACAAAAAAATACTTATTGTTGCTATTTTTTTCATGTTTTTTTGTTTTGTTTTCTGCATTATTTATTTTCTTTTGTTTTTTGCTTTATTTTTTAATTCTTTCTGGTAAAACCAATTACAAACTTTCTATTAGTGCAAGTAGTATTCAAATTTGAATAGTTTAAATTTGAAACTATTTGTTTTCTTTGTTGCTTTATTTATTTTATTTTGTTTCTACTTACAATGAAATACTTATTGTTGCTATTTTTTATTTTTTTGCAAGTTTTATTTGTTTTCTGCATTATTTATTTTCTTTTGTTTTTCGTTTTATTTTTTTATTCTTTCTGGTAAAACCAATTACAAACTTTCTGTTAGTGCAAATTTGAATAGTACAAACTGACAATGGTATCATACTCGTTTGTTACAAAGTTGGCATGGTATCATCATAATAGTTGCGGAAAAAACTCTTCACTTTTTCTTCGCTTGTGTCATTTGCTTATTGCGCCGTAACCATGGATAATCTTCATCGTTTATCAGGATGCTTGGGCTAGCCTTGACTTTGAAGGGAGGAATTTCATGAAACTTTTCATAATCTTCAGACATGTTTGTCTTGCCCTCCACTCCCAGGATGTCCCTTTTTCCTGAAAGAACTATGTGGGGCATTGGCTCATCGTATGATGCATTCGCTTCCTTATCTTTTCTTTTTCTCGGTCTGGTAGACATGTCCTTCACATAGATAACATGTGCCACATCATTGGCTAGGACGAACGGTTCGTCGGTGTATCCAAGATTTTTCAGATCCACTGTTGTCATTCCGTACTGTGGGTCTACCTGTACCCCGCCTCCTGAGAGTTTGACCCATTTATACTTAAACAAAGGGACCTTAAAATCATGTCCGTAGTCAAGTTCCCATATGTCCACTATGTAACCATAATATGTGTCCTTTCCCCTCTCGGTTGTTGCATCAAAGCGGACACCGCTGTTTTGGTTGGTGCTCTTTTGATCTTGGACAATCGTGTAAAATGTATTCCCATTTATCTCGTATCCTTTGTAAATCAATACAGTCGAAGATGGTCCCCTGGACAACAAGTACAACTCATCACAAATAGTGTTGTCACCTCTGAGATGTGTTTCCAACCAACTGCTGAATGTCCTGATGTGTTCACGTGTAATCCAGTCGTCGCACTGCTCCGGGTGTTTGGAGCGCAGACTGTTCTTGTGTTCATCGACATACGGGGTCACCAATGTAGAGTTCTGTAGAACTGTGTAGTGTGCTTGAGACCAAGAATATCCGTCCCTACATATTATTGAGTCCCTTCCAAGCTTGCCTTTTCCAGTCAGTCTCCCCTCGTACCGCGATTTAGGGAGACCTATCTTATTAAGGCCAGGAATGAAGTCAACACAAAACCCAATGACATCCTCTGTTTGATGGCCCATGGAGATGCTTCCTTCTGGCCTTGCGCGGTTACGAACATATTTCTTTAGGACTCCCATGAACCTCTCAAAGGGGAACATATTGTGTAGAAATACGGGCCCCAGAATGACAATCTCGTCGACTAGATGAACTAGGACGTGTGTCATGATATTGAAGAAGGATGGTGGGAACACAAGCTCGAAACTGACAAGACATTGCGCCACATCACTCCTTAGCCTTGGTACGATTTCTGGATCGATCACCTTCTGAGAGATTGCATTGAGGAACGCACATAGCTTCACAATGGCTAATCGGACGTTTTCCGGTAGAAGCCCCCTCAATGCAACCGGAAGCAGTTGCGTCATAATCACATGGCAGTCATGAGACTTTAGGTTCTGGAACTTTTTCTCTGCCATATTTATTATTCCCTTTATATTCGACGAGAAGCCAGTCGGGACCTTCATACTGAGAAGGCATTCAAAGAAGATTTCTTTCTCTTCTTTCGTAAGAGCATAGCTGGCAGGACCTTCATACTGCTTCGGAGGGATGCCGTCTTTTTCGTGCAAACGTTGCAGGTCCTCCCGTGCCTCAGCTGTATCTTTTGTCTTTCCATACACGCCCAAGAAGCCTAGCAGGTTCACGCAAAGGTTCTTCGTCACGTGCATCACGTTGATTGAAGAGCGGACCTCTAGGTCTTTCCAGTAGGGTAGGTTGCGTGCATGCGTGGTATCATTTGTTTGTCTGTCCTGAAAGGTTACTGAGAGCGGGCCAATCGTTGATGGTCACGAACAGCAACGCCTTTAGGTCAAATTCCTCCTGTTTGTGCTCATCCCACGCACGTACACCGTTTCCATTCCACAGCTGTAAAAGTTCTTCAACTAATGGCCTTAGGTACACATCAATGTCGTTGCCGGGTTGCTTAGGGACTTGGATGAGAACTGGCATCATAATGAACTTCCGCTTCATGCACATCCAAGGAGGAAGGTTATACATACATAGAGTCACGGGCCAGGTGCTGTGATTGCTGCTCTGCTCCCCGAAAGGATTAATGCCATCCGCGCTTAAAGCAAACCATACGTTCCTTGCGTCCTTTGCAAACTCCTCCCAGTACTTTCTCTCAATTTTTCTCCATTGCGACCCGTCAGCGGGTGCTCTCAACTTCCCGTCTTTCTTACGGTCCTCACTGTGCCATCGCATCAACTTGGCATGCTCTCTGTTTTTAAACAAACGTTTCAACCGTGGTATTATAGGAGCATACCACATCACCTTCGCAGGAACCCTCTTCCTGGCAGGCTCGCCATCAACATCACCAGGGTCATCTCGTCTGATCTTATACCGCAATGCACCGCATACCGGGCATGCGTTCAGATCGTTGTATGCACCGCGGTAGAGGATGCAGTCATTAGGGCATGCATGTATCTTCTGCACCTCCAATCCTAGAGGGCATACGACCTTCTTTGCTGCGTATGTACTGTCGGGCAATTCGTTATCCTTCGGAAGCTTCTTCTTCAATATTTTTAGTAGCTTCTCAAATCCTTTGTCAGCCACAGCATTCTCTGCCTTCCACTGCAGCAATTCCAGTACGGTACCGAGCTTTGTGTTGCCATCTTCGCAATTGGGGTACAACCCTTTTTTGTGATCCTCTAACATGCGATCGAACTTCAGCTTCTCCTTTTGACTTTCACATTGTGTCCTTGCATCGACAATGACCTGGCGAAGATCATCATTTGGTTCCTCTTGATCTTCAGCAGCTTCACCCGTTGCAGCATCATTGGGCACATCATCTGGTTCCTCTTGATCTTCACCAGCTCCCCCCATTGCAGCATCACCGTATTCAGGGGGCACATAGTTGTCATCGTACTCTTCTTCTTCGCCGTCTTCCATCATAACCCCTATTTCTCCGTACCTCGTCCAAACATTATAGTTTGGCATGAAACCCTTGTAAAGCAGGTGGGAGTGAAGGATTTTCCGGTTAGAGTAAGACATCGTATTCACACATTTAGTGCATGGACAACACATAAAACCATTCTGCTTGTTTGCCTCTGCCGCATTTAGAAACTCACGCACGCCCTTAATGTACTCGGAGGTGTGTCTGTCACCGTACATCCATTGGCGGTTCATCTGCGTGCATTTATATATAATTAAGTGTGTCAAAAACCATTACAGAACATCATAAATAGAAAATTAAGTGACCAAATGGATAAAAGTTCATCATCACATTAAAACCAAAGTACATACATATATAGTTCTCATCTAACAACATATAGCTCTCCATACACATCGAAACTATGTAAAACATTTCAACGCGAAAACAAATGCTATCATAATCGCAACGAAGGTAACAATTGATCCAACGGCATAATGATACCAAGTCTCGGTATGAATGGCATATTTTCTAATCTTTTTAATCTTCAACCGCATTGCATCCATCTTGATCTTGTGATCATCGACGACATCCGCAACATGCAACTCCAATATCATCTTCTCGTCCACAATTTTTTTTTCCTTCAAGAATTGGTTTTCTTCTTCAACTAAATTTAACCTCTCGACAATAGGGTCCATCTTGATCTTGTGATCATCGATAACTTCCGCAACATGCAACTCCAATTCCATCTTCTCCTCCTCCATTTTTTCCAATTTTTTCTTTAACGAAATGTTTTCCTCTTCAACTAAATTTAACCTCTCCACAAGAGGGTCGGTTGGAATTTCCGGTTCAACTACCTCCTAGACATAATAAAACATCTATGCATGTCAGGTTGGTCAGCATAACTATCATAAGCACTAAAACAAATAGTTATAAATTAAAGATAATATACCACATCCAAATCGTAGACCGGACGAGGGCCCACGTGGGCGGATATCAAAACCATCGCACTATATAATAACAAGCAATAATAAACGTAAGAAAATTAGACAAATATCTATCTAAAGCAATAATAAAAGTAAGAAAAGCATGGACATAACAAGAGGCTCACCACGATGGTGCCGGTGACGAGATTGGCGGGGGCGATCGACGGCGGCGAAGACGGGGACGGGACGTGACGGACCGCTAAACCTAGACAAATCTCGGAGAAAATAGAGCTTCGAGAGGAGAAAAGCTTAACTAGTGTGGCTCGGGCATTCCACCGAACACGTTGTGTGCATAGGAGGTGAGCTAGAGCACCACTAACCCCTCTCCCCCTCGGCCAGAAAAAAAACAGAGCAGTGAGCTCTGCTCTTGAGTGAGGGGGTTTATATAGGCAACTCATTGGTCCCGGTTGGTGCTACAAACCGGGACTAAAGGGGTGCCTTTCGTCCCGGTTCATAAAACCAACCGGGACCAATAGTGGTGGGCCAGGAGCAAGAGCCATTGGTCCCGGTTTTTAGCTCCAACCGGGACCAATAGGTCCAGACGAACCGGGACCAATGGCCCACGTGGCCCGGCCGGCCGCCTGGGCTAACGAACCGGGTCCAGTACCCCCATTGGTCCCGGTTCTAGATTGAACCGGGGCTAATGGGCTGGACCAATGCCCTGTTTTCTACTAGTGTACCTATGACATAAGGAGAAATTATCCTTATGAAACTTGTCATAATCATGGAGGGAATTACTCCCTTGTTGAACACCATATTCCTAATATACAATTAATCTATAGTGTTCAAGTTGTTTATGATAGTCCTACTCCCACTATTACCAATGAGAAAGATTATGCTTATGTGGAGAGTAAGAGTACCTTTTTGCATGTGGATCATGGTAACAATGCTTTATGTGATGCTTATATTGTTGAGTTTATTCGTGATCCCACTGAAAATTATTATGATAAGGGAACATATGCTTATAGATATTTCAATAATATCAAGTTCCCTCTCTTTATGTTGAAGGTTTTGAAGCTGCACTTGTTTTGTTTTCCTATGCTTATTGCTTTGTGCTTCAATGAATTATTCTATTGCAATATTCCTATGCATAGGAAGCATGTTAGGCTTAAATGTGTTTGGTATTTGCTTCTTGATGCTCTCTTTTGTTCTTCAACTCTTATTCCTACGAGAGCATCATTAAAGTCTTAAGCCTATCTTTACGGCTATAAAGAAAGAGCTCTAGGGAGACAACCCTTGTTATCTTTGCTTTCAGTTTGTTCTTTCAGTTTTTAGTGGTCTTGAGGTTTGTTACTACTATAGCAACATCATTGTATCTTTATTTTTTATCTTTGTGCCAAGTTTAGCCTCCGATTGCAAAAAAGTTCAAAAGTTGTGACGTGCTGTCCAGAAAACAGATTATGTCCTTGGACAAAAAAAATCAAATAAAATCACTAGATCATCTTTTTGATCTGAATTTTTTGACAGCGTGCTCTATACAATTGGCTTTCGAGCGTCTGATCAGAGTTTTTTGATTTGAGTTGCAGAAGTGCCCCGAAAAAATTATTTACTACCTGCTGGTCTGTTTTTCACAGATTCTGTCCTGTTTTGCCTTTTCCTCGTTTTGCAAACCTTGAGCTTGCTTTTTGTTTACAAAAACCTTTTGGCAATCTTGAGAAACAGTAGCTCTTCAAGATTATCTTTATTTCTAGTAGGTAAAAATTATTTTATTGTGGGTACTAACCTCGCTAATCAGATTATGATGAGTTATGTATGAAGGGAGTTTTCAAGTGTGCAAGGGAAGATGATAAAAGAAGATTCAGGAGGGTCAAACGTTCAAGCTTGGGGATGCCCCCGTGCACCCCCAAGAAATATTCAAGAAGACTCAAGCGTCTAAGCTTGGGGATGCCCCCATGCATCCCCTTCTCCATCAACAATTATCAGTTCGTCTTTCGTTCCACTATAATTATCACTTCATGTGTTATGTGCTATGCTTGGAGCGTCTTGCTCTTAGTTTCCTTTTTAGTTTTCTTTAGCTTTGCTTGCTGTTCATAACAAGTTGGATCGTAGCCTTCATTGTTTGGGAGATAAACACGCTCCACTCCACTGTAGAACACAACATAGGCTTGCATGCGTATGTTCTTGTGTGTGTTCTTTATCTTTTCATAGCTGTTGTCATGCTTAGCTCTTAGTTTTCATGCTTATCTTTTTAAGAGCTTTTTTTAGGTTGTTGCTTCTGGAACTCTCTTGAGTTATCATGCTTATCTTGTTAAGAGAGTTGGCTTCTGTGGCACTGGTTGATATGTCTATGATAAAAATGATATGTGCATAATGGTGCTTAGTAGTTCATGTTTTCTTATGGTTAGTCTCAAATAGCTGGGGGTTCTTAATGTGTTATTGAAGTACCTGCATCAATTCTTTGCCTATGATGTGGTATGGTTTAGTGATATCTTCCTCCAAGAATTTATTTTGATTGACTTGGCATATGCTCACGCATATTTAAGACTGTAAAGAAAGTCTATCAAGCCTTGATGATCTTTAATTTCTGAGTAGTGATATAACTTCCATGCCCAATTCAATGTTGCTTTGTCGCTATGCATGATTATGGCCGTCATTGCTCTCTTAGTTGGTCGCTCCCAGTCTTTTGCTAGCCTTCACCTGTACTAAGCGGACTGACTGCTTGTGCATCCAAAATCCTTGAAACCAGTTATGCCATATGAGTCCACCATACCTTCCTATATATGGTATTTACTTGCCATTCCTAACGAAGACTTTCTTGTACCATCTCAAAATTATTCAAAAGCATTTCTCTTTTGTGCCTCTGTTTTAGCTCATGAGGAAGTAGTAGGTAATTCATGATCTTCTTTGTTGGACAAATTTTACCCCCAGCTCACAAAAGATGATAGCAACAAAGAAACCCTCCTTCACGCATCGTTCATGAGAAATCAGAAAACTCTGGCTGTGATAAACAAAGGAGATTAAGGGGATGTGATCGTCCCCGCGTAGGAGCCGTTCCTCGAAACTTGTCCAGCATAAGAAGTAATTGGGTTATCTACTAGCATTCGTTGACGAATTATGCACCTCCCAAAAGCTTTTTATCTCTGCTTTTAAAACCACGAGCTCTGGTACTTGTTTAGTCTTTGCTTCCAGCCACGGGTTTTCAACCTTGCCATCAAAATCCACGGTTCGAGAGTCTCCACCTTCTTTCTTCAAAGCACCAACTATTGAGAGCATGATTGTCATTCTGAGTGTAATGTGCATTGTCCCAAAGTACCATTGTCTTCTGCATGATTGTGATATCGCTTATTCTGAAATCATTGTATCTAGTCGTCACTTAAACTTCGGAGGTGCTCCTGCATTTATGTTTTGCTTCACTAAAGGGGGCAAGCGAGGTATCACTTTGTCATGTTTGCACACCATGCTCACTACAAATCTATTGGGTGTTTCAGTATCATATTGTAAACTTTCAGTTCTTTGTGATATTCTCATGAGGCAACTTAATTACTAATGATTCATTGTCTCAATAAGAATTTGTCATGTGATTGTGAAAGACTCTTTGGTAGCATGTCACCACAGAAATTATGCTTGTTATCATTTACTACTCGAGGACGAGCAGGAATTAAGCTTGGGGATGTTGATACGTCCAAAACGTATCTATAATTTCTGCTTGCTCCATGCTTCTTTTGTGTGATATTGCTATGATATTTATGCACTTCCATACACTTTTCATCATATTTGGACTAACCTATTAACTCAGTGCACCACAGTGCCAGTTCCTGTTTTCTGCTGTTTTTCTATTTCAGATTTCCCCCATATTAAAAGTGCTCCAAAAATTCCGGGAAAAATACTGAAAAAATCAGCGTACAGGAAGCGTCGAGAAAAACCAAAGTGGGGCCACAGGGGAGCTAGGGGCGGCCCAGGCGGCCACCCGAGGTGGCCCCACCCCTGGCCGCCCAGGGGGGCGCCTAGGGCCCCCTCTCCGCGTCTGGTGACACCCCTTCACATATATTTATCTCCCGTCGCGAAAACCCTGATTCCAGAACCCTTTTCTCCAGAAGCAATTCCGATCTCCGCCGCCATCGCCACCAAGTTTCGGGGGACCAGAATTCCTATGCCGGCATCCTGCCGGGACGGGGAACTGCCCCAGGATTCATCTCCATCGACGTTGCTTCCTCCCTCCATGATGCGGGAGTAGTTCCTCCTCGGGGCTGAGGTTTCTACCAGTAGCTATGTGGTCAATTCTCACTCCCATGATGTGATCTTCGTTGTGATCATAGGCTATGATAATCTAGGGTGACCCCATGATATTTCCCCTTCCTCTATGTATTGGATTGATGTACTCACTTGTCTCTATCTAGTATAATCCCCGAGACCAAGGTGAAAGCGGTCTATTGGACATGGATTAGAAGAATATTTTCATGAGTGATTTCCTCTTTTGTGTGTTGATTGAAGATTGAGAGTCTCTTGTTGCTTGTCTCTGACTATCCTTGAGAAATGTTGTGGTGATTGTGGTACTCTCTTTGGATGGCCGCGGTGACATTGGGAAATCCATAGATTGAGAACTACAAACTTTGAGGTGTGCTTTTGTAGCCCTACATAATTCTCGTCCTCTCTTGACCACAAAGGAATGACCTCCGGGTGCGTCTCCATTGCATGTTTTATGGGAAATATCATGTATGTTAATGTTGTTGGGAGTTGCCACTAGTGAAAGTATGAAGCCTAGGCCTTGTTTCCACCATTGCAATACCATTTGTGCTCACGTTTACCACTTGTTTACTTGCTGCACTTTTTTATTACAGATTTATATTACTTTGCTTTGCCACTCCTATCATCCATATTTTACCATCTCTTCGCCGAACTAGTGCACCTATACAACTCCTAGTTGTATTAGGTGTGTTGGGGACACAAGAGACTTCTTGTATCTTAGTGGCGGGGTTGCTTGAGAGAGACCATCTTCGACCTCTACATCCCTGAGTTCGATAAACCTTAGGTCATCCACTTGAGGGAAATTGCTGCTGTCCTACAAAACTCTGCGCTTGGAGGCCCAACATAGTCTACAAGAATAGAAGCGTGTGTAGACATCAGGGTACGCTCACGCATGGATGCGTGTATCGCCGTGCCGACGGTGAGAGCTTGGTCGGGTATAGCGACTCCGACCATGCTGGTGATGTGGACTCCTGGAAGAGCGCCTCGGGCATACTATTCCTTCTTGGGAATAGTCCCATCAGCTGGCAACCGGTGAGGCAAAAGGTTGTCACCGTATCTTCGTGTGAGGCAGAGTACATCGCGGCAGCTACAGCGGCCTGTCAAGGCATTTGGCTTGCTTGCCTTCTCGGCGAGATGCTGAATCAGGACACCGTCCCTGCGCTCATCTTCGTCGACAACAAGTCGGCGTTTTCCCTCTGCAAGAATCCAGTGCTTCACAACTGTAGCAAGCATATCGATCTCCACTATCACTTCATACGTGATACGTCCAAAACGTATCTATAATTTCTGCTTGCTCCATGCCACTTTTGGGTGATATTGCTATGATATTCATACACTTCCATACACTTTTGATCATATTTGGACTAACCTACTAATCCAGTGCACCCCGGTGCCAGTTTCTATTTTCGGCTGATTTTGTATTTCAGGTTTTCACGTTACGAGAACTGCCAGGAAAAATCCAGAAAAATTATATAAAAAATCAGCATTCTGGAACCGACCTTGCGCCCGAAGAACAGCCGGAGGGGGGGCACCGGGGCTCGGATCACCCTGTGGGCGCGCCCCCCCTGGGCCGCGCCGGGGGGGGGGGGGGCGCCTGGGCCCCCCGGAGCCCGTCCGGTGCCCCCCTTTGGCATATATTTAGGGGTTTCCCCGAAACCCTCAGAGGAGAACTTTTTTTCGCGATCCCATCTCTGTTCCGCCACCGCCGCCGCTTCCAAGATCGGGAGCACCAGGAGAACTCTTCCCGGCACCCTGTCGGAGGGGAGGATCACCACCGGGAGCTTCTCCACCCGGATGACTCGAGAGTAGTCTCCCTTGGACCATGAGTCCATGACCAGTAGCTATGTGATGTTCTCCTCCCGTTCTTTTGCTTCACCAATTAGTCCTCGTGAGCTGCCCTACATGATCGAGGCACATATGTAATCCTTATGCTGTTGCTATGATGAATTTGCTGGGATCCGATGGATTATGAGATTATGTTCAGATTGATCTTGAGTAATATATTTGATTCACCTATTTTATATTTATGTTCATAAGTAATTCTTGCATGTTCTCCGTTGTTATTTATTGCTTTGGCCAAGTAATACATAGTGACTCCAAGAGGGAACGTTCTGCTTGATTGTGGGTTCATGCCCCTCGATGACTAGCTTGAGTGACAGAAACATGAGTCTAGGGGATGTGCTATTGCCACAAGGGGGAAAACAACGGTGCTTGTGCCCGCGGGTGCAAGGATTGTTTACTTTACGCAAAGTTCTTTTAATGCAGTTGTCTATTGCTTTGAGTTTACACTATGGGTGGGACTCGCAACTTAATACCAGCGAGATGTTCTGGATAGATATCTCAAGGTGGATGATTAGTAGTAGATATTGATGGATTTCGGTCTACTTACTTTGGCGTACCGCCCATGCTTTGAACCTCAACATTTCTTGCAATGTAGTCAGCATTGGTTTGTGTTCGTGGTCCTGTCAATTGCCCAGCTGTAATTCGTTTACCTCACATAGCTGTTTTATCGTCTTTTGGGAGAGAGACATCACTAGTGAACATCATGTGACTCCGGTCCATATTACCATCATTGTTCACATCCACTATTTACTTTTCGCTATTATTTACTATTGCAAAACATTATCTATCACTACTATCATTGCTTTTAATCCTTTGTGAACTACAAGGGCGGAGGGATTGATAATCTCTCTGTACTCGTTGGGAGCAAAGTTATTTGTATCTGTGTGCAGGTCCACGTTGATTGCTAATTGCGCCGTTAGCAGTTGACACCTACTTGTTGAACCTAGGAGTCTCTGGGGATTCGATCCTTGGCATCTTTGCTAAGGGAAAACACTTCCACCACACTGCATCTTTCACCTTCCACTTGGGGTAACCAACGAGGGGTTAGAGGCCCATCAATACGTGACTGCGTCGAGAAGGGTACGGTGATCTTGGAGTTCATCCGGACTGGTGAGCAGAAGGCGGACATCCCGACGAAGTCACTTGGTTGCGTCCGGTTCCATGATCTGCGCGACAAGGTCGGGATCATCGACACCAAGATCCTTCGACAAGTTTGAGGGGGAGAATGTTCAGTCAAACTTGGTCTAGTAAGGCTGCATGTCGGTAGTAGTAACTTAGCTATGAAGTGAAACAGCTAGTAGATGTGTAGGTCGGCAAGTCGGTAACACTTGCGTGGCTTGTTAGCTAAGTTTGTAGTATAGGTCAGCAGTGACGTGGTTTCTTGGAATGACGTAAGAGCTTAGCTCAACATTGAGACAGTAGGACGGTTCAAACTGCTATATAAGGAGCAGCTTACCACCGGTTGTAATGATTCCACTCCATTCAGCTTGAATACAAGGCAACAAGCCACTCAGCAGCGACGTGGTGTGGGAGGAAGCCCGACGTACGCTTCCTCCGCACCTTTGGCTGCGTCGGGCATGTCAAGACGGCGCGCCCACAGCTTGAATACCGATTATTGGGGGGAGGCCGTGCTCACGGTCGTCTTCATCCTCAACCACTCCTTCACAAGGAGCGTCGACGGCAAGACGCCTTATAAGGCGTGGTATGGGAGGAAGCCCCACGTACGCTTCCTCCGCACCTTTGGCTGCGTCGGGCATGTCAAGACGGCGCGCCCACAGCTAAAGAAGCTCGACGACAGGAGTACCCCAATGATGTTCATGGGCTACGAGATGGGCTCTAAGGCGTATAAGATGTACGACCCCGTCTCAAAGCGCGTCCATGTCTCGCGCGACGTCATCTTCGACGAAGACGCACGATGGACTTGGGAGGCGTCCGGGGAGGACCCGGCAAGCAGTTCCTTCACCGTGGAGTACCCGATGTACTCTACAACCCCGGGATGTGCCACCCCGGGAAGCTCGGGAGGTGTGGATCTGGTAACCACAACCCCGAGAACAACATTCCCGGGTACAGTGTCTCCGCACACCCCGACGTCAAGCAAGGTGGTTCCCAAGAGGCTGTTCGTGACCCCGCCAACAGCAAGGTCGGAGCTGTTCGATGCCGACGATAACGTTGGCTCCCCGCACAGGTTTCGGCGCATGGGGGATCTCCTCGGCGAGGCTGCGGCAACACCGCAATAGCTCGATGACGACGACGTTGATGACGATGAGGTCCTGCATCTGATGGCCGGCAAGGAGCCGACCACGTTTGCGGAGGCCGAACAAGAGGATTGCTGGCGCCATGTGATACGTCCAAAATGTATCTATAATTTATGCTTGCTCCATGCCACTTTTGGGTGATATTGCTATGATATTCATACACTTCCATACACTTTTGATCATATTTGGACTAACCTACTAATCCAGTGCACCCCGGTGCCAGTTTCTGTTTTCGGCTGATTTTGTATTTCAGGTTTTCACGTTACGAGAACTGTCAGGAAAAATCCAGAAAAATTATATAAAAAATCAGCGTTCCGGAACCTACCCTGCGCCCGAAGTACAGCCGGGGGGGCCACCAGGGCTCCAGGCGCCCTGGCGGCGCCCCCCCCCCCCCCTGGGCCGCGCCGGGGGGGCGCCTGGGCCCCCCGAAGCCCGTCTGGTGCCCTCCTTTGGCATATATTTAGAGCGTCCCTCCAAACCCTCGGGACGGGAACTCTTTTTCACGATCTCATCTCTGTTCCGCCGCCGCCGCCGCTTCCAAGATCGGGAGCACCAGGAGAACTCTTCCCGGCACCCTGCCGGGGGGGAGGATCACCACCGGGAGCTTCTCCACCACCATGGACGCCTCCCGGAAGAGTTGTGAGTAGTCTCCCTTGGACCAAGAGTCCATGACCAGTAGCTATGTGATGTTCTCCTCCCGTTCTTGTGCTTCACTAATTAGTCCTCGTGAGCTGCACTGCATGATCGAGGCACATATATATGTAATCCTTATGCTGTTGCTATGATGAGTTTGCTGGGATCCGATGGATTATGAGATTATGTTCAGATTGTGATTGAGTAATATATTTGATCTACCTCTTTTATATTTATGTTCATAAGTAATTCTTGCATGTTCTCCGTTGTTATTTATTGCTTTGTCCAAGTGATACGTAGTGACTCCAAGAGGGAACGTTATGCTTGATTGTGGGTTCATGCCCCTCGATGACTAGCTTGAGTGACAGAAACACGAGTCTAGGGGATGTACTGTTGCCACAAGGGGGAAAACAACGGTGCTTGTGCCCGCGGGTGCAAGGATTGTTTACTTTACGCAAAGTTCTTTTAATGCAGTTGTCTGTTGCTTTGAGTTTACACTATGGGTGGGGCTCGCAACTTAATACCAGCAAGATGTTCTGGATAGATATCTCAAGGTGGATGATTAGTAGTAGATATTGACGGATTTCGGTCTACTTACTTTGGCGTACCGCCCATGCTTTGAACCTCAACCTTTCTTGCAATGTAGTCAGCATTGGTTTGCGTTCGTGGTCCTGTCAATTGCCCAGCTGTAATTCGTTTACCTCACATAGCTGTTTTATCGTCTTTCGGGAGAGAGACATCGCTAGTGAACATCATGAAACTCCGGTCCATATTACCATCATTGATCACATCCTCTATTTACTTTTCGTTATTATTTACTATTGCAAAACATTATCTACCACTACTATCATTTGTGTTTAATCCTTTGTGAACTACAAGGCCGGAGGGATTGACAACCTCTCTGTACTCGTTGGGAGCAAAGTTATTTATATCTGTGTGCAGGTCCACGTTTATTGCTAATATCTGGCGCCGTTAGCAGTTGACACCTACTTGTTGAACCTAGGAGTCTCTGGGGATTCGATCCTTGGCATCTTTGCTAAGGGAAAACACTTCCATAACACTGCATCTTTGACCTTCCACTTGGGGTAACCAACGAGGGGTTAGAGGCCCATCAAGGAGTATTTTCTGGTGCCGTTGCCGGGGACTCCACTCTTCAGGATATGGGAGTTGCATGCTATCTTTTACCTTTGCTTTTTAGGCTTGTTAGTTTACCTTTCAGTTTTTGCTTTAGTATCTTTTATCGAAAATCACAAAAATAGTTATCTTTCTTGCTTGCTACTATGGCTTCTACCAAAAACACTAAATGGGAGGAGTACACCCCTTCTTCCATTACCCCAATTACCACTGTCGGGATCTACAAAAGTAATAAACCTTGTGATTATATTAGTCTTGACGAAGGGTTATGCCCATGGCATGGTCTTCCAGGAAAAGAGTATGAGCCTCAGTTTAAAATTGCTCCTAAGCTTCCCCAAACTTGGGAAGATGTTCAAACTCTTACAATTCAAACAAAGAGGATGACATTACAATTCTGCCCAATAATGATAAAATTGATTTTGATAATTGTAGTATTTCAGAAGTTGTCACTTTTCTACAAGGAATGGCCAAAGATCCCCACACTAGCACGCTTAATCTTGCCTTCACGGAGCATATCACTAATGCTCTCATCAAAGCTAGGGAGGAGAAACTTAGAATAGAAGCCTCCATACCTAGAAAGCTAGAAGATGGTTGGGATCCTATGATTAAAATTAAGATAAACAACTTCTCATGCTATGCTTTATGTGATATTGTAGCTAGTACTTACATTATACCCAAAAGACTATATGATATGCTTAAATTGAAACCTTTTGATTCTTGTTCTTTTGGTGTTCGTCTCGTTGATTCTTCCATAAAGAAACCTTTGGGGAGGATCGACGATGTTCTTATCATTCTTAATGATAATTATGTTCCCGTTGATTTCACTATTATGGATATTTTATGTGATCCTTCATGTCCAATTATTTTGGGACGTCCCTTTTTACGCACCGTTGGTGCTATCATTGACATGAAAGAGGGTAATATAAAATTTCAGTTTCCTCTCAAGAAAGGGATGGAACACTTCCCTCGAAAGAAGATCAAGTTACGTTTGAGTCCGTTGTACGGGCTAGCTATTCTTTTACTCTTGATAAAACTTGATCTATATGCATTATGCCTAGCTTAAAGGCATAAAAGAAAGCGCTTTTGGGAGGCAGCCCACATGAATAAATTTTTATATTTTGCTTTTGTTGTGTCTTGATGTTGTTTACTACAGTAGCATCATCATTGTATCTTAGCTTTTCATATTTGTGCCAAGTATAGCCTCTGATTGCTAGAAAGTTCAAAAGTTGTGAGGTGCTGTCCAGGAAACAGATTCTGTCCTTGGATAGAAAAATTCGTATGAAATCACCAGATCATCTTTTTGGTCTGAATTTTTTCGACTGCGTTCTCTATATAATTGTCTTTCGTGCTTCTGTTCTAAGTGTTTTGATTTGAGTTGCAGAAGTACCCCGAACAAATCATTTACTACCTGCTGTTCTGTTTTTCACAGATTCTGTCATGTTTTGCCTTTCCTTCAGTTTGCAAACCAAGAGCTTGCTTTTTCTTTGCAAAAACCTTTTGGCAATCTTGAGAAACAGTAGAACTTCAAGAATATCTTTATTTCCAGCAAGGAACAATTATTTTATTAAGGGTACTAACCTCGCTAATCAGATTATGATGAGTTATGTATGAAGGGAGTTTTCAAGTGTGCGAGGGAAGATGATAAAAAGATTCAGGAGTGTCAAGCGCTCAAGCTTGGAGATGCCCCCGTGCACCCCCAAGAAATATTCAAGGAGACTCAAGCGTCTAAGCTTGGGGATGCCCCCGTGCATCCCCTTCTCCATCAACATTATCAGTTCGTCTTTCGTTCCGCTATATTTTTATCACTTCATGTGTTATGTGCTATGCTTGGAGCGTCTTGCTTTTAGTTTTCTTTTTAGTTTTTCATAACGAGTCGGAACTCAGCTTTCTTTATGTGGGAGAGAAACACGCTCCACTTCTACCTAGAACATAACATAGAATTTTCATGTCTATCTTTGCTGTGTGTGTTCTTTGTCTTTTAATAGCTACTATCGTGCTCTGCTCTTAGTATTCATGCTTATCTTTTCAAAGAGCTTTTGTTTAGTTGGTTGCTTGAACTCTCTTTAATTACCATGCTCACCTTATTAAGAGAGTTTGCTTCCGTTGCATTGGTTAATAAGTCTATGATAAAGATGCTACGTGCATAATGGCGCTTAGTAGTTCAGGTTTTCTTATGGTTAGTCTCAAATAGCTGGGGGATTCCCAATGTGTTATTGGAGTACCAACATGATTTGTTTGCCTATGATGTGGTATGGTTTAGTAATATCTTCCTTCGAGAATTTATTTTGATTGACTTGGCGTATGCTCACGCATATTTAAGACTGTAAAGAAAGTCTGTCAAGCCTTGATGATCTTTTATTTCTGAGTAGCGATATAACTTCCATGCCTGATTCAATATTGCTTTGTCGCTCTGCATGATTATGACCGTCATTGCTCTCTTAGTTGGTCGCTCCCAGTCTTTTGCTAACCTCCACCTATACTAAGCGGACTGACTGCTTGTGCATCCACATCCTTTTAAACCAGTTATGCCATATGAGTCCACCATATCTACCTATATGTGGTATTTCACCGCCACTCCAAGTAATTTACATGTGCTACCTTTAAAACCTTCAATCTTTGCAATATATAGCTCATGGGAAAGTAGCTTAAAAACTATTGTGGTAAAGAATATGTTGCCTATGTATTTTATTTCTTATAAGTTGCTTGCTGAGCGGTAACCATGTTTCTGGGGACGCCATCAACTGTAACACTTTTGTTGAATATCATGTGAGTTGCTATGCATGTTCGTCTTGTCTGAAGTAAGGGTGATTTGCCGTGGGTTGAATGAGTATGCATATTGTTAGAGAAGAACATTGGGCCGCCAACCAAAGCCATGTATCATGGTGGAAGTTTTAGCTTGGACTTAATCCTCAATCTCTTATGAGAATATGCTTATGCATTAAAGAGGAGTCCATCATCTATTTTCTATGTTGTCCCGGTATGGATGTCCTTAAGTTGAGATCTATCAAAAACGAGAAATCAAATGCGATTTATCTCCTTGGACCTTTGTACAGGTGGCATAGAGGTACCCCTTTGTGACACTTGGTTGAAACATATGTAATGCAATGATAACCCATGGAAAGCCGAGCTAATTAGGACAAGGTGCGAGCACTATTGGTATTCGATGCATGAGGCTTGCAACTTATAGGATGTCTTATGCATGACACATATGAAGTACTACTACCGTTGACAAAATTGCTTCTATGTTTTCAAAATAAAAAGCTATAGCACATAACCATTCTTTTACTTTTATGTTGAGTCTCCATCTTCTTTTAAAAGCACCAACTACTGAGAGCATGACTGTCATTCTGAGTGTAATGTGCATTGTCCCAAAGTAGCATTGTCTTTTGCATGATTGTGATATCGTTTATTTTGAAATCATTGTATCTAGTCATCACTTAAACCTTGAAGGTGCCCCTGCATTTATGTTTTGCTTCACTAAAGGGGGCAAGCTAGATATCACTTTCTCATATTTGCACTTCATGTTCATTGCAAATCTTTTTGATGTTTCAGTTTCATATTGTAAAACTTTCAGTCATTTGTGATTTTCTCATGAGGCAACTTAATTACTATAGAATCATTGTCTCAGTAAGCTTTTGTCATATGACTATAAAAAGTCCTATATGGTTAATAGCATGTCACCACAGAAATTATTCTTGTTATCATTTACCTACTCGAGGACGAGCAGGAATTAAGCTTGGGGATGTTGATACGTCCAAAACGTATCTATAATTTATGCTTGCTCCATGCCACTTTTGGGTGATATTGCTATGATATTCATACACTTCCTTACACTTTTGATCATATTTGGACTAACCTACTAATCCAGTGCACCCCGGTGCCAGTTTCTGTTTTCGGCTGAATTTGTATTTCAGGTTTTCACGTTACGAGAACTGTCAGGAAAAATCCAGAAAAATTATATAAAAAATCAGCGTTCCGGAACCTACCCTGCGCCCGAAGTAGAGACGGGGGGGCCACCAGGGCTCCAGGCGCCCTGGCGGCGCCCCCCCCCCTGGGCCGCGCCGGTGGGGCGCCTGGGCCCCCCGAAGCCCGTCTGGTGCCCCCCTTTGGCATATATTCAGAGCGTCCCTCGAAACCCTTGGGACGGGAACTCTTTTTCGCGATCTCATCTCTGTTCCGCCGCCGCCGCCGCTTCCAAGATCGGGAGCACCAGGAGAACTCTTCCTGGCACCCTGCAGGAGGGGAGGATCACCACCGGGAGCTTCACCACCATGGACGCCTCCCGGATGAGTTGTGAGTAGTCTCCCTTGGACCATGAGTCCATGACCAGTAGCTATGTGATGTTCTCCTCCCGTTCTTGTGCTTCACTAATTAGTCCTCATGAGCTGCCCTACATGATCGAGGCACATATGTAATCCTTATGCTGTTGCTATGATGAGTTTGCTGGGATCCGATGGATTATGAGATTATGTTCAGATTGTGATTGAGTAATATATTTGATCTACCTCTTTTATATTTATGTTCATAAGTAATTCTTGCATGTTCTCCGTTGTTATTTATTGCTTTGGCCAAGTGATACGTAGTGACTCCAAGAGGGAACGTTATGCTTGATTATGGGTTCATGCGCTCGATGACTAGCTTGAGTGACAGAAACATGAGTCTAGGGGATGTACTGTTGCCACAAGGGGGAAAACAACGGTGCTTGTACCCGCGGGTGCAAGGATTGTTTACTTTACGCAAAGTTCTTTTAATGCAGTTGTCTGTTGCTTTGAGTTTACACTATGGGTGGGGCTCGCAACTTAATACCAGCGAGATGTTCTGGATAGATATCTCAAGGTGGATGATTAGTAGTAGATATTGATGGATTTCGGTCTACTTACTTTGGCGTACCGCCCATGCTTTGAACCTAAACCTTTCTTGCAATGTAGTCAGCATTGGTTTGCGTTCGTGGTCCTGTCAATTGCCCAGCTGTAATTCGTTTACCTCACATAGCTGTTTTATCATCTTTTGGGAGAGAGACATCGCTAGTGAACATCATGAGACTCCGGTCCATATTACCATCATTGATCACATCCGCTATTTACTTTTCGTTATTATTTACTATTGCAAAACATTATCTATCACTACTATCATTTGCGTTTAATCCTTTGTGAACTACAAGGCCGGAGGGATTGACAACCTCGTTGGGAGCAAAGTTATTTGTATCTGTGTGCAGGTCCACGTTGATTGCTAATATCTGGCGCCGTTAGCAGTTGACACCTACTTGTTGAACCTAGGAGTCTCTGGGGATTCGATCCTTGGCATCTTTGCTAAGGGAAAACACTTCCACAACACTGCATCTTTCACCTTCCACTTGGGGTAACCAATGAGGGGTTAGAGGCCCATCACCACGCGATGCTGGAGGAGCTGGCGTCGATCAACAACAATGCCACTTGGACACTCACCACACTGCCTACTGGGCATTGATCCATCGGGCTCAAGTGGGTGTTGAAGGTGAAGAAGAACGAGCACTGCACCTTTGTCAAGCACAAGGCGCGCCTCGTCGGAAAGGGGTACGTGCAGTGTGAGGGAGTGGACTTCGAGGAAGTCATCGCTCCGGTGGCAAGGCTGGAGTCCGTGCGGCTCATCCTTGTCGTGGCTGCTCACCACGGGTGGGAGGTACACTACATGGACGTCAAGTCGGCGTTTCTCAATGCCGACCTTAATGAGGATGTGTACGTCTCGCAGCCACCTCGGTTCGTTGCCAAGGGCCACGAGCGGGGCGTGTATCGACTACACAAGGCCTTGTATGGCCTTCGACAAGACCCAAGGGCGTGGAACGCCAAGCTCATTGCAAGCCTCGCATCCCTTGGGTTCTCACACAGCGCTTCTGAGCATGGTGTGTACTCACGTGGCACCGCGAACACGCTACTCAAGGGAGAGATGCATCGTCTCTTCAGCATGAGCGACCTTGGGCTGCTCCGATACTACCTCGGGCTCGAGGTGAACCAGGAGGGTGGTTGCATCACGATCACACAGACGGCCTATGCCACCAAGATGCTCGAGCGAGCAGGCATGAAGGACAGCCATGCCGTGCACGCTCCAATGGAAGCACGAGTGAAGCTCAACAAGGATATCTCTGAGAAGGCGGTGGATGCTACGCTCTACCGCAGCATCATCGGTTGCCTCAGGTACCTCGTACACACCCGACCGGACATTACGTTCGTTGCTGGGTACCTAAGTAGGTTCATGGAAGTCCGGGCAAGTGATCACCTCGCTACCGTCTAGCACCTGCTCCGGTACATCTCGCGTACACTCACGCATGGATGCGTGTATCGCCGTGGCGACGGCGAGAGCTTGGTCGGGTATAGCGACTCCGACCATGCTGGTGATGTGGACTCCCGGAAGATCACCTCGGGCATACTATTCCTTCTTGGGAATAGTCCCATCAGCTGGCAATCGGTGAGGCCGAAGGTTGTCGTCGTATCTTCATGCAAGGCAGATTACATCGCGGCAGCTATAGAGGTCTTTCAAGGCATTTGGCTTGCTCGCCTTCTCGGCGAGATGCTGAATCAGGACACCGTCCCTGCGCTTATCTTCGTCGACAACAAGTCGGCGATTTCCCTCTGCAAGAATTGAGTGCTTCACGACCGTAGCAAGCATATCGATCTGCGTTATCACTTCATACGTGACTGCATCGAGAAGGGTATGGTGATCGTGGAGTTCATCCGGACTGGTGAGCAGAAGGTGGACATCCTGACGAAGTCACTTGGTCGCGACCGGTTCCAGGATCTGCGCGACAAGGTCGGCATCATCGACACCAAGCTCCTTCGACAAGTTTGAGGGGAAGAATGTTGAGTCAAACTTGGTCTAGTAAGGTTGCATGTCAGTAGTAGTAACTTAGCTACGAAGTGAAACAGCTAGCAGCTGTGTAGGTCGGGAAGTCGGTAACAGTTGCGTGGTTTGTTAGCTAAGTTAGTAGTCTAGGTCAGCAGTGACGTGGTGTCTTGGAATGACGTAAGAGCTTAGCTCAACATTGAAACAGTAGGACAGTTTAAACTGCTATATAAGGAGCAGCTTACCACCGGCTGTAATCATTCCACTCCATTCAGCTTGAACGGCAACAAGCCGCTCAGCTACATATATAAAGCTAGTACGAGTAGCTCCATCTCAGTGTATGTGTGTGTGTTCTGCTTGCTTACACTAGTTGTAGTTTAGGTTGTCACTCCACTGCTTGGTTGATCCTCGGACAACTAGCTACTCGTCTGTAGTTCTAGGCTAACAGTTGGCCCCGGCACAACGCCGCTCCCCACCAACGCCCCTCTCCCTCAGCTGCTGACCTCGGCAACGAGATCACCCACACGCCTCAGCTGCCAGAAAATTGCCCGCAGGTTGTTATTTTCTTTATTTTATATCTCTGCATCATGTGAAACATAGCTCGAATTGAGATATAGCACTTGTGTTTTCCCTTTATATCTTACTGTGATGCACTGTATTATTGCAATTTAAATTTTTTTGTTAAAAATTGGTGAACCTTTTTGGTGGTTGAATGACAATTGTGTTAAAAATAGTGGTACTGTTTATTAGATGGCACTCATTTATGACATAATATTCTTAAGTCGATCTGGTTGGGGGAACTGCCTACGAATGCCAGAAAAGAATATTCTGCAGTGTGATGCAAAATTTGAATTACCTAAGTTGTGTGTCATCTCTATTTTTCTTGATTTAGCAAAGCCAAACTAGTGGATACTACTTAGATTTTTAGTAACTAGTTACACCAGCTAGCCTTCTGTTGTTTGTCACTTGAATGCAGAAAAAAATCAAGCATTGGAGACATCCATTTTTTGTCATCGATGAAAACTTCTTTATGTACTTCACATAAATTCTTCTAGTAAAGACACATCTCGATTTATGTTTTGTAATGTAAGGTGAATGATGTCGGAAAATCATATTATATAATTTGAAACTAAGTATCGAATGCATAGTTGAAAATATTCATATAAATCTATGCTTAATGTAAAAGAGCATATGGAAAATTATAAACTGATCTATTTTGTTTTCATTACTACAACTAGCAAAGGCTAATGGATCGAGGTTGGATGAGTAAACCAAGATCAACTACTGATTATAAAGAAGGTGTCGAGCAATTTCTATCTTTTTCCTTCCATGATGTTCCACTCGGTGATAAAATTCTCTGTCCCAATGTAAATTGTGGAAAATAAGGCAACGCAGAATTACGACGAAGTGAATACCCACCTAAGATGTGATGGTATTCTTCAGGGTTATACAAAATGGGTTTGCCATGGAGAAGAGTATGATTCACCGTCATTTGCATTTGCTCCCATGTCAAATAACAACAACAGTTTTCGTATTCCGGGTTTTCCAGTGAATTCTGATGTAGAAGGCAGTAATAGAAGATTGCATGACATTTCTGGGCTCATAAGTGCCATTTTCCCCATAGCTGACAGCTTCCAATCACTATCAAGCGCATATGATGGGGAACTAGATGGTGTTCAGTCTGAATTTGAGGACTTGGAACCTGGTATGGCTGAGAATGTCAATACAACGTCTGTAGATGATGATGCAATGAGAGAACAAGACATATACGCTAGTTTCCTCGAGGAAGCAAACACAAATTTATACCCTGAATGTGCAACATATTCGAGGTTGTCATTTCCTGTCACTTTATATCACATGAAAGTCTTGCATGGATGGTCACAGGAATCATTCACACAGCTACTTGGTGTATTATCGGTTGCATTTCCTCAGATAAACCTACCCAAGAAATATTATGAGGTGAAAAAAATCATACGCGGATTAGGGCTGGGCTATGAGAAAATTCATGCATGCCCAAGGGACTGTATGCTTTATAGAGGCGAAAGAGCTAACCAGGAGTCTTGCCATGTGTGTGGTGCCTCTCGTTGGGTTACCAATGAAAATGAGAAGAAAGATTCGGCAACTGAATCTAAAAAGAAGAAGAAGAAACCAGCCAAGGTGTTGCGATATTTCCCATTGATTCCAAGGCTCCAAAGGTTATTTGCAACCAAGAAGACATCAACTGACATGCGTTGGCATGATGAGGGTCGTACAAAAGATGGTTTGCTGCGATGTCCAGCTGATGGAGAGGCTTAGAAAGATCTTGATGCCAGATATCCTAAATTCGATGAGGATTCCCGTAATGCGCGGCTAGGCGTTGGGTCTGATAGGTTTAATCCTTTTCGACTCAAGAGTGCAAAACATGGTACTTGGCCAGTGATGCTTATTCCATACAACCTACCACCTCGGATCTGCATGAAGCAAACATCTCTAATTTTATCAATGATTATTCCTGGACCAAGTTCCCCTGGCAATGACATTGATGTATATTTGCAGTCGTTGGTGGATGAGCTTCAACAACTTTGGAAGGGTGTGGACACTTTTGACTCATGTACTCAGGAGAACTTTTCTCTTCGAGCTGCACTATTATGGACTTTGAACGATTTTCCAGCATTAGCTTACCTCTATGGGTGGAGCACGAGCAGTAAATATGCTTGCCCGTCTTGTGGCCCTTCCACAAGGTCATATTGTCTAAAGAAGAGTAAGAAATTTTGTTATATGGGTCATCGACGATGGCTACCACAGAATCATGTATTTCAGAGACGAAAGAAGGAGTTTGATAACACCGAAGAGATGGAACTTGCACCTATAACAATGCGTGGTAGCTCAGCTTTGAGAATGTTGCAGGGCAGAGTGTTTGTCTTAGAAAAAAAGGTTATTGTGGCAAAGAAAGGGAAAGGGAAAAAGAAGGGCAAAGACAATGAAAAAGGAACTGAAGGTCCTGAAAAATAGAAGCGTAAAAGAGCGCCTAACAACAAATCAGGTAACGTCGCACGTAAACCTGAAAAGAAGCCTCAAAATTGTTTAAAAAAGAAGTCGGTATTCTTTGATTTGGAATACTGGGAGCACAACAAGTTAAGGCACAATCTAGATGTAATGCATATTGAGAAAAATGTCTTCGAAAATTTAATTGGAACCTTACTGGATATTGATTCTAAAACAAAGGATGGCCTTAATGCACGACTTGACTTAGGAGAAATTGGAATTCGATCTAGCCTTCAACCTCATGAAGGTGATAAGGGTAAAACTGAATTGCCACATGCACCTTTTAATATGTGTAAAGAAAAGAAGGATATCCTTTGTACAGTGGTTAAGAATTGTAGGACACCTGATGGTTGTGCATCAAACTTTTCGAGGTGTGTGAACATGAAAGAATTGACATTGACTGGCCTCAAAAGGCACGCCTGCCATGTTATTCTACAAGACATCCTTCCTGTGGCACTTTTACACTGTTATCCCAGTAAAGATGCCATGATAATAGTTGTTGAGCTGGCTAATTTCTTCAAGAAGCTATGCTCCAAAGTGTTAGATGTCTCTGAGCTTGACAAACTGCAAGAGAGTATTGTGAAGACACTTTGTAATATGGAAAAGGTTTTTCTTCCATCGTTTATAGTGTCATGGTACATTTAATGGTGCATTTAGTTGAAGAAGCTAAACTTGGTGGCCCGGTGCATTACAGGTGGATGTACCCTCTAGAGAGGTATGCTAATTTGATTGATTTGTTATTTTCCATAGTGCATCTAAGTATATGATTCGATTTATTGTCTCCCATTATGCATATAACATTGTTGTTTTATGATGTTCAGATCATTTGATTGGCTAAAGTCACTTGTGAGCAATAGAGCTTATCCTGAAGGTTCTATTGCTGAAGGATATACTATTGAAGAATGCTTGACCTTTTGTTCAAGATTTCTAGAAGGAACCACACGTTTCACAAGAACATCTAGGAACCCTGATCCTTTAGATAATACAAAGGGCATGTACATGTTCGATAGTGCTTGTGAGCCAATTGGAAAGGCTGTCACTATAGGTCGATCAACTTCTAGTTCAAGCACATCGATATGTCTTGCAACACTCTGATGAGCTTGATGATCTCTGTAGGTGTGCTTCAATGTTGTCTCCTATTTCTTTTATTTTTCACAAGTTGGAAAAAATCATGATGTTATTTGTCTTATTATTACAGAGAATTTCCGGACCAAGAGAAGAGGAAACCGGGTAACTTAAATTTGACAGATGATGACAATGAGGATTTGATTGGTAGACACTTTGCTGACTGGTTGGAACAAAAGGTATAATTCACCTTTAGCATGTTCCTTCACTATAGTTCCATGTGAACTCAATGTAACTACTCTTACAAACAGGTTATACTAGATGATGGACCGGATATCACATGAAAGATAAGAGCATTAGCCGCAAAACCAAGCAAATGCGGGGTGCGCTATAGTGGCTATATAATTAATGGTTTCAGATTTCATACTATCAGTCGCGAGACACGACACATGACACAAAATAGTGGTGTTGTGAACCTTGCTGAAAATGGCGTGTCCTATTATGGTCGGTTATCTAACATCTTCGAATTTTCATACAAAGATTACAAGGTGGTCTTCTTTAAATGTGATTGGTATGATGTTCATCACAAGGCTGGTATTATAAGAGATGAGTTTGTATTCACTCATGTGAACTTCTCCCGAAAAATACATACAGGGGAGAAGTTGGAGGATGAACCTTTTGTATTTTCTTCCCAAGTGGACTAGGTCTTCTATATCCAAA
This sequence comes from Secale cereale, assembly GCA_902687465.1. Taxonomy (NCBI): domain Eukaryota; kingdom Viridiplantae; phylum Streptophyta; class Magnoliopsida; order Poales; family Poaceae; genus Secale; species Secale cereale. The sequence goes on from LR738714.1 coordinate 730,668,828, forward strand.
ATTCGAGAAGTGAGAATTGGAATACCATGGTGAAATTCAAACCTCGTGATATTTTTGACATGGGTGGAGAACCATCTTCGGATGAAACAGAGTAGTCTTTGTGTTTTTAGCTTGTTATCTCTAGCTAAGATATAGGTTGGGCAATTGTCATCCATGCTCCCAGGTATAATTACTCCAACATAATTATTCTAGCTGGGTGGATCTTCTTCGGATTGTATGTTACTCTGTGATGAACGAGCCTATGGTCTTTTTTTTAATGTATATGTTCCCTTTTGTTATGATTGAGTTGTATGGCTATCCGCTCTTTGAACAGTTTTTTAACTTTCACTGATAGTACTACTGCTAAATTTTGGAACCTTCTGATGAAGTGTGCTTCAGGTTAATTTGTCCTGATTGGATGCTTCTTTGTGCTAGTTTATAGAAAATGAAAATAGTCTAGTCAATATTTCAATAGTACTAGCAAATATGCCCGTGCGTTGCAACGAGAGAAAAACAATATATATAAGCGGGTCAATGTGTCCCATCTACTCTGGCGTTTGGCTACTGAAACGCCATTGTGTGCCGCATTAGAGAGTCTAGTAAATATTTGGCTTATTTTCTATTATTTGTAGTCAAAATTGTCATAACAAACATCAACCACTTTTGATAATAATTGTGCCTTAGTGGTCTTTCTATTCCACCTTAGGGTATTTTTGATCCAAAGTCTTTTCATTGTAAATTCGAGGGTTGAATCCATATGATTTTTTTCTAGGCGCTTTATTGTATGAGTGAATTAATTCTATTGAAAAAAATTCGACAAATTCTTTTGCACTACATTCCTTAGTAAATTTCATTCCACACTAACCTCTTGGCATTCTAACTAAAGTAGCTCGCTCGCAAATTTAACCCAAAATCAAATGAGCAAATGCCACAGCTGAACCCAAGGAATAAAATTCAAGTTTGTTGTTCACATACTGTAAGAAGATCATGTGCCGGCATTGAACGGAACTAAATTTTGCAGTGCATGCAAGGCATTTCTTTGTTTGTGCATTTGGGAAAGCGAGTCACATGACGGGGCAATGATGGGAGTTGGTCTACATCTGTTAAATAGAACTGAACAACAACAAGACTAAACTATGTATGTTGTGTCTTCCTAAGCATATATGCAGCAAAAAAATGAAATGAACATATTGGGTTCATAAATGTAGGTTTATAGGACAAAAGGTATGCACTTCCTATATTCCAAGTAGACCAGGTAGAAAGTTCCTTAGATAGCTTATCTTATTTCACAATTGATACAGTGACAAGGTCATCTCATCCCCATGCAAACAAATATTCTTTTGGTATGTACATGATGATAGTCTCATGTGAAAGTACATTAAGCTTACCTAGAGACCATAATAACCTGTGAACTGTAAATGACCCTTAAGCAAATACATGCATGTAGTGGTAGAATTGTATGATAGACACACACATCCTTGTATAATTGTTCTCTGCATGCATGCATGCATATATATTGTTCTGAGTGTTGATGGTCCGCTAGAAATCCTTACCTGAACATGTATTCTGATGGTCATGAGGAAATCCCTTGTTGCTGCAGAAATTGTCATGCAAAATTCAGAATGGGGCACCTCCTCACCAACACGCGGGCGCGGGACAATCAAAAACGGACTACTCTTCAACAGCGGCCGTGCGTCAAGACGTTGCCGCGGCCGGCGGAACCAGCTTTTTGGAACCGCAACCCTCTAACTACCTCTCCTCTCACTCGAACGGAGGTGAAAGAAGAAGAAAAGTGGACACAAGATTTTCCGACCGGCGCACGAACGCCGCCACGGGCGCACGAACGCCCTAATCCTTTTCTTCCTTACAGTGGCTACATGGCTACACACGGCTCATTTACAAGCAATACACAGGGGCTTCTTTTATACCCGACTGCACACACGCACGCACGCACCGGCCACTACCACATGAGCCGGCCATTAACCAACTAGCAAACTAGTCTACATGCACGTCCATATCCATGATGACCGGCTGCTTTCACAGCTTGTGCGGCTAACTAACTTATCCATGCATGACTAGATAATCAAGTAGCAGCACTAACTACTTCTATCTACATGCACACTCAACCGTCCACGACCGCACAAGCTGCGCCATGATCCACATGCAGCGCCCAACTACTCGGTCCACCCAGCTGCTCCACACGGACGACTCGGCGATCACCATGTGCATGGCTTATTGCCAACACAGCTCCTCTTCGATGGCGGTCATATACAAATCCTATCACTGCATGAGTGCGTACTTACTGTGCATACATATACGTGAGTTTGCTAGCTGTGTATGAAATCCACGTACGATATGTAGTGTGCATACTCTGCCTTCTTTCTCTCCTCTTCTCCCTCTCACGTCTCTCTCTCTTTTTCTCTATACAGAGAGCTTGAACCTGCCGGCGCCGCTGGCCCTCGCAAGCTCCTCGTCGACCTCCTACATCGACTTAAGCCTCCCTCACTACTAGGAAAAGGGCTACTAATGGCGCACCGTTTTTGCCCATTAATGGCGCACTACTGGTGCGCCATTAGTAGCACGCCATTAGTATTTTTTACTAATGGCGCACCTCTGGTGCGCCATTAGTATCTGGTATACTAATGACGCACCACTGGTGCGCCATTAGTATAGTGCACGGTGCGCCATTAGTATGCCTCCCAGGGGGCCATGTATACCCAGGTGCTTTGGCATTCTAATGGCGCACTACATAGAAGTGCGCCATTAGTAAAAAAAATTCAAAAAAAAATTCAAATTTTTTTTTCAAATTTTTTTTATATTTTTTTCTTAATCTCAGGTCATTATGGCTTAATATGGGGTCAATTTGGTTAATCTCAAGTCAAATCGCACTCTGTGGTCAAACTTCCCATAAGGTCACCCATCCTCACACTACTCCAGCCCGAGCACGCCAAACTTCGTAGTTCTATCCAACCCCAGCACCAGCTCACTTCACAGGCACTTGTTGATATATCTATCATATCAATCCTATTAACCCTTCTTGATGTCTACTACTCCCTCTGTTCCGTATTATTTGTCGCCGGGGGGTTTCTCCGACCAGGTGAAACTGAGGGAAAAGACCAAACTACACCCAATTTGAAAATTCTATAGTCGCTCGGGGATCGTCGTCTTCCTCCGCCAGGCAACGCTCGTCCGCTGCAGCCCCGCCGGTCGCAGATCCCCTGCTGGCCGCCTTCCTCCGCTCCAATCAAGATCCCTCGCTGGTCCTAGGTCCGTCCCCGCCGTATGCGCCTCCCTCGTCGTCCGCCACAGCCTCCAGCAGCCCGCCGCCCGCGACTCCTGCCTGTCCCGCGCCCGTGCTCCTTCCCGCACCGACCAGCATCAGCAGCCCAACTCGGCGCCCTCCTGCCTCAGCATCCCAGCGCCTCCATCCACCAGAGCAGCCAGTTGCCCTTGTTGGCGAGCAGAGTCTTCCTGGTACTCCTGCTGCAGTTTGTGGTGCTGGTTTGTTCCTGATGTTCCTTCCAGAGTCAGTTCCTGCAATTCGAGTTTGTGGTGCTCTTGCTCGCCAGTGTGCTCCAATTAGCTTGAAATTGGAGACGCAGTAGGCTATTCAGAGTGCAATCACAAATCCCAGAGCTCCAGTTGTCAAATCCCAAAGCCCCAATTGGCTTGCCTTCTTCTCTACACTTCAGAGAAGAGTTTGTGGTCTGTTTCTGTTCCTCCCTTGTGCTCCTGCAACCTGGTTCTGTACCCTGGTGCTCCTGTCAACAGTCATCAACAACCTTAAGAGTCATCAACAGTCTGCTGCCAAATCTGCAGTTAAGAAGCTCAAATGGGTCAATTGTGTGAACATCAACAACAGTAAGATCATTAGTGACAGCAGCGACAACACGATCATTAGTGAGCAATAGAAAGATCATCGGCAATCTGCCAACAGTCATCAAAAGTTTAAGACCTTAAGACAGCAAGCAAGATCATTAGTGAGCAACAGAAAGATCATCCGCAGTCTACCAATAGTCATCGGCTTCTTAACTTCACTTGGACCAAATCTGCAGAGTCATCAACAGTCCGCCAACAGTCGTCAACAGTGTAAGGCCTTAAGAGTCGTCAACAGTCTGCTGCCAAATCTGCAGTTAAGAAGCTCAAATGGGTCAATTGTGTGAACATCAACAACAGCAAGATCATTAGTGACAGCAGCGACAGCAAGATCATTAGTGAGCAGCAGAAAGATCATCAGTGAGCAATATCAATAGCAAGATCATTAGTCAACAACAACAAAACCATTAACCAGTTAGAATCTCTGGTGTTGGAGTATACAAGATCATTAGGTAAGCTACTCGTTTTCTACTCCAAATTCATTGTTCTAACTATTGTTGTCACGGTGTCAACACTAAGAGTGATTTGAAAGTAAATTAGGAGTGACTTTATGGACTAAGTTCCCTATGACAAAAAAAATCTGAAGTTACATTAGTTATTTAGTGGAGTATTTTGATTGATTTGGTCAAGTTATTCAGAAGTGATGTTTTAATTATCCGAAAGCAGCACAAATGTTCAGTTAAAGCAAAATTTGATTATGTAGATGGAGTGATGTTTTACCTAATCTTTAGTTAACTGTAGCTACAAACACTGCAAGCTACTGATCAGCACTTTGCTTATATGCACCCAGCACTTTGCTGAATTTATATGCACCTAGGTGCACAAAAATTCAGTTAAGTGCTTTTAAATGCACTTTGCTGAATTTTTATGCACCTATGCTTTTAAATGCACTTTGCTGTTTTGCCGAATTAATATGCATAAAAATACAGAAAAGTGCTTTTTTAAAGCACTTTGCTGAATTTATATGCACCTATGTGCATAAAAATCCAGTCAAGTGCTTTTTAAAGTATTTTGCTTAATTAATATGCACCTATGTTTTCTGAATTTATATGCATCTAGGTGCATAAAAATTCAGTTAAGTGAATAATCTTCTTCTTCTTCTTCTACTTCTACTTCTTCTTCTTCAACTTGTACTTCATCTTACAGATTCATATCTTCAGGAGACAATGGATCTCCCAGACCTCAACTTCACTCCACCTGCAGAAGATGTGGATGAAATGGATGAAGATGCAGAAAATGAAATGGAAGGACATGTGGGAGATGAAATGGAAGGAGATGCAGGACAGGGAATGGAAGGAGGTGAAATTGTTCAAAATCCAGGTACATTTACAGTTGATCATTCCATCATTTCATCACTTGATCATTCCATCACTTCATCACTTGATCATTTCATTTAATCATTTCTTTGTTGTATGTCTTGGTGCAGGTGTTGTGCAAGTTGCTAGGAAAAATAAAACCCTCAATGACCAGGAAAAATTTGCTGCTTATGTAGCATTGCATACACTGTGTATGAGTAGAGGAGGCATTTTTTTGAAAACTGATAGGCAAGACATTGCAAATTTTTTTGGAGTGGGTGTTTGGAATATACAAAGAATTTGGAGGAAAGCAATGTTGCAAATTCAAGAAGGTAAGGAGGTGGATGTTTCCAGTCAGAGAAAAGGAAATTGTGGAAGAAAGCGTAAGGACATTAACCTAGAAAAAATCCTAACAATCCCATTAAATAGAAGGTCTACTATTAGGTCACTAGCCTGGCAACTGGGCTGCAGCCCTACCACACTACATAGAAAATTCATGCTGAATTTGATAAGGAGGCATACAAACTGTGTGAAGCCAGCTCTAAAGGAAAAGAATAAGAAGGATAGAATGCAATTTTGTTTGTCAATGCTTGATGAGGCAACAACATCAACTGCAAGGCCTAAGTTCAAGACAATGCATAATGTTGTCCACATTGATGAGAAGTGGTTTAACATGACAAAGAAGAATAAGACATATTATCTGCTGGATGGGGAGGAAGAGCCTACGAGGGCTATACATGGCAATTGTATTGGCAAGGTGATGTTCTTAACGGCCGTTGCTAGGCCAAGGTGGGACAGTGAAGGAAATGTGACGTTCTCTGGGAAAATCGGTATCTGGCCATTCGTGAAAGAAGTTCCTGCTCAAAGAAGAAGCGACAACAGGCCCAAAGGTACAATAGAGACAAAATCAATAAAGGTCGACAGAAAAGTGATGAGGGAGTTCCTGATAGAGAAGGTCTTGCCATCGATACAAGCTATTTGGCCCGAAAGTGATGCTGGACAGACTATCTACATTCAGCAGGATAATGCTAAGCCTCATATCTTGCCAGATGACCCAGAATTTCTAGCAGCCGTTGCAAAAACTGGACTTGACATCAGAATAATACAACAACCCGCCAACAGTCCTGATTTGAATGTGCTTGACCTTGGGTTTTTCAACTCACTACAATCCCTGACAGATTGTCTGAGTCCTAAAACACTACAAGACCTTATTAAGGGTGTTTTGGAGGAATTTGAAGGCTATGAGGTTTACAAGCTCAACAGAATTTTCCTAACTCTGCAGACATGCATGGTCGAGATCCTGAACCATGCAGGGGGCAATGGGTATAAAATACCCCATGTGAACAAAGAAAGGCTTGAGGGTCTTGGGCAGCTACCTCCAAGATTATCATGCCCTCAAGAGGTTTACGCAAATGCCCTACACAACCTACGGCTAATGGAGAGGGTTCAGTGATGAGGCTTGTTCAGTTGCTTGTGATGAGGCTTGTGATGCTTGTGATGAGGCTTGTTCAGTTGCTTGTGATGATGCTTTGTGCTACTTGTGATGAGGCTTGTTCAGTTGCTTGTGATGAGGCTTGTTCAGTTGCTTGTGATGATGCTCTGTGCTACTTATGATGAGGCTTGTTCAGTTGCTTGTGATGATGCTCTGTGCTACTTGTGATGAGGCTTGTTCAGTTGCTTGTGATGATGCTATGTGCTACTTGTGATGGGGCTTGTGATGCTTGTGATGAGACTTGTTCAGTTGCTTGTGATGATACTCTGCGCTACTTGTGATGAGGCTTGTTCAGTTGCTTGTGATGATGCTATGTGCTACTTGTGATGAGGCTTGTTCAGTTGCTTGTGATGAGGCTTGTGATGCTTGTGATGAGACTTGTTCAATTGCTTGTGATGATGCTCTGTGCTACTTGTGATGAGGCTATGCTGCTTGTCATGTCTGTAATAATTCATATCTACTTGTGATGAGGCTGTCCATTTGTGTTTTTACTACTCCATACTCCATTGATCTTTTCATTCCATACTCCATTTGTATGTGTATATATCTACTTCTCCATTTGTATGTGTATGGAGTATATGTACTTTTACTCCATTTGTATGATCATTCTTTGATAGGAGAGTGTCAAGGTGGCAACGGGGACGGGGATGACTCCACCATCCCCGCCCCGATCCCCGCCAATCCCCGTGAAGCTTCGCGGGGACAAAATGCCCCCCATCCCCGTTAATAGCGGGTACCCTGTACCCGTCGAGTATCCATGGGGATTTCAAAGCTGACTGAGATAGGTGAGATTGGCGAAGACATGGTTGTTGGGAGAGGTGGAGAAAAATAATTGTGTGAAATATCTACTCCATGGAGTACGAATTGTTGGGAGTAGGTATTAATCTATATGTTCTGCATTTATAGTACGAATGACATAGTTTTTGGGTATCCATGGAGTCCCCACGGGGGGATTTTATACCCATCCCCGCCCCGCGAGACTAACGGGTACCCACCAAACAGTACCCATGGGGATAATTTGCCACCCATCCCCGCTCCATGACGGGTAAATCCCCGCGGGTACCCATCCCCACGGGGAATATTGCCATCTTGAGGAGAGTGGTAGGATAGGAGAAAACCATTTGTATGATCATTTTAGTTTAATTAACTAAAAGTGTTTCATTTAATTATTTAAGAGAAGAGATGAGAAAGAGAAAGAGAAGAGAGCAAGAATTTTATAGGCCTACAGAATAGCTTCAGGCTGGAGCACTCCACTAGACTTCAGATAGTTTCAGGCTGGTTGGAGTACACTGGTTATAATTAAACAAAAACATTTTCTTTAATTAATTAAAGGGAAGGTTTCAGTTTAATTAATAAAAGGAAAGAAGAGACAAGAAGAGAGAAGAAGAGAAACTTCCTACTCCTACTAATCCTACTCCTAATACTAATTCTAAAAAACCTGCATTAAAAGGAGTATTTTGGCACTGCATGAAAATGAGTATTTTGGCCTCAACTGCTGAATACACAAATCTCTACAACAAGCTACTCCAAGCAGTACTACACCAACTAATGTCCATTTGTCCATCAACAGTTTGGAGTATTGGATTACTGCACCAAGTCAAATTTAAACTACTGGAGTAGTTCAAGATACTGAATCTTGGTTTTAACCGAACAATATTTATACTCTCCTTTCATTTAAATACATAGCAAAAGATTCATTTAAATACACAGTACTGAGAAAAATTCATCTAGTTCTACTAGAGTAAAAAGGTTTCATTTAACTTAAAAGATTCAGAGATGAGCAAGCAGGAACAACTTAACTGGATTTTTTTACTCCAATAATACTGGTACACTTGCTACTCAGTACTGTACTTCATGTGCAAAAGTAACAGTAGCTAGTGATGCTACTCCAAAAATGCATGCACTCCACTGCAAGCACATAATCTTTGATTCAAGTAATAGTGTATGATGAATTTGATTATTCAGACTTAAGTTGCTTCAAGTGATGTCACTAGTTTCAGTTAACTGGAGTACTACAGCAAATGGAGTACCTAATCTGATCCAGTTAAAGTCTCCAAATGGAGTACTACAGCTGCGGCACTTGCTACACCAAAACAGCTACTGATCAAGTACCCCAGTTGACCAAGCAGCAGTAGAAAGACTATAAGTGATTAAATTCAGTCAAGTACAACTACAAGTGTTTAAGCTCCAGTTGATGAAACAGAGCCTCGTCAAAGTACTACTTCAAGTGTTAAAATTCAGTCAAGTATACTACTGCAAGTATTTAATTAAAAGAAAAGTGCTTCATGATTCTCTTGGTGTCAGGCTACAACGCCCAGTTGTGGAACAGGAAGAAATACTGCAGGTTGTGTATACATGTGCTTTTGTATTTGAATGTGTATACAGATTCTCTTTGTTTGTGTACTCGCCGGGTGTTGCTTCTGTATTTGAACAGGAAGACATATTCGCTGCAAGAACTACTGCAGAAGCTACTGATAGAGGACCAGATTGCAGAGTACTCGGCGCTGAGTGAGTGAGGGGCTCACCGTGGCAGGTCTTGGCGTACGTACAACTCGCCGCCGCGGGGACTCAGAGACTGAGTATGCAGACCGCGAGCAGCGGTCGCCGAGGAGGCCCCAACCGAGCTCGGCGTCGCCCTCCTGCTCCAGATGCTCGTCCCACCACCGGTGGCGCCTGCCCACCTCGGCCTCCCGCGCCACTCTGCTTGGAGGCTCCAGCGCCGCTCCGCTGCCCCGACTCGACAGATCCGCCGCTCCGCTGCTCCGCCGCTGCTCCACATCCACGCCCCCTTAGCCCGTATCCAGCTCTGGCGCCGCTACACATCCACACCTCCGTCGCAGAGAAGCTCGCCGCTGACGCAAAAAGATCCAAAATTTTTAACCTACGGGATGTGAGTGAAGGCGGGGTGGTGGGTAGAAAGGGGCGGTGGAACAGGCTAGCGACGGGAAGAGGAAGAGGCCGGCGACGAGGAGAGAGGGAAGGCGGCGACGGAGAGGAGAGGCCGGCCAGGCCGGCCACCGAGAGGAGAGGGAGAGGCGACGAGGGAAGGGGATTCCAGCGAGCGAGTGAGTGGTGTAGCGACGGAGAGCGAGTGAGCGGTGCGAGCGAGTGGATCAGGTGGAGGGGTAAATTTGGAAACTGAGAAATTATTGTAGCGTTACAGAATTTGTACTGGGTTGCCCAGCGACAAATAAAACGGAACAGAGGGAGTAGTTTGTTAATGTTCATGAGTATGATGAAATTTTGAAAATATATTTCAAACTTCCCGGTCATATTACGTATCATATTTTGGAAAAAAAATTAAATTTTTTTTTCGAAAATTTTATAAATTTTTTTTTGTGTTACTAGTGGCGCACCTAGCAAAAGGTGCGCCACTAGTAAGTTTAAATTTTTTGAATTTTTTTGCCTGTAGATCTTAAAAGCCCCGTAACTTTTTTTCCGTTAGGTTTATGGGGATTTTGAAAATGTTTAACGGGGTTCCCCAATTCGGATGTAACTTTTCGAGTAGATGATTTTTCATATAAAAAACCTTTTAATCCGAGTTCGTATGCAAAAGTTATGCCCGTTTTACTAAATTCCAGAGATATTTTACAAATAAAGTCAAAATTCATATTTGTAAATTTTCACAAAAAGTAGACCACATATCACATGGGAAACTTATTTTCTTTTATTTTTTTGACATTTACATCATTTTCTTTTATTTATTTTTGAATTGGAAAAGGCGGTCCACCGGGGGGGGTGCAGTAATGGCCAAGTTACTAATGGCGCACCGTGGGAGTGGTGCGCCATTAGTATGCCAACTACTAATGGCGCACCACTCCCACGGTGCGCCATTAGTACTTTTGAAAAAAATTAAAAAATTAAAAATAAACAAAATAGCTCAAAAAATTACTAATGACGCACCGTGGGAGTGGTACGCCATTAGTAAGTTGAACTACTAATGGCACACCACTCCCACGGTGCGGCATTTGTATTTTTTGAAAAAAAAAATAAAAACAATAAAAACAAAAATTGAAAAAAAAATTACTAATGGCGCACCGTGGGAGTGGTGCGCCATTAGTAAGTTTAACTACTAATGGTGCAGCACTCCCACGGTGCGCCATTAGTATTTTTTGAAAATAAAATAATAAAAACAAAAAAACAAAATTTGAAAAAAAAATACTAATGGCGCACCGTGGATGTGGTGCGCAATTAGTAGTTTAACTACTAATGGCGCACTATCCACTGGAGCGCCATTAGTAGTTTTGAAAAAAAAATGAAAAAAAAAATTTGTTACTAATGGCGCACCACGTCAACGATGCGCCATTAGTTTGGATACTAATGGCGCACCAACACATGGTGCGCCATTAGTATATACTAATGGCGCATCGCTTGTCTGGTGCGCCATTAGTGTCAATTCCATCTATAGCCCTTTTCCTAGTAGTGCTTCCTGCCCATCCTCTGGCCCGGACAGCATGCCCCGCCCACGCCCATCATGTTACCCGACGCCTCACCGAACCACTGTGCCCGACCGCTGCCTGCATGCCCCTGTAGCCGGCTGCCTTACATGCAACCGCGCATCGCCGTACGCGTCCACCAGCGAGCCTTCCGTCTCCCGCTCACCTGCCTGCAGCCGGCGGACCATGGTGCCTCTGTCATCCGCTGGCTCTCTACCCCACCTCCAACTCCGACGCTGTTAGATGAATAAGCCGCGGCGGCCTGGGCGCGTCGTGTGTGTGTGTGTGTAGTATGTCTGGCAGTAGTCTGGCACTCTGGCCTAGTCCAAGCATGGTCCGACGTGCATGTAGTTGGCTAGCGGGTTGTTAGTGCGTGCGTGGGTTAGCTGGTTAGTGGCCGGTGTGTGTGCGTGCGTGCGTTGGTCAGTTCGCGATGGAGCCGGAGGGTGACCGCGTCAAGGACTGTTGGGTGGCCGCATCGTCTGCGTACGATCGCTACGGTAGCGCGAGGCAGGAACGGCGTGGGGCGCGGGGCGTGGGCAACTGCGTGCGTACGAGCGCGTGTATAAAGCTTGGCGTCTGTGTATCGCTATTGAGAAGCTGAGTACGTGCTCAGGAAAGAAAAGGACGCCTTTCGAGCGGCGGGTGGCGTACGTGCGCCAGGAAAATACTTGTGTCTTTGTCCTTCTTCCTTCCCCTTCCTTCTTCTTCCTCCAGTGATCTAGTTCAGAGAGAGAGAAAGGTGCAGTGAGAGAGAGAAGTAGAGCTAGGGCATAGCCACGGCAACAACAGACGCCTCCATTGCCTCTTTTCCTCCACTCCCACAACGAAGGCCGGCCTCAGCCCGGTGCGGCCCAACCGGTGCACGCAGCAGGCAGCCACGGAGGAGCCCGAGCTCCTCGCATGGACCCCTATCGCAGTTCGTCGGATTAAGCAAATGAGTACCGACCCTTCTCTGGTTTTCCTCCTCCCCTCTCTGTTCATCTCCCTCCTGTTGGGGAACGTAGTATTTTAAAATTTTCCGACGATCACGCAAGATCTATCTACGAGATGCATAGCAATGAGAGGGGAGAGTGTGTCTATGTACCCTCGTAGACCGAAAGCGGAAGCGTCAAGTGACGCGGTTGATGTAGTCGAACTTCTTCGCGATCCAACCGCTCAAGCACCGAACGTACGGCACCTCCGCGTTCAGCACACGTTCAGTTTGATGATGTCCCACAAGCACTTGATCCAGTTGAGCTTCACGGGAGAGTTTCGTCAGCACGACGGCTTGGTGACAGATATGATAAAGTTACCGGCGTAGGGCTTCGCCTAAGTACTGCAGCGGTATGACCGAGGTGTGTTTCTGTTGAGGGGGCACCGCACACGGCTAAAACAATTCAACTTGTGTGTCCTTAGGGTGACCCCCTCCCCACGTATATAAAGGAGGGAGGGGAGGCCAGCCGGCCTCTCTAGGCGCGCCAAAGGGAGGAGGAATCCTCCTCCTAGTAGGAGTAGGACTCCTCCTTTCCTAGTCCTACTAGGAGGGGAAGGAAGGACAGGGGCAGGAGAAGGAAAGAGGGGGCGCAGCACCTCCCCTAGTCCAATTCGGAGTAGGCCCTTGAGGCGCGCGGCTAGCCCTTGTGGCTTCTCCTCTTTTTCCCTTAAAGCCTACTAAGGCCCATATGTACTCCCGTATTCCCGTAACTCCTCCGGTACTCTGAAAAATACCCGGATTGCTCGGAACCTTTCCGATGTCCGAATATAGTCGTCCAATATATCGATCTTTACGGCTCGACCATTTCGAGACTCCTCGTCATGTCCCTGATCTCATCCGGCACTCCAAACTACCTTCGGTACATCAAAACACATAAACTCATAATACCGATCGTCACCAAACGTTAAGCGTGCGGACCCTACGGGTTCGAAAACTATGTAAACATGACCGAGACTCATCTCCGGGCAATAACCAATAGCGGAACCTGGATGCTCTTATTGGCTCCTACATATTCTACGAAGATCTTTATCGGTCAAACTGCATAACAACATATCTTGTTCCCTTTGTCATCGGTATGTTACTTAACCGAGATTCGATCGTCGGTATCACCATACCTAGTTAATCTCGTTACCGGCAAGTCTCTTTACTCGTTATGTAATACATCATCTCGTGACTAACTCATTAGTCATTTGTTTGTAAGGCTTATTATGATATGTATTACCGAGATGGCCCAGAGATACCTCTTCGACACTTGGAGTGACAAATCCTATTCTCGATCTATGCCAACACCACAAACACCTTCGGAGACACCTGTAGAGCATATTTATAATCACCCAGTTACGTTGTGACGTTTGATAGCACACAAGGTGTTCCTTCGGTATTCGGGAGTTGCATAATCTCATAGTCATAGGAACAAGCATAAGTCGTGAAGAAAGCAATAGCAGTAAAACTAAGCTAACGGATGGGTCATAGTGCTAAGCTAACGGATGGGTCTTGCCCATCACATCATTCTCCTAATGATGTGACCCCGTTGATCAAATGACAACTCATGTCTATGGCTAGGAAACAAAACTATCTTTGATCAATGAGCTAGTCTAGTAGAGGCATACTAGGGACACTCTGTTTTGTCTATGTATTCACACATGTACTAAGTTTCCAGTTAATACAATTCTAGCATGAATAATAAACATTTATCATGACATAAGGAAATAAATAATAACTTTATTATTGCCTCTAGGGCATATTTCCTTCAGTCTCCCACTTGCACTAGAGCCAATAATCGAGATCACATCACCATGTGACTAACACTAATAGTTCACATCATCATGTGACTAACACACATAGTTCTCATCGCCATGCGACCAATACCCAAAGGGTTTACTAGACTCAACAATCTAGTTCACATCGCCATGTGATTAACACCCAAAGAGTACTAAGGTGTGATCATGTTTTGCTGCGTGAAAGAAGTTTAGTCAGCGGATCTGTTACATTCAGATCCGTATGTATTTTTGCAAATTTCTATGTCTACAATGCTCTGCATGGAGCTACTCTAGCTAATTGCTCCCACTTCCAATATGCATCCAAATTGATACTTAGAGTCATCTGGATTAGTGTAAAGCTTGCATCGGCGTAACTTTTTACGATGAACTCTTTATCACCTCCATAATCGAGAAAATATTTCCTTAGTCATCCAGTAACTAAGGATAATTTTGACCGCTGTCCAGTGATCTACTCCTAGATCACTATTGTACCTCCTTGCCAAACTCAATGCAAGATACATAACAGGTTTGGTACACAACATGACATACTTTATAGAACCTATGGCTGAGGCATAGGGAATGACTTTCATTCTCTCTCTATCTTCTGTCGAAGTCGGGTTTTTAGTCTTACTCAACTTCATATCTTTTAACTCAGGCAAGAATTCCTTCTTTGAGTGATCCATTTTGAACTACTTCAAAATTTGTCAAGGTATGTACTCATTGAAAAAACTTATCAAGCGTCTCGATCTATCTCTATAGATCTTGATGCTCAATATGTAAGCAGCTTCACCGAGGTCTTTCTTTGAAAAACTCCTTTCAAACACTCCTTTATGCTTTCACATATACTCATCAGAAAGGTTGTAGTGCTCCCACTCACTTTCTTGTAAATACAGGCTTCACCTCAAGTCTGTATAAATATATATGCTTTGATCAACTTATTAAAGCGTATATTCCAACTCCGAGATGCTTGCACCAGTCCATAGATGGATTGCTGGAGCTTGCATACTTTGTTAGCTCCTTTTGGATTGACAAAACCTTATGGTTTTATCATATACAACTCTTCTTTGAGATATCCATTTAGGAATGCAGTTTTGACATCCATTTGCCAGATTTCATAAACATAAAATGCGGAAATTGCTAACATGATTCAGACAGACTTAAGCATCGCTACAGGTGAGAAAGTCACATCGTAGTCAACTCCTTGAACTTGTCGAAACCCTTTCGCAACAAGTCCAGCTTTTTAAACAGTAACATTACCATCTCTGTCGGTCTTCCTCTTGAAGATCCATTTATTTTCGATGCCTTGTCGATCATCGAGCAAGTCAACCAAAGTCCACACTTTGTTCTCATACATGGATCCCATCTCAGATTTCATGGCCTCAAGCCTTTTTGCTTCCTCATAGTTCGTAGGTTCATCATGGTCTAGTAACATGACTTCCAGAACTGGGTTGCCGTACCACTCTGGTGCGGAATGTACTATGGTTGATCTACGACGTTCAGCAGAAACTTGATCTGAAGTTTCATGATCATCATCATTAGCTTCCTCACTAATTGGTGTAGGAATCACCGGAACTAGTTTATGTGATGTTCCCCTTTCCAATTCGGGAGAAGGTAGAGTTACATCATCAAGTTCAACTTTCCTCCCACTCACTTCTTTCGAGAGAAACTCCTTCTCTAGAAAGGATCCATTCTTAGCAACGAATATCTTGCCTTCGGATCTGTGATAGAAGGTGTACCTGATACGTCCAAAACGTATCTGTAATTTCTGCTTGCTCCATGCCTCTTTTGTGTGATATGGCTATGATATTTATGCACTTCCATACACTTTTGATCATATTTGGACTAACCTATTAACTCAGTGCACCACAGTGCCAGATCTTGTTTTCTGCTATTTTTCTATTTCAGGTTTCCCCCATATTAAAAGTGCCCTAAAAAATCTGGGAAAAATACAAGAAAAATCAGCGTATCGGGAGCTTCAAGAAAAACAAAAGCAGGGCCAGAGGGGAGCCTGGGGTGGCCCAGGCGGCCACCCGGCGCGGCCCCACCCCTGGCCGTGCCAGGGGGGCGCCTGGGGCCCCACCTCCGCCTCTTGTGACCCCCTTTTGCATATATATTGCTCGCGTCCCGAAACCCTCGAAGACGGAACCCTTTTTTACGATCTCGTCTCTGTTCCGCCGTCGCCGCGCTCCCAAGATCGGGAGCATCAGGAGAACTCTTCCCGGCACCCTGCCGGAGGGGAGAACCACCACCTGGAGCTTCTTCACCACCATGGACGCTTCCCGGATGAGTTGTGAGTAGTCCCCCTTGGACCATGTGTCCATGACCAGTAGCTATGTGTTGTTCTCCTCCCCTATTTGTTCTTCATGGATTAGACCTCGTGAGCTGCCCTACATGATCGAGGCACATATGTAATCTTTATGCTGTTGCTCTGCTGAGTTTGCTGGGATCCGATGGATTATGAGATTATGTTCAGATTGTGTGTGAGTAATATATTTGATTCACCTCTTTTATATTTATGTTCTTGACTAATTCTTGCATGTTCTCCGTTGCTGTTTACTGCTTTGGCCGAGTAGTAGGTAGTAACTCCAAGAGGGAACGTTATGCTTGATTGTGGGTTCATGCCCCTCGATGACTAGTTTGAGTGACAGAAACATGAGTCTAGGGGATGTGTTGTTGCCACAAGGGGGAAAACAACGGTGCTTGTACTTGCGGGTGCAAGGATTGTTTACTTTACGCAAAGTTCTTTTAATGCAGTTGTCTGTTGCTTTGAGTTTACACTATGGGTGGGACTCGCAACTTAATACCAGCGAGATGTTCTGGATAGATATCTCAAGGTGGATGATTAGTAGTAGATGCAGATGGATTTCGGTCTACTTGCCTTGGCGTACCGCCCATGCTTTTAAGCCTCTACCTTTCTTTACAGCATAGTTAGCATTGGTTTACGCACATAATCCTGTCAATTGCCCAGCTGTAATTTGTTTACCTCGCTTAGCTATTTTATCGTCTTTTGGGAGAGAGACATCACTAGTGAACATCATGGGACCCCGGTCCATATTACCATCACTGATCACACCCGCTATTTACTTCCTGTTCTTGTTTCCTAGTTGCAGTCATACCTATCACTATTACCTCTTGCGTTTGATCCTTTGTAAACAGCAAGGCCGGAGGGATTGACAACCTCTCTGTACTCGTTGTGAGCAAAGTTATTTGTATCTGTGTGCAGGTCCTGTCAATCGCTAAGTTGGCGCCGTTAGCGTTGACACCTATAGGGGAGTTGCACGCTATCTTTTATCTTTGCTTTTTAGTCTTGTTAGTTTACCTTTTAGTTTTTGCTTTAGTTTCCCTTACCAAAAATCACAAAAATAGTTATCTTGCTTGATGCTGCTATGGGTTCCACCGAGAACACCAAGTTGTGTGACTTCACTAGTCATAACAACAATGACTTTATCTGCACGCCTATTACTACACCTGCCACTTCAGCACCTTCTTATGAAATTAAACCTGCTTTGCTGAACCTAGTTATGAAAGATCAATTCTCCGGTGCTGGAGATGATGCTGCTTTGCACTTAAATAATTTTGTTGAGCTCTGTGATATGCAAAAGTACCGAGAAATAGATGGTAATATTGTTAAGCTTAAGCTTTTTCCTTTCTCCTTGAGAGGAGGAGCTAAAATCTGGTTTCAATCCTTGCCTAGGAGTATTATAGATTCTTGGAACAAGTGCAAGGATGCCTTTATTGGGAAGTACTATCCCCCTGCTAAAATTATCCAACTAAGGAGTAAAATAATGAATTTTAAACAATTGGATAATGAACACGTTGCCCAAGCTTGGGAACGCATGAAATCTCTTGTCGAGAACTGCCCTACTCATGGTTTGACTACTTGGATGGTTATCCAAACTTTTTATGCAGGCTTGAACTTTACCTCGCGGAACTTGTTAGATTCGGCCGCAGGAGGAACCTTTATGTCAACTACACTTGGTGCTGCCACGAAACTTCTCGATGAGATGATGACCAATTATTCCCAATGGCACACCGAACGCGCTCCAACAGGTAGGAAGGTAAACTTTGTCGAGGAGATTTCCTCCCTAAATCAAAAAGTTGACTTGATCATGTCTCTACTTTCCAAGCAATCTTTTATTGATCCTCATGATGTTCCTTTAAATTCTTTGATTGCTCAAGATCAAGTAGATGTGAACTTTATCTCTAGAAACAATTTCAATAACAATGCTTATAGGAGTAATTTTGGTAGCAACCCTAGACCATTCCCCTCTAATTCCTATGGGAACAAGAATGCTTATCCTAGCACCAAGAACTTTACTTCTGAACTAGAGATTATGCTTAAAGATTTCATCACTACCCAAAAAGCCTTCAATAAGAGTGTAGAAGAAAAACTAGACAAACTAGATAATCTCTCTTCGAAGGTAGACAATTTAGCCCATGAGGTAGAGTTGCTTAAAATTAGAACTTCTCCTCTTGAGGAGAGGCAGACCACTCCTATGAATGCTATTCAAGTGCAAATTAATGAAAACATTAGGATGATGGCTAAACTTAAAGAGGGATGGGCTAGAAAAAAGGAGGAAGAAGATAGAATTAAGAGCCTTCCTACCAACCACACTGTTGCTACTATCCAAGTTGTTGAGGATATCCAAACTCTTAGCACCCAATGCACTCCTAGTCCCATTGGACCTATTAATGGTGATGCTATGACCTCAACCGTAGAAGAAACTCCTATGACCATAGAAGCTACCAAACAAGTGAGCCTAAAGAACACCACTACCACTTTACTTGATAGTAGTGACCTTGATTTTGATAATTGCACCCTTTCTGAAGTTATTAGTTTTCTTCATAAGATGTCTAGAGATACCCACACTAGCACACTTAACCTTGCCTTCACGGAGCATATCACTAATGCTCTCATCAAAGCTAGGGAGGAGAAGCTTAGGGTAGAAGCCTCCATACCTAGGAAGTTAGAAGATGGTTGGATCCTATGATTAAAATTAAGTTGAATAACTTCTCTTGCTATGCTTTATGTGATATTGGAGCTAGTACCTCCGTTATGCCCAAAAGAATATGATATGTTTAAATTGAAATCCTTTGATCCTTGTTCTTTTGGTGTTCGTCTTGTTGATTCTTCCGTAAAGAAACCTTTGGGGAAGATCGACGATGTTCTTATCATTGTCAATGACAATTATGTTCCCGTTGATTTTACTATTATGGATATTGAATGTGAACCTTCATGTCCAATTATTTTGGGAAATCCTTTTCTTCGCACCGTTGGTGCTATCATTGACATGAAAGAGGGGAATATAAAATTCCAATTCCCTCTCAAGAAAGGGATGAAACACTTCCCTAGAAAGAAGATTAAGTTACCTTTTGAGTCCGTTACACGGGCTAGCTATTTTTTACTCTTGATAAAACTTGATCTTCTCCTTTTTGCATTATGCCTAGCTTAAAGGCATAAAAGAAAGCGCTTTTGGGAGGCAGCCCACAACGAATAAATTTTTATTTTGCTTTTGTTGTGTCTTGATGTTTGTTACTACAGTAGCATCATCATTGTATCTTTTCTTTTCAGCTTTGTGCCAAGTTTAGCCTCTGATTGCAAGAAAGTTCAAAAGTTGTGACGTGCAGTCCAGAAAACAGATTCTGTCCTTGGACAGAAAAATTCGTATAAAATCACTAGATCATCTTTTTGATCTGAATTTTTTTGACAGCGTGCTCTATACAATTGGCTTTCGGGTGTATGTTCTGAGTTTTTTGATTTGAGTTGCAGAAGTGCCCCGAAAAAATTATTTACTACCTGCTGGTCTGTTTTTCACAGATTATGTCCTGTTTTGACTTTTCTTCGTTTTGCAAACCTTGAGCTTGTTTTTTCTTTGCAAAAACCTTTTGGCAATCTTGCGAAATAGTAGCTCTTCGAGATTATCTTTATTTCCAGCAAGGAAAAGTTATTTTATTGTATGTACTAACCTCGCTAATCAGATTATGATGAGTTATGTATGAAGGGAGTTTTCAAGTGTGCGAGGGAAGATGATAAAAAGATTCAGGAGGGTCAAACGCTCAAGATTGGGGATGCCCCCGTGCACCCCCAAGAAATATTCGAGAAGACTCAAGCGTCTAAGCTTGGGGATGCCCCCGTGCATCCCCTTCTCCATCAACAATTATCAGTTCGTCTTTTGTTCCACAATATTTTAATCACTTCATGCGTTATGTGCTATGCTTGGAGCGTCTTGCTCTTAGTTTCCTTTTTAGTTTTCTTTAGCTTTGCTTGCTGTTCATAACAAGTTAGAACCCAGCTTTCTTTTTGTGGGACAGAAACACGCTCCACTTCAACCTAGAACACAACATAGGATTTTCATGCTTATCTTTGTTGTGTGTGTTTTTTGTCTTTCCATAGCTACTGTCATGTTTAGCTCTTAGTTTTCATGATTTTATTTTTAAAGAGCTTTTGTTTAGTTGGTTGTTGAACTCTCTTGAGTTTTCATGTTTATCTTGTTAAGAGAGTTTGTCTGTTGCACTGAGTTGTGTGTCTTAACTTAAAGTAGGTAATTGAGGTTGCTATTTAATTTTAGTAGTAACTTGCAATGGTTTTGAGGTATTGCCATGAGTAATGTCTGAACTTTTGGTGTCAAGAGCTTTAGCCTATTAGTGATAGATGTCGTATTTTGGGCAATCCGTGTTTATTTTCGAAAACCTACAAAATAGTTGAGAACTTTAGCTACTAAATGGATCACTAATCTTTGGAGGGATCGAATATTAGAGTACACTCACGTACCATGGGTCGAGGATGCGCAAGGGTAACCAAACCCCCATACACACCTCCTCGGGGTACTTGTCTCTTTGAGAACCTCCTAATTAGATTGAGATTTACCGATAATAAGTGCATGAGTTCTTTGGACTAATGTGAGTATTCGAAAGTTGACACTTCCACCTAACCATATTTTTCTAGCCTCTTCGGTACCGTGCATTGCCCTTTCTCACCTCGATAGTTGGCGCATACTTCGCCGGTGCATCCAAATCCTTGGCACGATACGCTCTGTCATCATAAGCCTCATTATATCCTTCCTCAAAACAGCCACCATACCTACCTATTAAGGCATTTCCATAGCCTTTCTGAGATACATTGCCATGCAACATCCATCTTCTCATGACTTGATCTTCATGTCATACATGCTTTTTGCTTGATCGATGAGCCGCATGCTAGTTGGGCCTTGCCCTAATCATTACTACATGACGCGCTAGTATCATTGCATATCCTGCTACACTGGCAGAGGCATACATTGGCATACATCCTGATAGTTTCATTTTCTTTATGTTGAGTACTTTTGTAAAGTGTGAAAGATATTCTATACTTCTTGTAATACATAGAGTGTTGCCCCTAAAGTGAGGGAAAGATCCCAAAGAGGACAAATCAAAAGATCCCAAAGAGGACAAAATCAAAAGATCCCAAAGAGGAAAAATGAGAGATAAATAGAAAGAGCCATTGAGGCCACAAAAAATAATAAAAAATAAAAAAAAAAGAGAGAAGGGGGCACACTACTATTTATTTTGTGAGATCCACACTCGTACTCCATCTTATACCTTGTACTCCATAGAGATTATCATTCATGCATATAGCTATGTGGGGACCTTTACACTATAGAACTTGGCTTGTATATTCCAATGATGAGCCTCCTCAAAAGAGCTCTAGGTCTTCTTGACCAAGCAAGTTGGATGCACCCCCACTATTTCCATTGGAGAGCTTACCTTAGCTCATATGTGCATCCGTTGCATGGCAATCCCTACTCCTCACATCATATCTATCATTTGTCTTTCTCTCGCCGATGATTGTCCTCATTGATGTGAGCCTTTCACACCTTTTTTGTCTTCCCCCCTCTATCATTTTTCTCTCTTTGCCATCCTAAGTGTCAACTTTCTTGCTTACGCTCATCCATTGCATGAGTGCTCAAAATATCGAAAGGGAGTGGATCATTTTGACTTGTACCTGGCTGACGGTCTGGGAATGACTCAAGATAAGATTCCAAAGAAGACCAAGTGTGAAACTTTAGTAGATTAAGTTCTCAACAATACAAAAACTATGTTTTACTCTCTCATATATCCCTATCCCCTTTCTTGCACGCAAACATCATTTGGAGACATTCGAGTCACGGATAGCGAGAGCTCTTGCACCTTTATGTTCTTATGTTACATGTTACAATGCTAATATAGACTCTTGCTTGTTATGACTTGAATTGAATTACATGCCTTGATTGCTTTACTTAAAATTTCTTATATGGTTGGTAGCATGTCACCACAGAAATTATGCTTGTTATCATTTACCTACTCGAGGACGAGCAGGAATTAAGCTTGGGGATGTTGATATGTCCAAAACGTATCTATAATTTCTGCTTGCTCCATGCCTCTTTTGTGTGATATTGCTATGATATTAATGCACTTCCATACACTTTTGATCATATTTGGACTAACCTATTAACTCAGTGCACCACAGTGCCAGTTCCTATTTTCCGCTGTTTTTCTATTTCAGGTTTCCCCCATATTAAAAGTGCCCTAAAAATTCCGGGAAAAATACAGGAAAAATCAGCGTACCGGGAGCTCCAAGAAAAACCAAAGCAGGGCCAGAGGGGAGCCTGGGGTGGCCCAGGCGGCCACCCGGTGCGGCCCCACCCCTGGCTGCGCCAGAGGGGCGCCTGGGGCCCCACCTCCGCCTCTAGTGACCCCCTTTTGCATATATATTGCTCGCATCCCGAAACCCTCGAAGACGGAACCCTTTTTTATGATCTCGTCTCTGTTCCGCCGCCGCCGCGCTCCCAAGATCGGGAGCATCAGGAGAACTCTTCCCGGCACCCTGTCGGAGGGGAGAACCACCACCGGGAGCTTCTCCACCACCATGGACGCTTCCCGGATGAGTTGTGAGTAGTCCCCCTTGGACCATGGGTCCATGACCAGTAGCTATGTGATGTTCTCCTCCCCTCTTTGTTCTTCATGGATTAGACCTCGTGAGCTGCCCTACATGATCGAGGCACATATGTAATCTTTATGCTGTTGCTCTGCTGAGTTTGCTGGGATCCGATGGATTATGAGATTATGTTCAGATTGTGTGTGAGTAATATATTTGATTCACCTCTTTTATATTTATGTTCTTGAGTAATTATTGCATGTTCTCCGTTGCTGTTTATTGCTTTGGCCGAGTAGTAGGTAGTAACTCCAAGAGGGAACGTTATGCTTGATTGTGGGTTCATGCCCCTCGATGACTAGTTTGAGTGACAGAAACATGAGTCTAGGGGATGTGCTGCTGCCACAAGGGGGAAAACAATGGTGCTTGTACTTGCGGGTGCAAGGATTGTTTACTTTACGCAAAGTTCTTTTAATGCAGATGTCTGTTGCTTTGAGTTTACACTATGGGTGGGACTCGCAACTTAATACCAGCGAGATGTTCTGGATAGATATCTCAAGGTGGATGATTAGTAGTAGATGCAGATGGGTTTCGGTCTACTTGCCTTGGCGTACCACCCATGCTTTTGAGCCTCTACCTTTCTTTACAGCATAGTTAGCATTGGTTTGCGCACATAATCCTGTCAATTGCCCAGCTGTAATTTGTTTACCTCGCTTAGCTGTTTTATCGTCTTTTGGGAGAGAGACATCACTAGTGAACATCATGGGACCCCGGTCCATATTACCATCACTGATCATACCCGCTATTTACTTCCTGTTCTTATTTCCTAGTTGCAGTCATACCTATCACTATTACCTCTTGCGTTTGATCCTTTGTAAACAGCAAGGCCGGAGGGATTGACAACCTCTCTGTACTCGTTGGGAGCGAAGTTATTTGTATCTGTGTGCAAGTACTGTCAACCGCTAAGTTGGTGCCGTTAGCGTTGACACCTGCTTGTTGGCCCTCGGAGTCTCACGGGATTCGATCCTTGGTATCTTGCCAAGGGAAACTTGTCGTTACGCTACATCTCAAACCTTGCACTTGGGGTAACCAACGAGGGGCGAGAAGCCATCAGTACCCAATAGTCTCTTTTAGGTATCCTATGAGACACATTTCTCCGACTCGGGTTCGAGCTTATCAGGTTGAAGTTTTTTCACATAAGCCACGAGCATGGCGTGTGTCGACTACACAAGGCCTTCTATGGCCTTCGGCAAGCCCCAAGGGCGTGGAACGCCAAGCTCGATTCAAGCCTCGCATCCCTTGGGTTCTCACGCAGCGCTTCTGAGCATGGTGTGTACTCGCGTGGCACCGCGAACACGCTGCTCATCATCGGCATCTACGCCGACGACCTAGTCATCGCCGGGGCAGAGCCTGAAGAGGTTCAATGTTTCAATGGAGAGATGCATCGTCTCTTCAGCATGAGCGACCTTGGGCTGCTCCGGTACTACCTCGGGCTGGAGGTGAACTAGGAGGGTGGTCGCATCACGATCACGCAGACGGCATACGCCACCAAGATGCTCGAGCGAGCAGGCATGAAGGTGTGCCATGCCGTGCACGCTCCAATGGAAGCACGACTGAAGCTCAGCAAGGATAGCTCTGAGAAGGCGGTGGATGCTACGCTCTACCGCAGCATCATCGGGAGCCTCAGGTACCTCGTACACACCCGATCGGACATCACGTTCGTTGTTGGGTACCTGAGTAAATTCATGGAAGCCCCGGCAAGCGATCACCTCGCTGCCGTCAAGCACCTGCTCCGGTACATCGCGGGTATGATACGTCCAAAACATATCTATAATTTCTGCTTGCTCCATGCTTCTTTTGTGTGATATTGCTATGATATTTATGCACTTCCATACACTTTTGATCATATTTGGACTAACCTATTAACTCAGTGCACCACAGTTCCAGTTCCTGTTTTCTGCTGTTTTTCTATTTCAGATTTCCCCCATATTAAAAGTGCTCCAAAAATTCCGGGAAAAATACTGAAAAAATCAGCGTACAGGAAGCTTCGAGAAAAACCAAAGTGGGGCCAGAGGCGGCCCCACCACTGGCCGCCCAGGGGGGCGCCTGGGGCCCCCTCTCCGCCTCTGGTGACCCCCCTTCGCATATATTTATCTCCCGTCGCGAAAACCCTGATTCCAGAACCCTTTTCTCCAGAAGCAATTCCGATCTCCGCCGCCATCGCCACCAAGTTTCGGGGGACCAGAATTCCTGTGCCGGCATCCTGCCGGGACGGGGAAGTGCCCCCGGATTCATCTCCATCGACGTTGCTTCCTCCCTCCATGATGCGGGAGTAGTTCCTCCTCGGGGCTGAGGTTTCTCCCAGTAGCTATGTGGTCAATTCTCTCTCCCATGATGTGATCTTCGTTGTGATCATAGGCTATGATAATCTAGGGTGATCCCATGATATTTACCCTTCCTCTATGTATTGGATTGATGTACTCACTTGTCTTTATCTAGTATAATCCCCGAGACCAAGGTGACAGCGGTCTATTGGACATGGATTAGAAGAATATTTTCATGAGTAATTTCCTCTTTTGTGTGTTGATTGAAGATTGAGAGTCTCTTGCTGCTTGTCTTTGACTATCCTTGAGATATGTTGTGGTGATTGTGGTACTCTCTTTGGATGGCCGCGGTGACACTGGGAAATCCATAGATTGAGAACTACGAACTTTGAGGTGTGCTTTTGTAGCCCTACATAATTCTCGTCCTCTCTTGACCACAAAGGAATGACCTCCGGGTGCGTCTCCGTTGCATGTTTTATGGGAAATATTGTTAGAGATATGCCCTCGAGGCAATAATAAAAGCATTATTATTATATCTCCCTGTTCATGATAATTGTCTGTTATTCATGCTTGAATTGTATTGTACGGAAACAACGATACACGTGTGAATACACAGACCACAATGAGTCCCTGGTAGGCCTCTAGTAGCCAGCTCGTTGATCAACAGATGGTCACGATTTCCTGACCATGGACATGAGATGTCGGTGATAACGGGATCACATCATTAGGAGAATGTTGTGATGGACAAGACCCAAACTTGAGCATAACACGAGATCGTATAGTTCGTAATGCATAATCTTTTCAGTGTCAAGTATTTATTCCTTAGACCATGAGGTTGTACAACTCCCGGATACCGTAGGAGTGCTTTGGGTGTGCCAACCGTCACAACATAACTGGGTGGCTATAAATGTACGCATCGGGTATCTCCGAAAGTGTCTGTTGAGTTGGTACGAACCGAGACTGGGATGTTGTCACTCCGTATGACGGAGAGGTACCTCTGGGCCCACTCGGTAATACATCATCATAATGAGCTCAATGCGACTAAGTGGTTAGTCACGGGATGATGGATTACGGATCGAGTAAAGAGACTTGCCATAACGAGATTGAACAAGGTATCGGGAATACCGACGATCGAATCTCGGGCAAGTACCGTACCGATGGACAAAGGGAATAACATACGGGATTGAGTGAATCCTTGACACGGTGGTTCATCCGATGAAGATCATCGAGGAACACGTGGGAACCAACATGGGTATCCAGATCCCGCTGTTGGTTATTGACCGGAGAGTGGTCTCGGTCATGTCTACGTGTCTCCCGAACCCGTAGGGTCTACACACTTAAGGTTCGGTAACGCTAGGGTCGTAGAGATTAATGCATGTGGAAACCCGAAAGTTGTTCGGAGTCCCGGATGAGATCCCGGACGTCACGAGGAGTTCCGGAATGGTCCGGAGGTAAAGATTGATATATGGGAAGTCCAGTTTCGGCCAACGGGTGATCTCCGGGGGTCACCGGGAGCATCCCGGGACCACCGGAGGTGCCCCGGGGGTCCACCGGGTGGGGCCACCCATCCCGGTCTGGCCCCTAGGCCGCGAGGGGATGTGTCCAGCCCTCAGGGCTGGCGCACCACCAAGGGAGGCCCACCTCCCCTGCGCCTAGGGATAAACCCTAAGGGGAGGGGGGGCCACCACTTGCCTTGGGGGAGGGGGACTCCTCCCTGGCCGCCGCCCCCCTGGCCCCCTATATATATGTGGGGGGTGGGAGAGGGCAGCCGCACCTCAGCCCTGGCGCCTCTCCCCCTCCCGTCACAACTCCCAACTCCTCCGCAGGGCATCCCGGCGAAGCCCTGCTGCGATCTCCACTGCATCCGTCATCACGCCGTCGTGCTGCCGGATCTCTGACGACTTCTCCTCCCCCCTTGCTGGATCAAGAATGAGGTGACGTTGCTGCACCGTACGTGTGTTGAACGCGGAGGTGCCGTCCGTTCGGCGCTAGATCATCGGTGACGAAGAACGTGAAGAGTACGACTACTTCATCCTCGCTTCGTTGAAAGCTTCCGCACGCAATCTTCATAACGGTATGTAGATGCACTCTCAGTTACTCGTTGCTAGATGTCTCCATAGATGGATCTTGGTGAAGACATAGAATTTTTTTGAATTATGCTACGTTCCCCAACAGTGGCATCTGAGCCTAGGTTTTATGCGTAGCATCTTGGCACGAGTAGAACACAAAGCAGTTGTGGGCGTATGATCTTGTTCAACTTTCTTAATGTTACTAGTCAATCTTGGTTCGACGGTATTGTGGGATGAAGCGGCCCGGACCGACCTTACACGTACGCTTACGTGAGACTGGTTCCACCGACAGACATGCACTAGATGCATAAGGTGGCTGGCGGGTGTCTGTCTCTCCTACTTAAGTCGGATCGGATTCGATGAAAAGGGTCCTTATGAAGGGTAAATAGAAGTTAACAAATCACGTTGTGGTTTTGGCGTAGGTAAGAAACGTTCTTGCTAGAAATCCTAGAGACCACATAAAACTTGCAACAACAATTAGAGGACGTCTAACTTGTTTTTGCAGCATGTGTTTTGTGACGTGGTATGGCCAAGAACGAAGATGTGATGAATGATATATGTGATGTATGAGATTGATCATGTTTTTGTAATAGGGAATCATGACTTGCATGTCGATGAACTTGACAACCGGCAGGAGCCATAGGAGTTGTCTTTATTATTGTATGACCTGCGTGTCACTGAATAACGCCATGTAATTACTTTACTTCATTGCTAAACGTTAGCTATAGTAGTAGAAGTAATAGTTGGCGTGACGACTTCCTCAAGACACGATGATGGAGATCATGATGATGAAGATCATGGTGTCGAGCCGGTGACAAGATGATCATGGTGCCCCGAAGATGGAGATCCAAGGAGCTAGATGATATTGGCCATATCATGTCACTATAATTGATTGCATGTGATGTTTATCATGTTTTTGCATCTTGTTTACTTAGAACGACGGTAGTAAATAAGATAATCTCTCACTAAAATTTCAAGTAATGTGTTTCCCCTAACTGTGCACCGTTGCTAAAGCTCGTTGTTCCGAAGCACCACGTGATGATCGGGTGTGATAGGTTCTAACGTTCACATACAACGGGTGTAAGACAGATTTACACACGCGATACACTTAGGGTTCACTTGACGAGCCTAGCATGTACAAACATGGCCTCGGAACACGGAAGACCGAAAGGTCGAACACGAGTCGTATAGAAGATACGATCAACATGAAGATGTTCATCGTTTTTGACTAGTCCGTCTCACGTGATGATCGGACACGGACTACTCGATTCGGATCGTGTATCACTTAAGATGACTAGAGAGATGTCATTCTGAGTGGGAGTTCATTATAATTTGATTAAGATGAACTTAATTATCATGAACTTAGTCTAAATTCTTTACAATATCTCTTGTAGATCAAATGGCCCATGCTCAGGTTTCCCTCAACTTCAACGCGTTCCTAGAGAAAACCAAGCTGAAAGACGATGGTAGCAACTATACGGATTGGGTCCGTAACCTGAGGATTATCCTCATAGCTGCCAAGAGAACTTATGTCCTAGAAGCACCGCTAGCTGATGCACCCGCTCTCCCGGCGACCCAAGACGTTATGAACGCCTGGCAGTCGTGTAGTGATGATTACTCCCTGGTTCAGTGCGGCATGCTTTACAGTTTAGAATCGGGGCTCCAAAAACGTTTTGAGCACCATGGAGCAAATGAGATGTTCGAAGAGCTGAAAATGGTTTTCCAAGCTCATGCCCGAGTCGAGAGATATGATGTCTCCGACGCATTCTACAGCTGTAAGATGGAGAAGAACAGTTCTGTCAGTGAGCACATCCTCAAGATTTCAGGATTGCACAACCGCTTGTCTCAGCTGGGAATGAATCTCCCAGATGAAGCGGTCGTTGACAGAATCCTCCAGTCGCTCCCACCAAGCTTCAAGAGCTTCGTGCTGAACTTCAATATGCAGGGGATGGAGAAGTCCATTCCCGAGGTGTATTCGATGCTGAAATCAGCGGAAGTTGACATCAAGAAAGAACATCAAGTGTTGATGGTCAATAAAACCACTAAGTTCAAGAAAGGCAAGGGAAAAAAGAACTTCAAGAAGGACGGCAAGCAAGTTGCCGCGCCTGGCAAGCCTGTTGCCGGGAAGAAGCCAATGTATGGACCCAAGCCAGAGACTGAGTGCTTTTATTGCAAGGGAACGGGTCACTGGAAGCGGAACTGCCCCAAATACTTAGCAGACAAGAGGGACGGCAACGTCAAAGGTATATATGATATACATGTTATTGATGTGTACCTTACCAGCACTCGTAGTAGCTCCTGGGTATTCGATACCGGTGCAGTTGCTCACATTTGTAACTCAAAACAGGAGCTGCGGAATAAACGGAGACTGGCGAAGGATGAGGTGACGATGCGCGTCGGGAATGGTTCCAAGGTCCATGTGATCGCCGTCGGCACGCTACCTCTACATTTACCCTCGGGATTAGTTTTAAACCTCAATAATTGTTATTTAGTACCAGCTTTGAGCATGAATATTGTTTCTGGATCTCGTCTTATGCGAGATGGATATTCTTTCAAATCGGAGAATAATGGTTGTTCTATTTATTTGAGAGATATGTTTTATGGTCATGCCCCGCTGGTCAATGGTTTATTTTTGATGAATCTCGAACGTAGTGATACACATATTCATAGTGTAGATGCCAAAAGATGTAAAGTTGATAATGATAGTCCCACATACTTGTGGCATTGCCGACTTGGTCATATTGGTGTCAAACGTATGAAGAAGCTCCATTCAGATGGACTACTAGAGTCTCTTGATTATGAATCATTTGACACGTGCGAACCATGCCTCTTGGGCAAGATGACCAAGACTCCGTTCTCCGGAACAATGGAGCGAGCAACCAACTTACTGGAAATCATACATACTGATGTGTGCAGTCCAATGAGTGTTGAGGCTCGCGGAGGCTACCGTTATGTTCTCACCCTCACGGATGACTTGAGTAGATACGGGTATATCTATTTGATGAAACACAAGTCTGAGACCTTTGAAAAGTTCAAGGAATTTCAGAATGAGGTTGAGAATCAACGTGACAGAAAAATAAAGTTCTTGCGATCGGATCGTGGGGGTGAATATTTAAGTCATGAATTTGGCACACACCTTAGAAGCTGTGGAATTGTTTCACAATTGACACCGCCCGGAACACCTCAACGTAACGGTGTGTCCGAACGTTGAAATCGTACTCTGTTGGACATTGTGCGATCTATGATGTCCCTCACCGATTTACCGCTATCTTTTTGGGGTTATGCTTTAGAGACTGCCGCATTCACTTTAAATAGGGCTCCGTCGAAATCCGTTGAGACGACTCCATATGAACTTTGGTTTGGCAAGAAACCGAAGCTGTCTTTTCTGAAAGTTTGGGGTTGCGATGCTTATGTCAAGAAACTTCAACCTGAAAAGCTCGAACCCAAATCGGAGAAATGCGTCTTCATAGGATACCCAAAGGAAACTATTGGGTACACCTTCTACCACAGATCCGAAGGCAAAGTCTTTGTTGCCAAGAATGGATGCTTTCTGGAGAAAGAGTTTCTCTCGAAAGAAGTGAGTGGGAGGAAAGTAGAACTTGATGAGGTGATAGGTACCACTCCTGTACCGGAAAGTAGCGCAACGCAGGAAACTGTTCCTGAGGTGCCTGCACCGACAAGGGAGGAAGATAATGATAATGATCATGAAGATACAGATCAAGTTACTAATGAACTTCGAAGGTCCATAAGGGTACGTTCCGCACCAGAGTGGTACGGCAACCCTGTACTGGAAATCATGTTGTTAGATAACGGTGAACCTTCGAACTATGAAGAAGCGATGGCGGGCCCAGATTCCATTAAATGGCTTGGAGCCATGAAATCCGAGATAGAATCCATGTATGAAAACAAAGTATGGACTTTGGTGGACTTGCCTGATGATAGGCACGCCATAGAAAATAAATGGATATTTAAGAAGAAGACAGACGCGGATGGTAATGTGACCATCTATAAAGCTCGGTTTGTCGCAAAGGGTTATCGACAAGTTCAAGGGATTGACTACGACGAGACTTTCTCTCCCGTAGCGATGCTGAAGTCAGTCAGAATCATGTTAGCTATTGCCGCATTCTATGATTATGAGATATGGCAAATGGACGTCAAAATAGCATTCCTTAATGGCTTCCTCAAGGAAGAGTTGTATATGATGCAACCGGAAGGTTTTGTCGATCCAGAGAACGCTAACAAGGTATGCAAGCTCCAGCGCTCGATTTACGGGCTGGTGCAAGCATCTCGGAGTTGGAATATTCGCTTTGATGAGGTGATCAAAGCGTTTGGCTTTATACAGACTTATGGAGAAGCATGTATTTACAAGAAAGTGAGTGGGAGCTCTGTAGCATTTCTCATATTATATGTGGATGACATATTGCTGATGGGAAATGATATAGAATTCTTGGAAAATGTAAAGGCCTACTTGAATAAAAGGTTTTCAATGAAGGACCTTGGAGAAGCTGCTTACATATTAGGCATCAAAATCTATAGAGATAGATCGAGACGCCTCATTGGTCTTTCACAAAGTACATACCTTGACAAGATATTGAAGAAGTTCAGTATGGATCAGTCAAAGAAAGGATTCTTGCCTATTTTGCAAGGTATGAGATTGAGTAAGACTCAGTCGCCGACCACGGCAGAAGATAGAGAAAAGATGAGTGTCATTCCCTATGCCTCGGCAATAGGTTCTATCATGTATGCCATACTGTGTACCAGACCTGATGTGAACCTTGCCATAAGTTTGGTAGGGAGGTACCAAAGTGATCCCGGTACGGAACACTGGACAGCGGTCAAGAACATCCTGAAGTACCTGAAAAGGACTAAGGATATGTTTCTCGTTTATGGAGGTGACGAAGAGCTCGTCGTAAAGGGTTACGTCGATGCTAGCTTCGACACAGATCTGGATGACTCTAAGTCACAAACCGGATACGTGTATATTTTGAATGGAGGGGCAGTCAGCTGGTGCAGTTGCAAGCAAAGCGTGGTGGCAGCATCTACATGTGAAGCGGAGTACATAGCTGCTTCTGAAGCAGCGCAGGAAGGAGTCTGGATGAAGGAGTTCATCACCGACCTAGGAGTCATTCCAAGCGCGTCAAGCCCGATGACTCTCTTTTGTGACAACACTGGTGCTATTGCTATTACCAAGGAGCCCAGGTTTCACAAGAAGACCAAGCACATCAAGCGCCATTTCAACTCCATCCGGAATTATGTTCAGGATGGAGACATAGATATTTGTAAAGTGCATACGGATCTGAATGTAGCAGACCCGTTGACTAAACCTCTTTCACGGGCAAAACATGATCAACACCAGAACTCTATGTGTGTCCGATTCATCACAATGTAACTAGATTATTGACTCTAGTGCAAGTGGGAGACTGTTGGAGATATGCCCTAGAGGCAATAATAAAAGCGTTATTATTATATCTCCCTGTTCATGATAATTGTCTGTTATTCATGCTTGAATTGTATTGTACGGAAACAACGATACATGTGTGAATACACAGACCACAATGAGTCCCTGGTAGGCCTCTAGTAGCCAGCTCGTTGATCAACAGATGGTCACGGTTTCCTGACCATGGACATGAGATGTCGGTGATAACGGGATCACATCATTAGGAGAATGCTGTGATGGACAAGACCCAAACTTGAGCATAACACGAGATCGTATAGTTCGTAATGCATAATCTTTTCTGTGTCAAGTATTTATTCCTTAGACCATGAGGTTGTACAACTCCCGGATACCGTAGGAGTGCTTTGGGTGTGCCAACCGTCACAACGTAACTGGGTGGCTATAAAGGTACGCATCGGGTATCTCCGAAAGTGTCTGTTGAGTTGGTATGAACCGAGACTGGGATGTTGTCACTCCGTATGACGGAGAGGTACCTCTGGGCCCACTCGGTAATACATCATCATAATGAGCTCAATGTGACTAAGTGGTTAGTCATGGGATGATGGATTACGGATCGAGTAAAGAGACTTGCCATAACGAGATTGAACAAGGTATCGGGAATACCGACGATCGAATCTCGGGCAAGTACCGTACCGATGGACAAAGGGAATAACATACGGGATTGAGTGAATCCTTGACACGGTGGTTCATCCGATGAAGATCATCGAGGAACACGTGGGAACCAACATGGGTATCCAGATCCCGCTGTTGGTTATTGACCGGAGAGTGGTCTCGGTCATGTCTACGTGTCTCCCGAACCCGTAGGGTCTACACACTTAAGGTTCGGTAACGCTAGGGTCGTAGAGATTAATGCACGTGGAAACCCGAAAGTTGTTCGGAGTCCCGGATGAGATCCCGGACGTCATGAGGAGTTCCGGAATGGTCCGGAGGTAAAGATTGATATATGGGGAGTCCAGTTTCGGCCAACGGGTGATCTCCGGGGGTCACCGGGAGCGTCCCGGGACCACCGGAGGGGCCCCGGGGGTCCACCGGGTGGGGCCACCCATCCCGGTGGGGCCCCTAGGCCGCGAGGGGATGTGTCCAGCCCTTAGGGCTGGCGCACCACCAAGGGAGGCCCACCTCCCCTGCGCCTAGGGATAAACCCTAAGGGGAGGGGGGGCCACCACTTGCCTTGGGGGAGGGGGACTCCTCCCTGGCCGCCGCCCCCCCTTGCAGATTGGATCTGCAAGGGGCTGGCGCCCCCCCTGGCCCCCTATATATATGTGGGGGGGAGAGGGCAGCCGCACCTCAGCCCTGGCGCCTCTCCCCCTCCCGTCACACCTCCCAACTCCTCCGCAGGGCAGCCCGGCGAAGCCCTGCTGCGATCTCCACTGCATCCGTCATCACGCCGTCGTGCTGCCGGATCTCTGACGACTTCTCCTCCCCCCTTGCTGGATCAAGAAGGAGGTGACGTTGCTGCACCGTACGTGTGTTGAACGCGGAGGTGCCATCCGTTCGGCGCTAGATCATCGGTGACGAAGAACGTGAAGAGTACGATTACTTCATCCTCGCTTCGTTGAAAGCTTCCGCACGCAATCTTCATAACGGTATGTAGATGCACTCTCAGTTACTCGTTGCTAGATGTCTCCATAGATGGATCTTGGTGAAGACGTAGAAATTTTTTGAATTATGCTACGTTCCCCAACAAATATCATGTATGTTAATGTTGTTGGGAGTTGCCACTAGTGAAAGTATGAAGCCTAGGCCTGGTTTCCACCATTGCAATACCATTTGTGCTCACGTTTACCACTTGTTTGCTTGCTGCACTTTTTTATTACAGATTTATATTACTTTGCTTTGCCAGTCCTATCATCCATATTTTACCATCTCTTCGCCGAACTAGTGCACCTATACAACTCCTAGTTGTATTAGGTGTGTTGGGGACACAAGAGACTTATTGTATCTTAGTTCCAGGGTTGCTTGAGAGAGACCATCTTCGACCTCTACTTCCCTGAGTTCGATAAACCTTAGGTCATCCACTTGAGGGAAATTGCTGCTGTCCTACAAACCTCTGCGCTTGGAGGCCCAACATAGTCTACAAGAATAAAAGCGTGTGTAGACATCAAGCTATTTCTGGCGCCGTTGCCGGGGAAGTAAGTGTTTGAAGGTATATCTTTAGATCTTGCAATTAAATCTTTTCGTTTCTTGTTTTTAGTTTCACTAGCTATGTTTATGGAAAACCGCACTCTTAGTTCGCTGCTTGGGGAAGGCCGCTTTACCACACCCGTGGTAGAGAAGTATCCTCCACCTACTGAATGTATCCCGTTCCAAATACCACTTGGGATAATTGAAATAATTAGGAATGATTGTTATGATGGGACAGTCAATTCTAGTATTCATTTGTTGAAACTTACAGAACTTTGTGAGTTGTTTAAGATTTCAGGTTTGACAAGAGATGGAGTCATGAGGAAATTATTTGCCTTGTCACTGAAAGGAAAAGCATTGGAATGGTATAGGCTACTAGATGACTCTCACCTGCTGGTTGGGAAGAGATCCAGTCTCTCTTTTACTCCAAGTTTTATCCTCTTCATGAAGTCCATGAGAATAGGAATTGTGTTTATAATTTCTATCCTCGTGACGGAGAGAGCATAGCTCAAGCTTGGGGGAGACTGAAAACGTTAATGCTAAAATGTCCTAATCATGGGCTCCCCAAAGATATGATTATTACTAATTTCTATGCGAGGCTCTCTCGATAGGATAAAGATTTGCTCGATGCTTCCTCTATGGGTTCTTTCACAGACGAAAAGATTGATGCTAAATGGGAACTCCTTGAAAGAATTCAACGCAACACTAAAGATTGGGAGATCGACAAAGGTAAAGAGTCAGGTATAATTTATGAGTATGATTCCATTAAGTCCTTTGTTGAAACTACAAGTTTTAATAAGTTTAGTGCTAAGTTTGGGCTTGATTCTGAACTCCTTGTTAATTTCCTCAAATCTTTTGCTTCACATCTTAATATGCCTAAGGAGGATTGGATCAAGCATCATGAACCTTTTAAAGAGATTTGCAAAGAAAATGAAATTGTTCATGATGATTGCAACATGCATGATCCAATTCCTAAAAATGAAGTTTTATATAAGCATGTTAATTTTTGTGGAGTGGATAGACATTGTGAAAGGCCTATGATTGAAGAAGAGAAGTATTGTAAGGAACATAAGCATGAAAGAACAATCACTTGGGTCAAAGATTTAAATGAAATTGCTAGAGAATTGTGTGACCTTTATCCTTTTACTTGTGAACTTTGCTGTATAGAGGGTCACTTTAATTTTCAATGCATGGACTTTCAAAACATAATTGTTAACCAGTTGTGTGATAACATGATCACCCCTGATCTTTATGATGAGCTTATGTTATTTTTGATGTGTGAAGAGTTATCAGAAAAGACTTCTTGGCTAGATGTTAATGCCATAGTAATAAAAAACACTTTGCAAAATTGCCATCTCCATTGTGTTCTTAATTGCCATAAAAATGATTACATGAGTAAGATTAGAAAGGAGAGAACTTTACCAAAGTATAAAAATGTCTCTTATATTTCTGCTAATAAAAAGGAGAGTTTCTCCCAAGTTTCCCCTATTGTTTCTAATGATAAACCAGGATATTTGGAGAAGCTTCATCTCCAACCACTCCCTCCTAAGGTGAAGAAGAAGAAAAAGAAGAGGAGGAGGAAGAGGAGCAAGAAGGAAGAAGAATGGGTATCAACCTGGCCGGAGCATATTCCTCCCATCAACTTTTATCCTAACGGTTGTAAGTTTAAAGAAGAAGGTGAAGTTTATTGCCTTAATTATCATCTTGATGATACGTCTGTAGGTACTATTGAAGATGATTTTGATTATGATATGCATGTTACTTATTGTGATTGGGAAAATGATGATAATGCTACTTATGATCTTGAAAATCTTTTTGGTAACAACTCTGAAAGTGATGATATGGAAAGCTCTAAGCTTGGGGATGATAGGATTGCAAATCCTTTACCCACTAGTGATGTGATAATTCGTAATTCTTTTGCTAGTAAGAATAAAGACAGCATGTTTACAAATATAGTTGCTAGCAATGATAATGCTCTTCTCTACTATGATGATGTTATAACTCCAATCTATAGTGATTATAAAGGTACCTATGACATAAGGAGAAATTATCCTTATGAAACTTGTGATAATCATGTAGGGAATTACTCCCTTGTTGAACACCATCTTCCTAATACACAATTAATCTATAGTGTTCAAGTTGTTTATGATAGTCCTACTCCCACTATTACTAATGAGAAAGATTATGCTTATGTGGAGAGTAAGAGTACCTTTTTACATGTGGATCATGGTAACAATGCTTTATGTGATGCTTATATTGTTGAGTTTATTCGTGATCCCACTGAAAATTATTATGAGAAGGGAACATATGCTTATAGATATTTCAATAATATCAAGTTCCCTCTCTTTATGTTTAAGGTTTTGAAGCTGCACTTGTTTTGTCTTCCTATGCTTATTGCTTTGTGCTTCAATGAATTATTCTATTGCAATATTCCTATGCATAGGAAGCATGTTAGGCTTAAATGTGTTTGGTATTTGCTTCTTGATGCTCTCTTTTGTTCTTCAACTCTTATTCCTACGAGAGCATCATTAAAGTCTTAAGCCTATCTTTATGGCTATAAAGAAATAGCTCTAGGGAGACAACCCTTGTTATCTTTGCTTTCAGTTTGTTATTTCAGTTTTTAGTGGTCTTGATGTTTGTTACTACTGTAGCAACATCATTGTATCTTTATTTTTCAGCTTTGTGCCAAGTTTAGCCTCCGATTGCAAAAAAGTTCAAAAGTTGTAACGTGCTGTCCAGAAAACAGATTCTGTCCTTGGAAAGAAAAATTCGAATAAAATCACCAGATCATCTTTTTGATCTGAATTTTTTTGACAGCGTGCTCTATACAATTGGCTTTCGAGCGTCTGTTCTGAGTTTTTTGATTTGAGTTGCAGAAGTGCCCGGAAAAATTTATTTACTACCTGCTGGTCTGTTTTTCACAGATTCTGTCCTGTTTTGCCTTTTCTTCGTTTTGCAAACCTTGAGCTTGCTTTTTCTTTGCAAAAACCTTTTGGCAATCTTGAGAAACAGTAGCTCTTCAAGATTATCTTTATTTCCAGTAGGGAAAAATTATTTTATTGTGGGTACTAACCTCGCTAATCAGATTATGATGAGTTATGTATGAAGGGAGTTTTCAAGTGTGCGAGGGAAGATGATAAAAGAAGATTCAGGAGGGTCAAACGCTCAAGCTTGGGGATGCCCCCGTGCACCACCAGGAAATATTCAAGAAGACTCAAGCGTCTAAGCTTGGGGATGCCCCCATGCATCCCCTTCTCCATCAACAATTATCAGTTCGTCTTTCATTCCACTATAATTATCACTTCATGTGTTATGTGCTATGCTTGGAGCGTCTTGCTCTTAGTTTCCTTTTTAGTTTTCTTTAGCTTTGCTTGCTGTTCATAACAAGTTGGATCCTAGCCTTCATTGTTTGGGAGAGAAACACGCTCCACTCCACTGTAGAACACAACATAGGCTTGCATGCGTATCTTCTTGTGTGTGTTCTTTATCTTTTCATAGCTGCTGTCATGCTTAGCTCTTAGTTTTCATGCTTATCTTTTTAAGAGCTTTTGTTTAGGTTGTTGCTTCTGGAACTCTCTTGAGTTATCATGCTTATCTTGTTAAGAGAGTTGGCTTCTGTGGCACTGGTTGATATGTCTATGATAAAAATGCTATGTGCATAATGGTGCTTAGTAGTTCATGTTTTCTTATGGTTAGTCTCAAATAGCTGGGGGTTCTTAATGTGTTATCTAAGTACCAGCATGATTTGTTTGCCTATGATGTGGTATGGTTTAGTGATATCTTCCTCCAAGAATTTATTTTGATTTACTTGGCATATGCTCACGCATATTTAAGACTGTAAAGAAAGTCTATCAAGCCTTGATGATCTTTAATTTCTGAGTAGTGATATAACTTCCATGCCCGATTCAATGTTGCTTTGTCGCTCTGCATGATTATGGCCGTCATTGCTCTCTTAGTTGGTCGCTCCCAGTCTTTTGCTAGCCTTCACCTATACTAAGCGGACTGACTGCTTGTGCATCCAAAATCCTTGTAACCAGTTATGCCATATGAGTCCACCATACCTTCCTATATATGGTATTTACTTGCCATTCCTAACGAAGAATTTCTTGTACCATCTCAAAATTATTCAAAAGCATTTCTCTTTTGTGCCTCTGTTTTAGCTCATGAGGAAGTAGTAGGTAATTCATGATCTTCTTTGTTGGACAAATTTTACCCCGGGATTGCATG
This sequence comes from Secale cereale, assembly GCA_902687465.1. NCBI lineage: Eukaryota > Viridiplantae > Streptophyta > Magnoliopsida > Poales > Poaceae > Secale > Secale cereale. The sequence goes on from LR738714.1 coordinate 730,707,731, forward strand.
TCTAATCTGCAAACCCCTAATACGAGGAGGGACTGGCATGAGTGCACCCAGCTCACAAAAGATAATAGCAACAAACGAACCCTCCTTCATGCTTCGTTCATGAGAAATCAGAAAACTCTGGCAGTGATAAACAAAGGAGATTAAGGGCATGTGATCATCCCCGCGTGGGAGCCGTTCCTCGAAACTTGTCCAGCATAAGAAGTAATTGGGTTATCTACTAGCATTCATTGACGAATTATGCACCTCCCAAAATCTTTTTATCTCTGCTTTTAAAACCACGAGGTCTGGTACTTGTTTAGCCTTTGCTTCCAGCCACGGGTTTTCAACCTTGCCATCAAAATCCACGGTTCGAGAGTCTCCACCTTCTTTCTTCAAAGCACCAACTATTGAGAGCATGATTGTCATTCTGAGTGTAATGTGCATTGTCCCAAAGTACCATTGTCTTCTGCATGATTGTGATATCGCTTATTCTGAAATCATTGTATCTAGTCGTCACTTAAACTTCGGAGGTGCTCCTGCATTTATGTTTTGCTTCACTAAAGGGGGCAAGCGAGGTATCACTTTCTCATGTTTGCACACCATGCTGACTACAAATCTATTGGGTGTTTTAGTATCATATTGTAAACTTTCAGTTCTTTGTGATATTCTCATGAGGCAATTTAATTACTAAAGATTCATTATCTCAATAAGCATATGTCATGTGATTGTGAAAGACTCTTTGGTAGCATGTCACCACAGAAATTATGCTTGTTATCATTTACCTACTCGAGGACGAGCAGGAATTAAGCTTGGGGATGTTGATACGTCCAAAACGTATCTATAATTTCTTCTTGCTCCATGCTTCTTTTGTGTGATATTGCTATGATATTTATGCACTTCCATACACTTTTGATCATATTTGGACTAACGTATTAACTCAGTGCACCACGGTGCCAGTTCCTGTTTTCTGCTGTTTTTCTATTTCAGATTTCCCCCATATTAAAAGTGCTCCAAAAATTCCGGGAAAAATACTGAAAAAATCAGCGTACAGGAAGCTTCGAGAAAAACCAAAGTGGGGCCAGAGGGGAGCCAGGGGCGGCCCAGGCGGCCACCCGAGGCGGCCCCACCCCTGGCCGCCCAAGGGGGCGCCTGGGGCCCCCTCTCCGCCTCTGGTGACACCCCTTAGCATATATTTATCTCCCATCGCGAAAACCCTGATTCCAGAACCCTTTTCTCCAAAAGCAATTCCGATCTCCGCCGCCATCGCCACCAAGTTTCGGGGGACCAGAATTCCTGTGCCGGCTTCTTGCCGGGACGGGGAAGTGCCCCCGGATTCATCTCCATCGACGTTGCTTCCTCCCTCCATGATGCGGGAGTAGTTCCTCCTCGGGGCTGAGGTTTCTACCAGTAGCTATGTGGTCAATTCTCTCTCCCATGATGTAATCTTCGTTGTGATCATAGGCTATGATAATCTTGGGTGATCCCATGATATTTCCCCTTCCTCTATGTATTGGATTGATGTACTCACTTGTCTTTATCTAGTATAATCCCCGAGACCAAGGTGACAGCGGTCTATTGGACATGGATTAGAAGAATATTTTCATGAGTGATTTCCTCTTTTGTGTGTTGATTGAAGATTGAGAGTCTCTTGCTGCTTGTCTTTGACTATCCTTGAGATATGTTGTGGTGATTGTGGTACTCTCTTTGGATGGCCGCGGTGACATTGGGAAATCCATAGATTGAGAACTACGAACTTTGAGGTGTGCTTTTGTAGCCCTACGTAATTCTCGTCCTCTCTTGACCACAAAGGAATGACCTCCGGGTGCGTCTACATTGCATGTTTTATGGGAAATATCATGTATGTTAATGTTGTTGGGAGTTGCCACTAGTGAAAGTATGAAGCCTAGGCCTTGTTTCCACCATTGCAATACCATTTGTGCTCACGTTTACCACTTGTTTGCTTGCTGCACTTTTTTATTACAGATTTATATTACTTTGCTTTGCCATCTCTTCGCCGAACTACTATCATCCATATTTTACCATCTCTTCGCCGAACTACTATCATCCATATTTTACCATCTCTTCGCCGAACTAGTGCACCTATACAACTCCTAGTTGTATTAGGTGTGTTGGGGACACAAGAGACTTCTTGTATCTTAGTTGCAGGGTTGCTTGAGAGATACCATCTTCGACCTCAACTTCCCTCAGTTTGATAAACCTTAGGTCATTCACTTGAGGGAAATTGCTGCTATCCTACAAACCTCTGCGCTTGGAGGCCCAACATAGTCTACAAGAATAGAAGAGTGTGTAGACATCAGGGTACGCTCACGCATGGATGCGTGTATCGCCGTGCCGACGGTGAGAGCTTGGTCGGGTATAGCGACTCCGACCATGCTGGTGATGTGGACTCCAGGAAGAGCACCTCGGGCATACTATTCCTTCTTGGGAATAGTCCCATAAGCTGGCAATCGGTGAGGCAAAAGGTTGTCGCCGTATCTTCGTGTGAGGCGGAGTACATTGCGGCAGCTACAGTGGCATGTCAAGGAATTTGGCTTGCTTGCCTTCTCAGCGAGATGCTGAATCAGGACACCGTCCCTATGCTCATCTTCGTCGACAACAAGTCGGCGTTTTCCCTCTGCGAGAATCCAGTGCTTCACGACCGTAGCAAGCATATCGAGCTCCACTATCACTTCATACGTGACTGCATCGAGAAGGGTACGGTGATCTTGGAGTTCATCCGGACTGGTGAGCAGAAGGCGGACATCCTGACGAAGTCACTTGGTCGCGTCCGGTTCCAAGATGGGAAAGTTGTGGCTACTCTCGGGTGTAGGTACACCCGAGTTTGGAAAACTTATAAAAATGCAATAAAACAAGGTCCAAAAAATCTGAACTTTCGAGACAACAAGCTTCATCAAGTGTTTGTACTTTTTGCAAATTTTTTTACAGAAAGCTTGAACATTTGATGAAGTTTCATGTCCCCAAAATTCAGATTTTTTTGACATTGTTTGATCACGTTTTTCTAAATTTTTTTCAAACTCGGGTGTACCTACACCCGAGAGTAGAAAAGCTGGTCTCTTCCAAGATCTGCGCGACAAGGTCGGGATCATCGACACCAAGATCCTTCGACATGTTTGAGGGGGAGAATGTTGAGTCAAACTTGGTCTAGTAAGGCTGCATGTCGGTAGTAGTAACTTAGCTACGAAGTGAAACAGCTAGTAGATGTGTAGGTCGGCAAGTCGGTAACACTTGCGTGGCTTGTTAGCTAAGTTTGTAGTATAGGTCAGCAGTGACGTGATGTCTTGGAATGACGTAAGAGCTTAGCTCAACATTGAAATAGTAGGACGGTTCAAACTGCTATATAAGGAGCAGCTTACCACCGGTTGTAATGATTCCACTCCATTCAGCTTGAATACAAGGCAACAAGCCACTCAGCAGTGACGTGGTGTTGGAGGAAGCCCGACGTACGCTTCCTCCGCACCTTTGGCTGCGTCGGGCATGTCAAGACGGCGCGCCCACAGCTTGAATACCGGTTATTGGGGGGAGGTCGTGCTCACGGTCGTCTTCATCCTCAACCACTCCTTCACAAGGAGCGTCGACGGCAAGACGCCTTATAAGGCGTGGTATGGGAGGAAGCCCCACGTACGCTTCCTCCGCACCTTTGGCTGCGTCGGGCATGTCAAGACGGCGCGCCCACAGCTGAAGAAGCTCGACGACAGGAGCACCCCAATGATGTTCATGGGCTACGAGACGGGCTCTAAGGCGTATAAGATGTACGACCCCGTCTCAAAGCGCGTCCATGTCTCCTGCGACGTCATCTTCGACGAAGACGCACGATGGACTTGGGAGGCGTCAGGGGAGGACCCGCCAAGCAGCTCCTTCACCGTGGAGTACCTGATGTACTCTACAACCCCGGGATGTGCCACTCCGGGAAGCTCGGGAGGTGTGGATCTGGGAACCACAACCCCGAGAACACAGTTCCTGGGTACAGTGTCTCCGGACACCCCGACGTCAAGCAAGGTGGTTCCCAAGAGGCTGTTCGTGACCCCGCCAACAGCAAGGTCGGAGCTGTTCGATGCCGACGATAGCGTTGGCGCCCCGCACATGTTTCGGCGCATGGGGGATCTCCTCGGCGAGGCTGCGGCAACACCGCAATAGCCCGATGACGATGACGTTGATGACGATGAGTTCCTGCATCTGATGGCCGGCGAGGAGCCGACCATGTTTGCGGAGGCCGAAAAAGAGGATTGCTGGCGCCACGCGATGCTGGAGGAGCTGGCGTCGATCAACGACAATGCCACTTGGACACTCACCACACTGCCTACTGGGCATCGATCCATCGGGCTCAAGTGGGTGTTGAAGGTGAAGAAGAACGAGCATGGCGCCTTTGTCAAGCACAAGGCGCGCCTCGTCGCAAAGGGGTACATGCAGCGTGAGGGAGTGGACTTCGAGGCAGTCATCGCTCCGGTGGCAAGGCTGGAGTCCGTGCGGCTCATCCTTGCCGTGGCTGCTCACCGCGGGTGGGAGGTACACTACATGGACGTCAAGTCGGTATTTCTCAATGCCGACCTTAATGAGGATGTGTACGTCTCGCAGCCACCTCGGTTCGTTGCCAAGGGCCACGAGCAGGGCGTGTATCGACTAGACAAGGCCTTGTATGGCCTTCGACAAGCCCCTAGGGCGTGGAACGCCAAGCTCGATGCAAGCCTCGCATCCCTTGGGTTCTCACGCAGCGCTTCTGAGCATGGTGTGTACTCACGTGGTACCGCGAACACGCTGCTCATCGTCGGTGTCTACGTCGACGACCTGGTCATCGCCGGGGCAGAGCCTGAAGAGGTTCAACGTTTCAAGGGAGAGATGCATCGTCTCTTCAGCATGAGCGACCTTGGACTGTTCCGGTACTACCTCGGGCTTGAGGTGAACCAGGAGGGTGGTCGCATCACGATCACGCAGACGGCCTACACCACCAAGATACTCGAGCGAGCAGGCATGAAGGACAGCCATGCCGTGCACGCTCCAATGGAAGCATGAGTGAAGCTCAACAAGGTTATCTCTGAGAAGGCGGTGGATGCTACGCTCTACCGCATCATCATCGGTTGCCTCAGGTACCTCGTACACACCCGACCAGACATCACGTTCATTGCTGGGTACCTAAGTAGGTTCATGGAAGCCCCGGCAAGTGATCACCTCGCTATCGTCAAGCACCTGCTCCGGTACATCGCGCGTACGCTCACACATGGATGCGTGTATCACCGTAGCGACGGCGAGAGCTTGGTCGGGTATAGCGACTCCGACCATGCTGGTGATGTGGACTCCTGGAAGATCACCTCGGGCATACTATTCCTTATTGGGAATAGTCCCATCAGCTGGCAATCGGTGAGGCAGAAGGTTGTCGCCGTATCTTCATGCGAGGCAGAGTACATCGCGGCAGCTACATCGGTCTGTCAAGGCATTTGGCTTGCTCGCCTTCTCGGCGAGATGCTGAATCAGGACACTGTCCCTGTGCTCATCTTCGTCGACAACAAGTCGGCGATTTCCCTCTGCAAGAATCGAGTGCTTCACGACCGTAGCAAGCATAACGATCTCCGTTATCACTTCATATGTGACTGCATCGAGAAGGGTACGGTGATCGTGGAGTTCATCCGGACTGGTGAGCAGAAGGCGGACATCCTGACGAAGTCACTTGGTCGCGACCGGTTCCAGGATCTGCGCGACAAGGTCGGGATCATCGACACCAAGCTCCTTCGACAAGTTTGAGGGGGAGAATGTTGAGTCAAAGTTGGTCTAGTAAGGTTGCATGTCGGTAGTAGTAACTTAGCTACGAAGTGAAACAGCTAGCAGCTGTGTAGGTCGGGAAGTCGGTAACACTTGCGTGGTTTGTTAGCTAAGTTAGTAGTCTAGGTCAGCAGTGACGTGGTGTCTTGTAATGACGTAAGAGCTTAGCTCAACATTGAAACAGTAGGACAGTTTAAACTGCTATATAAGGAGCAGCTTACCACCGGTTGTAATCATTCCACTCCATTCAGCTTGAACGGCAACAACCCGCTCAGCTACATATATAAAGCTAGTACGAGCAGCTCCATCTCAGTGTATGTGTGTGTGTTCTGCTAGCTTACACTAGTTGTAGTTTAGGTTGTCACTCCACTGCTTGGTTGATCCTCGGACAACTAGCTACTCGTCAGTAGTTCTAGGCTAACAGTTGGCCCCGGCACAACGCCGCTCCCCACCGACGCCCCTCTCCCTCAGCTGCTGACCTCGGCAACGAGATCACCCACACGCCTCAGTTGCCATAAGATTGCCCGCAGGTTGTTATTTTCTTTATTTTATATCTCTGCATCATGTGAAACATAGCTCGAATTGAGATATATCACTTGTGTTTTCCCTTTCTATCTTACAGTGATGCACTGTATTATTGCAATTTAAATTTTTTTGTTAAAAATCGGTGAACCTTTTTGGTGGTTGAATGACAATTGTGTTAAAAACAGTGGTACTGTTTATTAGATGGCACTCATTTATGACATAATATTCTTAAGTCAATCTGGTTGGGGGAACTGCCTACGAATGCCAGAAAAGAATATTCTGCAGTGTGATGCAAAATTTGAATTACCTAAGTTGTGTGTCATCTCTATTTTTCTTGATTTAGCAAAGCAAAACTAGTGGATATTACTTATATTTTTAGTAACTAGTTACACCAGCTAGCCTTCTGTTGTTTGTCACTTGAATGCAGAAAAAAATCAAGCATTGGAGACATCCATTTTTTGTCATCGATGAAAACTTCTTTATGTACTTCACATAAATTCTTCTAGTAAAGACACATCTCGGTTTATGTTTTGTAATGTAAGGTGAATGATGTCGGAAAATCATATTATACAATTTGAAACTAAGTAGCAAATGCATAGTTGAAAATATTCATATAAACCTATGCTTAATGTAAAAGAGCATATGGAAAATGATAAACTGATCTATTTTGTTTTCATTACTACAACTAGCAAAGGCTAATGGATCGAGGTTGGATGAGTAAACCAAGATCAACTACTAATTATAAAGAAGGTGTCGAGCAATTTCTATCTTTTTCCTTCCATGATGTTCCACTCGGTGATAAAATTCTCTGTCCCTGTGTAAATTGTGGAAAATAAGGCAACGCAGAATTACGACGAAGTGAAAACCCACCTAAGATGTGATGGTATTCTTCAGGGTTCTACAAAATGGGTTTGCCATGGAGAAGAGTATGATTCACCGTCATTTGCATTTGCTCCCATGTCAAATAACAACAACAGTTTTCGTATTCCGGGTTTTCCAGTGAATTCTGATGTAGAAGGCAGTAATAGAAGATTGCATGACATTTCTGGTCTCATAAGTGCCATTTTCCCCATGGCTGACAGCTTCCAATCACTATCAAGCGCATCTGATGGGGAACTAGATGGTGTTCAGTCTGAATTTGAGAACTTGGAACCTGGTATGGCTGAGAATGTCAATACAACATCTGTAGATGATGATGCAATGAGAGAACAAGACATATACGCTAGATTCCTCGAGGAAGCAAACACAAATTTATACCCTGAATGTGCAACATATTCGAGGTTGTCATTTCTTGTCACTTTATATCACATGAAAGTCTTGCATGGATGGTCACAGGAATCATTCACACAGCTACTTGGTGTATTATCGGTTGCATTTCCTCAGATAAACCTACCCAAGAAATATTATGAGGTGAAAAAAATGATAAGCGGATTAGGGCTGGGCTATGAGAAAATTCATGCATGCCCAAGAGACTGCATGCTTTATAGAGGCGAAAGAGCTAACCAGGAGTCTTGCCATGTGTGTGGTGCCTCTCGTTGGGTTACCAATGAAAATGAGAAGAAAGATTTGGCAACTGAATCTAAAAAGAAGAAGAAGAAACCAGCCAAGGTGTTGTGATATTTCCCATTGATTCCAAGGCTCCAAAGGTTATTTGCAACCAAGAAGACATCAACTGACATGCGTTGGCATGATGAGGGTCGTACAAAAGATGGATTGCTGCGATGTCCAGCTGATGGAGAGGCTTAGAAAGATCTTGATGCCAGATATCCTAAATTCGATGAGGATTCCCGTAATGCGCGGCTAGGCGTTGGGTCTGATGGGTTTAATCCTTTTCGACTCATGAGTGCAAAACATGGTACTTGGCCAGTGATGCTTATTCCATACAACCTACCACCTTGGATCTGCATGAAGCAAACATCTCTAATTTTATCAATGGTTATTCCTGGACCAAGTTCCCCTGCCAATGACATTGATGTATATTTGCAGCCGTTCGTGGATGAGCTGCAACAACTTTGGAAGGGTGTGGACACTTTTGACTCATGTACTCAGGAGAACTTTTCTCTTCGAGCTGCACTATTATGGACTTTGAACGATTTTCCAGCATTAGCTTACCTCTATGGGTGGAGCACGAGCGGTAAATATGCTTGCCCGTCTTGTGGCCCTTCCACAAGATCATATTGGCTAAAGAAGAGTAAGAAATTTTGTTATATGGGTCATCGCCGATGGCTACCACAGAATCATGTATTTCGGAGACGAAAGAAGGAGTTTGATAACACCGAAGTGATGGAACTTGCACCTATAACAATGAGTGGTAGCTCAGCTTTGAGAATGTTGCAGGGCAGAGTGTTTGTCTTAGAAAAAAAGGTTATTGTGGCAAAGAAAGGGAAAGGGAAAAAGAGGGGCAAAGACAGTGAAAAAGGAACTGAAGGTCCTGAAAAACAGAAGCGTAAAAGAGCGCCTAACAAGAAATCAGGTAACGTCGCACGTAAACCTGAAAAGAAGCCTCAAGATTGTTTCAAATAGAAGTCGATATTCTTTGATTTGGAATACTGGGAGCACAACAAGTTAAGGCACAATCTAGATGTAATGCATATTGAGAAAAATGTCTTCAAAAATTAAATTGGAACCTTACTGGATATTCACTCTAAAACAAAGGATGGCCTTAATGCACGACTTGACTTAGGAGAAATTGGAATTCGATCTAGCCTTCAACCTCATGAAGGTGATAAGGGTAAAACTGAATTGCCGCATGCACCTTTTAATATGTGTAAAGAAAAGAAGGAGATTCTTTGTACAGTGGTTAAGAATTGTAGGACACCTGATGGTTGTGCATCAAACTTTTCGAGGTGTGTGAACATGAAAGAATTGACATTGACTGGCCTAAAAAGGCATGACTGCCATGTTATTCTACAATACATCCTTCCTGTGGCACTTTTACACTGTTATCCCAGTAAAGATGTCATGATAATAGTTGTTGAGCTGGCTAATTTCTTCAAGAAGCTATGCTCCAAAGTGTTAGATGTCTCTGAGATTGACAAACTGCAAGAGAGTATTGTGAAGACACTTTGTAATATGGAAAAGGTTTTTCTTCCATCGTTTATACTGTCATGGTACATTTAATGGTGCATTTAGTTGAAGAAGCTAAACTTGGTGGCCCGGTGCATTACAGGTGGATGTACCCTCTAGAGAGGTAAGCTACTTTGATTGATTTGTTATTTTCGACAGTGCATCTATGTATATGATTCGATTTATTGTTTCCCATTATGCATATAACATTGTTGTTTTATGATGTTCAGATCATTTGATTGGCTAAAGTCACTTGTGCGCAATAGAGCTTATCCTGAAGGTTCTATTGCTGAAGGATATACTGTTGAAGAATGCTTGACCTTTTGTTCAAGATTTCTAGAAGGGACCACACGTTTCACAAGAACATCTAGGAACCCTGATCCTTCAGATAATACAAAGGGCATGTACATGTTCGATAGTGCTGGTGAGCCAATTGGAAAGGCTGTCACTATAGGCCAGTTGGACGATCAACTTCTAGGTCAAGAACATCGATATGTCTTGCAACACTCTGATGAGCTTGATGATCTCCGTAGGTGTGCTTCAATGTTGTCTCCTATTTCTTTTATTTTTCACAAGTTGGAAAAAATCATGATGTTATTTGTCTTATTATTACAGAGAATTTCTGGACCAAGAGAAGAGGAAACCGGGTAACTTAGATTTGACAGATGATGACAATGAGGATTTGATTGGTAGACACTTTGCTGATTGGTTGGAACAAAAGGTATAATTCACCTTTAGCATGTTCCTTCACTGTAGTTCCATGTTGACTCAATGTAACTACTCTTACAAACAGGTTATACTAGATGATGGACCGGATATCACATGAAAGATAAGAGCATTAGCCGCAAAACCAAGCAAATGCGGGGTGCGCTATAGTGACTATATACTTAATGGTTTCAGGTTTCATACTATCAGTCGCGAGACAGGTCACTTGACACAAAATAGTGGTGTTGTGAACCTTGCTGAAAATGGCGTGTCCTATTATGGTCGGTTATCTGACATCTTCGAATTGTCATACAAAGATTACAAGGTGGTCTTCTTTAAATGTGATTGGTATGATGTTCATCACAAAGCTGGTATTATAAGAGATGAGTTTGGATTCACTCATGTGAACTTCTCCCGAAAAATACATACAGGGGAGAAGTCGGAGGATGAACCTTTTGTATTTTCTTCCCAAGTGGACTAGGTCTTCTATATCCAAAATCCGACAAGTGAGAATTGGAATACCATGGTGAAATTCAAACCTCGTGATATTTTTGACATGGGTGGAGAACCATCTTCGGATGAAACAGAGTAGACTTTGTGTTTTTAGCTTGTTATCTCCAGCTAAGATATAGGTTGGGCAATTGTCATCCATGATAGTGTCGGTGTACTAAGGTAGGGGTACCTCAGTACCCCAACTTGTGCACGGGCAGCTGCAGCTTCCCGCGGCAGGGTTTACCGCGTGCTCGCCGGAGACCTTCCTGCTCCATATCAAACCATTCAAAAACAAAGTATACAAGACAGAAGATCGAGACCCCGGCAAGCGGAGCTTGCCGGGAAGGCCGTTCTAGGCTCAAGGTTACCTCACTCACGCAAGGCCCTGGCAAGAGGAGCTTGCCAGGAAGACTAGAAGATTACATCATAGAAGACAAGCCTCGGCGCTATATGCGTCCCGGCGAGGGTCCGGGGAGCGACAAGCTTCAGAGCCCGGCAAGCTCCCGGGCCCGGCAAGATCAAGACCCCGGCAAGGTGCTTGCCGGGAGAGTTGTGCTGTGTGCCCACGCTCCAGCTCATCGGCCCACGCGTCGCCCTGGGGCCATCCCAGGGACGCATGGCGGATGGCTGTGCAGCCTGGGGGACACGGTGGCACTCCACGGTGGTGAAGCCATCGCCGTGGCGAACGGAGACGCGAAGGCGGGAGCTTTTGGGGTCGACGGCGACGGGCATTAAATGCCCTTGTCCCCCACAGTCAAAGTAGGTGGCGACCACTGTTCGCGCACTGTAGCTCCACTATTCCCGCACTGTTACAACTACCACCTCTTTTACGTTTTTACCCCTTTATCCTACGTTGACACCTGTCGGTGACCCCTTGCACTATAAAAGGAGGCCCATGCACAACGTGGAGGGGGGTTCGGAACCTAGATCGCTCATACGCTCGGTGTAGCTGCTTCTTCAAGCTCCCGAGCTCTCCAACTCAATACATAACTAAGCAGGAGTAGGGTTTTACGCGTCTACCGCGGCCCGAACCTGGGTAAACTGCCCGCGTGCTCGCTACGATCTGCTCTTCGTGCTCCCTCCGCCCTCATACCGCACAGACAAGGGGCTCCGGTCCCATAGGTGTTCATGGTGGACAGTTTCCCCCGACATCTTTGGCGCGCCAGGTAGGGGGGGCGTCGAGGTTGTGCGAACCTGATCCGGCGTTCACGCGGGCGCATTCTTCATCAACCTCTCCGGTTTCGTCAACAACTTCATCAGCAACAGCACCATGGCCCCGAAGAAGAAAGCTTCGGAGGTCGGAGGCCCGTCTGCGTCTCATCCGCCGCCACCAGAGCCAACGGTGGGCGGGGGAGACGCCGTCGGAAGGGTGGTCGCCGGCAAGGACACTCGCGGCGCCACCAAATCCAAGGACAGGACGGACGACCGAGCCTCGGTCTCCGTGGACGCGCCGCGTCCATCTCAGCACACGACAACCCAGCAGCGCCATGTCACAGGAGGTGGCATCCGCTTGTTGGGCCAAGGACAAACCGGAGGTTCGCGGGATGCCCCGGACCACCGTCCGGGCACAAGCAAAGCGAAGGCGCCGGGGCGGGACCCTGCTCCTTCTAACGCTGTTAGGAGTCCGAGCATATCCCGCTCCTCGCACCGCTCGCCCCCGTTCCCCTCCACTCCAGCAGAAGCGCTCGCAAGGGCGCAACTACTCCTCGACTTCCCTCCAGCGGCAGACAAGGACGAAGACTGGAGGGCCACCATCTAGAGCCTGATAGCCTTCGCCAACAACCTCCACAGCAGCCAGCGGCCTCGCGGCCGGGGCAAGCTGAGAAGACGAAGGCCGACGGCGACAAGACCGCCGGGGGTGCGACAAGCGTGCACTCCCCGCCGCGGAAGCAGAAGACGCCACCCCGCCGGAACAACGCCGACGACGGCTCCACGGCATCGTCGGATCCGCGGGCCCGTCGGGACCAGCGCCAGGTCCTCGACGACCGGCGACAAGAAGACGCTCGAACAACAATCGAGCGCCGCCGAGAAGCTCGGCGACAATCGGACCAGAGGGCTGGGGACGCTGTCGACGCGCGCGCGCCCGGTGAACCAGGCGACTTGCCGTACGCGGCAGGCTGCCCTGCGTTTACCCGTGAGCTGCGGCGCGTCCAGTGGCCCAGCATGAAGAATTTCAAGCCCGACGTACCGGAGAAGTACGACGGCAAGACGCACCCCTCAGAATTCCTCAGCGTTTACACCATCGCGGTGCAGGCTGCCGGGGGGCGCGACGAGAAGATCTTGGCAAACTACTTCCCGCTCGTGCTTAAGCCAAACGTCCGTTCGTGGCTTATGCACTTGCCGGAAGGCTCCATTTTTTCTTGGGCAGACCTTTGCCATCAATTTGTTGGCGCCTTCACCGGCGGCCACAAACCCCACGGCCAGGAGAGCGATCTCCACATTCTGGCCCAGAAGGAAGGAGAGTCCCTGCGCAAGTACATCCAACGCTTCAGCCGTGTACAGCACAACATCACTGATGTCCACCCTGCCGCGGTTATCAGCGCGTTCCACCAGAACGTGCGTAACCGCCGCATGCGTGAAGAAATGGCGATGACCAAGATTCGGGATGTCAGCAAGCTCTATGCTCTGGCTGACAAGTGCGCACGCGCAGAAGAGGGGAGGAGACTCCCCGGGGAGGATGCTGGCGCAGGAGGAAGCGACAGCGACGACGCCGCCCCGGCAAAGAAGAGCCGGCGGCGGAGCAACAGAAGGAAGAACAAGAAGGAGGTGCTTGTCGTCGAGAAGTCCGGCAAGGAGGCTCCCGCCAAGCAAACCCAGGCTGGCGGCTCCGGCAAGGAGCCTGCCCCTGTAGCGGCAGCCGACAAGCAGGACGGCTCCGACAAGCAGTACTGCAAGATCCACCGCACCAAGGGCCACGACCTCTCCAACTGCAAGCGCGTCGAGTATCTCGTCGAGCAGCAGAAGGCTGAGTACGAGAGGCGCGACAAGGAGAAGGCCCAAGGTGGCGGCGGAGAGCCAAGCAAGAAGTGGCCATTCAATGGCCTGGGAGGACGCCGCGGCAAGGCCAAGCAGCGGCAAGGTGACCGACCTCCCCGGGGCCGCGACAAGGATGAAGAAGACGACGACGAAGACATGGAGGACGAGGATAACAGCGAGCAGGAGTTCCAGAAGGCCACGGAGGTCCTGTGCGTCGACGGTGGCGCCTCTCTGCACACCTCCCACCGCCAGCTAAAGCAGTGGGTGCGTGAGGTGAATGCAGTAGAGCCACCCGTGGAGTCGCGCAGGCTCCTCAAATGGTCCAGCACGCCCATCATTTTTGATCTTGAGGATCACCCTGGCCGCACCACTGTGGTCGGGTGCTTGCCGATGCTGGTCTCACCCACCATCCACAACCTCAAGGTCACCAAAATGTTGGTTGATGGCGGGGCCGGGCTGAACTTGATCTCCTCTGCTGTGATCAAGAAACTCCAAATTCCAGATGGCGAGCTCGAAGAGACCGGTTCATTCCAAGGAATCAACCCGGGAAGGAGCAAGCCCAAGGGGAAGATCACTCTGCCGGTGACCTTTGGCGGGGAGCTCAACTTCAGAACTGAGCGTATCACTTTCGACGTCGCCGATATTCCATTACCATACAATGGAATACTCGGCCGTCCTGCCCTCGCCAAGTTCATGGCAGCTTCCCATTATGCTTACAACGTACTAAAGATGCCGGGGCCGATAAGCGTCATCACTGTCCACGGCGACAAGAAGGATGCGCTTGTCTGCGCCGACAAGATCTACCGGGATGCGACAGCTGCGGCAGAGAAGGATACACTTACCGCCAAAGCTCCCGGGGGGAAGAAGACGAAGACCAAGTCCGGCAAGTGCTCTGGGACCCACTCCGGCAACCGCACCTCCTCGGAGTGCTGCGCTGCCGTCGAGGACGTCCCATCGAGCTCCACCGGCAAGTGTAAGAAGGGCATGGCCGCTCCTCCGGCAACCAAGAAGGTGTCCGCCAAGGAGGACGGCACTGGTGGTACCTTCACCATCAGTGCCACACTTGACAGCAAATAGGAAAGCGCGCTCGTTGCCTTCCTGCGGGCGAATGTCGATGTGTTTGCCTGGCAACCATCTGACATCCCCGGTGTTCCCAGGAAGGTAATTGAGCACATGCTTGCTGTCTGTCCTCATGCGCGGCCCATCAAGCAGAAGGTGAGGAAGCAAGCCGTGGAGCGCCAAGAATTTATCATTGAAGAAATCAAGAAGCTAGAGGCAGCAGGCCTAGTTAGAGGTGTGATCCATCCGGCGTGGTTAGCAAATCCAGTCGTCATGCGCAAGGCCAACGGGAAGTGGAGACTGTGTATAGACTTCACCGATGTGAATAAAGCATGTCCCAAGGATCCATTCCCTTTGCCACGCATTGACCAGATCGTTGACTCCACTGCCGGATGTGAGCTGCTCTGTTTTCTTGATGCATATTCAGGCTACCACCAGATCTTTATGGCCAAAGAGGATGAGGAGAAGACTGCATTTATCACTCCATGTGGCACTTATTGCTTCATACGCATGCCATTTGGACTGAAGAATGCAGGATCAACGTTTGCAAGGGTAGTGTACACTGCTTTCGAGCCACATATCCACAGAAACGTAGAAGGTTACATGGATGACATTGTGGTGAAGAGTAAGAGCAAAGAAACCCTGATCCAAGATTTGGAAGAAACATTTCAGAACCTGCGCAGGATACAGCTCAAGTTGAACCCCGAGAAGTGCGTCTTCGGAGTCCCCTCCGGCAAGCTTCTCGGGTTCTTTGTGTCACAGAGGGGGATTGAAGCCAACCCCGACAAGATTAAAGCCATTGAGCAGATTGAGGCCCCGAAGCGCGTCAAGGATGTCAGAAGGCTTGCAGGTTGTGTGGCTGCCCTCAGTAGGTTCATTTCGAAGTCTGCAGAACGCGCCCTACCTTTCTTCAAAATCTTGAAGAAGGCGGATCCCATGAAGTGGACTCCGGAAGCGGAGGCAGCGCTGCAAGATTTGAAACGGTACCTGTCCTCCACTCCAATACTTGTCGCACCTAGACCACAGGAAAAGTTGTTGCTATACCTAGCGGCAACCAACCAGGTGGTTAGTGCTGCATTAGTAGCGGAGAGGGAGTCCGACGAGGAGTCTACACCACCGACAAGCGAATCCAGCGACAAGCAGGGGGCTGCTCCGGCAAGCTCTGGCCCCGACAAGGACAACTCTGCGCAGGAACAGGAAGAAGTGCGGAAGAAGATGGTGCAGCGCCCAGTGTATTTTGTAAGTTCTCTTCTCCAGGGAGCTAGATCAAGATACTCTGGTGTGCAAAAGTTGCTTTTCGGCCTCCTCATGGCCTCGAGAAAGCTGCGCCATTACTTCCAAGCACATGAGATAACAGTGGTCACTCGCTTTCCGCTGAAGAGGATATTGCACAATCCGGAAGCGACAGGCAGGATCGTCGAGTGGGCACTAGAGCTGTCGAGCTTTGGACTCAAGTTTGAAAGTACTTCAACCATACAGAGCCGAGCTTTGGCAGAATTCATAGCTGAGTGGACCCCAACGCCCGATGAAGAAGTCCAAGAAACAAGTGCACCCGTACAAGAGGCGACAAGTGAATGGGTAATGTATTTCGATGGTGCCTTCTCGCTGCAAGGCGCCGGTGCTGGCGTGGTACTCATCGCGCCCACCGGAGAGCACCTCAAATATGTTATCCAGATGCACTTTCCCAGGGAGCAGGCGACAAACAACACTGCTGAATATGAAGGCTTGCTTGCCGGCCTCAGGATTGCGGCCGAACTTGGGATCAGGAAGCTGATCGTGCGGGGAGATTCTCAGTTGGTGGTCCAGCAAGTCAACAAGAATTATCAGAGCCCTTTGATGGAAGCTTACGTCGATGAAGTGAGGAAGCTTGAGGAGCACTTTGAAGGTCTGCAGATGGAGCACGTCCCGAGAGCTCAGAATGAAATTGCAGATAGCCTTTCAAAGTGTGCCTCGATGAAGCTACCTGTGGAACCAGGGACCTTCTTGCTCAAGCTGACTCAACCATCTGTTACACCATCAATTGGGCAGTCCAAGAAGAGAAAGTTGGTCTCCGGCGACTACTTGCCGGCGGATCTTCCTGAAACCGCCGCCAA
The DNA here is from genome assembly GCA_902687465.1 of Secale cereale. Lineage (NCBI taxonomy): Eukaryota > Viridiplantae > Streptophyta > Magnoliopsida > Poales > Poaceae > Secale > Secale cereale. The sequence continues at coordinate 730,724,398 of LR738714.1, forward strand.
GGTCCCCAAGATCAACAATCAGAACGCTGAGGAACAGTTTGCTCCTGCAGATCCTCGGGTCTGTACAGTTGAAGCAAGCGTTCCCGACAAGCCTCGCCCCGGCGAGCTTGCCGGGGGACCTTCGGCTCCGGCAGAGCCAGAGGTTCTTGCCGTAGAAGCTGAGGTTCCCGCAGCGGCCCTCATGCCTTTAGTCCTTGCCGTTGAGCCACAAGCTCCGGCATGGGCGCAGCAAATCGTCCGTTTTCTGCAAACTGGAGAACTTCCCGACGACCCAGAAGAAATAGAGAAGATAACCAGGCAGTCAAGTATGTACCAGTTCGTGGACAACGAGCTGTACAGAAGAAGACTCAATGGTGTCAGACTGAAGTGCATCTCCAGGGAAGATGGACAGAAGCTGTTGGCGGAAATACACGGAGGCATATGCGGCCACCACATTGGCGCAAGGGCGCTTGCCGGGAAAGCTTTCCGGCAAGGGTTCTTTTGGCAAGAAGCCCTCCAAGATGCAACTGCACTAGTAACCAAGTGTGAAGCATGCCAGTTCCATGCAAAGCAGATTCATCAACCAGCTCAAGCTCTCCAAACAATCCCTTTGTCCTGGCCCTTCTCGGTCTGGGGACTCGATATCCTCGGCCCCTTCCCCCGAGCCGTCGGGGGCTTTGAGTACTTGTACGTTGCAATCGACAAGTTCACAAAGTGGCCAGAAGTGGAGCCAGTGAGAAAGGTGACAGCACAGTCAGCGGTCAGGTTCTTCAGGTCGATTGTTTGCCGTTTCAGAATCCCTAACAGGATCATCACCAACAACGGTACACAATTTACTAGTCGCACCTTCATGCAGTACGTCCAAGACCTTGGCGCCAAGGTCTGTTTCGCTTCTGTTGCTCACCCGAGAAGCAACGGTCAAGCGGAGAGGGCTAATGCTGAAGTGCTGCGCGGACTCAAGACAAGGACCTTTGACAGGCTGCGCAAGTGCGGAAGAAATTGGATAGAGGAGCTACCGGCGGCTCTTTGGTCAATCAGAACGACACCAAGTCGAGCCACCGGACAGACCCCCTTTGCTCTAGTCTATGGAGCAGAGGCAGTTCTCCCCACGGAACTCGTATACGGATCTCCTCGAGTGCTCGCTTATGATGAGCTCGAGCAAGAGCAACTGCGACAAGATGATGCGTTGCTCCTCGAGGAGGGACGTCTCCAGGCTGCTGTACGAGCTGCTCGATACCAGCAAGCCTTGCGTCGCTACCATAGCCGCAAGGTCAAGGCCAGGAGTCTCGAGAAAGGCGACCTTGTTCTTCGGCGTGTTCAGTCCGCCAAGAATTCCAACAAGTTGACGCCGAAGTGGGAAGGCCCTTATCGGGTGAGACAAGTCATGAGGCCCGGCGCTGTCCGCCGCGAGACCGAAGAAGGCTTACCGGTGAGCAACTCCTGGAACATAGAGCATCTTCGCAAGTTTCACCCATAAGGCGCGGTTGCCGTGATCCGCTCCGGCAACCACCTTTTGTACAAGCCTTGCCGCTGTTGCATGTAACCCTTTGTACAAAGCCGGGCGCGGACCCCGTGCATCAGTAAAGATTTTGTGTTTTGCGCTATTTGCCTTTTGCATGCTTTTCTTTGCTATTTGCATGTGTTATTTGGCATCTTGTGCAACATACGCATCCGGTAAGCATTAGCACGCCGAAAGGCCATGTCTTGTTTCCCTCTTCTTTTCCTTTGCCTCTTAAGCAGAAGGAACGTTCCCCGCGCACAAGTTTGCCGGGGGGGAAGGAGATGGAGGAGGAACCAAGTGCTGTTCAAGAAAGAAAAGCCTTACCGAGAAGGAAGCCATATATGAAAGCTAAGTTATTAGAATTTGGCCAGTTCAAATTTTTAATTTTTAGTTGTCTTCCTTGAACAATCACACTTTGTATGGAAAACCTGTGCGCGGAGGAACCTACCCGTAGCTAGCCGCACCCTTATCTTGTTTCCGAGTACGCTCAGCGATCTAAGTGAGCTGCGACAAGTGTCGCGCCCTTACTTCGTTTTCGAGTTTGCTCAGCAAGCTAAGTGGTTGCGACTAGCTGCGGCAAGGTTGCTTGCCGGTGAGACCTTGGCCAGCAGGCTACTCAGAGTCCAGCACTCAGTGCTCGCGGCAAAGGCCCCTTGCCGGCAAGCTCCCCGGGAGCGTAGGGTGAAAAGCATACAAAGTAAATGACCAAGACAAGGAAGATAACATTGCACTGATTGATCAAAATGATATAAATATCTTACAAAGGATAACTTGTCGCAATGATTAATGAGTTCACAAACATCCAATGCAGCAACAAAAAGAGATAAAGATAATGGAGGCCTAATCTACGCGGTCGCCCTCAATCCTGGAGATCTTGTTCACCTTGGCGATGATGTGGGCGACCTGCTCCTTCAACACCTCCATGTTTGCGTCGGCCGGCAGGCTGCGAAGAACGTTGGTGAGGTTTATGCCGGGATTGCGGTATACAATCTTCGTCAGCACGCGCTCCAAGCTTCCCGTGCAGAGCAGGCGCGACTCCTCGGCCAGCTGCGCGGGGATCTTCTTCAGAAGACCTGCAAGAGCCGACGCGATCCCTCTGAAGAAGAGGCTGAGCTTGGCGCTGTGAGGGAGGTTCGGATCCGGGGAGTAGATGAGATGCTCGACTTTCAGCGCCAGCAGCTCCTGGTCGATGTTGGACGCAGAAGATACCAAGTCCTCGGTCCATACCTCAATGGTACGGCGGAAGTTCTCGGCCGCCTTGTTGGCGCTGTCCACCAAGGCTCGCTCCTTGCGGAGCTCCTCCTTCAACTTGGTCTCCCGATCCCGGGCGGCGTCAAGCGAGTCCTTCAGTGTCGAGACCTTCAGCTCCAGGTCCTCGATGGATTCCTTGGCGGCCTTCAACTCGTCGCCCCTCTCAGAAAGACGCACCTGGAGTTCTGAGTTGGTGTGGGCGTCCTTCTCGCGCTCCGTGTTGAGCGCGGCGACCTTCTCCACGCTCGCCTTCAGCGACTCCTCCAGCTGCGCGACCTTGGCGGCAAGCTCCTCCTTGGCGGTCTCCACGGTAGCCGCGGCAGCTCTCGCCTCCTTCAGCTCCCCGCCAAGGGCCTGCTCCCGAGCGGCAAGTTCTTCCTCGTGGGCGTCGAGGTTGACCTTCCGCTGGGCGAGCTCTCCTTCTCGCTGGGACAGCTCCACCCCGGCGAGCCGCTGCTGCTCTTCGGCCTCGGCCTTCTCCAGCACCCACTCTTGATACTCCCCGGCGAGTCGCTTGCGCTCCTCCGCCACCTCGCGGAGGGCAGCCTGGTTGGCGGCGCTGAGCTCCGCCGCGCGCTTCTCCATCTCTGCGGCGGCCTTGGTGGCGAGGGCCTCCCGACAAGCAAGCTTCGCCTGCCTGGCCCGGTAAAGGGCCAGGAGCTGGTGAAGCAGCTTCTCCTCCTCGGGCCCTTCGCTTCCGCCGGGCGCCTCGACAATCTTCAAGCCCGCGGAGGCGAGGACCTCTCCGTCAAAGGCCTCGCCCTCCGCGGGAGCTCGCGACGAAGAACCCCACGGCACCTGGATGAAGACGCCGTTGGGGGCTTCGAGATAATAGCCGGCCTGCTCCGTTCTGGCGGAGGGGTCGGCGGCCGGCGCAGCACTTGATGCTCCCGCCGCCTCCGGGCCGGCGGTGCGGTCGCCGTCCCCCTCCCCGGCCGCTGCGTCCGCAGCCGGAGCGGTCTCTGGCGCAGCTGGCTCGGCGGCTCCCGCCGTGTCCTCGGCGACAGGGGCGTCGCCGCCGCCGCCCTACACGCCCTCCTCCTCGATGATGATGACTTCCGTCTCCATCTGCTCGGGGGGAGGAGGATCTAGAAGAAGAAGAAGAAGCAAAGGAAGTTCAAGCAAATATCCAAAAAGAAACAGCGCCAAGAAGACAAAGTTACGAGACCTACCTTGGCGGACGTCGTCAGCGGCGGGCTCCCTCGCCGGGAAGCTCTGCCTTGGCGGAGTAGCCACCCTCGCCGGGCTGCTCGCCCTTGGCGGGGTACTCGCCCTTGGCGGAGTACCCGCCCTTGGCGGAGCGCTCTCCCTTGCCGGGGGGGCGGCCTTGCCGGGGACGGCGGGCCTGCGGCTCCTCGGGGGCGGCCTCCGGACGCCCCTGCGGCTGTGGCTCCACCTCTGCACAAGTCAAGATAAAAGCATCAAGATGTTAGAGCAAGACCAAAATCTCCAAGCGCACCCGACGAGCGGAAAGCTGGAACCCAGACTTACGCTGGGGGCTGCGCTGGGGGCTGCTCCTCGGAGCAGCGCTCGGGTCCGGCAGGCTTGGCTCCGGCACGTCCCCAGTTGCCGCGGTGGGCGAGTCATCCGCGACCTCGACCACGGGCACCTTGGCTTTCTTCGCTGCGCGCTGAGCCAAGGTCCTGAAATCGAAGCAAGAAACAAGATCGGCATCTACAATAACCAAGACGAAATTTGAGAAGATGAAGGATATCGAGTTCTTACTCCTGTTCCTCCTCGTCGTCGTCGCTCAAGGCGGAGAAGTCAAACTTCACCTGGGGCGCGTCTGCGCGAGGAGCGGGAGGCGAAGACTCCCTCGGGCGCTTGGCGGTCCCCGGGGCTGGGGGCTGCGAAGACCCAGCCCCCGTGGTAGCCGGGGCCCGAGGGGCGGGCGGAACCGTCGCTCCGCCCTGCGAAGACTCCTGTCTGCTCGGCGCCGGCCTGCGAGGCGCCTCTGCCGTGGCCTGCGCGCGGGCCGCCTCCGCTGTGGCTGGTGCGCCGGTCGCCCCCGGCGCGGCTTGACTTCCCCGGGGGGCTCGCGCTGCCCGGCGAGCTGGTTGTTGCCGGGGGGCCTGCGCCCTCTCCCCCGTCGCCGTCTTGCGGATGCGCTTAAGTGGAGACCGCCTAGGGTTTGCCCGGGGCGGGGAGGTCTCCGACGAGGAGAGGTCGTCAGCGTAGAGCTCCGTGCACCCGCCGGAGTCCTCGGCGGCCTCGGCGTCCTCCTCCTCCTCCTCCCCGGCTGGCTTGCTGGACCCAGCGCCCTGCGCTGCGGCCTCTTTTCCTCTGGCGCCTCCGCTTCCTCCGGCGCCTCCGCTCCCTGCGGCGCCCCTGTTCCCTCCGGCGGCGTGTCCTCTTGCCGCGGCCTCGGCCACGATCCCGGGGATCCCGGAGTGCCTCAAAGAGGGGACCCCGGCGAGCGCGTCGAGAGGGAGCTGCAGTAGTCTGCGGATCTCCGCCTCCTCCGCTTGGCAGGACGCGTCCGCAGCCTCTGCCTCGGCGGGTGTATAGCCAAATTCTCCTGCCGCTGCGGCTGCAGCGGCCTCTTCAGCCCGAGAAGCTATGTATGCAAGCTCTTGGTCGGTGGTGTCCCGTGTGTGCTCCTTGATATCGTCCTTGTTCTTCGCCACCTCCACGAGGTTGTCGAAGAAGCTGAGGATGTCTATTGACTTGGGCGGAATCCATGTGCAGTCCACGCCGTGCGAATCACACGCGGGCATCATGGCGCGAAGTGGATCACAGGCTGTGCTGTTGCAAAGGGGCACCACTCCCCGGGGGGATCTGAACCACTCTGGGTGGGCCGGGTCATGTTTAAAGAGTTCCCGGACCATCCCCTTCAGCTCCAGCGTCGTGAAGTTGAAGTTCAGCCCGGGGCGCAGCCTCATTATATCCGCCGCGTTGCCGTACTCCCATGCCGGCCTTTTCTTGTCTTGGAGAGGGGCGATGCGGCGGCGGAGGAAGTCTGCGCCTACTTCTGCGACAGACAGCCTGGCGGTCCGGAGACGCAGAATCCTGATGAGGGCGACGTTGAGCTTGCCGTCGTCCGAATCCAGCTCGCTCCAGTCTCTGCCGCGCACGATGGGCGTCGTGCGCGGCACGGTGAAGGATTGCGGCTGGTCCTCGACAATCCAGCACCATTCCGCACGCCACTCCTCCCAGTTGCCGCGGAGCTCCCCCGGCAAGTAAGACTCCTTCTTGTTCAGACGAAAAACCCAAGAAATCCCTCCGGAGAGGGGGGCGCCGGCCTCTGCTCTAGGGGTGAAGAAGTGCCTAAACAGCGCTACGTTTGGGTGTATTCCTATATAGTTTTCGCACATATGTGCGAAAACCGCCATTGTGAGGATGGCGTTGGGGGTGAAGTCAAGAAGGTGGAGGCCATAGGTGTGCATTATGTCACAGAAGAAATCAGAAAAAGGAGGGCAAAGACCGCAGTGGAAGAAGGCTGCGAAGAAATAGTACCCGCCGGGATAGTTGTCCTTGGCGGCGGCCGGATAAGCTCGAGTGCGGGGGTGCGCCTTGGTTTCCTTGGCCCAGAACACGCAATACTTGTTCCAGAGCTCCCGCGCGCTGAGCTTCGGCGGGAAGACGAGGTTCCGCTTCCGATACGCGGCGAGCTTCGCCGCTTGCTCTGACTTCTCCTTCTTGGCTTTCTCCGCCTTCGCCTTCTCGGTCTTCGGGGCCATGGCGGAGGCGGTGGTGGAAGAGGGACGAAGAGCCCGGCGGCGGCGGAGGTGTAGAGGCGGAGCGCAAAGGGGATCTCTGGAGGAAGAAGAGGATGCAATGAAAGCGTAAGGAGGGGAACCGCTCCTGCTTCCTCTGCTTTTATGGGGAAGTGGGGGGCGTTTCGCTCTTTCCATTGAAGGAACGTGGGCACGTCCCATCCCACGACGCCGCAATCGACGCGTGCCGTTACGGGGGGACGCGGCGGATGCGGAAGTGGATTCGGCGCGCCGTGGGCCGCGTGTGCCCGTGCACTGTTTTGGGCCTGGCCCAACAGCGCTCGGCACCGTGTGTGGCCCAGGCCCGGGGGCTCCTGTCGGTGTACTAAGGTAGGGGTACCTCAGTACCCCAACTTGTGCACGGGCAGCTGCAGCTTCCCGCGGCAGGGTTTACCGCGTGCTCGCCGGAGACCTTCCTGCTCCATATCAAACCATTCAAAAACAAAGTATACAAGACAGAAGATCGAGACCCCGGCAAGCGGAGCTTGCCGGGAAGGCCGTTCTAGGCTCAAGGTTACCTCACTCACGCAAGGCCCTGGCAAGAGGAGCTTGCCAGGAAGACTAGAAGATTACATCATAGAAGACACGCCTCGGCGCTGTATGCGTCCCGGCGAGGGTCCGGGGAGCGACAAGCTTCAGAGCCCGGCAAGCTCCCGGGCCCGGCAAGATCAAGACCCCGGCAAGGTGCTTGCCGGGAGAGTTGTGCTGTGTGCCCGCGCTCCAGCTCATCGGCCCACGCGTCGCCCTGGGGCCATCCCAGGGATGCGTGGCGGATGGCTGTGCAGCCTGGGGGACACGATGGCACTCCACGGTGGTGAAGCCATCGCCGTGGCGAACGGAGACGCGAAGGCGGGAGCTTTTGGGGTCGACGGCGACGGGCATTAAATGCCCTTGTCCCCCACTGTCAAAGTAGGTGGCGACCACTGTTCGCGCACTGTAGCTCCACTATTCCCGCACTGTTACAACTACCACCTCTTTTACGTTTTTACCCCTTTCTCCTACGTTGACACCTGTCGGTGACCCCTTGCACTATAAAAGGAGGCCCATGCACAACGTGGAGGGGGGTTCGGAACGTGGAGGCCCATGCATACGCTCGGTGTAGCTGCTTCTTCAAGCTCCCAAGCTCTCCAACTCAATACATAACTAAGCAGGAGTAGGGTTTTACGCGTCTACCGCGGCCCGAACCTGGGTAAACTGCCCGCGTGCTCGCTACGATCTGCTCTTCGTGCTCCCTCCGCCCTCGTATCGCACAGACAAGGGGCTCCGGTCCCATAGGTGTTCGTGGTGGACAGTTTCCCCCGACAGATAGACACACACATCCTTGTATAATTGTTCTCTACATGCATGCATGCATATATATATTGTTCTGAGTGTTGATGGTCCGCTAGAAATCCGTACCTGAACATGTATTCTGATGGTCATGAGGAAATCCCATGTTGCTGCAGAAATTGTCATGCAAAATTCAGAATGGGGCACCTCCTCACCAACACGCGGGCTCGGGACATTCAAAAACGGACTACTCTTCAACAGCGGCCGTGCGTCAAGACGTTGCCGCGGCCGGCGGAACCAGCTTGTTGGAACCGCAACCCTCTAACTACCTCTCCTCTCACTCGAACGGAGGTGAAATAAGAAGAAAAGTGGACACAAGATTTTTCGGCCGGCGCACGAACGCCGCCACGGGCGCACGAACACCCCAATCCTTTTCTTCCTTACAGTGGCTACATGGCTACACATGGCTCATCTACAAGCAATACACAGGGGCTTCTTTTATACCCGACTGCACACACGCACGCACGCACCGGCCACTACCACATGAGCCGGCCAATAACCAACTAGCAAACTAATCTACATGCACGTCCATATCCATGATGACCGGCTGCTTTCACAGCTTGTGCGGCTAACTAACTTATCCATGCATGACTAGATAATCAAGTAGCAGCACTAACTACTTCTATCTACATGCACACTCAACAGTCCACGACCGCACAAGCTGCGCCACGATCCACATGCAGCGCCCAACTACTCGGTCCACCCAGCTGCTCCACATGGACGACTCGGCGATCACCATGTGCATGGCTTATTGCCAACACAGCTCCTCTTCGATGGCGATCATATACAAATCCTATCACTGCATGAGTGCGTACTTACTGTGCATACATATACGTGAGTTTGCTAGCTGTGTATGAAATCCACGTACGATATGTAGTGTGCATACTCTGCCTTCTTTCTCTCCTCTTCTCCCTCTCACGTCTCTCTCTCTTTTTCTCTATACAGAGAGCTTGAACCTGCCGGTGCCGCTGGCCCTCGCAAGCTCCTCGTCGTCCTCCTACATCGACTTAAGCCGCCATGGACGGCCGCTGCGTCTGCGTTGACCACGGGCGGCGCCGCCGCCGGCGACGACCACCTCCTCCACGCCTCCCTCCTGCCCATCCTCTGGCCCGGACAGCATGCCCCGCCCACGCCCATCATGTTACCCGACGCCTCGCCGAACCACTGTGCCCGACCGCTGCCTGCATGCCCCTGTAGCCGGCTGCCTTACATGCAACCGCGCATCGCCGTGCGCGTCCACCAGCGAGCCTTCCGTCTCCCGCTCACCTGCCTGCAGCCAGCGGACCATGGTGCCTCTGTCATCCGCTGGATCTCTGCCCCGCCTCCAACTCCGACGCTGTTAGATGAATAAGCCGCGGCGGCCTGGGCGCGTCGTGTGTGTGTGTGTGTAGTATGTCTGGCAGTAGTCTGGCACTCTGGCCTAGTCCAAGCATGGTCCGACGTGCATGTAGTTGGCTAGCGGGTTGTTAGTGCGTGCGTGGGTTAGCTGGTTAGTGGCCGGTGTGTGTGCGTGCGTGCGTTGGTCAGTTGGCGATGGAGCCGGAGGGTGACCGCGTCAAGGGCTGTTGGGTGGCCGCATCGTCTGCGTACGATCGCTACGGTAGCGCGAGGCAGGAACGGCGTGGGGCGCGGGGCGTGGGCAACTGCGTGCGTACGAGCGCTTGTATAAAGCTTGGCGTCTGTGTATCGCTATTGAGAAGCTTAGTACGTGCTCAGGAAAGAAAAGGACGCCGTTCGAGCGGCGGGTGGCGTACGTGCGCCAGGAAAATACTTGTGTCTTTGTCCTTCTTCCTTCCCCTTCCTTCTTCTTCCTCCAGTGATCTAGTTCAGAGAGAGAGAAAGGTGCAGTGAGAGAGAGAAGTAGAGCTAGGGCATAGCCACGGCAACAACAGACGCCTCCATTGCCTCTTTTCCTCCACTCCCCCAACGAAGGCCGGCCTCATCCCGGTGCGGCCCAACCGATGCACGCAGCAGGCAGCCACGGAGGAGCCCGAGCTTCTCGCATGGACCCCTGTCGTAGTTCGTCGGATTAAGCAGATGAGTACCGAGCCTTCTCTGTTTTTCCTCCTCCCCTCTCTGTTCATCTCCCTCCTGTTGGGGAACGTAGTATTTTAAAATTTTCCTACGATCACGCAAGATCTATCTACGAGATGCATAGCAATGAGAGGGGAGAGTGTGTCTACGTACCCTCGTAGACCGAAAGCGGAAGCGTCAAGTGACGCGGTTGATGTAGTCGAACTTCTTCGCGATCCAACCGATCAAGCACCGAACGTACGACACCTCCGCGTTCAGCACACGTTCAGCTTGATAATGTCCCACGAGCTCTTGATCCAGTTGAGCTTCACGGAAGAGTTTCGTCAGCACGACGGCGTGGTGACAGATATGATGAAGTTACCTGCATAGGGCTTCGCCTAAGTACTGCAGCGGTATGACCGAGGTGTGTTTCTGTGGAGGGGGCACCGCACACGGCTAAAACAATTCAACTTGTGTGTCCTTAGGGTGACCCCCTCCCCATGTATACTAGTAGAACGCCCGTGCGTTGCTACGGGCCATAATGCATACATAAATGAATCAAACAAATGATTAAGGTCGCCTCTAAGGTCGAAGCTTATTTCTCCCTCATACATTATGGCGTGTTTGAGACTCCTCGAAATTTAACCATCTAAACAGTCGGAGATCCCCCAATCCAGATCATATGTGGGGAGAAATGTGATTGTCCGGACTATGGGACATTCTATATATCTCCAATACGCAGGCCGAACACAAAAACCTATCCCATGACACACCCTTCTCCTTTTTCTGTCGGACCCTATCTTTCCCCAACGGCTTCCGGCCGCAGCGGGATATTTCTCGCTAGCTGGAGCCCTTTCTTCTGGAAACGGGTGACGCCCACCTCACCTTTGTTGTGCGTTGCCCGTGCATTGCTAAAGGGGCATATATATTCTAGTATTCAACATTAATTTTGTCTAATATATATATTTTTTAGGGACAACTACATTTGCGCCCTTAGTTGTGTCACACATGTTTGATTTGCCCCAAAATTCAAAAATCTCTCGTTTCTGTCCAGCTCGTTCCATCCTCTTATACTTTTGCCCTTTCACCGTTTGACCGACACTTTGAAAATTTCATAACGAATTCATACTAACTCCAAAAAATACAAATAAGATATCAAAATGTTCAAAACAACATCACCTATATGTGCATGTCATTTGCATTCATGAAAAAAGTGTTCAAAAGCCCCCATCTTAGTTTGACCTCATATGATCTCAGCATGAATAGTAAAATTTAGAAAATGATAAAAAAAATAAAAAAATCTGAATTTTTTTGTGGCAAACATTGACTAATAATTAAATAAACTAAATTCCTGACTTTGCAACAAGCTTCTACTGAAAATCTTACAAAGAATTGAGTGTTTGGGAGTTGTTCTAGGTACCTTGTGCTTGATTAAGGGTAGTGGTTGGTCGGCGGATGCAATAGCCTTTGGCCGTCCATGTGTTGTCAGCTATAGTTCGTAGATCCGTCATGTGTACCCTGTGCCTCATCCGTTAATCGTCAAAGATGAGAAGCTCGATTCCTTTATGAACCCAGTACAACTACTTGTATTACCCGATGCACATGCAGACAATAGCTCCTAGTTAGCACTGAATAAAATTGTTTGCATCAGGGATTCACCAAGTAGCTTGTTTCCCGGCGAGCGATACACAAGTACATCAGGTAGATGGATTATAGAGGTTAAAAGTGCATCGATGTGTTCTTGGGAAAGGGTAAAAGAAGAGGGCTGCTATACCTTGGCAAGTGGGAGGCGAGATGATCCATACCGGCGAGGCGCACCATGTTCTTGAGTCCGAATGGGTACGGCGGTTTGGCTCCGTCGTGGAGGCGGCTTGGACACGCCAGTGTAGGTGTCCTCGATGGCCTGGAGCTCCATCTCCCGCGACGTGTCGGTACGATCGCTAGCGTCACCGCCGCTGGTGGGACGGCGTCGTGGGCGGAGTATGTAAGTGCAGCGGCAACCGGTGTTTGGCTAGGGAGATTTTGATCCCGGTCAATCGCTAGGCAGGACGTGCGCATGGATTGCTGGCAGAACATTGCCTCGGGGGCCTTGAATAGGATGGCCGACCGTGGAGGAAAAATTGGATGACAGATCATAGGGTGTTGATTTTTCTGTATACGCTAATCTGGCCGGCCTTTGGGGTAATTTAAGTTTGTTTAAGGGGAAGCGCTAGGAATCTGATTCCTTATACGATGGATTTCATGTCGATGCGTGTGATGGGCTTGTAAACGTGGCTTGGGCATTAGTACGTTCCATAATCAGGGGCACAGTTACAAATGTTGACCATCCAACATTTTAGGAAATTGATCCCTGATTTCTAGTAGGATATAATAAATCCTATAAATCACGTTTTATTTCTAGTAACAAATCGCTCCCCGGTTGTTTCAATGGAAACATTATTTCTGGTAACAAATCGCTCCCCGATTGTTTCAATGGAAGCATTATTTCTGGTAACAAATCGCTCCCCGGTTGTTTCAATGGAAGCATTTTTCATGCGATAGAAATCAGGAAGCATCATATAGGTCCTCAAATGCGTATTAAAAATATGCAGATGTCATTAATAATATTACCATAAGCTGTTAACAAATTCAATGTGGCGATCATTCCATGTGGCATTTAGTTGCTTCATTGCCCTTTCATTGATGCTTTGATATGAAAAACACAAAATGACACATGCTTCCTTACATGTTTAATAAAGCTTCATGGCTCACCATTTGATGCTTCGGAACAAAAATGGTAACCGAAACTCTGTTCAATGGTGTAGAAGCATCTCGATTTGGTGGAAGTTGCATCATACATTACAGAAGCATTTTTCTTATGTGTAGGAAGAAAAATAGAGCAATGTTGGATACACTATTGATAGGTAATTGAATTGCAGGTAGAAAGTATACCAATAATTTTACATATACATTTTGACCGAAGAAAATTATGCTTCCAAAAGAGTGGAAATTTGTTTCCAACAACAATCACTTGAACTTCCAATGTGAACAAAATCTGAATCACGTGTGGCTACTGCACATATGGTATCCTTCAACCCGGCCAAATGCAAGACCGCTGGAGCACAGCCGACCTAGCATGCATGAGAGCATCGCTACCACGCAGCCACATTGAAAAGGGACCTCATGAGTCTATAGCATGCAGCCCCAATTACAGGCTTCAACGAGCAGTGCACGACCATACCACTTCAAGCAGCAACTACAAAATGTCTGACGAGGAGTAGCAGAGGAAACGAAGGTCTGCACACGGGCGAAATTACAGTGCCACACTAGCCAAATTGGGGATGCAGTGCGACGAATGGATCACAAGGAGCGTTGTGGGGGCATGAAGCACACATGCACATGCTTAGCCATCAAGGCGACATGGTGTGTGCGTTCTTGCCGGAGGACTTGCTGGTCGAACGTAGATGCGGTGGTGCGATAAGAGCGAGGTTGAAGCGAGGAGGATCCAGTTGGCAGGTGTGGCCGAGATGGTGGCGAGGTAGTTGATTAGGGTTTGATGGTGGATGTGAGGATGATTCGGAGGGGTTATATAGTACAGCCAGGCGTTGTTGGATGCATGGCTCCAAAACGATTGGTGAGATGCTGGTCTGACGAAAGCCATGTATCAGACGTCTCACAGGAATAGTTTTCCTTTATATTTATAGCTTTACCATACCTGGATTGATTTCTTACCATATAATTACCATATTCGAAATTTCCCGAGTTATGACCTTACCATACCTGGATTGATTTATTACTATAATAATCATATTTGAGATTTCTGAGTTTATAGCCTTACCATACGTGGATTAATTGTGATTGATTACCATAAATACATTGGGTATTGCCGGTTAGACGAGAAAAGAGGAATATCGGTGAGAGGGTGGTGGTGGGAGGTGGGACAAAGAAAAACCAGACGAAAATAAACCGTGGAGACTATTCACCAACTCAGATTTCCTTCTCTTCCGCTGAACTCGGGAAATCCTTCCTGCATGTGACGCACGGACTTAACTGCCCTGCAATCTCCACGATTATCTTCCCTACATACACGTGATTGTTTCCTTCTGATTTGTTAACAGATTGGCTAGCACCATTATATATCGGGAGCAAGAAAATCGTCCGAGATATCGCTCCGTTTTATTGAATTGATTGTGTCTGATTATCTTAAGTTAATTGATTGCGTTTGGAAAGAATTGATTGTCATGCACTATTGCGTTTGGAAACAATTGATTGTCATGCATGATTGCGTTTGGAAAGAATTGATTGTCATGCATGAATCGAGGACGTAAGGGGGGAAACGGAACCTGACTGCGTGCGGTGAGTGGGGTGGGCTGAGGTAGGGGATGGTGTGACGAAAAAACCAGACGAGGTGGGACGAAAAAAAACCTGGAACAAAGACTACCAACTGCTCCATTAGGAGTAGAGATAAAGAAGGGAGGGGAGGCCAGCCGGCCTCTCTAGGGGCGCCAAAGGGAGGAGGAATCCTCCTCCTAGTAGGAGTAGAACTCCTCCTTTCCTAGTCCTACTAGGAGGGGAAGGAAGGACAGGGGCAGGAGAAGGAAAGAGGGGGCGCAGCACCTCCCCTAGTCCAATTCGGAGTAGGCCCTTGGGGCGCGCGGCTAGCCCTCGTGGCTTCTCCTCTTTTTCCCTTAAAGCCTACTAAGGCCCATATGTACTCCCGTATTCCCGTAACTCCTCCGGTACTCCGAAAAATACCCGGATTGCTCGGAACCTTTCCGATGTCCGAATATAGTCGTCCAATATATCGATCTTTACGGCTCACCATTTTGAGACTCCTCGTCATGTCCCCGATCTCATCCGGCACTCCAAACTACCTTTGGTATATCAAAACACATAAACTCATAATACCGATCGTCATCAAACGTTAAGCGTGCGGACCCTACGGGTTCGAGAACTATGTACACATGACCGAGACTCATCTCCGGTCAATAACCAATAGTGGAACCTGGATGCTCATATTGGCTCCTACATATTCTACGAAGATCTTTATCGGTCAAACCGCATAACAACATACGTTGTTCCCTTTGTCATAGGTATGTTACTTACCCGAGATTCGATCGTCGGTATCACCATACCTAGTTAATCTCGTTACCGGCAAGTCTCTTTACTCGTTCTGTAATACATCATCTCGTGACTAACTCATTAGTCATTTGCTTGCAAGGCTCATTATGATATGTATTATCGAGAGGGCCCAGAGATACCTCTCCGACACTCGGAGTGACAAATCCTATTCTTGATCTATGCCAACACCACAAACACCTTCGGAGACACATGTAGAGCATATTTATAATCACCCAGTTACGTTGTGACGTTTTATAGCACACAAGGTGTTCCTCCGGTATTCGGGAGTTGCATAATCTCATAGTCATAGGAACATGCATAAGTCATGAAGAAAGCAATAGCAGTAAAACTAAGCTAACGGATCGGTCATAGTGCTAAGCTAACGGATGGGTCTTGTCCATCACATCATTCTCCTAATGGTGTGACCCCGTTGATCAAATGACAACTCATGTCTATGGCTAGGAAACATAACCATCTTTGATCAATGAGCTAGTCTAGTAGAGGCATACTAGGGACACTCTGTTTTGTCTATGTATTCACACATGTACTAAGTTTCCAATTAATACAATTCTAGCATGAATAATAAACATTTATCATGACATAAGGAAATAAATAATAACTTTATTATTGCCTCTAGGGCATATTTCCTTCAGTCTCCCACTTGCACTAGAGCCAATAATCGATATCACATCACCATGTGACTAACACTAATAGTTCACATCATCATGTGACTAACACCCATAGTTCTCATCGCCATGCGACCAATACCCAAAGGGTTTACTAGAGTCAACAATCTAGTTCACATCGCCATGTGATTAACACCCAAAGAGTACTAAGGTGTGATCATGTTTTGCTGCGTGAAAGAAGTTTAGTCAGCGGATCTGTTACATTCAGATCCGTATGTATTTTGCAAATTTCTATGTATACAATGCTCTGCATGGAGCTACTCTAGCTAATTGCTCCCACTTCCAATATGCATCCAAATTGATACTTAGAGTCATCCGGATTAGTGTAAAGCTTGCATCGGCGTAACTTTTTACGACGAACTCTTTATCACCTCCATAATCGAGAAAACATTTCCTTAGTCATCCAGTAACTAAGGATAATTTTGACCGCTGTCCAGTGATCTACTCCTAGATCACTATTGTACCTCCTTGCCAAACTCAATGCAAGATACATAACAGGTTTGGTACACAACATGACATACTTTATAGAACCTATGGCTGAGGCATAGGGAATGACTTTCATTCTTTCTCTATCTTCTGTCGAGGTCGGGTTTTTAGTCTTACTCAACTTCATATCTTTTAACTCAGGCAAGAATTCCTTCTTTGACTGATCCATTTTGAACTACTTCAAAATTTGTCAAGGTATGTACTCATTGAAAAAACTTATCAAGCGTCTCGATCTATCTCTATAGATCTTGATGCTCAATATGTAAGCAGCTTCACCGAGGTCTTTGTTTGAAAAACTCCTTTCAAACACTCCTTTATGCTTTCACATATACTCATCAGAAAGGTTGTAGTGCTCCCACTCACTTTCTTGTAAATACAGGCTTCACCTCAAGTCTGTATAAATCTATATGCTTTGATCAACTTATTAAAGCGTATATTCCAACTCCGAGATGCTTGCACCAGTCCATAGATGGATCGCTGGAGCTTGCATACTTTGTTAGCTCCTTTTGGATCGACAAAACCTTATGGTTGCATCATATACAACTCTTCTTTGAGATATCCATTTAGGAATGCAGTTTTGACATCCATTTGCCAGATTTCATAAACATAAAATGCGGAAATTGCTAACATGATTCAGACAGACTTAAGCATCACTACAGGTGAGAAAGTCACATCGTAGTCAACTCCTTGAACTTGTCGAAACCCTTTCGCAACAAGTCCAACTTTTTAAACAGTAACATTATCATCTCTGTCGGTCTTCCTCTTGAAGATCCATTTATTTTCGATGGCTTGTCGATCATCGGGCAAGTCAACCAAAGTCCACACTTTGTTCTCATACATGGATCCCATCTCAGATTTCATTGCCTCAAGCCTTTTTGCGGAATCTGGGCTCATCATCGCTTCCTCATAGTTCGTAGGTTCATCATGGTCTAGTAACATGACTTCCAGAACTGGGTTGCCGTACCACTCTGGTGTGGAACGTACTATGGTTGATCTACGACGTTCAGCAGAAACTTGATCTGAAGTTTCATGATCATCATCATTAGCTTCCTCGCATTGGTGTAGGAATCACCGGAACTAGTTTATGTGATGTTCCACTTTCCAATTCGGGAGAAGGTACAGTTACCTCATCAAGTTCTACTTTCCTCCCACTCACTTCTTTCGAGAGAAACTCCTTCTCTAGAAAGGATCCATTCTTAGCAACGAATATCTTGCCTTCAGATCTGTGATAGAAGGTGTACCTGATACGTCCAAAACGTATCTATAATTTCTGCCTGCTCCATGCCTCTTTTGTGTGATATGGCTATGATATTTATGCACTTCCATACACTTTTGCTCATATTTGGACTAACCTATTAACTCAGTGCACCACAGTGCCAGTTCCTGTTTTCTTCTATTTTTCTATTTCAGGTTTCCCCAATATTAAAAGTTCCCTAAAAATTCCGGGAAAATAAGCGTATCGGGAGCTTCAAGAAAAACCAAAGCAGGGCCAGAGGGGAGCCTGGGGTGGCCCAGGCGGCCACCCGGCGCGGCCCCACCCCTGGCCGCGCTAGGGTGGCGCCTGGGGCCCCACCTCCGCCTCTGGTGACCCCCTTTTGCATATATATTGCTTGCGTCCCGAAACCCTCGAAGACGGAACCCTTTTTTACGATCTCGTCTCTGTTCCGCCGCCGCCGCGCTCCCAAGATCGGGAGCATCAGGAGAACTCTTCCCAGCAGCCTGCCGGAGGGGAGAACCACCACCGGGAGCTTCTCCACCACCATGGATGCTTCCCGAATGAGTTGTGAGTAGTCCCCCTTGGACCATGGGTCCATGACCAGTAGCTATGTGATGTTCTCCTCCCCTCTTTGTTCTTCATGGATTAGACCTCGTGAGCTGCCCTACATGACCGAGGCACATATGTAATCTTTATGATGTTGCTCTGCTGAGTTTGCTGGGATCCGATGGATTATGAGATTATGTTCAGATTGTGTGTGAGTAATATATTTGATTCACCTCTTTTATATTTATGTTCTTGAGTAATTCTTGCATGTTCTCCGTTGCTGTTTATTGCTTTGGCCGAGTAGTAGGTAGTAACTCCAAGAGGGAACGTTATGCTTGATTGTGGGTTCATGCCCCTCGATGACTAGTTTGAGTGACAGAAACATGAGTCTAGGGGATGTGCTGTTGCCACAAGGGGGAAAACAACGGTGCTTGTACTTGCGGGTGCAAGGATTGTTTACTTTACGCAAAGTTCTTTTAATGCAGTTGCCTGTTGCTTTGAGTTTACACTATGGGTGGGACTCGCAACTTAATACCAGTGAGATGTTCTGGATAGATATCTCAAGGTGGATGATTAGTAGTAGCTGCAGATGGATTTCGGTCTACTTGCCTTGGCGTACCGCCCATGCTTTTGAGCCTCTACCTTTCTTTACAGCATAGTTAGCATTGGTTTGCGCACATAATCCAGTCAATTGCCCAGCTGTAATTTGTTTACCTCGCTTAGCTATTTTATCGTCTTTTGGGAGAGAGACATCACTAGTGAGCATCATGGGACCCCGGTCCATATTACCATCACTGATCACACCCGCTATTTACTTCATGTTCTTATTTCCTAGTTGCATTCATACCTATCACTATTACCTCTTGCGTTTGATCCTTTGTAAACAGCAAGGCCGGAGGGATTGACAACCTCTGTGTACTCGTTGGGAGCAAAGTTATTTGTATCTGTGTGCAGGTCCTGTCAACCGCTAAGTTGGCGCCGTTAGCGTTGGCACCTACTTGTTGGCCCTCGGAGTCTCACGGGATTCGATCCTTGGTATCTTGCCAAGGGAAACTTGCCGTTACGCTACATCTCAAACCTTCCACATGGGGTAACCAACGAGGGGCGAGAAGCCATCAAGCAAAGTTTCTGGCGCCGTTGCCGGGGACTCCACTCTTCAAGATAGGGGAGTTGCACGCTATCTTTTATCTTTGCTTTTTAGTCTTGTTAGTTTACCTTTCAGTTTTTGCTTTAGTTTCCCTTACCAAAAATCACAAAAATAGTTATCTTGCTTGCTGCTGCTATGGGTTCCACCGAGAACACCAAGTTGTGTGACTTCACTAGTCATAACAACAATGACTTTATCTGCACGCCTATTACTACACCTGCCACTTCATCACCTTCTTATGAAATTAAACCTGCTTTGCTGAACCTAGTTATGAAAGATCAAATCTCCGGTGCTGGAGATGATGCTGCTTTGCACTTAAATAATTTTGTTGAGCTCTGTGATATGCAAAAGTACCGAGAAATAGATGGTAATATTGTTAAGCTTAAGCTTTTTCCTTTCTCCTTGAGAGGAGGAGCTAAAATCTGGTTTCAATCCTTACCTAGGATAGTATAGATTCTTGGGACAACTGCAAGGATGCCTTTATTGGGAAGTACTATTCCCCTGTTAAAATTATCCAACTAAGGAGTAACATAATGAACTTTAAACAATTGGATAATGAACACGTTGCCCAAGCTTGGGAACGCATGAAATCTCTTGTCAAGAACTGCCCTACTCATGGTTTGACTACTTGGATGGTTATCCAAACTTTTTATGCAGGCTTGAACTTTACCTCGCGGAACTTGTTAGATTCGGCCGCGGGAGGAACCTTTATGTCAACTACACTTGGTGCTGCCACGAAACTTCTCGATGAGATGATGACCAATTATTCCCAATAGCACACCGAATGCGCTCCAACAGGTAGGAAGGTAAACTCTGTAGAGGAGATTTCCTCCCTAAATGAAAAAGTTGACTTGATCATGTCTCTACTTTCCAAGCAATCTTCTATTGATCCTCATGATGTTCCTTTAAATTCTTTGATTGCTCAAGATCAAGTAGATGTGAACTTTATCTCTAGAAACAATTTCAATAACAATGCTTATAGGAGTAATTTTGGTAGCAACCCTAGACCGTTCCCCTCTAATTCCTATGGGAACAACAATGCTTATCCTAGCACCAGGAACTCCACTTCTGAACTAGAGATTATGCTTAAAGATTTCATCACTACACAAAAAGCCTTCAATAAGAGTGTAGAAGAAAAACTAGACAAACTAGATAATCTCTCTTCGAAGGTAGACAATTTAGCCCATGAGGTAGAGTTGCTTAAAATTAGAACTTCTCCTCTTGAGGAGAGGCTGACCACTCCTATGAATGCTATTCAAGTGCAAATTAATGAAAACATTAGGATGATGGCTAAATTTAAAGAGGGATGTGCTAGAGAAAAGGAGGAAGAAGATAGAATTAAGAGCCTTCCTACCCACCACACTGTTGCTACTATCCAAGTTGTTGAGGATATCCAAACTCTTAGCACCCAATGCACTCCAAGTCCCATTGGACCTATTAATGGTGATGCTATGACCTCAACCGTAGAAGAAACTCCTATGACCATAGAAGCTACCAAACAAGTGAGCCTAAAGGACACCACTACCACTTTACTTGATAGTAGTGACCTTGATTTTGATAATTGCACCCTTTCTGAAGTTATTAGTTTTCTTCACAAGATGTCTAGAGATCCCCACACTAGCACACTTAACCTTGCCTTCACGGAGCATATCACTAATGCTCTCATCAAAGCTAGGGAGGAGAAGCTTAGGGTAGAAGCCTCCATACCTAAAAAGCTAGAAGATGGTTGGGATCCTATGATTAAAATTAAGTTGAATAACTTCTCTTGCTATGCTTTATGTGATGTTGGAGCTAGTACCTCCGTTATGCCCAAAAGAATATGATATGTTTAAATTGAAATCTTTTGATCCTTGTTCTTTTGGTGTTCGTCTTGTTGATTCTTCCGTAAAGAAACCTTTGGGGAAGATCGACGATGTTCTTATCATTGTCAATGAAAATTATGTTCCCGTTGATTTTACTATTATGGATATTGAATGTGAACCTTCATGTCCAATTATTTTGGGACGTCCTTTTCTTCGCACCGTTGGTGCTATCATTGACATGAAAGAGGGGAATATAAAATTCCAATTCCCTCTCAAGAAAGGGATGGAACACTTCCCTACAAAGAAGATTAAGTTACCTTTTGAGTCCGTTACACGGGCTAGCTATTCTTTTACTCTTGATAAAACTTGATCTTCTCCTTTTTGCATTATGCCTAGCTTAAAGGCATAAAAGAAAGCGCTTTTGGGAGGCAGCCCACAACGAATAAAGTTTTATTTTGCTTTTGTTGTGTCTTGATGTTTGTTACTACAGTAGCATCATCATTGTATCTTTTCTTTTCAGCTTTGTGCCAAGTTTAGCCTCCGATTGCAAGAAAGTTCAAAAGTTGTGACGTGCAGTCCAGAAAACAGATTCTATCCTTGGACAGAAAAATTCGTATAAAATCACCAGCTCATCTTTTTGATCTGAATTTTTTTGACAGCGTGCTCTATCCAATTGGCTTTCGGGCGTCTGTTCTGAGTTTTTTTATTTGAGTTGCATAAATGCCCCGAAAAAATTATTTACTACCTGCTGGTCTGTTTTTCACAGATTCTGTCCTGCTTTGCCTTTTCTTCATTTTGCAAACCTTGAGCTTGCTTTTTCTTTTCAAAAACCTTTTGGCAATCTTGAGAAACAGTAGCTCTTCGAGATTATCCTTATTTCCAGCAAGGAAAAGTTATTTTATTGTGGGTACTAACCTCGCTAATCAGATTATGATGAGTTATGTATGAAGGGAGTTTTCAAGTGTGCGAGGGAAGATGATAAAAAGATTCAGGAGGGTCAAACGCTCAAGCTTGGGGATGCCCCCGTGCACCCCCAAGAAATATTCAAGAAGACTCAAGCGTCTAAGCTTGGGGATGCCCCCGTGCATCCCCTTCTTCATCAACAATTATCAGTTCGTCTTTCGTTCCACTATATTTTAATCACTTCATGCGTTATGTGCTATGCTTGGAGCGTCTTGCTCTTAGTTTCCTTTTTAGTTTTCTTTAGCTTTGCTTGCTGTTCATAACAAGTTAGAACCCAGCTTTCTTTGTGTGGGAGAGAAACACGATCCACTTCAACCTAGAACACAACATAGGATTTTCATGCTTATCTTTGCTGTGTGTGTTCTTTGTCTTTCCATAGCTACTGTCATGTTTAGCTCTTAGTTTTCATGATTTTCTTTTTAAAGAGCTTTTGTTTAGTTGGTTGTTGAACTCTCTTGAGTTTTCATGTTTATCTTGTTAAGAGAGTTTGTCTGTTGCACTGAGTTGTGTGTCTTAACTTAAAGTAGGTAATTGAGGTTGCTATTTAATTTTAGTAGTAACTTGCAATGGTTTTGAGGTATTGCCATGAGTAATGTCTGAACTTTTGGTGTCAAGAGCTTTAGCCTATTAGTGATAGATGTCGTCTTTTGGGCAATCCGTGTTTATTTTCGAAAACCTACAAAATAGTTGAGAACTTTAGCTACTAAATGGATCACTAATCTTTGGAGGGATCGAATATTAGAGTACACTCACGTACCATGGGTCGAGGATGCGCAAGGGTAACCAAACCCCCATACACACCTCCTCGGGGTACTTGTCTCTTTGTGAACCTCCTAATTAGATTGAGATTTACCGATAATAAGTTCATGAGTTCTTTGGACTAATGTGAGTATTCGAAAGTTGACACTTCCACCTAACCATATTTTTCTAGCCTCTTCGGTACCGTGCATTGCCCTTTCTCACCTAGAGAGTTGGCGCATACTTCGCCGGTGCATCCAAATCCTTGGCACGATACGCTCTGTCATCATAAGCCTCATTATATCCTTCCTCAAAACAGCCACCATACCTATCTATTAAGGCATTTCCATAGCCTTTCCGAGATACATTGCCATGCAACATCCATCTTCTCATGACTTGATCTTCATGTCATACATGCTTTTTGCTTGATCGATGAGCCGCATGCTAGTTGGGCCTAGCCCTAATCATTGCTACATGACGCGCTAGTATCATTGTATATCCTGCTACACTGGCAGAGGCATACATTTGCATACATCATGATAGTTTCATTTTCTTTATGTTGAGTACTTTTGTAAAGTGTGAAAGATCTTCTATACTTCTTGTAATACATAGAGTGTTGCCCCTAAAGTGAGGGAAAGATCCCAAAGAGGACAAATCAAAAGATCCCAAATAGGACAAAATCAAAAGATCCCAAAGAGGACAAATGAGTAATAAATAGAAAGAGCCATTGAGGCCACAAAAAATAAAAAAATAAAAAAAGAGAAAGAAAAAAAAAGAGAGAAGGGGGCACACTACTATTTCTTTCGAGAGATCCACACTCGTACTCCATCTTATACCTTGTACTCCATAGAGATTATCATTCATGCATATAGACCTTTACACTATAGAACTTGGCTTGTATATTCCAATGATGAGCCTCCTCAAAAGAGCTCTATGTCTTCTTGAGCAAGCAAGTTGGATGGACCCCCACTAGTTCCATTGGAGAGCTTACCTTAGCTCATATGTGCATCCGTTGCATGGCAATCCCTACTCCTCACATCATATCTATCATTTGGCTTCTCTCACCGATGATTGTCCTCATTGATGTGAGCCTTTCACACCTTTTTTGTCTTCCCCCTCTATCATTTTTCTCTCTTTGCCATCCTAAGTGTCCACTTTCTTGCTTACGCTCATCCATTGCATGAGTGCTCAAAATATCGAAAGGGAGTGGATCATTTTGACTTGTACCTGGCTGACGGTCTGGGGATGAGTCAAGATAAGATTCCAAAGAAGACCAAGTGTGAAACTTTAGTAGATTAAGTTCTCAACAATACAAAAACTATGTTTTACTCTCTCATATATCCCTATCCCCTTTCTTGCACGCAAACACCATTTGGAGACATTCGAGTCACGGACAGCGAGAGCTCTTGCACCTTTATGTTCTTATGTTACTTGTTACAATGCTAATATAGACTCTTGCTTGTTATGACTTAAATTGAATTACATGCCTTGATTGCTTTACTTAAAAGTTCTTATATGGTTGGTAGCATGTCACCATAGATATTATGCTTGTTATCATTTACCTACTCGAGGACGAGCAGGAATTAAGCTTGGGGATGTTGATACGTCCAAAACGTATCTATAATTTCAGCTTGCTCCATGCCTCTTTTGTGTGATATTGCTATGATATTTATGCACTTCCATACACTTTTGATCATATTTGGACTAACCTATTAACTCAGTGCACCACAGTGCCAGTTCCTGTTTTCTGCTGTTTTTCTATTTCAGGTTTCCCCCATATTAAAAGTGCCCTAAAAATTCCGGGAAAAATACAAGAAAAATCAGCGTACCGGGAGCTTCAAGAAAAACCAAAGCAGGGCCAGAGGGGAGCCTGGGGAGGCCCAGGCGGCCACCCGGAGCAGCCCCACCCCTGGCCGCGCCAGGGGGGCGCCTGGGCCCCACCTCCGCCTCTGGTGACCCCCTTTTGCATATATATTGCTCGCGTCCCGAAACCCTCGAAGACGGAACCCTTTTTTACGATCTCGTCTCTGTTCCGCCGCCGCCGCACTCCCAAGATCGGGAGCATCAAGAGAACTCTTCCCGGCATCCTGCCGGAGGGGAGAACCACCACCGGGAGCTTCTCCACCACCATGGACGCTTCCCGGATGAGGTGTGAGTAGTCCCCCTTGGACCATGGGTCCATGACCAGTAGCTATGTGATGTTCTCCTCCCTTCTTTGTTCTTCATGGATTAGACCTCGTGAGCTGCCCTACATGATCGAGGCACATATGTAATCTTTATGATGTTGCTCTGCTGAGTTTGCTGGGATCCGATGGATTATGAGATTATGTTCAGATTGTGTGTGAGTAATATATTTGATTCACCTCTTTTATATTTATGTTCTTGAGTAATTCTTGCATGTTCTCCGTTGCTGTTTATTGCTTTGGCCGAGTAGTACGTAGCACTGCTCAAGATATCTTCCGATACGCCGATAAATCGTCCGATTTATCGCTTACCGCTGTCCGACCGATAAGATAAATCGGCCGATTAATCTGCCGATATGGCGATAAATCGGCTGATATGCCGATAAACTGTCCGAGTTACTCCTTATCATTGGTTGACCGATAAGTTCCCGATAAGCTATATCCCCAACATTGGTAGGTAGTAACTCCAAGAGGGAACGTTATGCTTGATTGTGGGTTCATGCCCCTCGATGACTAGTTTGAGTGACAGAAACATGAGTCTAGGGGGAAAACAACGGTGCTTGTACTTGCGGGTGCAAGGATTGTTTACTTTACGCAAAGTTCTTTTAATGCAGTTGTCTGTTGCTTTGAGTTCACACTATGGGTGGGACTCGCAACTTAATACCAGCGAGATGTTCTGGATAGATATCTCAAGGTGGGTGATTAGTAGTAGATGCAGATGGATTTCGGTCTACTTGCCTTGGCGTACCGCCCATGCTTTTGAGCCTCTACCTTTCTTTACAGCATAGTTAGCATTGGTTTGCGCACATAATCCTGTCAATTGCCCAGCTGTAATTTGTTTACCTCGCTTAGTTGTTTTATCGTCTTTTGGGAGGGAGACATCACTAGTGAACATCATGGGACCCCGGTCCATATTACCATCACTGATCACACCCGCTATTTACTTCCTGTTCTTATTTCCTAGTTGCAGTCATACCTATCACTATTACCTCTTGCGTTTGATCCTTTGTAAACAGCAAGGCCGGAGGGATTGACAACCTCTCTGTACACGTTGGGAGCAAAGTAATTTGTATCTGTGTGCATGTCCTGTCAACCGCTAAGTTGGCGCCGTTAGCGTTGACACCTACTTGTTGGCCCTCGGAGTCTCACGGGATTCGATCCTTGGTATCTTGCCAAGGGAAACTTGCCGTTACGCTACATCTCAAACCTTCCACTTGGGGTAACCAACGAGGGGCGAGAAGCCATCAGTACCCAATAGTCTCTTTTAGGTATCCTATGAAGACACATTTCTCCGACTCGGGTTCGAGCTTATCATGTTGAAGTTTTTTCACATAAGCATCGCAGCCCCAAACTTTAAGAAACAACAACTTTGGTTTCTTTCCAAACCACACTTCATAAGGCATCGTCTCAACGGATTTAGATGGTGCCCTTATTCAACGTGAATGCAGTTGTCTCTAATGCATAACCCAAAACGATAGCGGTAAATCGGTAAGAGACATCATAGATCGCACCATATCTAATAAAGTACGATTACGACGTCCGGATACACCATTACGCTGTGGTGTTCTGGGTGGCGTGAGTTGTGAAACTATTCCACATTGTTTTAAATGAAGGCCTAAGTCGTAACTTCAAATATTCTCCTTCGCGATCAGATCGTGGAAACTTTTATTTTCTTTTTGCGATGATTCTCTACTTCACTCTGAAATTTCTTTGAACTTTTCAAATATTTCAGACTTGTGTTTCATTAAGTAGATATACCCATATCTGCTCAAATCATCTGTGAAGGTCAGAAAATAATGATACCCGCCGCGAGCCTCAACACTCATTGGTCTGCATACATTAGTATGTATGATTTCCAACAAGTCAATTGCTCACTCCATTGTTCCGGAGAACTGAGTTTTAGTCATCTTGCCCATGAGGCATGGTTCGCAAGCTCCAAGGGATTCATAATCAAGTGATTCCAAAAGTCCATTACTATGGAGTTTCTTCATGAGCTTTATACCATTATGACCTAAACGGCAGTGCCACAAATAAGTTGTAATATCATTATTAACCTTGCATCTTTTGGCTTCAATATTATGAATATGTGTATCACTACGATTGAGATCCAACAAACTATTTTCATTGGGTGTAAGACCATCGAAGGTTTTATTCATGTAAATAGAATAACAATTATTCTACGACTTTAAATGAATAACCGTATTGCAACAAACATGATCAAATCATATTCATGCTTAACGAAAATGCCAAATAACATTTATTTAGGTTCTACACTAATTCTGAAAGTATAGGGAGTGTGCGATGATGATCATATCAATCTTGGAACCACTTCCAACACACATCGTCACTTCACCTTTAACTAGTGTCTGTTCATTCTGCAACTCCCGTTTCGAGTTACTAATTTTAGCAACTGAACCGGTATCAAATACCCAGGGGTTGCTATGAACACTAGTAAAGTACACATCAATAATTTGTCTATCAAATATACCTTTGCTCACTTTGCCATCCTTTTTATCCACCAAGTATCTAGGGTAGTTCCACTTCTAGTGACCATTTCCTTTGCAGTAGAAGCACTTAGTTTCAGGCTTGAGTTTGGCTTTGTGTTTCTTCACGGGGGTGACAACTTGCTTGTCATTCTTCTTGAAGTTCCCCTTCTATCCCTTTGCCCTATACTTGAAACAAGTGGTCTTGTTAACCATCAACACTTGATGCTGTTTCTTGATTTCTACCTTCGCCGATTTCAGCATCGCGAAGAGCTCGGGAATTACTTTCGTCATCCCTTGCATATTATAGTTCATCACGAAGTTCTACTATCTTGGTGATAGTGTCCAGAGAACTTTGTCAATTACTATCTTATCTGGAAGATTAACTCCCACTTGATTCAAGCAATTGTAGTACCCAGACAATCTGAGCATATGCTCACTCGTTGAGCTATTCTCCTCCATCTTGTAGGCAAAGTACTGTCAGAAGTCTCATACCTCTCAACACGGGCATGAGTATGAAATACTAATTTCAACTCTTGGAACATCTTATATGCTCCGTGGTGTTCCAAACAGTTTTGAAGTCCCGGTTCTAAGCCGTAAAGCATGGTGCACTAAACTATCAAGTACTCATCATACCGAGCTTTTGTCAAAACGTTCACAACTTCTGCATCTGCTCCTGCAATAGGTCTGTCACCTAGCGGTGCATCAAGGACATAATTCTTCTGTGCAGCAATGAGGATAATCCTCAGATCACGGACCTAGTCCGCATCATTGCTACTAACATCTTTCAACTTAATTTTCTCTAGGAACATATCAAAAACATAGGGGAGCTATAACGCGAGCTATTGATCTACAATATAATTTGCAAATACTATCAGGACTAAGTTCATGATAAATTATAGTTCAAATTAATCATATTACTTAAAGAACTACCACTTAGATAGACATCCCTCCGGTCATTTAAATGATCACATGATCCAAATCAACTAAACCATGTCCGATCATCACGTGAGATGATGTAGTTTCAATGGTGAACATCTTATGTTGATCATATCTACTATATGATTCACACTCGACCTTTCAGTCTCTAGTGTTCCGAGGCCATATCTGCATATGAAAGGCTCGTCAAGTTTAACCCGAGTATTCTGCGTGTGCAAAACAGGCTTACACCCGTTGTATTTGAACGTAGAGCTTATCACACCCGATCATCACGTGGTGTCTCGGCACGACAAACTTTCGCAACGGTGCATACTCAGGGAGAACACTTATACCTTGAAATTTTGTAAGGGATCATCTTATAATGCTACCGTCATAGTAAGCAAAATAAGAAGCATAATAAGATAAACATCACATGCAATCAAAATATGTGACATGATATGGCCATTATCATCTTGTGCTTTCGATCTCCATCTTCAAAGCACTGTCATGATCACCTTCGTCACCGGCGCGACACCTTGATCTCCATCATAGCATCGTTGTCGTCTCGCCAATTATTGCTTCTACGAATATCGCTACCGCTTAGTGATAAAGTAAAGCAATTACATGGCGATTGCATTTCATACAATAAAGCGACAACCATATGGCTCTTGCCAGTTGCCGATAACTTTACAAAACATGTTCATCTCATACAATAAGGTATAACTCATCATGTGTTGACCATATCACATCACAACATACCCTGCAAAAATAAGTTAGGCGTCCTCTACTTTGTTGTTGCAAGTTTTACGTGGCTGCTACAGGCTTAGCAAGAACCATTCTTACCTACGCAATCAAAAACCACAACGATGTTTCGTCAAGTATGTGTTGTTTTAACCTTCACAAGGACCGGGCGTAGCCATACTCGATTCAGCTAAATTGAGAGAGACAGACACCCGCCAGTCACCTTTAAGCAACGAGTGCTCATAACGGTTAAACCAGTCTCGCCTAAGTGTACGCGTAATGTCGGTCCAGGCCGCTTCATCTCACAATACCGCTGAAGCAAAGTATGACATGCTGGTAAGCAGTATGACTAGTATCGCCCACAACTCATTGTGTTCTACTCGTGCATATCATCTATGCATAGACCTGGCTCATGATGCCACTGTTGGGGAACGTAGTATTTTAAAATTTTCCTATGATCACGCAAGATCTATCTACGAGATGCATAGCAACGAGAGGGGAGAGTGTGTCTACGTACCCTCATAGACCGAAAGCGGAAGCGTCAAGTGACGCGGTTGATGTAGTCGAACTTCTTCGTGATCCAACCAATCAAGCCCGAACGTACGGCACCTCCGCGTTCAGCACACGTTCAGCTTGATGAAGTCCCACGAGCTCTTGATCCAGTTGAACTTCACGGTAGAGTTTCGTTAGCACGCCGGCGTGGTGATGGATATGATGAAGTTACCGGCGCAGGGCTTCGCCTAAGCACTGCAGCGGTATGACCGAGGTGTGTTTCTGTGGAGGGGGGCACCGCACACGGCTAAAACAATTCAACTTATGTGTCCTTAGGGTGCCCCCTCCCCACGTATATAAAGGAGGGAGGGGAGGCCGGCCGGCCTCTCTAGGCGCGCCAAAGGGTGGAGGAATCCTCCTCCTGGTAGGAGTAGGACTCCTCCTTTCCTAGTCCTAATAGGAGGGGAAGGAAGGACAGGGGCAGGAGAAGGAAAGAGGGGGCGCAGCACCTCCCATAGTCCAATTCGGAGTAGACTCTTGGGGCGCGCGGCTAGCCCTCGTGGCTTCTCCTCTTTTTCCCTTAAAGCCCACTAAGGCCCATATGTACTCCCGTATTCCCGTAACTCCTCCGGTACTCCGAAAAATACCCGAATTGCTCGGAACCTTTCCGATGTCCGAATATAGTCGTCCAATATATCGATCTTTACGGCTCGACCATTTCGAGACTCCTCGTTATGTCCCCAATCTCATCGGGCACTCCGAACTACCTTCGGAACATCAAAACACATAAACTCATAATACCGATCGTCATCAAACGTTAAGCGTGCGGACCCTACGGGTTCGAGAACTATTTAGACATGAACGAGACTCATCTCCGGTCAATAACCAATAGCGGAACCTGGATGCTCATATTGTCTCCTACATATTCTACGAAGATCTTTATCGGTCAAACCGCATAACAACATACATTGTTCCCTTTGTCATCGGTATGTTACTTACCCGAGATTCGATCGTCGGTATCACCATACCTAGTTAATCTCGTTACCGGCAAGTCTCTTTACTCATTCCGTAATACATCATCTCTTGACTAACTCATTAGTCATTTGCTTGCAAGGCTTATTATGATGTGTATTACCGAGAGGGCCCAGAGATATCTCTCCGACACTCGGAGTGACAAATCCTATTCTTGGTCTATGCCAACACCACAAACACCTTCGGAGACACCTGTAGAGCATCTTTATAATCACCCAGTTACGTTGAGACGTTTGATAGCATACAAGGTGTTACTCCGGTATTCGGGAGTTGCATAATCTCATAGTCATAGGAACATGTATAAGTCATGAAGAAAGCAATAGCAGTAAAACTAAACGATCATAGTGCTAAGCTAACGGATGGGTCTTGTCCATTACATCATTCTCCTAATGATGTGATCCTGTTGATCAAATGACAACTCATGTCTATGGCTAGGAAACATACCAATATTTGATCAATGAGCTAGTCTAGTAGAGGCATACTAGGGACACTTTGTTTTGTCTATGTATTCACACATTTTACTCAATCATAAAAATCAAAGGCAGTAAGGGATATTTGGTGAAATCAGTGAAGTGTTACAGTAACTAGTACATTTCTTTTGTTATTTTTAAAATCCTCGGACTGGCCACATATGGCCGTTGACTTTTATAAAAAGTTAAAACATTTTGGGGGAAAATCAAATTTGAAAATGTTTGCGATCTTGAAAAAAACATGAATTTGAAAAGGATTCACGCCTTCTGAAAATGTTCATGAATTTGAAAAAAGTTCACCAATTCAACGAAATATAATCACGAACTAAAAAAATCAATTTAAAAAATATTCATGACCTTCAAAAACTTTGAGTATTTGAAAAAGTTTCGTGAATTTGAAAATGGTTTATGGTTTCAAAGTTTTTTTGGAAAAAATTTGATTTTTTCACAAATTAGGGAACAGTTCACAAATTCAAGAATGTTTGTGAACTTGAAATTATTGTGAATTTAAAAAATGTTCACGGTTTAGAAAAAATATTCACGAATAAAAATATTGGGAATTCTAAACAAAAGTTCACAAATTTGGAAGAACCTCAAGAATTTGAAAATGAAGAAAGAAAGGGAAATAGAAAAAATAGAAAGGAAAAATAATTAAAATTAAAAAAAGGTAAAAAAATAAAAGATAAAGGGGAAAAAGGAAAACCCAGGAAAACCCAGGAAAACCTGGCCGAAATAAACCTAAACAAGATAAAGATAACCGACTTTAAAAAGCTAACAAAGCTTCTAGATGCTTCCGAGAACCCAACCAAGGAAGCTTTTGGGGGCCTCGAAACCCGGGAGCAAGATGAAGGTTCGCGCTTGTGCTTTATTTGGGCCGGTTATTTGTAACAAAAACAACATGTCGCGAGATAGTGCAACTGGCCACGTCGAGAGCTGGAAATGGTGACGGTGGCCCTGCTGGATGCTCGAGCTAGCCACACGGTTTGCTGGAATCGGTGTGGCAGGTTTATTTCGGACCAATTGCATTTTTTGCTCCAACCGGAGTTAGGTATGGACTACGACCGGCGGCATGTGATGCTAGAAATGAGTGGCAGCGTGGTGCTTCAAGTGAGGTACTACGTTGATCACTCCTACAAGGATAAATGAACACGGGGACTGAGAAGCCTACTCCGGTCGATGCGCCACATTGAAGCAGTGTCGGTCTGTCTGCCCTGGCTATTTAAGCACGATGCCAACGCCGGCCAACAGACATGTTGAGGAGGAGCCCCTCTCCTATGATGAAACTGTCGAGACCAAACTGGATGTCGCATCAAAAAGGAGCCACCCCCTCGGGCAACACGTTTGACTATTTCGACCAACTGGCATCACCACCGCGCCGCAACTGGCGTGACAAGGTCGTGAAGGAGGAGGAGCCCTCCCGGACGCCTCCTCCATTACCTCTACATGGCGACGACACATCGTCACCCAACACCCTGACGTCGGCCAAGAGGATGGCACGGGAGAAGGAGCGGCAGGAGTGGCGCAATGCTAGGCCACGTTTGCTACATCGGACGCCGGCACCGCGAAAATGCCGACGCCGCAACAATGTCCAGCTGGTCTAGATCGACTTGGAGGAGTCGCTGCGCGCCGCCGCCCCTGTCGCCGACAAGTGATGACACGCCGGGGCGACGTCCGTAGTCAACACGGCATCGCGCAGAGGAGGGGCAAGCCCAACTTCGATCTACCACTGCCTTTATTATTTTTATTAAGCTGTATCAAAAATACTTGGATACAAATATTACCCAATGAAGTTTCATATTTTTTCAAGAAAGAACAAAGCATACGGATTTATCCAATAAATGATACACCTAAAAAAATTGGCGCTAAAATGTTTTTTTACCGTGGGAAAGACTTCCCACGTCTCTGCTATTTTTTCTCCCCCTCCATCTTCTCCACCTCCCCATTATCCAACCTCCCCCAATGTGCCGCCATTCCCGCACACCGCGCGGTGGCAGCCTCCGTCGCTAGCTCCACCCGCCGCCGCAAGCTCCGCCCGCCGACGACTCCCTTCTTCCTCCATCAACAAGGTCGCTTGTTGGAACCTCGTCGGCGTCCGTCGTCCTCACCATCACGAAGCCGCGCTCCTCCCGACTTCGTCCTCACAGCCACGAATCAGCATCCGTGCCGATCTCTCAGCCTTCACACGAAGTTGCGCATGTCCATCCTATACACCGCCCACCAAGCAGCTCTTGCCTCCATCTAGCATCTTCAGCCTCCACCACATCAAGCAGGTGATCCCTCCATACATTTAGAGAAGTATGCTTCAGTAGTACAGTAGGTAACCCACTAGTATGCACTCTAATTGTTTGTTGAATTGCTTGCTTGCCTATAAATCAATTCCTTTTTAGGTAAAAGATTTGCAGTTGTTCTTTTTACAGTATCAGACAAGATGACTACAGATTTTCAACCTTACAGACTGAACACTAGTCATAAGCAGGCACTGTCAGTGTCATGCATAATGATTTTGCCAAGTGACTTTAAACTCTGAGAGCTAGAGTAGACAAGCCTTGGTAAAGTAGTTACAAACTCAGATCCAAATTTTGAGCCTAATCCATGAGAACATTTTGTTATGATGGCTAAACACGCAAACCATTTGCTAAAATCCTCTCTAACCATATAGCAAGGCATTCATGTTAATCACCTAGACCGACTTGCTGTTAATAGAAAGTTTATACAAACATGTACTGTACATGAAGGATGGAGTTAGTTAAATGCCATTGACACTCAAGGTCAGATATAGGACTTAGAACCCAGCAACCTGATTCCTTTACTTTTTGCATGCATACCGCGAGATATCCCTATACTACTGAAGCATACTTCTCTGAATTTGGTACAGAGAAGTATGTGTACATACTAGTGGGTTACCTACTGTACTACTGAAGCATACTTCTCTGAATATATCCTTTGCCCAAAATAATTGTAAACTTCCAAGCTACTGCTACTCATGATAAAAAGTACAGTATGTTATGTAAACTAAGTGTCCATATGCTTAGTATTTTATAAATTTGGTTCCAAGAAATTTGTGAAATTATATTCATGACCTTGACATATGCTTTGATGCTTGACCTTAACATATAATTTTAACATTGTTTGGTAAAGATATCATGTCGAGGATACCTCTACGGCTTCGAAGCCTAAACATCCCAGAGCAAGCTTCTGAAAGTGTACAACCAGATGAACAAAATTTACAAGGCCCTCCAGAGATTGATGATCTAGTACCAAAAAAGCCACCTGAATCTACTAGGCAAATTAAAATAATTTGTAAGATCAATTTTCTTTTTCAAATGCATATCTAGTGTGATGTATATGGTCCAGTTATATGCCACTGTGATACTCTTGCATGCAGGGCCAAATGGAGATGTGCAACAGATTATAGGGGAATTTCGACGTAAAAATTTGTCGGAATTACGTGGGGGGAAGATAATTGTGGAGACTGACGGAAGTGGAATTCCAAATGGAAGGTCGGCTGCCATTCTCGGTCAGCATCTTACCTGGCTTGCAGAAAACTCAACATTTGCACCATTGCATATTCCAAGATGGGACAATGAATTGTTTCTACAAAAACATGGGCAGATGATCATAGATGTGGAGGTAAAAAAATTATAGCACCGTTCAAGACTGTTCATTTCACATTGCTGATTGTCAATTTAAATATTTGAAGGAGAAATTTATCTACCCCAATGAGACTAGACAACTTATGCGAGACTGGATTCTATTGAATATTAACAAAAAAATGGAGAGTGTATAAGTCTCATTTGAAGAGTAAATATTTCAAGTGTGACAAGAAGTCTTTGGCTGAAATTGTAGCCGCTGTTCCCAAAGGTGTTAATGAACATCAACGGGGTACTCTTGTTGGGTTTTGGTGCCAGGATTCACACATGGTAATGTGTTATATTCTCGTACTTAATCTGGTGTACATAACTAGTTTGATGACATTAATATTGACTATATGTGTTGTTTTCCCAGAAATTATGTGAAAAGAACACCGAGTGTGCAAAGAAGCAGAAGACTCGACATACAACCGGGAGAAAAAGCCATGCTAGGCTCAAAAAAGAGATGGTAAAACTTTTTCTTTCTAAAGATGGATCAGAAAATGTGAAGAAAACTGAACATGTTCTAACAGAAATAGTAACAAACATTCTAATTTACTTTGTTGAACAGGAAATTAAGAGCAATAGAAAGGTTTGCAAGATTGAACTATGGGATGAAGCTCATAAGAAGAAGAAGGACGGTGAATACAAAAATGCGAACACAAAGATAGTGATGGTATACTTCTACTTGTGATTAAAGTAAAGGTTTTAATTTAAACCTACTTAGTATAATGAGATGTTTGTATTTATTTCAATAGGAGAAAGTGGAAGAAAGAAAGAAAGGTAACAACGGGAGCCTTTCATTTAGTGATTATAAAGAAGTATTTAAAAGTGTGCTTGGGGATGAGGCAAAAAAAACTTCGTGGGTATTATGGTGATAAGTATTGGAGCGAAATAAAAGTTTCTCAGGGACTGACTTTTGTTCAGCATCCTGAGAAAGAAGCAAATGTTCAATTTAGACTGCGGGCACTAGGAGATAATGTAGAAATTGGGACAGATGAGTTGGCTATGATCCGTTCATTCCTGAAGAGAAAATTCCCCACAGAGGATTTGAGAAATGAATTTGTAACCGCCGGAAGTGATGAAGTTAGTATCTAAACCACACATCTTTCTGCAAAGATAAAAATATGAGTATTAATATACTGTTATCCAGTTCTTGTTTCAGGTTGATCCCAATTAAAGAGTTGTTGGCGGTGATCTCCCAAATGAATCACATAACAAAGCTGAAGAATACGCTCCATTGAGTGCTATGCAGGTGATGTAATAGTTTCTTCACTAATAAATATTCTACTTCATTCTCATACTTAAACAATTGTTCATCATAAGTTGCAGGAACTACATCCTAGCGATTGTGCGCGAACCAAAGAGTGTTACACCGGTTTATCGTTACCACATGAAAAAATGGTTGCTAAGCTGTGTGCATAAATTTCTGCTTTGTTATACGTGGACCCTGTTTTGATTGAAACGGGCCAGTTTTGAAGAGGTCAATTAAATGTTTGTCCAAGAGTATGTGTGTGTGCTTGTGTACAAGTGAGTCTAGTGAGAACAAGAGAAAAGGAAAGTGATTACACTTCTACTTGTTTGTGAACAAGAGAAAGGCAGCTGTACTGAATATAGCTTAAGAAAATCTGAATATAACTGAACATAGTTTGGACATTTCAGAGCATCGTACTGAATTTGGTTGAACATAGTTTGAACCCAATTTAGTTGAAAATAGTCTGAACATATTCTCAGCCCAATTTAGTTGAACATGGTCTGACAAAGTACTAAATGGGAAAGGGCAATAGTACTGAATAGAGCTTACAATCAACGAACATGAATTCTCACATGGTTTGACATAAGAACAGACAACAGCAAATAAGCCATTTATAAGAACAGACATCAGCAAATAAGCCTCTGAATATTCATATGCATCATCTGGATCTTCATTTGCAGGCTCATTGGAGTTACCTGCAGTGATTGCGAGACAATCAGTAGGTGCAGAACTAGCGACCACCGCCGTTGCCACGCCTCACTGCCTGCCGCCGCCGCCCATGAGGGACTCGCTGCTACCGCCGCCGCTCTATTTAGGGTTCATGAATGGGAAAGGGGATTGAGAGAATGTGAGAGCGAGAGTCGACGGGTGCCCGTTTTAGTCAAAAACCAGGCCACGTGGTTCTTTTTAGTTGAAACAGGGTCACATCACTGTAAAACCACCTTAAACCATATTAGTGATGAAAAGTATCCAGTTTAGATAGTTGAGGGACTAACTTTTGTTTTGGTGGTTTTGAAGTTAAGGGACGATTTCTCAACTTTGGGAAGAGTTCGAGGACGAAAAATACTTATCCCTATTTAAAATACCTACATTTTGTATAAGTTTACTTACAACTGAACTAAACCTCAATTGTAGAAAGCACACATTGAAAAGTTTGATAGGGCCAATCAAGGAAGTGCAGAATCAACTTTGCCAGACAAGCAGATCACTACCCAGGAATTGCATCCTAGTTTTTCTGTGAGAACCAAAGAGGGTTACATTGGTTTATCTTTACCACACATGGTTGCTAAGGTGTGTGGGCATAATATTTTTACTTCATTCAACCAATGCATATGATTGTGTATGTTTATGTCGTACTGGACTGAACCTCAAATGTAGAAGGCACTCATTGAAATGTTTGAAAAGGACAATCAAGGCCGCGCAGAATCAACCAAAGAGGGTTACACCAATGAAGGAAGTGCAGAATTAACTTTGCCGGATAAGCAGATTACTGCCCAGGAATTGCCTCCTAGCTTTTCTTCGAGAACCAAAGAGAACATGGTTTCTAAGGTGTGTCTGTATGCATAAACTTCTGATTCTTTGTCAAACAATGTCTATGTTTTGTGTATGTTTACTTACAACTGAACTAAACCTCAACTGTAGAAAGCGCACATTGAAAAAATTGATAGGATAAATCAAGGTTGTGCAGAATCAACTTTACCGGACAAGACTAACCAGGAATTGCATCCTAGCAATTGTGCAAGAACCAAAGAGGGTTGCACTAGTTTACTTTCATCACATGAACACATAGTTGCTAAGGTGCGTGTGCATGCGCGCATAAATTTCTGTTGTGTTATCGAACAATGTCTATGTTTTCTATAAGTGTACTTACAACTAAACTGAACATCAACTGTAAAAAGCACATGATGGTCCTGAAGCAAAGAATGGTCATGCTGAAAATAACAATGTGACCAAGCAAGGTGGTCCTGAACCAAGTGTACAACTTCATCGCATCACTAAGTAGGTATATTATATATATCTGAATGACAATGGTTAGAATAGTTAGTTGGTCTAATTCCATGTGCAATTGTCCCTTTCTGTGTAAAGTGAAATCTTCCATGGTTTGTGATAATGAATGTTTCATTTCTTGAAAAAATAGGATAAAATGAAAGTTTTCTTGGTTTCATTGAACCCGAGATGCAAAGATAAATTTGTGGCCGAAGGAACTTTAGTGAGTAGAGATATGACATACATGGTTGGAGGAAACATGCTTGGAGAACAATATGTAGCGGTCTCTGTTTGTGCTGTTTCAAAACTTGGAGATCAGACACTGGTTAGACCATATGGAAAATTGCAAACAATAAGGGATGCTATTGGTCATGTTATTGCGTGGCCTCTATCACATGTAAGTGCACTTCCACGCAATCATCGTATGCTCCAATGTGGGTGCTTAAGGCTTTTTATTTATGATGGATCTTTGTGATTTTTAGGTTAAAAAATCGAAATTAACCATTCCCACACAACCTCAAAACAAGCCACCAAACACTGGTATGGTACATCATCAAAACACATTACTTCTCACAATAGTCCTAAAGCTATGTTCTAATTTTTTTCTCTGTTATCTTTCTTTTTCAGGGCAGCTCAAGATTTAGAAAAGGAGTGCATTGCAGGAGCCAGGAGCAACTATAGAAGAATTAGTCTTTAGATGGACAAATATTATGTTTTATATACAGATTTTAGCTTTATAGGGAAACTTAGTTCAAGTTTGTATGATCTCTTCTTAATTATTTGCATATTTTATATGAAGATCTTATTTGATTCAGTTGTGAACCTAAGGTGTTTGTTCCTACTAAATGAAATTGTACGAATGGGATGGTTGTGTATACAATTGGTGATATGGGTGGATCCCTTCATATAATGATATTTGTTGCTTATGAATGCGATTGGTGATATGGGTGGATGTTGTTATATACAATATTTCTTGATCATTCTGCACAAGCAAATGGCATGATAAAGTTACTGGATTTGAAATGGCGAAGTACAAATTTGGAATAAATCAAATATTATTTAAAGTCAAATTTTACATGGTTAAAGCTTTTGTATATTTAGAGACGAATATAACGTCTATACATAGAGTGTATAGGAACGGGCCTAGGGTCTATGACAAATCAAATGGCCCTGTTAGTAGAGACTTACAAGCGCGCCTAACAGAACGACTCTACATATCTGAGACACTTTTGAACGTCCAAATATAGCGTGTCATATCTAGAGACGCCTTTGGACGTCCCAATATAGCGTCTCATGCCATGTACAGACGCTTAGACAATGTGTCTATATGTTTTGAGACGGTCCATGGGGAGACGCTCCAAATACGCTTTACTAAGTCGACTCTACGATTGCCTAGAGATGAAATAACAAGTCTCTAGCATTGGAAATGACGTCTCTACATGCAGTTTTTGTTGTAGTGCTAGCTCGACGTGCAATGAAATATGAGTGTTTTTATTATTTGTTTGAACTATAAATTTGTAGGACAATGTGGTGAACTATTTGATTTTCTGTGATGATTTTATTTGTGCCTAGATTCTTCCTCCTGTGATTTTATTTGAATAGGCGCCGAAACACGTCGAGAGGTGGGCCGTTTTGCGCCGGAAATTGGGCCAATCCAGCGCCGAAAATGGGGTGAAAGCGCCGAAACTGGGCCGATATAGGTGGCTGAGGGCGACATGGGGGGCGGCCACTGAGGGCGCACTGGCACCCAAGCCGAAATTAGCGCCGGCTCGCCCCCAAGCGGCGATTTTCGGTGCGTCTTGGGGACGCAACGGCTGAAGATGCTCTTAGATGAAGCTCTTAAATATGGATGAGATACCAGAAAGGTGACTTGTGGTTCCACTTTCTCTTAAATCCTTTTTCTTGACCTTGAAACATATGTTCTTTTGAAATAATATTCATGAGAAGCAACTTGTTTTCTACTGCTGAAAATCATGTTTACTTCTATTTATTGAAGGGTTTACTTTTCTGATAATGCAACAAGCTGGACAATAATTAAAGGCAGCAGATGAGACTGGGTATTGTCGTGGGATGTGTCAGCCCATGTGTGTCTCCCATTATGACGACCTGACTGCCTATCTTCCCAGAATGTGGCATTGATCAAGAGGAATGACTCTCCTCAGTTTGTTCATCGTAGTGCCATCACTGAGCATGACTTTTGTAATTGAAAGGTATGAAATCTGAGTTATTTCTCTTCCTAAAACAGTAGATATTGCAATCAGTCGATCATGTAAAGTGGGTCTTAAGAACCTCTGTTCATAAAAAATTATAAAGTTTCGTATATTGTTTTGCAAGATATATCCAGCAGAACTTTACTGAATCTTCTAAGCTTGATGGCAGTGTGTAGCAGATATTGCATATATGATCACTTTCTGGTAATGATCGGCCATGTAGAAAAACTTTAAAAGACAGGCAAATAAAAATGACAAGCAGCAGCAAAAACAGAAATAACTAAAAATACAAATTTCTTCAAGCAAGTTTCATTTGTGCTCTCCAGAGGGATGGCTCGAAACGATAAGACATGTTATTCATGATTACCCTTCTTTTGAAATTCTTTCATACAACTTAGCATTGATGACTCACAGTTGTACAACACTAGGTTCTGAAGTCATGTAAGTCGGATCGTAAGAACCTCTGTTCATTTCATTGGAAAAACTCAAAGTTTACAAAAAGTGCATTGGAAGAGACCCAGTAGAACTACATTGAATCTTCGAAACTTGAATGTAGAATATAGAGTTTTGCCTTATAAAGTTCTCAGTCTTGGTACTTTAGTTACCTTCAGCCAATGAAGAAACTGAGTTGGAAAGTGAAAATATTATACATCTCAACATAAATTAAGTTATTTACTATCTCTAGTTGTTTTTATTTGTCAGTGCAGTTCATTCTGATCTAGGCTTCCAAATTCTAAATATTCTAGAAAGATAAGCTTGCCTTCAAACACAACATTATCTTAATTCAGTCTACTCATAGGTTTGATTCAATTTTTCATATTTGCTCCCTTCTTGTGTTGTTCATTGTTTAGTGCAAAAACATCCCGCAGTGGCACATATGAACTGTAGAGAAGACTTCCTATGTTAAACTGAGTTTTCTTTGTGCTATCTGCATACACTAACTAGATTATTATCATTGCACGTCGTTATATATATGCAAGAACCAAACTTCACTCTAGTTTTGTTTTGGCAGCACATTATTGAGTCATTCTATTTTCGGATAGTTGCCAAACCCGGAAAAAGAATGGCGCGACAAACAATGATTCAGCACCAGTTTTCCAAATTATGTTTGAGTTAATTGACAATAGTGGTTGCATAGTTTTTTGTCCTTCATTAAACCTTGCATGTTCTAATAAAAATTAAATTAGTTTGATCTTTTAAAGGTACAACTTTCACAGAGGGCTAGGATTTTGTATTACTCCTATATAATACACAAGGATATGTAATGCAAGAAACACCAGAAATAAGTTTCCAAAAAACTAATTAATTTTACAACAACATGATGAAAAACGGCGCAGCAAGGCGCGCGTCAGTTTCTAGAAACTGGCTAAGTCCAATACAAATCCTCACAGGTTTTTTTTTTTGAGGGGTAAATCCTCACAGGTGTGGCGCTAGTTTGTATCTCATTGTATCTACCACAACGTCTTCCCATACCTGGTCCTTCAACTCTGCCTCTTCGTCGAGGGGCCCATGATCTGGCATGCAGGTATATTATTAGTCTAGAGAACAATAGTAGGCAGAGAAAAAAATTAAGAAAGGAAGCGAAGCAAGGCCCAATTCCCTTGCTGATCGCTAGCGCTAGTTGAAGCGTCGCTACGCTGTCACGCCCTCCACTCCAGTCACGCCCCAGACTGAAGCAGAGGCGGACAGAGAGGCACAAGTGCAGCAACGGGAACTTTGGAGGAGAAGAAGAACTGGACCCACAGGAGGAGCCAGTGGAATAGTCTTCACTAGCATGTGTGAGTATGACGTGTGGGCCTGAGCCAGGCTGTGGCGTTAAAGGTGTAGCCGCGATGGCAGTGTAGGCATGTAGTAATTGGAGATAATTCAGATTCCTTTCTCACCCAGAACTCTCTTCTCACCTACCCCTTCTCCTACCTCTGGATCTCATCCCCTTCCCCTTGATCTCCTCCCCTCCTTGTTCGATCTCTCACGGGCAGTGGCGGACCCAGAAAAACTGCAGGCCCCAGGCTGACCCAGGCAAGCTTCGAAGTACTGTAGCTCCAGTGACAAAGGGAAACGCCCTCACGCCCCAGGCAGCCGCCCGGGCTGCCTGGGGCCTAAATCCGCCTCTGCTCACGGGGTCGTAACAACGTGGTATTCAGAGCTTTGCCGGTCCACCGCTGCACCACAATCCCGCGATCGAGCCATAACATCCACCGCAAAGGGTGTCCAGTTGCTCCGGTGACCAGACGCGAAATCCCTAGCGGGGTAGGCTCGATTTAGGGCGGTTGCAACGGCGCCGTCGGGGACTCCGTCGGCTCAGACGAAATTTGTGTTGCAAGCCATGGAGGGAGTGCAGAAAACTTTGGAGGAACTACTGCAAAAAATTTCTTCTCTATCCACAGAGGTCAGGCAGCTCGGCACCCAGGTGGCCGATTTCGGCGAGGGTCTGGACGCCGTCAAGCGTCAACATGCTAACCACGACGCAGCCGCGCGTGCAGCGCCGTCTTCATCGACCGCGCCTGCAGCAGCCGTACTTGTCAACCGAGGGCCCCCGCTTCTCCATCGCCCAATCCAGCAACCACCTGGGGTGGATCGGCAGGCTGGTCACCAGAAATGCCAAGTCTCCCCACCGCCCTCACCACGCCAGCACTACCACCATAAGCCGCCCAAACATGATTTTCCTCGTTTTGGGGGTGAGGCACCGCGGCTTTGGTTTGACCTCTGTCACACTTATTTCGAGCTCTACCAGACGCCTCCAGAGCAGTGGGTCGCCACGGTGGTGCTATACATGGAAGGGCACGCTGCTCTGTGGTGTCAAGCACACAAGCGCCTCCACGGCATCGGTGATTGGTACACATTCACTGCAGCAGTGCAAGCGGAGTTTGGACAGGATGAGTTTGACACTCTTCTGCATCGTCTTCATCATCTTAAACAGACTGGTACAGTTACGGAATACCGTCTCTCCTTCGAGGCAATCATGTACCATCTGATCGCAATGGATCCCTCCCTCAACCAGAAGTTCTTTGTGTCGCAATTCATCATTGGACTGCGAGATGAGGTGCGTACTGGGGTGCGCCAACATGCGCCCACAAGTGTGTCCAGAGCGGCAGCGCTGGCTAGGATTCAGGAGGAGGAAACAGAAAACAACAGACCAAGGGGTCGTCCACTGGTATATGCGCGTGCAATCCCACCAGCACCTGTGCCTGTGCTCACTCCACCACCAGCCCAACCACGCACTGATGGCGCCAAGCGCGGCCCCGATGACTTTGGGCGGGAACGGCAGCTCCGGGAATTCAGGCGAGCCAATGGCTTGTGCTTCAAATGTGGTGACAAGTACACGCGAGAACACAAGTGTAACAAAGTTGGGCAGTTGCTCACGATCGAGGTGGGTACTCATGGCGAGCTCCTATCGGACGAAGCAATCCGTGCTCTCGAGCTTCTTGACGACCGTCCAGAGGATGCCGCAGCATGCTATCATATCTCGGTTCACGCGGTGGCCGGCACGGAGTCAGCAGAAACCATACGACTACGAGCTTTAGTGGGCAATCAGGTGATGCTTCTGT
The DNA here is from genome assembly GCA_902687465.1 of Secale cereale. Taxonomy (NCBI): domain Eukaryota; kingdom Viridiplantae; phylum Streptophyta; class Magnoliopsida; order Poales; family Poaceae; genus Secale; species Secale cereale. The sequence continues at coordinate 730,767,818 of LR738714.1, forward strand.
TGGTGGACTCGGGCAGCACTCACACTTTTGTGAACTCGGAATTTGCACGCAAGGCTAGCTGTTAGGTGCAAGATGCAGAACCACTAACAGTTCGAGTAGCTAATGGTGATACACTGCCGTCCAATCAACAAGTAGCTCAACTGCAATGGTGGTGCCAAGGAAACACATTTGCTACAGACATGCGTTTGCTAGATCTTGGTGCTTATGATGCAGTGCTAGGGGTCGACTGGTTGGCGCAATTCAGTCCTATGAATTGTCATTGGGGCTTGAAAACATTGGAGTTTCGTCATGGCAGTACTAACATCAAGCTACAAGGAGTGCGCGCGCCGACAGAGCCGGCACTGACAGAAATCAGAGCAGAGCAACTGTCCAAATGGATACAGGGCAATGAGGTTTGGGCTCTAGCAGTGATTCACACAACTGAATCGGCGTCAGAAACCAAGGAGCCCGTGCCACCACAAGTGCAAGCGCTGCTCGATAAGTTTGTTGATGTGTTTCAGGAGCCAACAACACTGCCTCCTCACCGCACTTTTGATCATGCAATTCATTTGGAACCCGGAGCTACTCCACCTAATGTCTGACCGTACCGCTATTCGCCACTGCAGAAGGATGAGATAGAGCACCAGGTTGCAGAAATGCTTCAGGCCGGTTTGATCACCACCACTATAAGCCCCTTCGCAGCTCCAGTTTTGCTGGTCAAAAAGAAAGACGATACATGGCGTTTCTGTGTTGACTACCGTCGTCTAAATTACATCACCTTCAAGAATAAGTTTCCCTTGCCCATTATCGATGAACTGGTTGACGAGTTGGCTGGTGCTCGCTTCTTTTCCAAACACGATCTGCACTCCGGTTACCACCAAATAAGGATGCGCCCTGAGGATGAGGATAAAACAGCCTTCAAGACCCACCATGGCCATTTTCAGTTTTGTGTGATGCCATTTGGAGTGACGAATGGTCCTCCCACCTTTCAGTGCCTGATAAATTCAGTTTTTGCCCCGGCGAAGCGCAAGTATGTCATTGCATTCCTGGACGACATTTTGACTTACAGTCCTTCCTTCGATGAACATTTACAGCATCTTCGTCAGGTTTTCACCACTCTGCGTCAGAATCAATTATACGCCAAGCTATCAAAGTGTTCGTTTGCACAGCCGTCGCTCAATTATCTTGGGCATGTCATTTCTGCGGAAGGGGTGGCAACAGAAACAGAGAAGACTGATGCAATTCACAGGTGGCCACAACCATCCTCACCTACAGAACTAAGAGCTTTCTTAGGACTGATGGGATACTACCGCAAATTCGTCAGAAATTACAGCATCATAGAAAAACCATTGACTCTGTTGCTCACAAAAAAGGGTTTTCTCTGGTCAACGGCAGCCATAGAAGCATTTGAACAACTCAAGCATGCCATGATGACCACGCATGTGCTGGCATTGCCGGATTTTACACTACCTTTCACTGTGGAAACTGATGCATGTGACACCGGCATTGGCGTTGTCTTGATGCAACAGGGACATCCAATCGCGTTTCTCAGTCGCGCGTTGCGACTCAATAACAGCAAGTTATCCGTGTACGAGAAGGAGTTCTTGGCAGTAATGATGGCGATCGATCGTTGGCGTCCATATTTGCAGCGAGGAGAATTCATGATACTAACGGACCACAAAAGTTTATGCACACTGGGGGAACAACATCTGGGTTCAGAGTTGCAACGCAAGGCAATGGCCAAGCTCGGTGGCCTTCAGTTTAAATTCAAGTACAGGCGTGGCGCCGAGAACACAGCCGCGGACTCGCTCTCTCGAGTAGGCCATTTGTTGACCATTACGGCGATCTCCACTTGCCAGCCATCATGGATTCAGGAAGTGCGCAACTCGTATGCCACGGACGCCAAGACCACAGAGTTGCTCCAGGCTCTAGCAGTACACAGTCCGGATGATCAAGGACATGAACTGGACAGAGGAATGATTAAGTATAAAGGTCGCTTGTGGATTGGGAACAATGCAGCCTTACAGACCAAGTTAATCACAGAACTACATGCAGCAGCGGTTGGGGGTCACTCCGGCATACGCCCTACATATCTAAGACTGAAAAATTTATTCTACTGGCCCGGTATGAAGCTGCAAGTAGAAGAATTTGTCAAGCAATGCCAGACATGTCAACAGGCCAAACATGAGCACGCGCACCCGGCCGGTACACTCCAGCCATTGCCAATTCCAGAGTGCGCCTGGAGCGAGGTGACCATGGATTTTATCGAGGGGTTACCGCGCTCCGATGGCGCCGATGTCATTCTGGTGGTAGTCGACCGTCTCTCCAAGTACGCACATTTTATTCCTCTCCATCACCCCTTCACTGCAACTCAGGTGGCCCGTGCTTTCCTCGACAATATTGTCAAGCTTCATGGGGTCCCTCTATCGATCGTCTCTGATCGCGACAAGATCTTCACAAGTGCATTCTCGCGCTAGCTCTTTGCACTGGTGGGCACGAAACTGCTCTACACCACAGCGTACCATCCTCAGACGGACGGGCAGAGTGAAAGGGTGAATCAGTGCCTTGAGCACTATTTGCGCTGCGCCGTCCACGACACTCCTCACCGCTGGAAGCGCTGGCTGCCAATGGCAGAGTTCTGGTATAATTCAAGCCATCACAGTGCCATCAACTGTTCGCCATTCAAGGCTCTGTACGTTGTGGAACCAAATTTTGGTGCTCTTCCCAACCTATTCAACACCAAGACACCAAAATCGCTACATCAGCTGGCGGCAGAGCACCAACAGTTCACCGAGATGCTGAAAACTCATCTATTGCGTGCACAACATCGAATGAAACATCAAGCGGACCGCAAGCACACTGACAGGGAATCTCAAGTAGGAGATCAGGTCTTGCTCAAGCTGCAGCCCTATGTTCAGTCTTCCGTGGTGAGCAGACCATGTCCAAAGCTCGCGTACAAATTCTTTGGGCCATACAAGATCATCAGCCGCGCCGGATCCCTTGCATACAAGCTCGACTTGCCTCTGGAAGGTAAGATTCATCCGGTATTTCACGTTTCTCAATTGAAGCCATTCACCGCCGACTACACTCCGGTGTTCAACAAGTTGCCAGCCCCACCAGACCTCACCATTGGCGATCTGGTACCTGAGGCAATTCTGGAGCGTCGCTTGGTCAAGCAGGGTAACACAGCGGTGCCTCAGGTACTTGTGCATTGGTGTACGTTGTCTCCGGCGCCGCAGCGTTTTATTTCATCGTCCAGGACACATCAAACCCTAGTCCCAATCAGAGCAAGGCTATCACCGTCGATACCGCGGCGGCGGCGGCGGCCGTGGAGGAGAAGCCAGTAGGATCGTCTTCAGGTTTGGTTAGTGACTGCGTCTGCTCCTTTCTGTTGAATCATGTGAATTTGTATGGATTTTGAAATTTATTCCCTTCCTTGCTTCACGTGGAGAAAATAGTAATCCGTTCCTTGTAGAAACTTCCAACTTAGATTAGGATCAAAGTGGACAGAAAATGATGTTTTTGTATCTGCAGATTATATCAAGTAATACACTGAATCTTTGGGTCAATGGGTTTCTCATATTGCTTATGAAATTTAGCTCATTATCCATGTTATTTCTAGGGCTTAGAAGATTTAGTAATTCATCAAAGAGCAAAAAATCTTATCAAGAATGACATGTAGAAGGAGCCATCGGATTGATAATAGCTGAGGTATGCTTACTTTTTGTGATTGCTTTTGTCCTACTGTAAGAAGAATGTGCATCATTTAGATAACTACTATACATCGTATATATATTAATAAAAACAATCTGAGGTTTGTAAAAGTCCCAATAGCAGTTAGGTTTGGCATATTCCCCAATGCATTTGTACTATCCCCAATGCATTTGTACTATCATTAGCATATCACTACTTTATGTGCCAACCATTTGTACTTTCAATGACTCTGGATGGTTGTACTTTCAATGACTCAGGATTAAGAACATGTCCTTCGTTCTTAAGCAAGCCGTCAATCCCGATGTACCAAGCCAATGTATATTTTGCCTTCATCATGTTCGATTTCTAATTTTAACTATGGAATCCTCATTTTTCACTGCCCAATCCTTTTTTAAAAGATGCACTGCCTAATCCTTGATGAAGCATCAACTGTTCTCCAATCAGTCCCTCTTTTTTCTGTCGAGGAAAAAACACACAATGTAGTTTTTGGTGGCAGGGTTTTTGATTTCCTACTTAATTCTACAACCGCACTAGTATGAGAAGACAAAACTAACTGGATATACTACTCGTACAACAGTTCAGCAAATTGAAGGCTGAACAAAGGCATGGAACCCACCCTCATACATGCCCACAATCTGTTCATTTTTCCCAAACCTCGACTCACAAACCCAAGGGTTCAATGGCACCAGGATGCATGTGCTTTAACATAGGACTGAAGCTGTCTTTACTATCTGGCATGTGGAGAAGGCAGCCATAACTGAATATACCACAAGAAACCAGGGACGCATTTTGCAAAACATTCAACCATCCACTAGTTAAATTACCACACATATTGAACGTACTGTCAGCATACAGGTTTACCACCTACCTAATATACTAAGCTCAGAGTGATCACAATCACTTACACACCAAGTGCCGGGGGTGCAAGCTAAAACTTGAATCACTGGCTCAAAACACCAATGTCGTACTTAGCATGGGAAACTACGGGAATCATTACCACACCTCAATCATGAAATCCAGGAGCTCAGCTCTGCTCCCCTCACGGAAATCACCTCATACGCTATTAATTTGCGGAGGTACTGCAGCCTGCCCTGCACACAGACATTGCAAACATCAGATATGAGTTGTCAGAGGGAAACCACGCTAGAATGATATCCTTATAATGAATTTTCTTACCGGTGTCATAGGAAGTCTCCATGTTATGTATAGTCCAGTGAACCCCCTGATGTAGTTCACAATAAACAGCTGGCTGTCCTCTCTGCAAAATAACAGTTGGTGATTTGTGGCATCTGACCAATATAAAACTAAACACATTTTTCCTCCAAGATACACAATTCAACTTACATTTCACAACTTTCATGCATGCCCACATTGTAGTTGATCGTCCACCCTTGAGCTGGTACATGCCACCCAGATATGTTAACATTAATGCAGCGTCGAATCCCATCCAGAATGAAGTTTGCATTGGTCTCATGCTTGTAGCATACCTCCACAGTGGATTCAGATGTCTCACATGGGTCCATCACCAGCAAGGTCTTGTCCACATCGACAACATAAAGTGACCAGCTGTCCATCATTGGAACCGGCAGCATCAATTGTAAAAGCAGCAAAACACAGGGGCTCTTTGCATGTCAACTGAAATATGTATCTTATTGAAATACCATTAACTTGATCTCTCCAACAATGTACATAAACAAGTGCTTCAGAGCTCATCATTGTATTCATGAATATAAAGCCCAGGTTATATCCCCTGTACATGAGCGCTAGCTGCAGAAAATGCACAGATCCCCTGGTTAAAAATCACATGGGTTTGTCTAACAACACGAGTCTCCATAGTATGGAACACTCACCACAAATCACAAAGCAAAGATATGACGCCATCTGATTTGTCAGGAACTGTACATCTGTCCGTCTTTGTAGACAGCATTCGCGACACTGCAGCCCAGTCTATTGTAGACAGCAGCCCACCAGGTCCAAATTCTTTGATGAAGTCTTGTCCTGACAGCACTATCAAGTATGGTAGTAGATGCTTGAACCACTTCCTGTGATTCACAAATCAGGCAACATTCTCAGGGATGCTAGTTATTTTATATTCTCACTACAAGAGAAATTAGAGTATTGACTTACTTGTTGCGCTCCCTAGCCAGAACATCCCTTGCAATGGCATGCTTCGGCCCAGCTTTTCCTGGGAATTTATCGCCAATCTCAGCTTTAACTATGGTCCTGACCATCCCTACATACAAACACAGGTTTCTAGACATCCGTCCGGACACCATTCCCGTTCCTCTTCGTGCACCACCTTCATGTTCACGGTCACCACCTTGGTTTTCAATTTCAGTTTCAGAAAAATTTCACCACCATTAAATATTAACCTGAATTCAATTAAAAATTCATCTGAATTTGCATGGTTTTAACCTGAATTCAATTAAATAAATATAAATGAAAACTATTTGAATTCCTGTGTACGGCTGAAATTGTTGAAATATTTTGGTCGAAACATAAATATTTCAGTGTTTGCTGAAATTAGTGAAATTCAGTGAATTTCATCGAAATCTTACAGAAAGTGAAAACCATGGTCACCACCCCTGCCGCCGGACAATGCAATGTTATAGTTTTTGCAACCATAAGTTAGGTTATTGCAGACAAATAAGAGGAGCTCACCTGAATCCATATTTTTACTGCCATGGTTATTGTGTCTTGTATTAGTAATGAAATATGTATTTCAACAAATCAATAGTGATCACAAGCTACATCAGTCGTATGTCTATCTTATAATGTGTTGGAAGACGCCCGCTGCACCAACCTGACCTGGTCCTGCGCTACAACGCCCACGCACCCACGTCGCTCGCGGGGCGTCCGTCTGTTACCCACGAACCCCTCATCTAGCGCCACCCACCGTTGTATCTGAGTGTATACATAGCAACCATGTACATTGAATGAATATACGGTGGTTCACACATTTCATCTTGGTTATCAGAGCCTCTTTCCTGCCCTCCATGCAGACCGGCGGCATCTCCTCCTCCGGCGACGCCACAAGCCCCATCTGTTCCTCTCGGCTCTCGGTGCTCTCCTATCTCGGCTTCGTCGCCCCTATCGCCACTGCTCAACTAGCCTCTGCTTCCTCGGCCATGCCTGTGCTGCCGCTCGCACCACCTCCAGGGCTTCCCATCACGGCGCCCTCCTCCTCAACCGCTACCATCCCATCCATCCACAACCTCCACAACATCAGCAGCCTCATCGCCTTCAAACTCAACGTCCAGTCCGGCAGCTACACTAAGTGTCGTGAACTTTGGCGTTGCATCCTCACCATGTACGCCGTCGAGGGACATGTCGTCCACTATTCCCATCCCTCCAAGCAGACCCCTGCGTGGCGCCACACCGACCTCACCTTTTGTAGTGTTAAAAATATTCATCATCTGAACCATGATGCAAAGAAGGATATATCAAACTAAACGTGTGCGAAAACGAACCCAGTGAGAGTTGTTACAAAGGAAATTAGCTTGGCTTACTTCTGAACACCGATGTTTGCGCCCACGATTCAGTAACATCTGGTCCTCAACCTGTTCTATGTAAGCACGGGTAGATTTGTTGAGCGCAATCGCATGCTCCGTGTATTGCATCCACTGATTCAAAAGAGCTAGCAGATTAGCGTTGTGTAACTGAACATATGATGTGGCTACTTCAAAATGGGTGGAACCCCAATCGTGAAGAATCTTGTGAATACCATCCTTCACTAGTAGATAAAGGGTATTTAGCCCCGGTTCATTTGGCCTTTTAGCCCCGGTTCTGGAACCGGGGCAAGAGGGTCGGTACTAATGCTCTGACCCTTTAGTCCTGGTTCAATCCAGAACCGGGGCAAAAGGGTGTCCACGTGGCCTGTGCACCGAGTCCAGGCAGGAGGGGCTTTAGTCCCGGTTGGTGGTACCAACCGGGACCAAAAGGCATCCACGTGTCAGCATTTCTGTGGCTGTGGTTTTTGTTTTTTTTTTGAAAGGGGAGGGGGGGTTTTAGGTTTTGGGGGTTAATT